>JARHVA010002513.1:42500-782500 GCA_037957365.1 Torreya grandis | reverse complement strand
CTATATATAGAGCTATCATGATCATCACCATATTGATCAGACATTAGGAATGCCTTAAACCTTAAAGCATCTATCATATAAAGACATAGTTTAATACAATATTTATAAGTTGACCATAGCATCTATGGGTCACCCTTAAGCAAATATACCTTTTAATAAGGCCCTTGTAGCTCTTATAGGTCGCATGGAGACCTATTCAACCAATTATCACATCAACAAATAAAAAAATAACATAGGACCACTTCCAAAAACATAGTCCCACATAACATGACCCCTTAGTCATCCTCAAAATTTTACAATCATCATTACACTCTTTTATAAAAGCTCAATCAACATTTTGTGCACACAGTCACCATGAAAAAACACAAAATCACCATCTTAATATTTTTTAATATTATATAAATATGGTTAAACCTTCATAATTCAAATAGGTGGTCTTTATGGAGTCTACAACACTCCCTAATATCCAAGTCACCATGAGACATCAAAACAACATCAACACAAGCTTAAACATCCTTCTCAGGTCACTTGCAGAACAAAATTAAACACATAGTCAAGTTTGGATCTTAATAACTTTATTTTTACATATATTCAAACCTTGAAATTTATATTTCTATATGTACCTTGGATTCCTCTACATATTCACTTTTTACACCATGAGAAAATTCTATCTAGATTGAAATTTATAGATAAAATATAGAGCACTAGTTTTTCTTTTATTAAATTTAAATATTCAAAAGCAAATGATCATAGTTAAAATTCAAACACTATTCTCTCATCTCATGTCCTCTCAAATTTAGATCAATCTCACACCATTTATCTTTTTTGAAATTTAACACATAGGCACCAATGCTCAAATGTTAAACCTAAATCACTTTGACCTCATCTTGTGCACTCTTATGACTTTGACCTCACACACTTTATCGATCTTCTATACATAGATCACTCTTTAATAATGTTAAATAGATATCACTTTGACATCTTAAATTTGATATGAACCATTTATCTCTATTTGTATGATTACCCACTCAATATTGATCCTTAGAATAATCTTGATCTTTATCTTTGCTTAATGTTAAAACTCCAACACTTCCTACCATCTCGTTGCTTATTGACATCTTGGAGAAAAAATGTGTCATTGATCTCTTCAAGAGTTTCTCAAACATTACCTTGTGAAAAATCGACTAATTATGGGGACCATTGCAATTTATCTAAGCAGGTAACTTTGAACCTCAAAGATTGCTTCTACACTTAGATGCATGATCTAAAATTTAGACCATATGATCTCCTCATATAGGAGAATCCAACCATGTGACAAACTTATCCTAGAACCCACACACATGTGAGATGTGCCATCATCAACATTCTCACTAAAACTTTTCTTCAACAGAGCCAACTATGCCTATAACTATTTGGAAGGCCAACTTTGCTCATGCATATATTTTGATTCACTTTATCACATGATCTAAAATTTAGCATAAATAAACTATGATAAAAAATAAACAAACCCATATGATCACCTTCTCCTAAAACATCCACATGTGCAAGACACAACTTCATCAATATGCTTACTCTGCTCTTCTTTCCACATTGTCAATTTGGCTAAGTATGGGGAAACACTATCAAAATGTCTGAGAGCCCAACTTTACACTTGCAAATATTTTGATGTGCTTAGATGAATGACCTAAAATTTATCACATAATAACTAGATGAAATATTTCACAAACTCATGTGACCATTTCCTCTTGACTCATCCACATGTGGCAATGGTGACATCATTAATTTACCTACTCATATTTTTTGCCATTAGACCCAAAGTGTCTAGATGAAAACTATAGACAACTAGATGAATTCCACTTATACACATAAGATCTCAAATCTTATAAAACATCTTAGGGAAATTTTTCAAATGTTCAATACTCCATACTTATCTCTAAACAATTCCAACCATGCCAAAGTAGAAGATGTACCAATCATACTTTAGGCATAATAGGACAAACACATTAGACAATTTGTCATTGTCACATAGACTATCAAGGTACTTCATACACTCACTGGAACACCTTAATGACATCACCATGACATTATTTACAACTATCCAACAATATTCCCCTTTTTCATTGATGTAAACACTCCATCATATAGCAATACAAATCACCTTCCTTCTCTCTTTTCAAGCACTTTCATAACATGAACTTTCTCCCCCTTTGGTACAATGACAAAGTGGGCACAATCTGATCTTGTGGACCTAAAAATAACACCAATAAGAGAGGAACACCTTATAAATATGATACAAGATATCCATTATGTTGATCCTACCTTTTCTTTGCCTTGTTAACTTCTTCTTGCTTCATGCCAACACTCTCTTCAACCAAGTATTGCAGCCAATGAAGAAAGAACACACAAAACCACTAGAATATGATAGAACTTACCAATAAACATTTGAGAGGCATTCCCCCTAAGATTTATGAGCCATTTAATCACTTTATCATCTTCATATCTCCATACACCATGAAGAATCACCACACATGCTTACTAGCCTTCTCTATCAAGATACCATAAGAACCACCAAATAGAACTTCATGCCACTCACCAAATAGGAAACATGCACTAAAACATCTTGAAAACCCTCCTTGAAATAAACATACCTTTCTATTTTGGAGAAAAAAAACAAAAAGCAATTGTAGACAATAGAAAACCACACACCATGGTTCTAGATGTCAAAACACCGTAGGAATTATTTACACCCTTTCAACTGCAAACAAGATTTGAAACACTCCTTGACCAAATTTAAAATTTTGACCTTAACCATTCACATTTTCACCAAACTTAACCTTTGCTCACTAATGGTTAGCATAATAACCACCAACAGTCAACATAGTAACTATTGATGGTCACCTTGACCACTAGTGGTTGACTGTCAAACTACCAATGAACCTAAACAATCGGTCCATGTGCGAGCTAACACATCAAGAATTTAATTTGTTCAGATAGCTAATGCATATTCCTATTAAATTAAATTATCAAACACATCTATTATTTTTTCTATAAAAAGAGAGTAGGACCGATGATTTTTTGGACAAGGCCTCTTCATCAGAATTTTATTTTACAGGTCCTCCTTCCATCTAACTAGCCAGCATCAGAGAGACTCAAACATCTGCCAAAATTATTCTTCAATAAAAGTACCATTACTTTGCCTAAATCACTTTAGGCCTTACCAAAATCTATACAAATTCAACCTTTTATCATGAGATAAGTATTTATTTTCATGTATTCATTTACCTTACTCCTAGTTTAGTAATGCCCTTTGACCTCTAAACTAGTTGACTAACCTCCACCAACCTACCAATCCATTTGTAATTTACTCATAGTCCAACCTTTTACCTTAAATAGACCTATCAATAGTAACTACTAATAGTCAAATTTCAAACTACTGATAGTCACCCTAATCATCGATAGTCAGCTATCAAACTTTTGAGAATCACCTAACTATCGATGGTTACCTCTAATTATTGATGGTCACCCTAACCACCGATAGTCACTGTGTATACCTTTTTGACAAAAAACTAGAAACTATCAACCATCAACTAAAACCTAAACCAAACCCTATTTTATTGACCTCTTTCACCTCATAGACTAAAAATAACTGGACTTGACCTGAACATCCCTTTAACAACTTAGCATTTACTTTAATGATATCTTGTTAGAACTATCATTTATTTTGAAAAGTATTTACCCTATTTCAATTAAGTAATTTTATTTATGTTATGAAACATTTCTTTTCAAAATTAACTTGTATCAAAAGGTGGATTGACAACCTCTTAGATAGCTCATGCTTCTTGGATCTAGCTTTCTAGGCAATCTACCCATAAACCTAACTAACCAACCCTTTTCTATTTCTCTCTTATTGTAGGTCATCTTTCTAATCCAAATAAGAGTATCTACAACCATCTAGATTCCATAGTGCACACCACATCTATGTTCTACAACATATACCCCTCTTTTAGTTTTACCTTTCTTCTATAATAGATAAAAAAACAAAATTTGAGTAAAACATTCTGGCATGCTTGGTGGGACATAATTACATCTAGTCCCCTTTTCTTCTTTATTCTATGCTCATACAATGAAATTGAATTTTTTTTTTGAGTATAAATTTTATTACATACATTGATTACTTGAATTTTTATCTCATTTATTTAAATTAAATTAAAATCAAATTAATCAATCATAGCTTCACCACTTTATTACACACATACCAAACCACTTACATCAATCAACACATATTAACACCTGACATAAGGTTTGACTAGGATATCATCACCTAGTGGTAAACCTTTCCTCTTTGGCTATCACACTTTGATTTCACTACCAAGAAGAGAAACCAAAACTCACCTCTTCGGTTGAGTCTAAACTCTAAAATTTGATATATACTAACTAATCACCCAACACCCTTATCATTGTGGTGTGTGAAGTGAGGGGGTAGGACCCAATACCAAGCCATGTATTGACTTTCAATATAAATTTTAATAGTCATAACTAACCCAAAACAAACTATAGATTCTTTTCTAGTACCCAATCTATAAACCAAGCCTTCACATATTCTTTCTAACTTAAGGCATAAGCCAAAAGAGAGACTAAAAATAACCTTAGGACTTAACATACTTTAATGTGTGTTTTATCTTTTTGACTTTTTTATTATTTGCTCTTTTTTTGTGTTGTGAGAAACCTAGCTTACACCATCTTACATCCATTGCCTTATCTAATGGGGGAATAGCCTATATTCTCTCTTGAAGATCTTAGCTTTGTTAGGATCTTGGAGAACAACCATCTCACCTTAGAGTGATACTTTGTATCATAAGCCACTTGTGATCCTAAGCTTACCTAGAACCAACCTAACCTCATAAAAAACCAACCCAACCTCACCCAAAATAAATCAAACCCTACATATCACGTATCAAACCTCAACTATAACCAACTAACAAACTTTCAACTACTACATGAGCTAGTTACAATATTAATGGACTAGATAATCAAAGTATAGTAATCTATTTCTAGTACCTATGATAGTCAAACCTCACCTAAAACCAATAAAATCTCAACTAAAACTACCAAACAACTTATAAATGACCATTTAAACATCATCATACCCAACCAATGACCCATCAACACCAATTCAACAATTATCATAACCAACCTCAACTTCAACCTATCCAACCTCATCAACTATTAGGTCACCTTCCCTAACCTACTTTGAGGAAGCCCTCTTTATCTCAACAATGAGATCTGGTCTATCCTCATTTCCATCCAACCAACAAATATCAAACCAACTTATCAACCTTACCTAGCCTATCAAACCAACCCACATTATAAACCTTACCCAAGAAATCAAATCCACCCACCTTATCAACTCAACCAAACCTATAAAACCAAGTAACCTCATAAAACTAATTGATTAGCTTACAAACCCAAGAGCAATCCATCATTAAACCTCTTTTTGCACCCATTATTATGTACACCAATAACCAAATCCCTCAAGATAATGAGGTTCATCCATTAGATTCAGTTCCTAATCAACCTATAACTAAGGAAACCATAATCCAAACCTTAACCAAACCACTTATTAACCAAGTCTAACCTTCTCAAATTTCCTTCAAAGTCACAATAAAGGAAACCATCCCACCTTTTTCAATTACCCATGTAGAATCAACTTACCAATCTCTTTCACTTACCCATGTGGAACGAACCAATCAATCTCTTCTACCTACCAATGTAGAACCAACCAATCAACTTCTTCCACCTACCCATATGGAACCAACCTACCAACCTTTTCCACTTACCAATGTGGAACAAACCAATCAACCTTTTCCAATTATAGAACCAGCCAATAAATATTTTCTACTTACCCATGTGGAACCAACTAACCTACATCTTCTACTTACCAATTTTGTGAAACCTATCATCAACTCAACCTTAATAACCATTAACCCTACCTCACCTATCATTAACCCAACTAAACTTACCACCAACCTAACCTTACCTATAAAAATCCACCTAACCTTACCTCACCAACTAAACTAAACAATTAAACCAACTCAACCAATAAACCAAATCAACCATTTATCTTACCTCTCTCATCTAATCAATCAACCACAAACAACATACCTTTTAACTCAACCATAACCAACAAATATAACAACCCAAACCATTATAAACCTATTAAACCTACCAAACCTACCCTAACCTACCTAAAATAGATCCAACTACATTTTCCTCACCTTGGTGCAATAGAAGAAATCCCTCCTGAAGCACGACCTACAAACTTGACCAACTAACCACTAACCACTAACAACTAACAACTAAAAACTAACAACCCCTTTTGGGAGGTGGATGAAGTCATCTTCACCCATACTAAACCTTATTATTAACTAACACCTCATTTTGGGATCATTTTCCCATCTTCAACCACCCATGAAAAGAGCACACTAGGGGAAACTTTTCTTTCATAAGGCTTTGACCATTTATCAACCCAAAGCATACCTTAACAATTAACCAAAATAACCCTTGACATTTTTGCCTCAACCTATCAAGCAAACCTATCAACTAACCAAATCTAAACTATTGGAGATAAATTATATCCTTCACCTAAACAAACTTATTAGAGAATCACCTTGTCCCCCTACCTAGTGGAGTCACATTCTCCACCAATCTACCTAAACTTTGGAGATTACCCTTCTCCACTTTACCAACCATTTGTGCTTTCTCAGGATCACATCCTACCTTGGATATCTGAGAACTCACCAACCAACCACCTTACCTTAAACATGAATCCATTGGAGATTACCCTTCTCCATCAACTATCTAACCAACCAAATGACTTTAACCTTAGTCATATTAAGCCACTCTTTTTCATTTATTTTGTGATCATGAACCTATTTGGGAGTCACCTTCTCCCCCAAACATCATAGATTACCCTTCTTCACTAACCTATTTTGGATTCACCTTCTCCCCCAACCTTTAAAGAGTACCTTATCTATAAACCCAACCTAAACTAGGTGGTATACCAAATTAGGTCAACCCATTTGGATACCACCCAACATATTTGGTAGTCACCTTCTCACCTAACCATTACAGATTACCCTTCTCCACCAAATTATCACCTAACCAACCTCACCTTTTTGTCAATCCAAATCTTTTCCATGCCTAATCAAGTGTCTAAAATTAATTGGGGGACATCTACTCTCCTAATTGACATCAACCATTTACACAAGCATGGATCTAGGGCATATCAAAACCTCAACCTCCTCAAAATGTAGTTTTATGGACCTATTATTTAGTTAAACCAATTTCCTTATCATTTTGTGTCTAAATTAAGCTCATTCTTGTTTTCAATCACCTTCAACTCCTTATATTTAAGGATAATTGATTAAAAATAGGATCATGTGATTATCTATCATAAACTTAGCCTAATCCTATGCATGGATACCATGGATCTACCAATGGCATGATCCTCATGGTACTTTCCAACATTTTTAGGATGGATTACCATGGTCATTGTCACTTAAACAACCTATTTTACCCATAATTTATCTCCTTATGCTATGGTTTTACCTCCATAAAGAAAAAAACTTAGGCCTATATAGACAGTCCATGTCTGAACCAACATATAAAAATTTTTGGATAACAAAATATCCCTTGGTTCAACATATCTAACATGTAGACTACTCCTTTGTAAGATAGCTACCCCAAAACTATAAAATTGCTTAAAAAGGTAGACTACTCCCTTGAAGGATAATTGTCAAACATGAATAAATCCAAACATAGACCACTCCCTTGAAGGATGGTTAAGTCAACTTTGTCAAAATCAATCATATGAAGCTTCTCACATTGATCAATTTCCCAAACAATCAAATAGAGAAATAATAAACCTTATATCAAAATCAAATACCAATCAATCCCAAAAAAGTTGCAATCAGATTTTATAATAGCATCAGTAAACATTCCACATGGATTAGTCTACACTTATCATTATGACATGGACTTGTCTATCATGGTTCTTAGGTCACCTATAGAAGGGGAAAACCATCCCTATAATAAGGTTACCATATCTATCACCCACTACCTATCATCTATCTCCCCTTTGTTCCTCCATAAATCAAGGAATTAATGAGGTTACTTATCACCATGTGATCAAGCTACCTTTTTTTAACCATCAAACTAAAAAATAAATCAAAATCATGACAAGGGTTTATGTTTATAAGCCCACCTATCTTTCCATCATGATCTTTGTCAATTAGAGCATTTATCTTCCTCCTTATACTTTCATGACCACTTAGGAAGACTTATCTTCCACTTTTTGAGTGGTTAAAACCAACTCATTAAACTAACCAATTAGTGAACCTATTTGGGAGTCACCTTCTCCACCTTTTTGGAGTCACCTTCTCCACCAACTAATTAATCAAACCATCAAACCATTAAAGATTACCCTTCTCCTACCAAACCCAAACTAAGTGGTACACTAGATTTGGGCAACCCATTTGAATGCCACCAACTAACCCACCTTACCTTAAAATTTAGAGAGCACCATCTCCATCAACCCCAACCATTAGAGATTACCCTTCTCCACCAAATGTTTTACCTAACTAAACCAAGTGGTACATCAAATTGGGGAAATTAATTTAAACACCACTAACCAACCTTCAAAGATTACCTATTCTTTGTAAACCAACCATGAAACATTAAAAAACACCCTCTCCAACTAACCAACCAACTATCTAACCATGTTTACCTCAATGTTGGCCATTTTTGACCTAGACTATTCATATATTTTATGATGAACTTGCCTTGGTCCTTTTGACTACACCAATTACCTTGCCATGTTAAACATTTGAATTTACACCACTTCATATATAACCAACCATTTTGTGTCTTCCCAAGAGCACATATTACCTTGGATACCTACAAAACACTAACCTTGTTTAGGATACTTATAGAGTAACTTGATCAACTATGCCTAATGTCAGGGCCTGGTTACCCTATCACTTATCCTTCTAGAACTAAACTTGTTTTTAACCAACATTGGCAACTTAATCTATGCATGATCTTGACTATCAAACTTAGTTACATTTTGTGTTCATGTTTTAACTTCAATTCCCAACCTCAACTACCACCCTTGTCACCTACCTTCCCATCCACTTAACCATTCATCAAACTTGTACCCAATTTTGCTTCACCTCATCAATTCCTAGTTTGAGGGGGATCACCTCCTCTCATTCTTAGGGAAACCAAACCTTTGACCCATAATTAATTTTTATTTTGTAGCTTGATGATATAAAATACATAACAAAAAGGGGCAAAATATATACACTAAAAAAATATCTAATACAATTGTAGATATCCAAATACCCCTAGGGTTATCCACACCCTTTCAACTGCAAACTTGAGTCAAAATAATCCTTGACCAAACTTAACCTTTTGACCTTGAACATTCACCTTTCAACCAAAATTAACATTTGACCACTGATGGTCAGCAAAATAACCACCAACAATCAACAAAGTAACTACTGATGGTCACCCTAACTATCGATGGTTGATCGTTAAACTACCAATGAACCTAAACACTTGATCTGTATACAAACTAACACATTAAGAATTTAATTTAGTTATCTAGATAACACATCTTATTAAATTTAGGTAGTAAGAACATCTCTTCTTTTGCCTCTAAAAGGAGAGAAAGACCAATAAATGGATTGATGATGTTTTGGACAAGGCTTCTTCATCTAGTTTTTATTTTGTAGGTCCTCCTTCTAGCCAACTAGCTAGCACTATAAAGACCCAAAATTTTGCCAAAATTATTATTTAAGTAAAGTACCATTACTCTACCCAAATCACTTTAGGCCTCACCAACATCTATAGCAAGTCAACCTTCCATCATGAGCTAAGTATTTGTTTTCATGTATTCATTTACCTTGATCATAGTTTATTAATGCCCTTTAACCTCTTAACCAATTAACTAACCTCCACCAACCTATCAATCTATCTATAAGTTACCTATAGTCAAACCTTTTACCTTAACTAGACCTATCAGTAGTAACCACAAAAAATCAATTTTCAAAATGATAATAGTCATATTGACAATCGATGGTTAGTTATCAAATTGCTAACAGTCACCCAACCATTGATGATTACCTCTAACGATCGATGTTCACCCTAACAGTCAATGGTCACTATGTAAACCTTTTGAACCAAAAACTAGCAACAATCAACCAAAAACTTGATAATAACCTATTTTCTTAGCCTTTGTCACTTCAAAAACTAGAAACAACAACCTAACTTGACCTGAACATCTCTTTAACAACTTAGCATTTACCTTAATGTTATCTTGTTAGAACTAGCATTTCTTTTGAAAAGTATTTACTTTCTTTCAATTAAGTACTTTCATTTATGTTATGTAACCTTTCTTATGTAAAATTGATTTTCAATATTAACTTGTATCAAAAGGTGAATTGATATCCTCCTAGATAGCTCATTATTCTTAGACCTATCTTGATAGGCAATCCACCCATCTACCTAACAAAATAACCCTTTTCTAATTCTCTCTTATTGTAGGTCACCTTCCCAAGCCAAAGAAGACTATCTAAAACTATCTAGATTATGTAGAGCACAACACATCCAAGTTATACCAACCTATACCCATCTTTTAGTTTTAACTTTCTTTTATAATAGATAAAAAGAAAATTTGAGTAAAACAACACTTTTATTCACACTAGGCTTGTCTAGCCTCTTTGTAGCCCTACCTAGAACTTGTAGAGCCCACAACATTTTGTATGCCCACCTTCAACACTTGAAAATTCATATCTAGAGTAATCTTATATCCCCCCTTAAACACACAAATTTTCATCACCAAGCTCATCTTCTCAACATACTTCTTTTATAAACCTACTAGCCAATTAACCCTTCATTTTGAAAAAAACACGAATAATTTGAAAACCACAAACCTTCAAATCTCTATGAAGCTTGATTTTACAACCCATTTGACCCATTTAAATTATTAGGAAACCTTAGATCTCAATTCACAATGAAAATAACTTTTTAAAAAAATCCCAAAACCTTAGAAACTAAAAATAAACAAGGTCAACAAATTTTCTTTTGGTCAACATCCAACTCTGAAACTTCTTGCACACTTGGAGACACCCATCACACACTTTGGAACAAAAAATTAAGACACCATACATTTGGGAATATATAATTCCTATAACTCATTTTAGGCCTACTTGCCCTTGAACCAAAAACTAAGAAAACCAAGAGCACTCAAAAATATTAAATTTCGATTCAACAAACCATTAGACCACATAAAACCTAGAGCACATCAAAAAGTAGTGCACAAACCTTTTTGAGCACCAAACACTTCTTAATAATGCACCAAACTCATTATGCCATCTGGAAATACCCATTCTAATCTTGCATTTTAGCTCCTTCAAAAATATTTGGAATAAACTCATGATATCATTGCTCATCCTTAACCAAAGACCTTCTCTAATTAGCATTATCATATTGAGCACCACTGCTCATCCTTAACCAAAGACATTCTCTGATTAGCATTATCATATTGAGCACACAAACTTGCTTCTCCACACCTTATTTCTTAGATTTTACTACTCACTCCTTAGATTCTAGGACCTAAATAATTATAAATCTTCCCCTAACTTCATGCTTCATCAGGAACATGACATCTTCAACAAGTATTTAAATATTTTCAAATCAAATTCAATACTCATATAAAGATACCTCATCTTTAGAACACTATGAAATTTCATGGCATACACAAATTTTAAATAAGCCTTTAACATGCTTAGTGATATCTATAACATAAGCCTAGAAGAAAGGCCTTCAACTTATAGGCTTAAATGGCATCTACCATAAATTGATATGTAGATAGATATTTGAAGCTCACCTTTATACCATAGCATCCGAACCATGATCAATAAGATAACTCCTCTCAAAATAAGACCACTGATATTATTCACAAGCTTATTTTCTCTAACAAATATTAAATAAAAAAAATGCACAAACATACCTTATTTTCATATCTTCACATCAGATAATATCTGATAGCCATCAAGCTTCCTCTAATTAACAAGTGTCTCCTTAAATCCTAGATAGAGATACCCTGACCCACAATGTCCTAGAATAATGTGAAACTAGGAGTTGCTCATAATTCCTCATATTACTTTTCTTCCTTAGTTATCTAATATTGATAGTTATTCTTCTTATTAGGCTTAGAACTAAGATCAATTAACACATTGTCTTTTTCCTTGAGCTTTAATTGAACTAAATTTTGTTTTTCCTTTTCTATCTAGATAGTTGACATATTCTCTACTTCAGACTTGTCAACAAATGCAAACAATAGAAACTCTTAACTTTATTTCACTTCTGATCCCTTTTCCACATTGGAAATGAATCCATAAATATTCTTGGACACAATATCATAGTTTGAATTGACTCAGGTCTCCATTCCATAATTGGACTCTTCTCATCTTCTATAGCCAACTTACCAACTTGACCTTTGAGTTTAGACCGATCTGCAACATAGCCTTCTACGTAAAATTTCTCATCAACCTTATGATTAGAAGAATTGGTAATGATTACCTTTAATTTCCATATCTAAGTTTTTCCTTTCTCAAACCTTCTAAGAGGTCTATATTCTTTGACACACATTGAAAACCTCTTAGCACTATTTATATATAATCTAGCAATATGTCCACTATTATGACAACTGAAACAAATAAAATCATTCACACTTTTTGATAGATTTGAACTATGATCAATCTTTGGCCAAAAACTCCTATCATAGCTCCATGAATGTGCATACAAGTCTAACTTCATTCTATGCTCATTAGCTCTATGACCATACATATTACATGTATAATAATGACCATGAAATAAACTAGTGTACCTTGAAGCATTTGGCTGTCTAACAAACCTTCTTGTATTACTTTCAAATATCACATTCTCCTTGACATATCTAGGCTTATCATGCTTCTTTCTTAGTTTTTTCAACTTTTTTATGAGTTTTTCATGCTCATTATTTAACAAATTTATCTCAATTTTCAGATCATCAAGTTCACCTTACTTTAAACTATTTGCTTCTTCTAACTTAGTCTGAAGATATCTACATTCTTCTTCTCTTGTCTTTAGATTTGCATTAGTTACCCCTAATTGATCCTTGAGATTTTTGATTTGTTTTTCATCATCTTTGACTTGTTCTAATTCCTTTTATTCTCTTTTAGGATTGACTATCTTTATTATGATTTTTTCATTCTCATATTTTAGGGAAACAAGATTAGTCTTCATTTGAACATATTCATCTCCTTTAGCTCTCAAGCTTAAACATGTAACCTCTAACTAAATTTTGATAACTTAGATAGTCTCCTTATCCATCTTATCTTCTTTTACCAAGTCATCCATAATTTTACATTCTTTCTCTTTAATATGACTAATCTAACCTTGAAGAATTTTAACCATTGATATCAACTCAAGATTTTATTTCTTCAACTACTTAGCCATCTTGTGCTACTTAGGATCTCCTTCAATCTATTAAGCTTCCTCCAAAGGACCTAATCTGATACCAATTGTTAAAATTAGCTATTGAGAGGGGGGGGTGAATTAGTATACAATAATTCACATTAAATTCCAAAACCATTACATCATTCACCAAATTGATCTAGCAATATAAACATGAAAGTACATACATCTAAAGTATGAATAAGAACATACATCACATCAACACAAAATCTACATGGGAAACACTCTTGGGGGATAAAACCCACTAAACCTTATAAGATGGACTATAATATTATAATGAAAATATCTAATTTGAACTAGCTACAATTGATCAAGGAATTATAATCCCTATTTAGTGAGACTAGAATCCCACAAGGTGCCATCACACCTGTCTAGATGTAAACCCCTTAGATGTTGAGCTGCTAAAACAACACCTATGAACACATCCACCTTTGAAATAATGTCTTCAACACCTAATAATGGACCTTTGATTATAACTCTTCACCTTCACTCACACTTAATCTATAAGAACACTATTCTACCAACTAAATTATGACTAACATATCATACAAATAGTCCTCAAACTAATATTATTATCAACTCATCCACAAGTAACTCTACCCTTACTTTGCTCTATAATTCATACACAAAAACCTCTGACACAAACCTCTCTCAAATCTCTCCAAATTCTCTCTCAAACAACCTCTTCAACATACTCACCCATTCTACCTCTTCTAGGATTATTAGGTCCAATGACCTATGTGATCACCTTTAGTACCTTACTCAAACAAGCATTTCTAAGACTCTTCACTATCTACTATTCCTCACTAACTTGTACCTTCTCTTTCAAATATTATCTCCTTTGTTTTTTTTCACACATCATCAACCCTCAAAGTCTCACAACAAGTCTAGAAATCATCATCTTTGATTTCACTATATATAGAGCTATCATTATCATCGCCATCTTGGTTGGTCATTAGGCATGCCTTAACCCTTAAGGTATATATCATACAAAAACATAACTTAATATAATATTCATAGGTCAGCCATAGCATCTATGGGTCACCCTTAATCAACTACAATTTTTAATAAGATCATTTTAGATCTTGTAGGTCTCATGGATACCTATACACCCATTTAGCACATAAAAAAACAAAGAAAGAATATAGCACATTAAAAAACAAATAAAGAAAATAAGGCCACTTCAAAAAACATATTTCCACATAATATTACCCCTTAGTCATCCTCAAATGATTACAATCATCATTTCACTCTTTTATGCAAGCTCAATCAACATTTTATACACATAGTCACCATGAAAAAACACATAGTCACCATTTTAAGATTTTTTCATACTATATATGAATTTTAAAACCTTCGTAATGCATAAAAAAATCCTTATGGAGCATAAAACACTCCCCAATATCCAAGTCAACATTAGACATCAAAACAACATCAACACAAGATCAAACATCTTTGTCGGGTCAGTTGTAGAACATAGTCAAATACACAGTCAAATTTAGAGCTTAATAAATTTGTTTTCATAATACATTAAGACCTTAAAATCTATTTTTATATATGCATCTTGTATTCCTCTACATGTTCCCTTTTTACACCATGATCAAATTCTATCTAGATTGAAAGTTATAGCCAAAATATAGAGGATTGGTTATTTCCTTTTCTAAATGCAAATATTTAAAAGCAAACAGTCACAGTTAAACTTTGAACACTATGCTTGTATCTCATGTCCTCTCACCTTTAGATAAATCTCACACCATTTATCTTTTTCAACTTTAACACATAAGAACCATTTCTCAAATGTTAGACCTCAGTCACTTTGACCTCATATAAAATGTCAATATTTTTTATGTAACTCAGTCTTTAATAATGACAAACAACTATCACTTTGACATATTTAATTTAATACACACCATGTATCTCTATTTATATGATTACCCTCTCATCGTTTATCCTTGGAATAAGCTCAATCTTTATCTTTTCTTAGCATTAAACCTCAAGCACTTCTTACCATTTCGCTACTTCCTGACATCTTGGAGAAAACGTACATAATTGATCTCTTTGAGAGTTTATTTAACATTATCTTGTGAAAAATTGAATAAGTATGGGGGCCATTGAAATTTTTCTAAGTTCTAACTTTGAAACTCAAAAACTTCTTCTACTCTTAGATGCATGATCTAAAATTTTGACCCTATGATCTACTCACATAGGAAAATCCAACCATATGACAAATAGATTCTAGAACCCATACATGCAAGATATGCCATCGTCAACATGATCACTCAAAATTTTATTCCATAGAGCCAACTATGCTTGGAATTATCTAGAAATCTGACATTGCTCATGCATATCTTTTGATGCACTTCATCACATGATCTAAAATTTAGCACAAATAAACTAGGCTCAAAACTAAAAAAACCCATATGATCACCTTTTCTTTAAATATCTACATGTGTAAGCTATAACTTCATCAATATGCTTACTCAGTGCTTCTTGCCACATTGCTAATTTGGCTAAGTATGGGAAAACACTATCAAAATGCTTGGAGCCCAACTTTGTACTTGCATATATTTTGACATGCTTAGGTTCATGACCTAATATTTACCTCATAAGAACTAGGCATAATACTGAACAAGCCAATGTGACCATTTCCTCTTGACTCATCCACATGTGGTGATGGTGACATCATCAAACTACCTACTCAGATTTTCTACCACTGGACCCAAAGTGTCTAGATGAAAACTATGGACAACTTGATGAATTCTACTTATGCACATAAGCACTCAGAGCTTAGAAAACATATTAGGGGAATTTTACACATGTTAAAGATTCCATACTCATTCCTAAACAACTCTAACCATGAAAAAATATAATATCAACCAATCATAATTCAAGCATACTGGGACAAGTATGTTCCCAAAATCTATCACTGGTTTTTGTGGATAACATGTCGACCATTTTGGTCCTACAGGTGAAAATGGTCTCTTTATTTCTCAAAATGTTTTGAGTAGTCAAGTTATTCAATCACATAAGCCTTTTTAGCTAAGGAAATCACGCGTTTAAAAGGCAAGCTTTTGCAAGGAAAAATGTCAAAACACTTAAGACATTTCCTAAAAAAATGTAAGGATGGTTCAATGCCAAGGTTAAATGATAGGGTTCAATAATATGGAATGAACCATTAAACCATTGAACTCCACCTCTAAAAGGTTCAAAGAGTTTAAAGTTCAAGTGGAAGGTTTGAGCGAATGGTTTAAGTAGAAGATTCCAAAAAAAGGTTCAACTGAATGGTACAAACAATTGGTTCAATGACACCTTGAACTCATAAAGAAGACTAAGTGAATGTGGCTCTTTATAAAACATTGAACCACCGAACTACCAAATTGCTGAACTTTGAACCATTAAACCTTGAATCGGTAAACTCTGAAAGGTTCAAAGGTTTAAGGTTCAAAGTGGTTTAAGCGACTAGTGACATTCTTGCAAACATCAAATTTAGGGTAATAGAATAACCATTGATTTTCAAATAATGTAGACCCAAAGACAAACTCAACTAGCCACTGAGAAAGGAGCTAAAGAAGCTAGCAAAAGGCAAGGAGATAGCCCTGAGAACTCAAATTAGTAGAAAGAGACAAGATATAGTAAGGAAAGAGGGAATCAAATGGAGAATCCAGAAGTGTCGATAGAAGAGTTATTTTAGTAGGTGGAGTAGTCCACCAAATGGACCTCAGAGAGTGCAAACATTCAATGGCGTGGCCTATTTTTCTTCATTGAGTAAAGGTGAATAGATAGCCGTGTAAACTTCATAAATAAGACCAAATGACCCATGCTTTGGAGAAGACATTTGAGATGATTTAGAACACCAAAAGTTAAGGTTGATGACTTATTCTAGCATGGCCCCTTCATAGAATTTCTAATGCATTTAATGTAGCATGGGCCATTTCATAAAAACAAGCACCCAAGTATTTCTTTGGATGCTATATATATTGTAATCTCTCAATTGGAAAAGGGGAATCTCTCTATTATTAGAAGCGAAATTATGCCAAAATTGAAAGACATTCCTGAGACTTTGAGCTTAGACTATTAATCATATTTTATCAAGTGAATGAGAAAGCAAGTGACCTTGAAGACTTTGTGTTGAAATAGCGTGTGTTATCTAAGAAATCATTCTTATGTCTTTTTCCTAAATATAATATTATCCATTTAATCAAATAAGTAGAACAAGTGGAAATAATCTAAAAGATGTCTTGAAGTTTTCGGTGGAGATTTTGTGTTGCACTTCATTCTACTATGTTATTTTGTCCTAAATCAGTAAAAGAAACAATGAAAGACTTTGTGCTTTCATAGGTTTCTTGTGGATCCAGTTACTACCTAGGAAGAATTCTTACTATTTGCTAAACATCATTCCTGAAAGAAGAGAAATGCCTTAAGTAATTACACAAGAATCCTCTTTTATTTTGTGAACACCATCTCTAGAAAAAGAGAGATGGATGGTATGATTTCACCCCTGAGTCTATTTTTAGTTTATATTAGTATATTATAGTTTATAGGGAACCTCCCCTTACTAAGAGGAGAGATATATTTCATTATGCTGTGGTAACCACACCTATTTTGATATATAAATCTCATTGTGCTATGGTTGATATACCCATTTTACCATCAGTTAATTGATAGCAAATATTCACCCAATAGTTTTTGGTGACTTTGCTAGGGAAGAACACATAATTTGAACCCTCAAGCTTAAAATTGAAGCATTTCTAGTTATTTTCCATTCTACACTTTGGCAGATCCATGATATACAGGAAGCCAAAGAGCTCAAGGTATTGTTGATCATGTGTTTGAGTTTGTGCAGCAAAATAAATTTGACCATTCTCCTCCACAATCTCACCTTTAATGAACTAGGAGTTTTCCTCCTACAGATGTCAAGTCCCTAATACTAGACAAAGCTTATCTTTCCTCTACTAGCAAAGCTTTGTCTATATGTACCCTATAGAGGTTCATTATCCCTCCTTTCAATTGTCATATCATGGTAGCCTAAAGCCCTTGGGGTAACACTTTTGGCCCTCTAAATCTAACCCCACTTTACATGAACTACCCCGTAGTTCAAGAAAGAATTTTCCCAAGTTCTATGGTGATGGGAGAGTTCATCCTGATGATCATATTATAGATTTTTGCATAGCCTGTGGTGTGACAGGCATTGAATTTGAAGATATAGTGGTTAGGCTATTTGTGGAAACATTGCAAGGTGCTACTGTAGACTAGTTTTATCATCTGCAAGCATAAATAGTAACTAACTGGAAGACTCTCAAGGTAAAGTTTGAGGCTAGGTTTAAAATTGTAGAAGATGCACATGCCTTGTTAGCCTAGCTTACACAAATGAACAAGGAGCCTCATGAACCCATGTGAGACTTCATTGCTAAATTTGACAAGCTAAGGAACATGATTCCTATGATTTCTCAACTAATGCCAGAAAATCTTAAGTGCTTCTTCATCAATTCTCAGCTTCCTAAAGTGAGTTTCCTATTGAGATGGGCTAGCCAAATATATTTTACTGTAGCTTAGATTTTGGACACTGAGGTTGAAGATGATCTTATCTTGGTAGGAAAGATAAGAAGAGATCCTAATAGAAATAAATCTCCTTCATCTTCTAAAGATTTCTCTACAGGCACCACTGATCCTATGGTGCAAAAGCTAGCAAATGAATTAATATCTATAAAAAATCAAATGACCCAAGGGATGTCTATCCCTCCTTCTTATCAGGATATACTAAGGAGGATGTTTCCCAACTAGTCATATCAAGACAATGCTGGCATAAATCAAGGGCAACCAAATCATCTTCCTCCCCCACAGGAGAAGCTTGCCATTGAAGTAGCAACGACTAACTCAGCCATTGGTTATCATAAAGTTGAACATGATTTCTCTTTCCAACCTGAGTTAGACCAAGAAGATGATGCTAATCTCTTTATAGAAGGTGAAGAAGAATTAACTAGTGACTCCAACATTAGTTTTCTGAATTACCAGGATGAAGCTAGAAGTAAGAGAGAAGTGTTTGATGGATCATACGCTATTTTTACTAGGTCCCAAAACTAGTCAACTCAACAAGATAATAAAGGGAAAATAGGGGAAGAATCTTGACTAGTAATTTCAATTGCTAAATGGGGGACTTCACTACCTTTCCAATCAAAGGACCCAGTGATCAATAAAAAAGTAAGTACCTCAAACAACCTTGCACCTTCTGTTTCAATTTCTTAGACCAGTACCACACCCAATAAAACCTAGAATGATGGACTTCCTTTCTCTATTTCTATTTCATTTCAGTTATTTGACATAATTGATCATACTAAGAAGACCAAGATCTAAATGTTTGAGTTTGAATACTTACAAGCCAACCTTGAGAAATTAGATAGACTAGTTGAATGCATCAAGAATAAAACCATCCCTTTAGGACAAGATGTTTTAAAGGTAACTCATGATCCCCCAAAGAATACATCCACCTAAAACAATCATATCATTTCTCCTCTTATTGCCCTGGGAAAAATAAAACCTTTTTATGTTTCCCTATTGATAAATGGTCATAAACTGAATAACTACATAATAGACTCTGGCACATCAAACAATGTGATGCTCACCAAGATGGAAAACTCACTTGATCTCACTCTGACTAAAAATTTTGGGATATGTTTCTCCATGGAAAACAAGTAAGTGCCACATTTGGGATAGATCAAAGATGCCCAATTTTCGTTTGTGGCTTTCCTAGAAAAAAGGATTAAAATGACAGTCTTGGTGGCTGACATTCTAGCTTCCTATGGAATTTTGCTTGGATGAAATTTTTACAAGGATGTTGGTATAAAATTTAACATGGACCTATCCGAGGTGAGGATACCTATCAAGGGCATCATGCAAAGGCTACTTCTTGAGAAGGAATCAAAATATATTTTCACCCAAACATCAGCCCCTGAAGCTCAAATTCTATTTGAATCCTTAGGAATGGGTAACTACTTTCTGTCTATAGAAGATATTTCTATTTCATTAGATGAAAGTTATGTACATGACAATCCAAAAAAAATAGACAAGACATCAGAAGGATTGGTAGAGCACTATTCAGGTGAAAAAGGATCTTCCCTCTCTAATAAAGAAAAGTCTAAAAGGAGATCAGATTTTAATGATGTCTGGATTCTAGAATTTAATAGCATCAATTATTCATCGATTTTGGAGCCAAAATTGTTTTGATATCTCCACAAGGAGATATTTTCCCCTATTCATATAAGTTGTAGTTCAACAATACCAACAACACCATCGAGTATGAATCTTTGTTGCTTGGATTGAAAGCTGGTCAAGCTAAAAATGTTAAGCTTTTTCACATCTGAGGAGATGTTGAACTAGTGGTTTGTTAGGTGAGGAAACTATATCAAACTAAGAATGAAAGATTACAAGATTATCACAATCTGGTGTGGGACTGCCTTGAAATTTTTGATGCTTTTAGTATTTTTGTGGTGCCCAGAGAATTCAACGATCGAGCAGATTCCTTGGCCATCTCTACAACTCTTATGGTTTCTCAACAAGATTTTAAAGGGCATAAGTACACTATTAAACTAGTCTTTTGATCAAGCATACCGGATAATGTTGACCATTGGTAGGTGTTTAATGGTGAAAACTAAATCATTGCTTTTTTGGAATAGATGGATAGCTTTGAGGAGCTTTATTTTAAAAGAAATGAATCTCTGCCATAGGAATCAACTCCTAAAATAAATTTAAAAACTAGTGAAGAGTTCTTTTAACTCAAAGGGAATAAAATTCCCAAAGGTTTAGTTTCTCTTGAGAAGATATTCAATAAGCATGATAGGTTTATCAAGAAGTAGCAAATGGATTCAAGTTCCTCCAAATATTTTGATCAAATAAATTTGAGTACAGAAGATAATCCCAAAATGGTCAACATTGGGAATTATTGCACTCCTAATGAAAAACTCAAATTCATTAATCTGCTTCGCCATTACATTGATGTTTTGGTGTACTCTTATGATGATCTAAAATCTCTTAGACCTAAAGAAATTCAACATGAAATTCCTCTCAAGGTTGGGTCATTGCCTCACAAGCAAAAACAAAGGCAATACAACCCTAAGATATCAGGTACTATTCTTTCTGAGATCCAAAAAATGTTAAATGTGAGGATAATTTTTACAATCCATCATTCCACCTGGATTACAAACATAGTACCCATAATAAAAACTAATGGAGAAATTTACCTCTGTGTTGATTTCAAAAACCTAAATCAATCCTCTTTAAAAGATTACTACCCCCTACCCATCATGGATCAACTACTATATATGTGACTGGCTCAAAGATGTTATCAATGTTAGATGGTTTTTCGAGGTATAATCAAGTGGAATTTGGTGAAGCAAACCAACATAAGACCACTTTCACTACACCTTGGGGCACCTTTGCATATCATAGAATGCCTTTTGTTTTGATCAATATTGGTGCCACCTCTTAGAGAGTGATGAATCTTGCCTTTAGGAACAAAATGGGGAAGTTCATTGTGGTATATCTTGATGACTTGACCATCTTTTCCAAACATCATCCTGATCATGTGCATCATTGATAACAAGTGCTAGAATGATGTCAACAAAATGGCATTTTTCTCAATCCTAAGAAATTAGTTTTTGGGGTTATAGAAGGGAAACTTCTCAGGCACACTGTATCCCAAGAAGGTATAAAGATCAACCCAAAAAAGAGTCAAATCCATCCAAGAGCTTTCTCTTCCTACTACTAAGACTGCAATCCATTCTTTCTTTGGAAAGGTGAATTTTCTATGAAGGTTCATTCCTAAATTCATAGAGAAGACTCAACATATTGTCAACATGATGAAGGGTAGATATAATTTCCACTAGACGGAAGAAGGCAAGCCAGTATTTCAAGATATCAAAGAAGCTATCACCCATGCCCCAATCCTAGTTTGTCTGGATTATTCCAAAGACTTCATAATATATAGCTATGCTTCTGAACACATGCTTTTAGCCATTTTGGTTCAGTAGAACAAATAAGGTGTGGAGTCCCCCATATCTTTCATGAGTTATCCTCTCAAATCTCATGAGCTAAAATATTTAAACATGGAGAAGCATGCTTAGTTGTGGTTAAGGTTGTAAAACACTTCCATACATCTTGAACTCACACACTGTTGCTCTAGTTCCTGATACAATAGTAAAGTCCATTCTAACTCAACAAGAGTTTGAAACTAAAAGGGGCAATTGGATTGCTAAAATCTAGGAGTTTGATCTTGTTATCAAACCTATGAAGCTTTTGCAGGGAAGAGGTCTCTACCAATTAATTTTTGATAATATACTAGAAGAAATAGAGGTTGAAGACATGCCTATAGTTCTCTTTGTCACCACTACAAATGAGTGGTATTCCAATATCGCTCATTTCCTTACCTATGGTGAATTTCCTACCCACCTGTCTCATAAAGAAAAGATGACTGTTAAGTTGAAAGCTGCTAACTTTGTCTTGTGGGACAATGGTTTGTACAAGAGGAGCCTTGATGGGTTATTTCTTTGTTGCATGGATAAAGTACAATAGAGCAAACTTTTAGAGTCTTTCCATAATTTGGCTTATGGAGGACATTTTTTTGCACCTGTGACTACCCATGAGATTATGTGAGCTAGGTATTATTGGCCTACTCTATTTCAAGATTCATACACTTGGGTGTATAGATGTAAACTATGTCAATAGTTTGTTGGGAAACCCAAGTTGGCCACATTACCTCTCAAGCCAGTGGTGATCGAAGAGCCATTTCAACAATAGGGTATTGATTTCATTGGCATTGTGAACCCATCCTCAAGTGATGGACATAACATATCCTCACTGCAACAAATTATTTTACCAAGTGGGTGGAAGCCATTCCAGTCAAGCATGATACTTCAAAAGTGGTATGTAATTTCCTCAGGGAAAATATTATTTCTTGGTTTGGAGTCCCAACAAATATTATAATAGATAATGCAACCTATTTCTCTTTTCATGAGGTTACCTAGTTTTGCTACTATTATGGGATTATCCTCTCCCACTTTTCTGACTATTATCTGCAAGGAAATGGTCAAGCAAAATCAAGCAACAAGAACCTGGTGACCATTATTAAGAAGTTGGTAGATGACAATCAGAGAACCTAGCATAAAGCATTGTTTGATGCTTTATGGGTAGACAAGATTACACCCAAAAGGGTGATAGGTATGTCACCATTTCAACTTTTGTATGGGTTGAATACAAAGATACCAATCACCCTGGAACTACTAGCACTGAAGTTGGCAAAGGTAGTCAAAGATCAAACATTTGAAGATTCCATCGACAAGAGGATCATGTACTTGACTAAGCTAAATGAGTAGTGAACTATGGTGGTGGACTGTATTGCTACACATCAAAATTAGGTAAAGAAACTTTCAAAAAAAGAGCAAGGATTCACGATTTTCAAATTGGAGACCAAGTCTTGTTATAGGATAAGAGGAGAGAACCAAAAGGAATGGACAACAAATTTTATTCTTTATGGAGAGGTTGATTTTCCATCCATCAATTCAGTGGTGATAATAGTTTTTTATTGAGATATCAAGATGGGATGCTATTTTCACTACCTCACAGTGGGCAGCATGTGAAGCACTTCAATCTTTGAAGTATCAGATAAGTCCATTTGTACATTTATATAGTATTTATTTGTTTTGTGTTGTTCATTTGGTTTTTGGCATCTTTATCTTTTTTGGATGGCATGACTCTATAGCCCAATGGCATAGATGAAGGCACTTAGAGTTTGGATTCTACTCCCTTCGATTGTTTCAAAATACAATCAATGGAAGTTTCTTAATTAGAGCCAGTTGTTGTTCCAAAAATCTATCACTAGTTTTTGTGGACAACATGTCAACCATTTCGGTCTAGCAGGCCAAAATGGTCTCTATCTTTCTCAAAATGTTCTGGGTAGTCAAGTTATTCAATCACACAAGCCTTTTTAACTAAGGAAATTGTAGGTTCAAAAGGCATGATTTCACAAGGAAAAATCTCAAAACATTTAAGGTATTTCCTAAAAAATTGTAAGGATGGTTCAATGCCAAGGTTCAATCAAAAAGGGTCAATAGCGGGGTTCAATGATATGGAATGAACCATTGAATTGTTGAACTATTGAACTCCACCTCCAAACGGTTCAAAGAGTTCAAAGGTTCAAAGAGTTCAAGGTTTGAGCGAATGGTTCAAGTATAAGATTCTATAAAAAAGTTAAACCGAATGGTACAAATAATTGGTTCAAAGACACCTTAAACTCATAAATAAGACTAAGTGAATGCGACTCTTTACAAAACATTAAACCACTGAACTATCGAGCCGTTGAACTTTGAATTGTTGAACCTTGAACTGGTGAACTCTGAAAGTTTCAAAGGTTCAAGGTTCAAAGTAGTTCAAGTGATCAGTGACATTTTCATAGATGTCAAATTTATGGTAATGGAATAACTATTGATTTTCAAATAATGCAGACCCGAAGACTAACTTAGTTATCCACTGAGAAAGGAGCTGAAGAAGCTAGTAGAAGGTGAGAAGATAGCCCCAAGAGCTTGAATCAGCAGAAAGAGACAAGATATAGCAAGGAAAGAGGGAATCAAATAGAGAATCTAGAAGCATCGGTGGAAGAGTTATTCCATTAGGTGGAGTAGTCCACTAAATGGACCTTAGAGAGTGCAAGCATTCAATGGTATGGCCTATTTTATTTCATTGAGTAAAGGTGAATGGACAACTGTGTAAACATCATAGAGAACACTGGATGACCCATACCTTAGAGAAGACATTTGAGATGATTTATAATGCCAAAATTTAAGGCTGATGACCTATTCTAGCATGGCCCCTTCACATAATTTCCAATACATTCAATGCAACATGGGCCATTTTGCAAAAACAAGTGCCCAAGTCTTTCTTTGAATGCTATATATATTGTAATCTCTTAGTTGGAAAAGGGGGATCTCTCTATTATTAAAAGCAAAAATCTACCCAAATTGACAGGCATTCCTAAGAATTTGAGCTCAGACTATTAATCATATTTTATTAAGTGAATGAGAAAGCAAGTGACCTTTCAAATTTTGTGTTGAAATAGCTTCTGTTAACTAGGAAATCATTCTTATGTCTTTTTCCTATATACAATCTTGTCCATTTGATCAAATACGTAGAACAAGTGGAAATAATTTGAAAGATGTCCTAAAGTTTTTGGTGGAGACTTTGTGCTACACTTCATTCTACTGTGTTATTTTTTCCTAAATTAGTAGAAGAAACAATGAAAGACTTTGTGCTTTCGTAGGTTTCTTGGGGATCCAGTTACTACCCAAGAAGAATTCCTATTGTTTGTTGAACATAATTTTTGAAAGAAGAGAAATGCCTTCAGTAATTACACAAGAATCCTCCTTTATTTTGTGAACATCATCTCTGAAAAAAGAGAGATGGATGGTATGATTTCACCCCTGAGTCTATTTTCAGTTTATATTGGTATATTATAGTTTATATGGAACCTCCCATTGCTGAGAAGAGATATTTATCTCATTATGTTGTGGTAACCACACCCATTTTTCCATATAAATCTCATTGTGTTGTGGTTGATATACCCATTTTGCTGTTAGTTAGTTGATGACAAAATATTCACCCAACAAAGTATATTTCACATTTTGTCATTATCACATACACTATCAAGGTACTTCATCCACTCACCAGGACACCTTCATGACATTATTGACAACTCTCCAACAAACTTATCTTATGGTAAGTCTTGGATGAAAGTAGGATCCTATATATTATTTATATAATGTGATCCTTACAAAGCCAAAAAAATATCTTGTAAAGCACAATTGGCCAAGGGTGAGATTTAAACTCAACATGTTCACTCAAAATTAAGTATCTTTAACTTTTGCTATTTTATTTAATAGATAGATATTTTACAAATTAATAGGTTTGAATTTATAACTCCTTATTTATATTACCTCTACACTTAAACTTAGTGTAACTAGAAATTTTTATATGTCTTCCATCTTCCACCTTATTTGATCTAGGCCCCATTTGCCTACCACGATCCCTTGCTTGTTTTGTTTATTTAAAACCATCCCCCTTTTATGTTATAATATTTGATAACACCAAATTAGATTTCATTTTAAGAATTATAATACCTAGTTAGGGTTATTACATGATATTATTTTGCTAGAGGATTTATAAACCTCTCCTTTAGTGTTGTGTAATAAGTTCTCCCTGTATGCATGCTAATTTGTCTACCTTCTCTGGCTTACTAATTTCATCCCTAAACCTATCTAATTCCATCTAAATCTACTAATTAACCTCCTTACTAGTCATTTTCTAAGATCACATTTATTATTCTTATCATCCACTAACATTATAATTCCCACATGTAATTAATCTTCTTTTTAATTAATCCTAATTATCACTTAACATTTAATTATCCATTATATCTTTGAGTTTTAAATTCACAATCAACCTACCAACCTATTCATAGGTTTTCCTACAAACATATTCACTATTCTTCACCTAACCGTCATACTAATACCATCTAATCCCTTGTCGAATCTTTATTAATGCCTAGTGAAGTCTAGATTTCTCTAACTCTAGAAACTTTTTCCCACTTCTCCCACCTCTCTAAAACCCTTTAAATCTAGAAGATTATTGGGAATTTTAAATTCCCTTTTATTCCCTTAACCACCCTTATAAATAACCATGCAAAGATCTTAGTTAGACTAATGAGCAAACTCCATGAAAAATCAATCCTTAATCTCTTAATCATCTTAGTCCATTGTCAAGTTATTCTCTATTACTATAACATCAAAGTTTGAGTCTACATCAAGTAATCAACTTGTCAATTTGGATTATGATCTTATCTAAGGGGTTATAATCTAGATACAAATCAGGTATACATCTTCTATTTCGACTTTATTTTGTCATTTTGCTCTAAATTTTTGAGGTTATGCTAAAATTTGAGTAAACTATAGTTATTTATGTATGCTTAATCCAATTTCTCAAATTTTTTATATACATTGCAGACCACAGTAGGAGCCCTCCTCTTGAAATTGACCCTTGGTACTTTGAGTATGATTGACTAGTCTTGCAGGTTAGATTGAACAAGGATTGGTGGCCCAAATTTTCAAATTTGGTATCTCCACATGAATCAAAATATTTCCTTACTAAGTAATGACCATGAATATTTGATATTGTTCCCATAAGTTTTTTATTAATAAAGACATAAAATTTATCTTTTAGGTGTTTACTATTCTATCCATTTGTTTTATTTTGTGTAAAATTAGATCTCCCTAGTTATGCTACTAGGCATTGATCAATGATTCTAATTTTATGAAATGTAAATTTTAAATCATAGTAGTGATAGACAGACATTTGATCATTGTTTAACCAATACAAAATTACTTATGGTTAGTGGAGGAATTGAATTTTGACATACACTTTTAGTAATCTGAGTTACAATTTTGTATTTGATTGATAATCAGCTTCTTATATAATATGTAATTTTATCATAATTAGTTATGATTTTAAACCTAAGAGGTGTGTGTGTGTGTGTGTGTGTGTGTGTGTGTGTGTGTGTGTGTGTGTGTGTGTGTGTGTGTCGACATTTCATTAAAATCACCTAAAAATATTGAATCAATTACCCTTTTTTATATATTTATTTCTCTATATAACTTTCCTTTTGTAGGATAGAAGGAAGTTTTAAAGTAGCTAGACCTAATTTTATGCTAGTCATGCTTTTGAGATTTCATTAAAATTAATCCTAATAAGTATAAACTATCATAATCTAGGACTATTCTAATTTATGATAAGATATAAAAATAAAAATATAATATTAAAATAAGAATAATAGTAGTTCTTTACATATTTCAATATCGAACAAATTCATCTAATACTTTGTGATATTAAGTTACAGAGTATTGGTTTTGATATTCTATCTGTGCATAATTAAATCAATATGTATTTAATTTTTTGAATATATATTTAAACATCTACTAAGCCACAAAATATAGACACTGTATTTGGTTGATTAAGGTTATACATTTTTTGGATTTAATTCTAGGCTATTGTAATTGGTGTGAATCTTATAGATTGACATTGTATACCTAATAGTTCACTATTCATAAAATAGAATATTCTATATTTTGATCTATTTTATCATGTTTTTTTTATTCCATTTATATTTCCCTAATTATACACTATTAATTAGACCCACTAATTTTAGGATATTTGTGTAGAAATCAATCTTTATTTTAGTATGAGTGAAATCCTCATCAGGTTATCTACTAAAAGCATGATTTTTGTTCTACTTAACTATTGATGCCTAACGTTTGCACTCTAGGTTAGAAAATAATATATGTAAATATTTATATACATGGGACCAAATGTGATCTATAAAGAGACCTCTAATATTTTAGAATCCAACTCTTCATTCAATATTGGGGGTGAAAAAGGATAGAAGAGGAAAGCAGTAAACAACATAAAAGTAAATCTAATCTAAGGTGATGCATTGGAAGATTTGAAATGTTAACATAAACTTGCATAAAATAGCACAAATATCTAAACATGATAGATCATAAAGGAGATTAAAAACATGAATTAAGATCTATAACATAAACAAAGATTTATATTATGGAAGCATAAGAAAAGAGATAATAGATAGATATAGTTTTAACCCCAAATAACACAACACCACATCCTCTTCATTGTGGATAGAGAAATAAATATAAAAGGCAATAAAATGAAAATTCAAAACATCAAATAACATCTATTATGTACACCTACTAAGGTTTCAAAATAAAAACTCTAACTTCTACTCTACCCTAATCTATTACAATGGTTGTTCAGAGAAATAATAATGCAAAAACAAAATAATCACCAGCGCCTTCTAGAGGGGAAGAACCTTAGATACATAGGTAAAATAATTGATCAAAGAGATGATAGATGGATATTCCACCAATCATGCCCATGATGTCATTGCAATTTAAAATGATCTAGAACTCATGAGTGCAGTTACTCCCTAAATCCTAGATATGGTGCAACTACCTCTTCCTTTTATGACCATTACACTCAAGAGAAATGGGATGGGATTATATTTATGTTCTTGGATTTGTCTACTCATGCCATTTGTAGAGACTTTTGGGTCCCCCCTAGACTTAAAAGATCACATTTTAGGTGAAGCTTAAAGTGTTTCAAAATATTATTTGGAAGGAGGGACCCACATCTTCATCTAATGGTGCTCTCTCGATCTCTTGAAATTGACACTCTCCTAGGATAAGCACAACATTGACATGCATCAAATTGACACTTATTTATAGGGCTAATGGATTTATGAGTGTGATTATGCATATGGATGCCATGTGTTGAGATGGCACTTCTCTCAAGAAATATAGGCATTCACTCACCAAAATGAGCATGGGGATGCCACATGGTGAAGCTATATTTGAATACTGTGTTCAATGTTCTATGGGGCCCATAAGTCCCACTAAAAAATGGTGCTACTTTGAATCTTGACCAAAAATACATAAATCTGAGGAGTATGGGGATCCTGCATGTCGAGATGGTGCTCTTCCTAAGGGGAACAAAGTTTTTTCTAAGTTAGATGAGCATCAAGCTACCTTGTGGAGGAAGCAAAAGGAAGCTTCTACTTAGTAAAATTTTGAGAAAGGGGGCCTGAATAAAGAAAGGGATAAAAGGGGAAACCAATGAGAATTATCAAGGAACTACCATCTATTGAATGAATATAAAGCTATAGATCAAACTGATCTAAATAATCAATACGGATTTATGATCGATAGTTCTTGGTGACTCATAAGGGAGTCTTCTTGTAGATGGAAAAACCCAAAACTTCTGGTGCTCATTCCAATCAAATAAAAATTTCAAAAATGGGAGGAAAATGGGTACTTACAACTTTTGAAAGGCCTCCTATAGGGGTTCCCATTCTTCCTCCTTTAGATATGTCTTTTTATTGAGAGCTTCAGAGGCTCTATCTAACTTAGTTATGTCCTTAAAGAGATATTCCCCAAACCTTTAATCATCATTGACATTTGAAACTCCAAATATGTGAGTGGGTGTAAAATCTTCTCTACTTCAAAAGTGTTAGGCATTTGACTAAGAGCTATGAAGATAGTTTGGTCATTTTGCTTTTGATCAAGCAATACCTTGATCCGATCCTTGGGGAGAATGATATTGTTGGACACAAAAGGATATGGGAGTCCAAATTGGACTAATTCATATATGCATCCTTTCTTTTATTGGACTTCTTCCTCTAAAATATTGAGGAATGCCTAGCATTTATTTTCCACCTTATTATAACTTCAGAACTCATTTAATTTTACTATCACCTACCTTTAATTATCCACCCCTATTATTTTTAGATTTTTAAGAGAATAATTTTAGAGATTTTAAACCAAGCTTTATGAGTCTATGACCTCTAGAATGACAAAGGTGATTACCTAATCTAAAAATGAGCTTAGCTAGACAACTAGCTTAAATGCATCTATAATGAAATCAAGCATCATCTTTAGGCATACTACCATGAACTTGATCCTTCCCAATAGGACTTATAAATTTGTTAGATTAGTGGAAGGATTTATGCACCCTAAGGGTGAGTAGCAAGGTCATTCTTCAGTCTTTCAATCTTCTAGTCCTTGATTGAGGATTCTTACTAAGTTGAGTTCTTTAATTTTTAGAGTGCTTAGTTTACATCAAAGAGCTTCTTGTGAACCTTAGCCAACTCTATCTCCATATTGTATAGTCTAGTTTGACATCCATTAAATTATTAGCTTCAACCTAGAAGCTTTCCATTGTGACATGGATCTAGAGTTCATTCCTTACCTAGTTGAGGCTGGCATCTTTATCTTTAGCCTTAGTATTGAGGTATTCAACCATGGCCTTGACCTTGGCAAGTTCCTACTTAGTTTTCTCCAACTAACAGGCTACCTTGACATAATACATAGTCATGAGCTTATATGTTTGCTCCATAAGCTCAACCCTATCTGTGGGTCATGTTTGACTAAGGTTAAGCCCAACATCTTAGATGGTGTAGTCCTTGGCTGCCTCTATTTTTAGGGCTTAATTACCTAGGGGATTAGATGAGTGACCAAGAGGGATTGTTGTCTAGGGTCATAGAATGACCACATGTGGGGTTGGACATTAGCCTTGGCCCATTTCCCCCTTTTTTCTCCATTTGGGCCACTTGGGCCACCCTTGATATGTCTACCTATTGATGGAATTGACTTGACATTTGACTGATTTATCTTCAAAAAAGAGTAACTTATGGTAGTGTGAATGGGATAGATAACTACTACTATGAAGAAATAGATCTTACTCCTATAGAAGTGAGCAAATGAATAGTGAGGGCTTAAGGGGGAAAAGGTGGGAGCCCATGGGGTGGAGATAATGGTGATTGTGAAATGAGTGAGGATGAAACAAATGATGAAGGTGGGGGAGTAAGTAATGGCATGCAAGAGGAGATAGGGATGGTAGAAGAGAAGGGGTCAATCCCAATAGTGGGCTAGGTAGATGAGGAGAAGATTTGTGTTAAGGTACTATCATGTTGGGTAGTAAAAAATATTACAACCTATAGTGGTGCCGTCAAGGCTGAAGAAGAGGTGATGGGAGGAGTTAAAGTGTTTGATTAGGTGGTAGCTGACACCACAACTTATGTTAGAACTATAGAGAGAGAAGAGGAAGTAGAAAAAGAGGTGGAGTTATAAATGAGGGGACCTATAAAGTGGATCTTATTCTATAGAGGGGCCATTAATAGGCTATAAATAGGGGACTCAATCTACTTAGCTAAGATGACCTAGTTATGAGGTGCTCAAAGGATACTTGTTGTTTCTATGGGGTCATAACATATGGGAACTTAGGTGGTGGCCATGTCTAAGAGGTTTAAACCATAATGACTTTTGCTTCTAACAATTATTTTGTTGGATAAATGTCTTCTTCCTCATCTCTATGGGTATCTTCTTGTACATCATCCCTTGACACCTTGATTTTATGTGTAGAAAAATCCTTTAACATGTTCTCTTCTAGGTAGGACTCATCCCATAGTTTTTCAGACTTATCATCTAGGGCATAGTCATACAAACCAACATGTGGTTTTGTGATCTCATTTCTATACTTCAAGAAGGCATCTTTCATCTCTTTTATCCATCCTAAGTCATTCAACTATTGTTTCATCCACTTTGAAAACATATTGGTAGGGTTGAAGGCTTAGACTTTATCATAGAAAGACTCCCACAATTTGGGGATGTCTTACAAGATTAGGGCCAAGTTTACACAATTTTAAGGGAGGTCTTATGTGGGTGACTTCCTCTACTCTAATTAGGGATGAGCCTAATGCTTAGGTATACTATAAATCTTTAAAATCACTATATATCACATTGAGATATAATCCCATTGGTCATCTATTAGGTTAAGACCTAGCTCTGTTAGCTTGGCCATGAGGAGACATCCTTAGTGCCTTTTATGCATTGTGATGCTACCTCTTAAAAAATGAATATCATATATCCCCTTTTTCTTCTTACCTACCCCATAGATGAAGTCCACTATATTGATTTATCAAGCCAACTCAAGGGCCAGGGTCCTTTTAGTCAACATATAAAGGAGCCAAAAAGGCTCTCCCATAAACCCATGTGCTCAGGTGAATGCAAAGTGGTCCCCCTAGAATCAGTCAACTAGGACCTTTCTACTTTTGATCCATGATTGATACTTATTCATCATTCAAGGAATGACATATTTCCCACTGAGATCCATGAGAACTAGAGCCATAAACTACTTTGAGAACTCATAGTAGTCCCTGATGATCGATAAGATGGGGGTCCATATGATGACCAAGGTTACTATATTAGGTATAACATCTTTATCCATAGTGTTCAACTACAGATACTTAGATAATAATATGGAGTGCTGGTATATAATTAGGCACATGAGGTAAGATGGATATTGAAAGGTACTCATTACTAATAAATTTTGTAGTTCTACTCTTATGGTGGAGGTGATGGCTTCAATGAAGTCCATCCTAAATGCTTCCACATTTTTTCCATGGTCATGAGGAAGATTGTGCCTAGTTGGAACTCTTTAACATTGGCATTAGTATCCATACCCAAGATGAATGCTAACATGGAAAAAGTGTCTTTCACATGCTATGCAGGGAAAGTCAATAGGTGTAGGGGCATGGGAGGCATTTCCATGATTTTTCGGTTGAGAAGAGACCTAAGAAGCATGCCTTATCCTTCACTTGGGAGTCTTAGATGCTTTGGAGGATCTTGATGTTGTAGATGATAGCTTTGGGATCATGTTGGATTTATAACATCAGCTTGATAATATTCATGCTAATCTTGACACTCATACAATTATCCCTTATGATTATGTTAATTCTAGCATCATATTTTTTAGTGTAGAAGGTGATGATTTTAGGACAAGGGTGCACATAGGATACCTGTGTTGTGCTAAGGTGTAATCCTATATTTTTCACCTGAGGAAGGTATACTCCTTCTTGATCCAATTGAGATTTTAGGCGTATGCACCTTCCCTCATATTCTTAAGATTATGGGCCAACTCTAGATCAAATATTTCATCCATAGAGTCAATCACCAAGGCCCTATCTTTGTAAGGTCCTTTAGTCACCTGTATGGTGTTTAGTACCTTATTTTTTGCTTGGGTAGGGGCCAAATCATAGGATTTATTCATGGTGTATGTGAAAGGAGGGGTTAATTCATTTCTCAAACCATGTGATCTCTATTTTAAAGGGTACTTATTACCTCCTAAAGAGGATGTATAAGCTTCCATAGTCTAAGAAGATAAAGATTGATTCAAATAATGTCTCTTTGGTCCTTTTCAAAAATATGGGTTGACAGTTTTTGCTATTTCCTTTCAATTCTCAGGCTTCCTCTTTTGCTTACTTCAACTATTTGATGATCTCTTCAAAATTATAAAGTGTTAAGTGTTTTCCATTGAGCAAGAGGTGGTGTATTTAGGTGTTAGTACCAATAGGTGGCTCATCATGGAAAATTAAAAAATGATTACCCTCATAAATGGTAAGAATGACACACGCTTGAAGGGCCACATTTCAAAAGATTTATGATGATTTTTATAGGGAAATGTGCATAATGAATCATCTAACATTAATGATATAGGAAGCAAGTAGGTAAACATCTTTCAAAAAATGTTTTTGAGGATGTGGAGAGATTCGAGAGAGGACACATGGTGATTTGATCATCCACTTATGGAAATGAAACTTATTTGGAAAGGAGATAAAAAAATAAAGGAAAATAATAAAGGGGAAAGGAAACATAATAAAGAGTAAAAGAAACTATTTAATTATGTAAAAGGGATGGTGGTAAGTCAATTGAAATGCTTTAGGTCAACCCTATTGATGGGGATATCTAAGGAATTACCCTCTACATCTTCTAGTTCAAAATCATTTATGTGTCTATTTTTGATGATGTGAAAAAGTCCTCTCCATAGACAATCAAATTTTGCATGCTACCTCAGTTTTGCAGCCCACTGATCATATTTAAGGATTAGGTCCCTGAGTTTGAATTCTAGGTTCAAATAATTTTGGTTGAACCATCACTTTATTACTTGCTATTGGATGATATTTTCATCACTTGAAAACTCCCTTGATTCTTAGAGTTTGAGTAATTCAACAAGCCAAACCTCCATCTCTCTATTCTCTTTGATCTTGATAGCCTTCAAGAGATGTTGCACATGGATTTTTGAAGACACTGATATTACCACTTCCTTCTCATATACAAGCTCATATGGGGAAGTTTTTAAGATCTAATTAGGGCTGATGTGATAAACCCATATATTTATTCTTACGTGTAAGTAACAGTCTCTTTGCTTAGCACTACCTATTATTTTGATTAGCTATATCAAGTTCTTATTTGTAGACTCTACCAATCTATTCCCATAAGGGTAATAATTGGATGAAGTCTTTAGGAAAAAACCATTCTAGAGTATGAATTAAGAGATTTTGGATTTAATGAAGGCTTTCATGTTTTATAAAATGGTCATTTTTGGTGAGTCAAATCTAGCCATGAGCTCTTCATAGAAGATAAGAATTATATTATCAGTTACCTTTTTCAATAAGATTACCTCAGTCCACTTGGTGAAGTAATTTGTGGCTATCAATATCCACTTGTGACCTTGACTATAGATTAGTCGAACCATTTTAATGAATTATAAGCCCCATTATGCAAAGGTTTCATTGATCACTATCATATTGAGAGGCATGGCCAATTTTTTTCTTCCTAGTGAAGAATTGGAATTTTTGGCATCTTTTGACTACCTGATGACAGTTTATGAACATGGTCAGCTAGTAGTACCCTATCAGATGATATTGGTCATGGTAGTCTTGGAAAAGAAATGGATACATAGGGGAGTGAAATTCATATCTTGTGGAGATTTTCTACTTGGGGCTTGTCAATGCATTTGAGAATGTCCCCATCAAAATTACTCTTAAATAGGACTCCTTAGACTAGCGTATAGCTAGACCCTTGTAGTCTATAAAAAAATCTATTATGCATAGGGAGACCACTAGGATACCTACCAATTTTCATGATTTAGACTTGGTTAGTCACCCAATATTCTTCACCTTTGAACTGGTTCACTAAGGTTGCCTCTAACATGTTTTGATCTTCCACTAGGAGATCTACATATTAGGCTAGGTATTCATAGATTCCTTTTCCTCTAATTACCTTGGTTATCTTTACTTCAATGTCATATTATAGGATATTAGTGATTTAATTGGCCATATTATCCATAATTTCTCCTTCCATTATATACTCATAGACACTGAATGCATGATGTACACCATTATCTTACTACTTGCCATAAGGTGCCTAAACCTGTTAAGGCCGTTAATGATGGCAAAGGATTATATTTTTACAAAATTATACTTGAATTTATATCCACAAAAAAAATTAGAATAGAATGAAATCAAGTGTTTTTCTCTACCCCATGTTCCTTTTGAGATAGCATGGCCGTAAGGCTATGCTCACTCCCATATACATACATAATGAAATCTTTGGAAAATTCAGGGTTAACAAGTATGAGCACAAATGATATTGTGTTTTTTATTTCTTCAAATACTGCTCACCCTTTGGGCACCCATTTAAAGGTGTAGTCCTTTTTTAGCATTAATTTGATTGGTCTTACCAATCCTATGAAGTTTGATATGAATCTACTAATAAATTTATCTTCTTAAGGAAATATTTGACTCCCTTCTTATTCATCGACAAGGTCAAGTTTATTATGGCTTTTATCCTCTCTAGGTCAATAGCAATACCATCCTTAGACACTACGTATCTGAGCATCTTACCCTAGGGGACTTTGAAGATGCATTTCTTGGGGTTTAAGGACACCCTAAATTCTTGACACATTTAGAAGACTCTTTAAAATGGTTGAAGTGGTATTTCTTTTTTTAGAGAATTGATTTAATTTTTTTGGGAATAATGGAGTTTCATTCCTAATTTAGCTAAAGGTATAGATTAATAAATCAGTAAAGAATATTGGAATAAATAAAATGTTTATTTTTATAATTTATTTATCTTTTCTTACTTTTCTAAAAATAACAATAAATAAAGAGAAATATGAATTTGCTAGAAATAGGCTGAGATGGTTGATATAGAGGTTAAAACTACCTATGTAGGATTAGGAAAATGTGATGAATATGAATCTAAATTTCATTTAGTGAAAGGATAAGAGCACTAAAACTAGGACACTTTGGTGTCTAATGTTATTGTCCACTCCTATCGCTATTATCCAAATTGGTCACAAAGACCTCAAACTTTCTATGTTTTTGCATTGTTCTTGTGTGAGCCTACTTGTGAAATCTTGATTACTGATTATCGACAAAACTTGATATATAATTGATTTATTCCTCAAACCCTAACCCTCCATTATGATAAATAATATAATTTTTAAATAACTTGAGAAAAGAGGGGTTAGTATGTAAGATGCATTGAATGTGTAATCCACACCCTTTGTGTCGGCACACTGCCTACATACCAATACTCTAAAGAGGGATCAAGCCATATGTAGCTCTCCCACCTAATGTGATTTATGAAATAGTGTGATGTGGATGGAAAAATTCCAAATTGAGAGTGCTTGAGGTGGCTAGGGATTGGTATGCGAGTTTGAGTATGTTTGTAGCTATGTTGGGTGACTATATGTAGAGAATAGGGAAGTTTGTCTTAATGTTTTATTTGTATTCTTGCTTGCTTTTTAAGATTTGTCACCACATTTTGTAAATGAGCTTTGAATGGGCTATTATAAGGAACCATTATTCATGGGTTAGATGTATTCATGCTATGCTGAGATAATGAAGGATAGGGATCTGATAAAAATGACCATTGGGGCTCAAAGTGAAAATGGATAGGAGCACTAAAAATGGGACACCTTAGGTTCTAGTGGTATAGCCCAAGTATGGTGCTCCTATACTATAGGATCAAAACCTAGTGTAATAGGATTGGCTTAGGAAATATAGTTTGGTTGAGGTGTAATAACTATTCATAAGGCCTTAGATGATTAGTAATGAGTCAAAAGGTGTCTATAAGGGTCACAAGAGCATATAAAAAGGACCCATGGAATGGGTGTCACAAGTCACACGTAAAATACCAATTTAGACATTTTATATGATTATATTTCCCCCCCCCCTTTATTATAGTGATGCAACAAAGTGAAATAATAGGATAAAGGAAAATTAAAAATCATACCTAAACTGACCTATAAGGGTAAAGTCCAAAAATATGTGTGATGTTGAGTGTGCATAGAGAGAGAGCACAACATGAAGCATAAATCTACAAATGAAAATAAGGAGTAGATTAGTTCTTACTAGACATGTTATATCTAAAATAAAAATGTATAAAATCTAGTTAAAAGAGAGAGGAAGAGAAATCAATGAATACACTTCATTAGGTACGTGAACTAATACAAAACTTGTTGTGATGTTTAGTGATGTTGGGCATGTGATATACCAAGAATAATATCATGAATAAATCTTAGTGCTCAATTCCCTAAGGGTTGATCAAGAATAAAAATATTGGATCTTTAGCTCCATCATCACCCACTAAGTGAAGCTATGTGATCATGCATGTGTTAATCAATCTTTTGGACTGTGTCTAATCCCTCTAATTAGGTGGCTCAAGAATACAAAGGCTAGTTATTCCTTTGGCTCCATCATTTTTGAATATGTAATGAACTATGAACTAATATTGGTATGCATGTGTGTTGTATGAGATAGATTTTGGAGCCCATGAATGCTTTTTAATCTAAAAAGGTGGCATGGATAGCCAAATTTTACTAGGAACTAGGCCAATTTTGGCCACTCTGAAAGGTGGAGATTAGGCTTGTATGAAAGCCACTATGAAAATGAGAACTAGACTTATATGAAAGCCACTCTAAAATGATGCCAGCCACCTATAGATGAAATAAAGCATGTAACTACTGATAATAATTGGTTAATACAATGAACTAGAAAGAAAAGAAGGCAAATGTGCCACACACATTACCCCCAATCACTAGTGTTTATAACATGGATTCTGATTAGGGAGTTTTATCAACTGCCCAATCTAAAATTGGAAGTGAGATCCATCATGCCATGCATTGTGGCCTCTATATCTAGATACTCTAAGTAAAATTTTACTAAAATTGTTCAATATGAACTGTATTATAGCTAATAAAACTGTAACTGACTTTAACTTATTGTCTATTTCTAGAAATTATAGGTTTTTTGCTATTTGGATAAGAGCACCAAAAATAAGACACTTTATTATCTGGTGATATAGTTTAAGTATGGTACTCTTGTCCTTTACTATTTATGATCACTATTCTATATTCATCACTATATTTTTGGTCTATTTTGCCTAGTTTGAATTTTGATTACTATTTTGAGTGTTTTAAAAACTAATATTTGACCAGTAGAAGGCTCTAATTTTTGTGATAAAACCATTATTTATTGCCTCCTCTTCTAAGGGTAGGAATGAAGACCTTGTAATGACTTCCCTTAGAAGAAAGAGCCTTACAAGCATGTTATACTAAAAAATAGATGATATAACAATGATAACTGAAAATATGTCTCAAGATATAACATAGTATGTATTAGAGATTGTTAGATTAATAGGGGTATGCCTAGATAGATGTAGCAATGTAATAACATATGTAGTATACTAAACTAAAGTTAGAAAATTTTATTTGTTAAGGAGGGATGGAGAATTATGTCCATTATGGCATCCAAAAAGGCAAGATAATGCATGATGTGGATCATGGCATTGCAAGCCATTGATAAGAAAATAAGAAAGAAGCATGAAAGGCAAGAAGATAGAAGCACACAAAAGTGGCCAAGGGGACAAACAAACAAGGGATATGGGCACATGTCACTCAAATTGAGAAATTAATCATACAAGGCATGTTTAAATTCCCATAGACACATATAATTACAAATAAGGAATATTGGCACGAGGGCCTAAAAACACATACAAGAGTATAAGAAAATTTGGAATGAGGGATAAAAGCACATAAAAGAGTATAATCAAAGGACATTGGTAAATGTCCAAAGGCACACACAAGAGTAAAAAATAGGAAATGAGAAATACAATCACATCTAGGTACTCAAAGAAAAAAAGGAAACCCTGTAAATGCTGGAAACATTATCACATCTAGCTAATCAAAGAAAGAAGTGCAAATATGCAAATCATAGAGTACAAGACCAGGTAGATACTAAGAAATACACAAGTGCTATATACTAGTAAGTGTCAATAGAATAATCTACATAAGCTAGTAATTAATTTACATGAATATGATAACTAGTGTGTGTGATGTAGGAATGACATAGCCTGGATGGTGTAGTCATGTAGAATATGCCTTCGATGGGTAGATATTTCAATGTATGTCTTGAATGTAAAAGTAGGATGCCCCCTGAATGGGTAGAGTGAATCAATTAAGGATCTAGATGTTACTGCACACACTCAAAAAATATCAATTAAATCATGGTAATGCAAATAAATCAACAAACAATTGTATAGAATAATAAAATGTAAGTCTAGCATGGTAGTATAAATGTAAATCATAGATAATGCATATAGTTGAAATGTTTTTTGTGTTTTGAGTTATTTGAATGTTTTTTTAATTTTGACATGTTATATTATTTTTGGTATTTTGAGTTATTTAAATGTCTTTTATATTTTGACATGTTATATTGTTATTATTATTTTTTGAAATAAGCAATTTATAAGTAAGGAAAGAGAAATTATGTATAAGTAAGGAAAGAGAAATTATGTACAAGTAAGCTAAGAAGAAACTATGTACAAGAAATTGAAAAGAAAATATGTACAAGAAAGATTGAGAAGAAATGATAATAATTGATGAGTCTCATGAGAGACTCCCTATCGTGATGTCTTATATCAAGGAGAGGGATTGTGCATGATCATGAAGCATAATAGAAGGGCTGAGACTATGACTCTAAAAGTTGTGTATGTTTTAAGTTCTCTAAAATATCTATAGTAGAAACTAACTATGGGGTCCCCATATAAATCTCATAAGTGGATGCAATTATGGGGCTCTTAGGGACCTATTGGTAGTAAAATAATCTATCTAAAAGTGTGCTCTGTGTAGAGTCATGAGATCTTAATGATACTACCATAGGTGTGAATATTGTAGCTAGAAACTATCTAGAGTCCTAAGACTATTGTTGATGTAGTGGTTGCTCTAAAAGAAGTCTCTATAGAAGTGTATGAACTCTCTGTGCTAGTGAAGGAATCTTCGATTGTGCTTGGATCTCAATTGGAGGAAGAAGAACTGTAACTAGTGGAGTTGAAAATGGTAATTGTAGATTAAGAGATGCATTTGAAGTAGGGAGTGGTAACTCATACATAACTTGACAAGCTATAACACCCTAATTAGTATGAATGAATTTCATGCATCTATGAATTATAGAATGTACTAGTTGAAGTTTATAGATATATGGTTGACCAAGAAACATGCCAAAGACTCCTACACTAGAAATAATAGTAAATGGTGTGGCCATATTTGTTGGACCAACTTGTAGAAGAAGAGTAATCTCACCCAATGAACTTTGTATGTGCTTATTAAATCCATTAATAAGTATATCCATCAGGGTAATATCTTACTTTGAATATCCCAAATGTTGAATTAATGTTATAGTGCACATGTTCACACTAGATCCATTGTCTATGAGAACACTATGAATGGTATGATGATTAATTTAGGCTCTAATAAAAAGTGCATGGTAATCCAAATCATCCTCAACTATCTCCTACTTTGAGAAGGAGATAAAAGGTCTAGATAGAACTCTGGAATTATACACACCAATCGTGTTTCTCAAAGGATGTGACTCAACTGAAGGTGCCTAGTATGTAGTTGGTAGAGGGTGTGCATGATATGCATGGTGAAAACCTAATGTGTCTTTGTATCACTTGTTTAGAATGTTGTGGTAAAGGATCCAAGAATTTTTTTAGAGCCTTGTCCTATGTTTGATTTTCCTAAGGAATCTTAACTAGAGTGATAAGATTAGTAAGGTTACCATATATCAAGTCTTGTATCTTGTGTCACAAACTGATGCATGTATTCATTGTGTGGCCTAGTGCCCTATGAAAATTGCAAAATGCATTCTGATCATATACATGTGGAAGAGGCTTTGTTGTAGAAACTTCCTAAATAAGAGGGAGAGATATGATAATGCATTCTAATAGATGATATGAGACTTTGGTTGGAGATCCTGATAGATTGGTAAAGGCTCACTGAGGAGGTGTTGATAAAACCACTCACCGAGGGGGATCTAAAGTCATGTTAACTATAGGTTGATTTTAACTTTTGTTATTATTAACTTTTACTTTGTATCAAAATTTATTTTTAATCTTATTTGTTATTTTTGATATGCTTGTGTAATTCAATTTCACCATTAAAATTAATTTGAATTCCCATTCCTTTAGTGTATGACATAACTCAGTGAAGGAAGAGAATGTTTTGAACATTATTGACTCATGCAAAGCTAGTAGAAGACTCTATTTGAAGAGATATTGTAATTCTTGATTAACCATGGGGTTAGTCATTTTATCCAAGATAGTATTATATATAAGAACATAATCTATGAGATGCTCATTTGACCTTAGTTTATATTGTGAAACTTGGGCATAAGAAACCTTGTCACATATGTTAATGTGAAAATGAGCTAGGAACATGTTAGCTAAAGGATTAAATGCTTTTAATAACTGATTTGGTAGACTATAGAATTATTGTAGAGCATAATCCTTTAAATTCCATGGAAATAGGTTGGTTAATAACCAATAATTTGGCATATAGTCCAAACATGCTACATGAAAATATCTCAAGTGTGTCTCTCAATCACCCTTGCCATCATATAGAGTGAGCTTGGGTCAAACAAAACCTAGTGGCAAGGGTGTAGAAGCAATAAGGCATTTGAATGGTGTATGAAGTAGATAAAAAGAGTCTAAGGCTTGTGTTGGTCTAGATTTATCTTGATGAAGATGTAACACCTTGGATTGAAGATATTTTATCTCTTGCATAAGGGCAACCACATTAAGAGACAAGGATGTACTAGCTATAATTGGTGGTGCATCATAAGAAGTTTTGGATGTTATAGGGGTTATTGAGACATAGTTACCCTCATAGTGTCATTTACAATTATTTATTCTATGGTTTTAGAGGATTGACCACTATTTACTTTTTGTTGTTCTTGTAGTATTTTAAGCATATTATCTTGTATATCAGGATGTTTAGTTAAAAGTTCTTTAAGTTCCCTCTTATCAATTTCATCAAAACTAGTATATTGGGCCATTGTTGGAAAATAAATAAAAAATTGACTGAAATTTTTGAAATAAGTTGTAATAAGAAAAATGTGATAGAAGGAAAGTAATAATAAAGGAAATGTAAAGTCCTAAAAATAACAAACTAGAATATGCATAAAAAAGATACAAAGCTCACAAACATGTAGAAATGATTTTTAGAATTACTATGGTAAATTTTAAAAATTAAATTTGAAATTATGATTTAAATATGTAGGAAAAAAACCAATATAAAAATCAGCAAGGAATTTTCCCTGAGGTTTTTAGGTTTTTTATGCACAAACAAAGTAAGTCAAGTTCACTAAATGATTTAATTTTTTTGGAAATAATGGAGTTTTATTCCTAATTTAGCTAAAGGTATAGATTAATAAATCAGTAAAGAATATTTCAATAAATATAGTCCTAATTTACATATTTTATTTGTCTCTTTTTACCTTTCTAAAAATAACAATAAATAAGGAGAAATATGACTTAGCTAGAAATAGGTTGAGATGGCTAATACATAGGCTAAAACTAGCTATATAGGACTAGGATAGTGTTGTGAATTTGAATCTAGATTTGTTTCAATGAAAGGATAAGAGCATTAAAAATAAGATAATTTGATGTTTCATGCTATTTTCCACTCCTATCACTATTGTCCAATCTACCATAGAGACCTGAAACTTTTTGGGTTTTTGTATTGTTCCTATGTGAGCTTGCTTATGAAATTTTGAGTTTTGATTATCAATGAAAGTTGATATATAGTTGATTTAATCTTCAAACCCTAACCCTCCATTATGATTAATAAAATATTTTTTGAATCATTTGATAAAATGGGAGGTTAGTGTGTAATATGCACTAAACATGTAATCCACACCCATTATGTGGGAATGTTGCCTACATACCAATACTCCAAAGAGGGATTAAGCCATATGAAATTATTCCACCTAATGTTATATGTGTAATAGTGTGATGTGAATGAAAAAATGTGAAATTGAGATTACTTGAGGTGGCTAGGGACAAGTATGAGGGTTTGAGTATTTTTGTAGCTATGTTAGGTGACTGTATACAAAGAATAAGGAAGTTTACCTTAGTGATTTGTTTGTATTCTTGATTTATTTGTAAGATTTGTCACTCCCCTTTGTAAATTATCTTTCAATGGGATTTTACAGGGAACTATTAGTCATGGTTTATATGTATTCATACTAGGTTGACATAATGAAGGATAGGGATCAGATGGAAATGATCATTGGGGTGCAAAGTGAAAATAGATAAGAGTGCTGAAAATGGGACACCTTAGGGTCTAGTGCTATAGTCCAAGTATATATCTCCTATCCTATAGGCTCAAGAGCTAGGGGAATAGGATTGGCCTAGGAAATATAGTCTAGCTAAGGTGGATTGACCATTCAAAAGGCTTTAAATGATTGGTAATGAGTGATAAGGTGTTTATAAGGGTCATAAGAGAACATAAAAATGACCTATGGATAGGGTGTCACAAGCCACAATAAAATTACCAATTTGGACATTTTATATGACTATAATAATATATTAAGGTCATCTAGATAGATTAGATTAATCTTATTGATCAGACGTTTGAAAGATACATCCATCACTCATTGGAATGTTGCCTCAATGTTGGAAAGCCTGAAAGGCATCTTCTCATATGTGAAGGTTCCCCACTTCATAGTGAAGGTGGTTTTGTATTGATCATTCTCCTTTACCCACACTTGATTGTAACTAGAGAATCCATCTAAAATAAAAAATATCTATGTGCCTACTACCGTTTAAAGGATATACTCCATGAAAGGGAGAGGGTAATGATCCTTTAAGGATGCTTTATTTAGATCTTGAAAATCTATACAAAGCCAAATTTATCCACTTTTCTTCCATATAAGGACTAGGCTAGATACCTAAGTTGAATGCTTGATTAGATATATAATTCTTTAATTAATTAGTTTTCTAAGCTCTTGGGCCATCAAGGATTTGATCTTCAGGTTCACTGGTTCTTGCTTTTATCAGACTAGTTTGGCTCCTTCTACTAGGTCAATGGTATGTTGAATGACCTCTAAGTCATATCCTTTTAGGTCATCACAAGTCTAAGTGATGATGCCCTTGTATCTATCATAAAAAGAAACCAATCACTCTTTAACCCTTAGAATAACTTTTTTTCAACTTTTAACTTTATTTTTTTTCCAACTTTGAGTTCGTAGTAATCACCCCTATTTATGATAAACTTGTACTTATAATTCCTTACATCATCAAAGTCAAAGAGGTTTTCTAGAGTGATGAGGCCCTCTGGTAGTATTTTGGTCTTCAATTTCATGATTTTGTCTTTGTATGCCTCCTTGATCTTCAACTAAAGCTACTCTATGAATTCACATGATTGTTAGAGGAACATTCCAATCTAAGCATCAATTTCAAACACCTACCAATTTTGGTCATTATCTAAGATGGTAGGACTGATGTGACCTATAATACCTATTCATTGGTGAATAAGTTTATCACTTGGTCAAATTGATAACCCATTATTATCATTTTACTAGCTTTTGCATTTTTAGCCCTAAGAATGATTTAAATATTGAAAGCCTTAAAGGACTCAGTTAAATCCCATATGTAGTGATTGTAAGACCTCATAAACACATTATTTTCCATGACCACTCCTCTTATTTGTCTCATAACTATTTTAGAGTCACTAACACCTTCAAATGTTTGATTCCCATTCATTCAATGAGGTTGAGACCATGGACTAAAGCCTTGTATTCTACTTTAGTATTTATATAGGCAATTTAAATACAAAAATATCTAAGTATTTCTTCTCTAGAGGGAGATGTTAGTTGGATACTAGATATAGATCCAACGTTGCATTTTTCACCATTGAAATACTAAGTGTAGAGTTTGGACTCATCAATTATTCCTTTTATCTAGTCTTCTTTCTTCTTTATGACCTTGAGAATGACCTAGAGCTTGGCATGGATGATTTAGGTTCTAATACTAATTGCATCAACATTTGTAAATGGTTCACTCTTAATGGAATCATTGACAAGGACCTCTTCTTTAGGTATTAGATCATTCACCACCTTTTCTCCCTAAATCATCTCTATATAGTGTGTCTTCATCATTGAGAAAGAGGTATGTGTTGCCTTCAAATTTGTCATTACTTCATCTACTATGTGCTCTAAGTAGAGGAGCTCAGATAACACCTTTAGTTTTTAACCATGCTTAGTCCTTAGGATCATATGTGACCAATATAATGAAAATTATCTACTAATATTGGTGATGAAATCTCTTGATAGACATAACCCAAAGATGGGTGGGATGTCTATAACCATAACATCTTATGGTATAATGATGCTTAGGCAAGAGTACAATGTGAGAGGAAGAGCCTAGATGATTCCTATGGTTTGAACCTTTTTCCCATATAGATGCATCACCCCCTTATTTAAGGGCTTGTAATTCAATTATAGTGCATTAGCTATTTATTTGGGCATCACTGTCATGCTCATGCTTGAATTGATCATGGAATTTTGTAATAATTTCTTACCCATAAAAAAAGTTAGATAGAACGGAGAAGGCTTTGATTTACTTATCCCTTTCTTATTATTGACAAATGTAGAGGGTACCTGAGGCTACATGCTCATGATGGTTCCCTTATATTTTTCCTTCACATGATCTATGGGTGATTTATTTTACATGAGTTTCTCCTTTTCTTCTAAGTATTTCTATAGTAAGGTTTTCTATTTAAGGATGGATAGGACATCCCAGAGGGAAATGTTAACTAGAACATTATTTAGTTTCTCTACCATGTTATATGGCTTTAGAGGTGGGACCTTAGTCTCTTTAATCTTGTTCTATACTGTATCATTATGCCTCTGATAGATCATGGGTGAGGGTTGAGGCACCATAGCCTTTTAAAAGGTTGGTTTGGGCCTTACAGAGGCTTTAGGGCTCTTGACCAGTCTTTTCTTTGACTATGTATAGTATTCAAATTGCACTTACAAGGTTTTATATGTAGGAACTTAATTTATAAACACTACATATTCATCTTCTACCTAGGAGAATATTGTGTGTTCTAAAACTATTTCTTCCTCTTATTCTAGGGACATATCTTGTATTTGTACCATCAAGACAACATTTTTGACTCCCAGGGACTGGTATGTATAAGCTAAATATAGAGCATTTCCCTACCATATCTATTTGGTGATTTTCTATTGTAAATTACCACATAGACAATTTTGGGGCCCATAAGGTTCATTACAAGGGAAACACTATGAGTTAGAGTCATTATCTAATTTATTGTAGCTAGTCACCAATTCTCTATTTGTGTTTGGTCCTACCATATGTAATGAATTTAGGACCACAACCATTGATTGGCAAGATGTGATTTATGGTTTGGTACTTAGTTATTCAACCATTGGTAGTTTGGCCTTTGCCTCTCTTAGTACTAATTCTACTACTACATGGGTCTCTTTCCTTGGTAGTTGTTGTAAGAGGGATTTAGAAGAGCAACCTATTACATTTTGAGATTTATAATCTCATTATAAAATTTCCTTAAAATACTCTTCATATCATTCATCTTAGTAGCCAATGAGGGTGTGGTAGATGTACTCACCTGATTGGGTGGGTATGCATACATGGAAAAGGGTGGGGCTCCCAAAGTTCTCAAAATTTATTCTTGCAAAGGTAATGATATCTAAATAAACATTAGCATCATCCATCATGGAGGAATTCTACCTGCACTGATTAGGTTATTCTCTACCCTTACTATGATATCATATCCATCTAGGAGTGTTTAACCTTCAAGTGACTAGATCATAACCATAATATATGAATTGAGGGACTTCAGATAAAAGACAATGGCCATGCCCATAGGTGGTGAAGCCACTAATGGAATTCATTATTAGGTCTTTTTTAATATGGTGTTATAATCAACCATGGATTTTTGTGGGCCCCTTTTAATGTTTATTAATTACTATAAGAGGGAAGATATATTCACCTTTTCATTAAATCTCTCAAAGAATCTATTGCCTAGGTCATCCCAAGTGGTGATAGAGTTGGGTAGTAAAGATCTATACCAATAAAGATCCTATCCTTAAAAAGAGGCCACTAGTAGCCACATAGCTATGTTCTAAGTGTTGAATTAGTGGATGGTGCACACATTTACCACATATTTGAGGTGTTCAACCATTATCTTGAAATCTTCTCTTGAGCTTGGGGGTACCTTTAAAGCATTCAAAGGTATGGGGTCCCATTAGGTTAAGGATGTTGGTGGGATCAAAGGGATACCACTATCCCATGACACAAAGTGTCTTGGTGTAAGATGTGCCATTTTTTGTCATTGATGTGGTTATTACTATTCCTATGTAGTGTTATGCCCTCAAAATCTTTGGTGAGTAGGAACTCCCAAAGGTGATATTGGTAGATTCAGATTATTCATAGTCTGTGACCTTTTTATGGGCCTATGCTCATAAACTCAAGGTTTTAGTTTAGAAAACTAGTAGATCAGTCCCATTAGGTGTGCTAGAAAAGATTTAAACTATTGATGCCTAAAGTTTACATTCAAATTTAGAAAATAATCTATGGGAAGATTTATAGACATGGGAACAAATCTAATCTATAAATCAACCTCAAGGATTTTAGAATCCAACTCTTCATTCAATTTGGGGGCTGAAAAGGGATAAAAGAGGAAAGTAGTACACAACATAAAAGTAAATCTAATCTAAGTTGATGCATCTAAATATTTGAAATGTTAGTGTAAAATTGTATAAAATAGAACAAATATAAAAACACCATATATCATAAAGGATCTTAAAATCATGAATTAAGATCTATAACATAAACAAAGATCTACACTATGGAAGTAAAATAAAAGAGATAGCAGAAAACTATAGTTTTAACCCTAAATAACACATGATACCATGTCCTCTTCATTATGGATAGGGAAATAAATATATAAGGCCATAGAAGGCATATATAACTCATCTACTAACATCCATGAGGTGCACCTACTAAGGTTTTAGAACAAAAAATATAACTACTACTATACCCTAATCTATTACAATAGTTTTTTAGAGAAATAATAATGCAAAAACAAAATAACCACTAACCCCTTTTGGAGGGGAAGAACCTTGAATACATAGGCAAAAAAATTTCTCAAAGATATGATAGCTATATATTCCACCACTCATGCCCATGATGCCATTGCAACTGAAAATGATCTAGAACTCATGAGTGCAGTTGATCCCTAGATCCCAGATATGGTATAACTACATCTTCTTGTTATGGCCACTATGCTTAGGTAAAGTGAGGTTCCACCATGTGTCTGATCTTGAAGCTATCTACTCATGATATTTCTAGTATATTTTTTGTCCCCCCTAGACTTAAAATATCACACTTTAGGTGAATCTTAAAGTGTTTCAAAAAAATTCTTGGAAGGAGAGACCCATGTCTTTGTCTAATGGTGCTCTCTCAATCTCTAGCAACTTACACCTTCCTAGGATAAGCATAGGGATTACACACACAAAATACGTGCTTCTCTTGAGGGTTTGAGGGATTTATGATCATGATTTAGAATAGGGATGCCACATGTTAAGATGGTTCTTCTACTAAGAAAGCTAGGCATTCACTCACCAAAATGTGCATGGGGTTTCCACGTGATGAAGCCATATTTGAGTAATACAATAACTAATCTGTGGCCCCCCACCAATTGTGTAGTTTTTGGGCTTGACCAAAAATTAAAAAAAACTCTAAGGAGTGTGGGGATGATGCATGTCAAGCTAACACTACTCTTGAGGGGAACAAAGTTTCTCCCAAGCTAAATGAGTGTTAGGCTACCACATGGAGGAAATGGAAGGAGGTCAGTACATAGAATGTTTTTGAGAAAGGGTTCTCAAGTAAAGAAAGGTATGAAAGGGGAAACTATTGATAAGTACTGAGGAACTACCATCTACCAAGCAAATCTGAAGCTGCAAATCAAACTACTTAAAAATAATCAATGTGGATTTATGATTCACATTATCCATGATTTTTTTTGGTGTGTTTTTATTCTAAAGATATAAACCATTAAAACCATGAAGTTCATTATTTATTCTACGACATCATATATACAAAATTAAAAACTTAACTAAGGATTGGATAATTAGATTGTTTATATAAAGATTTATTTTATGGTTGTACAAAGTGACATTATAAATAAAAATGATTTTGTGTTTTTTGAAATATCGTATTAAAATTTATAGTTATTGAATCCATTTAAAATATGTTGTCAAATATACATAACTATCATGTTAAAATTATATAATTATTGTGTTTATTTGATAATGAATCAATCAGGATATATCTGGGAACTAATACTATCCTATGTATTTTCCCTAACTCATATAATCCATAAATTTGTGAATTCAAAATGCAATATTGTCTCTTTTGTCTAGTGTCTACATCATCAAATCTATAAATATTAAATAATATTAGTTTAAACAAAATTGTGTCCAAGTAAAGTGAAGGCCATGTAGCAAAGATAAATAGAATATACATCATATAGCTAGCTATGGGACTTAGTCAATGTCTTCATTGGATCGGGTAATGACTTCTATCTTCTTTAATAATCTATAACAACTAGGTAAACCATTATGAATAATATAATGTCTTATTTCATGCATAAAGGAGTTGAACACATATGATATATTTATTATCATAAATTATAGTAGTCAAGAAAAAAAAGACTTAGTCGATAGAAATCTCAGACTACTAGTTGTAAGTAACATTCATCATGATTCAATGTTTCAGTGTTTAGTCATATCAGCCACATAACCATTTTGATCATCTCAAACTAGTCAAGTAAAAGTAAACCCAAATGCCCACATTAAAAGACCCTCATTATTTTAGTCATTTATGTAACATCTTTGTATATATTATGGATTCTTCATTGTGAAACATAAAGCCAATAGATTATAGTTTTAACATTAATTTAGTAGATGTATTTAATAATCTATTTGTATTAATCTCCATAACTTTTAACAAGTAATTTATTAATAATTAATGGGTCCAATATTTTTAATAATCACATTTTGTGTCATTATATATAGTTAATTTAAATCCTTGTATATATACCATTTTGATGATTCTAGCAAAGATAGTCTAGAGAAAAAGGTCAATATTTAGTGATAAGTTTGTCATCATTTATGAATATTATATATTAAATAGATTAGAATCCCTTTAAAAAAATATGGGTAATTTTTTTTCTAACGTTACAGGGACATGATTGTTGAAGACTAAAACTACAAAACTAATAATGTTATTTTATAGGTTACCCCTCAAGAAATCATTAAAGAGTTAAAACTACCAATAGTGTGCTTGTAAGTTGAGTATTCTTAGGATATTTTTTTGTAAACTACTAACTTGTTTTATTGTAGGATACTGATCAAAGTCATGTTTTTAAACTTTGTTTTTTGATTTCATCTGGTTTGCTTTGTTCAACACATATAAATTAAATAATTAATTAAATTTTTGCTTTCCTGATTGTGACCTAAGGGCCTTGATTATGTATTATCTCCCCCTTGCACCCTTAGGGTGATTCCTAGGGGATCTAAAACAATAAAAAAAATACCTTTTTTATTTTTTAAGGGGCAATGTGATATGGAAGTGATTCCCATGCACTTTCTATAGTCCTAGGAGGATTGTGACTATGGATTTCACCACCACACATAATACCACACTCCATATTTTGGTGGAGTTTAAAAATCAGGAATAATTATTGTTAGGCTAATTGGCTTACTCCATATAGGTATTTTGTGAAGGGAAATAGCTAACTCTTTGACCCAAGCATAAAATAACACCCTACATAGAATGGGGCCCAACTATACTTAGTGTATATCAGGGATACCCTTAATGAGACCTTATAATCTAAAATAGAACCATAGGTCATAATAAGGACTTGATATAAGTTTTACCATCAGATCCTAAGTGACCATTAAGTACAAACAAGGTTGAGAGGGTTTGGGGGATTTTGTGATAGGTCATAATCTTATAACCTCACCTATGAAGTTATTAGATAGTGTAGTCATAAGGTTACACTCCCAAATTAGTTTACTAAATAATAGGGATTATGGTGTTTTAGATTTGTTAGTGATGTCATATAATCTTCCAATTTAATTAATAAAGTGCCTTAGTCTAAGTGAAAATGACAAAGTGTGCAATATGTTTATCCTAGTATGCTTGAAGTATGTTTGGTTGATATTCAATTTTAGCATGGTTTGAGATGATTAGGGATGATTATAAAGTATTTATAATGTAAAAGTGGTCCTATAAATGGTTAAGTATTATTTTATATCTTGTTTTAATGAGTGGCATTCACTTGGTTCATCATTGTTCTCATCTATACATTTTGGGTCCAATGGCAAAAAATATGAGTAGATAGTTTGATGACATAATAATTACCACATATGGCTGAGTCAAGGGAATTTGTTCATATTTTATGATAAAAATAGTCCTTAGTTTATATGTGTAAATTATCAAGTCTATCAATGAAGTGAAACAAAATATATGCAAGTGCAAAGTTGGGCTCTCAGGTATTTTGACAGTGTTTTCCCATAGCCATATTTACAATATGCCAAGAAAAAATGAGTAGGCATTTTGATGGTGGCATATCTCACATGTGTGGAAATTTAAAGATAAGGTGATCATATTGGTTTTTTTAGTTTTATTTATATTTTATTTGTGCTAACTTTCAAGTCAATTGCTAAAGCACGACAAAAGTTATGCATGTGCAAAGTTTGTCTTTCTAGAAGGCTCTATGAACAGATAAATCTAAGGAGGCATTTTAATGTCATTATTTATCATATGTGTGAGTGTTTTAGGATAATGTTTACACATGGTTAGTTTATCCTATGTGAGGAGATCATATGGTCCAAATTTTAGATCATGCATCTAAGCAAAACAAAATTTAATGAGGTCCAAAGTTAGCCTTCCAAACAGATACGTAATGGTCCCTATACTTAGTCATTTTTACATGAAGTAAAAGATTAGGACTAGATGGAGATATAATGGATCATAGGAAATCATATAGTGAATATATATAGTGATTATAACTTTAAATAGTTTAAAGTGTTCATTGGTTAATGAAGGTAAAGATTGAGATCCTTTCAAAAGGATCAATGAAGCATGTTTGTTATAAGGTCTCAATAAGCAATGAGATGAGGACAAATACTCGATGGTCAATAATAAAAGTGATCAGAAGGAATTTGAGGGTTAAAAATTTCAGTATCATGGGGGTTTTTATCAATATTAAATAATGAGTGCTATAAGATAAAGACCTGGATGATCCACAGAGATTAATGGCATGCATTGAGTCAATATTACAAGATTGCATCAGATGAGGTCAACTGTTTGAGGTTTAACGTTTGGTGGTGGTGCACTATGAGATAAAGGTAGAGATTAATATAATAAGATATATAGTGTGTGATTTATATATATCATTGAGGACATGAGATGAGGACATGGTGTTCAAAGTTTAAATATGACTGTTTCAATTCAAATATTTAAATTTAACAAAGGAATGACCAGTGTCTAGTTTTTGGACCATATCTTTTGATCCATGATGAATTTTCTCATGGTGTATAAATAAAAGTGGTATAGGATTATAAGATTAATATTTAAATATAAATTTTAAGATCTTAAAGTTCTACAATTAAATATATAATTGTTTAAAGTTGACTGTGTGCTCATGCTTATTCTGCAAGTGACTCGAGGAGGGTAATTGAGATTATGTAGATGTTGTTTTGATGTTTCATGATGACTTAGATATTTGAGAGTGTTTTTAAATATATAAGGATAATATTTATGGATTTTAGATGTGTGATAAATCTATCTTGACTATGAAAAAATATTAAGAAGTTGACTATTTGTTCATTCATGGTGTCCTTACGAACAAGGCTATTGTTTGAGTTGATTGAGCTTGCACAAAAGAGTGAAATGATGACTATGATCATTTTAGGATGAATAAAGGGTAGTTTTAATGTTAATTATGCATTTAAATTGTTATTATTCTTTTATTTTGATTTTTATTATCCTAATGGGGTGAATAGGTTTCCATGAGACCTATAAGAGCTAAAAGGGCTTAATTGAAAGGTGTAGCTACTTAAGAGTGACCCATGAGTGGTATGGTAGACATATGTGGATGGTATTTAGATATGTATTGATTATATATATTCATTAAGGTTTAATTCATTCCTATTGGCTGACCAAGATGGTGATGTTCATAAATATTATATAAATAGTGAAACCAAATATGATGGTTTCTAGACTTTTTAAGAGACTTGTATGTGGAATTGGCATTAAGAGGATAGTATTATGGAGTGAAGGAAAGGGTGGGTTACCAGTGGATGAGTTTAATTCTAGATTTAGGATTTTGTATATGACTTGTAGTTTATAATTCTACTGGTATAATAGTGTTTTTGTAGACTGAGTATGAGCAAAGGTGAAGAGTGATAATCATAGGTCCATCATCAGGTGTTTAAAACATTAGTTCAAAGTTAGATTTATTAATAGGTTTTTTTTTGGTATCTTAACATCTTAGGTTACTTAGCCTCCTTACAATGTGAAACTTTCTAAAGGTCTATTTTTTATTTCAGCTCAACTAGATAGGTGTTGTAGCACCTTGTAGGATTGTAGTGTCACTAAATAAGGGATGGTGTTTCCTTGACTAGTTAAAGATATTATAAGTTTGTTCTTATTATTATGGGATAGTATTATAATTACATTTTTTAATAGGTTTTATCCCCCAAGAGGGTTTCCCACATATGTCATGTGTTGTGTGTTTAATCTTGCATTGTCTCTCTATTCATTGCTATGAATGATGCGTATGATTCATGAATGATTTTGGTAATTAAATAAGAGTTTGAAAGGTTTAGAATTGAATTTAAATTATTTAAGATCACTAATTCACCCCCCTCTTAGTGTTTGTAACATTAATAATTGGTATCAGAATAAGTCCTTTGGAAGAAGCTTAGTAACTTGAAGGTGGTCCAAAGTACAATATGGGTAGTCATCAAAGAGTTTTATCTTCTAAGAAGGAACTAATGTTAAATGGATCCAAATATGATTTTTGGAGTGAAAGTATGAGGACATACATTATGTCCTTATGGTTTGATATATGAAAATATATTATGGATGGTTATGTTTCTCCTACGACTCCTCCATCTAGTGTTGTAGACAAGAAGTTGTTTGAGAATAATTCTAAGGAAATGAATGATATAATTTGTGGTTTTTTAGAGACTAAATATACCAAAGTAATACATTATAAATATTATAAATAGACATGGAAAAATTTAATATTATTTATGAATGAGACTCAAAATTTAAGTTAGCAAAATTACAGACTCACTAAAAATAATTTGAGAGTCTCAAGGTGAAGAAAGAAGATTCTATGGCATATTTTCTAAAGAGAGTTGATGAGATTTTTAACATCATCAAAGGTATTAGAGACAAATTTGAAGAATCTAATATATTTCAAAAGGTATTAAGGTACTTTTCTTTCCAATTTGATCCTAAATTATTTGCTATAGAGGAAAGTCATGATCTTACTCAACTAAAGTTGGATAAATTGCATGACATCCTTACTGCCTATAAGATGAGGAATAATAATATTAATAATACACTAATAAAGATGGAAGAAACATTAAAGACAAAGATGAATCCTAAGAAGAAGTTCCAAGGTAAGAAACCCAAGGAGGATGGCATTTTTGATATAGATGATGATGCACTAATAAGAAATTGAAAATAGGTTTAGGCAAGTATAAGGGTAAACTACCCTTAAAATACTTCAATTATGGAGAGATATGACATTTTAGTGAAATTTACCTCATAAGCATTATGATGAAGACCAAGATGAAGAGAATAATATATAAAAGTTTGATAAGATGAAGAAAGGCTTTAGAAAGTATGACAACAATTTTTTTTTCAAAAACAAGGATAGTTTCTACACCAATAAATACTATAGCTCATTAGATGAGAGTGAAGATAGTGAATTAGAGTGTGATCATGAAGATGATGATCCTGATGAGGATAAATCCCTCTTCATGGCTTAGGAATGAAGTTTATCACATCAAAATAAGTCTACTTAGTGATTTAGATAATGATGAAGATGACGTGGACTATGAGACTACATTGACAGATGCTCTTGAAGAATTGAAGATTGAGAAGAAGATAAATAAGAATATGAAGTCTCAATTCAAAGACTATGAGTATAAATTTAGTGTGTATGAGGTAAGAATGAATGAAGATGCCAATTAGCATGAAGATATTGTCAAACATCTCATTTGTTAATTGAAAATTCTATCTACAAGCCTGAAAGCCAAAAAAGATGAATGTTCAAGGTCTGTAATTGAAAATGAGTCATTGAATAATGAGTTATATAAATATAGTAAAGTGAAGGCATTTATGAGATTTGAAAAGAGCTCAAGTGATCTAGACAATATTTTATGAATTAAAAAGCTTGCTAGTCATAAAACTAGTCTTAGATAGAAAGAAGAATAAAGGAATGTAACTCAAGACAAGATGAAGACTAATGCAAACAAGGATGATCATACTTTGAAGAAAAATCATTAGACAAGGAATGAATGTGTTGGAAGAATGAAGACAAATCACAGACAACCAAATGCAATGATGTATATAAGTTTCCATGGTTACTTTTATACATGTAATCAATTTGGGCATAGAGCTAGCAAATGCAAGAGGCCTTTTAGAAATGAGTTTGAATATAAATATGATGGGGGTAATTCCTCAAAATGTGTGAATGAAGTTAAGTTCTTCAATTGTCTTGATGTGGGACACTTTGCAAACCATTATTCACATAATATTAGATAAGGCGAGTCCTCCTCAAAAAGAGGAGGTTATTTCATTTGTCATGTCATGACATAGGAAACTTGATAAGTTTGTATCCAAAAAAGGTAATACAAACTATGTTTTCATCAAGGAGTATGGTTTGCTACAACTATGAATAGAGAGATCACATTACTAGATTCTATAATAAAATGTCATCATGTCAAAATGAGTTTAATCAGGCTCCTAGAGTGCAAGGAAAAAGGCAAATTAAATCATAAAAATGAAAGGTGGTAAGTTTGAGTCATGGTGAGACTACATGTCCAAATAATCTATTTGTTATGGTGGAAAATTCTTCATAATTTAAAGAGTGTCAAGGGCTCTCATTGTCTACTCATGTTGTGAGTGAAGAGACAAATCTCAAAGAGAAGATGAAGGTGATAGCTGAGGCTAGTATGGATTCAAGTGAACATCCTATCATTTTTTATCATGTATCATGTAAATAACATCAATTTTTAGTGCCTAGTGATAAGGTTCCAAGCTACAAGAAAGATTCTATAGATGAAAAGATATGTCATGAATCTATGTTCTCTCAATGTATTATCAACTCAATTATAGAAGAGGAAGATAGTGATATAGGAAAGGAATCAATTGTCATTTTTAAAACTAAGAAGACAAAGAATAAGATCAAGAAATCTCATAGCTATAATAGGATTCTAGTGGTTACTGAGAAAATGTGAGCCATTCTTGGTTTCACCTTATTTTAGATCATTATGGTGCAAAAGATGTCTCTATCTATTCTTCTTAAGAGACTCCTTTTAGTGGAGAAACAAGTGATACTATGGTGTTCTTTAAATTGTCCTATAATGCTGAGATGAGTTTTTTTCCAGTTAGAGTAGGTATGTCCCTGTGAAAGGTATGTTGTGGTGATGCCATGATGTTGATAGTTGTATAAGGAGCAGTCTATAGGTTTAGATTGAAGGTTCCTAGATGGCAAAGGAGGATTTGTGAGTTGAAAAGATGATATTTTTGAATAGAAATATATGTTAATATTATTCTAGCATACTCTAATTGTTTTTGTGGTTTGAAGGTATTTTGAAGACAAATTGAATATTTTTGTGTGCTCTTAGTTTTTTTAGTTTTGGCCTGAGGGCAAGTAGGACTAAAAATTGGTTATAGGAAGTCAGTGTTTTCATAGATATGAAGGCTCAATTTTTTCCCTATAAATGTGTGATTTTTATCTCTAGGTGTGCATTAAGTTTTAAGACTGTGAATTGATTGGAAGGTGTTGTGTTGACCTTATTTGTTTTGAGATTCTAGGGTTTTGGGATTTACTAGAAAAATGTTTTGCCTTATGATTTGAAGTATAAGGTTTCTTAATAGGATGATTGGGCCAAATGAGTTATTAAATCAAGATTCATATAGATTTTAAGGTTTGTGGTTTTCAAATTCTTCACGTATTTATCAAAATGGAGGCCTAATTGACAAGTAAGTTTGTGAAGGAAGTATGTTTCATAATTTGATCTAGGTGTTAAAAATTGGTGTGATTTAAGGGGAATATGAGAATGCTTTAGATATGAATTTTTAGGTATTGATGGTGTGTCTAATGAAATTTGTGGGTTCTGTAAATTCTAGGTAGGGCTACAAAGAGACTAGATAGGCCTAATGAGAAGAAGAGTTCTTTTTGTTTAGTTTATCTAGAATAGTAAGGCATGAGTACTTCAAGATGAGTTCTCAAGTTGGTTTTGTGAATTTTTTCTATTTTTTGAGTATCATGAAGTTCTATTAGTGGTCCCTGAGGTGGTTTGTAAGAGAAGGCTAGTAAGCATGTATAATGGTTTTTCATGGTGTGTAGAGATCTAAAGATGATCAGGAGATGAAATTACTCATAAATATTAAGTGAAGTCCATCTTAGATTTTTTTTGTGAGTTCCATCAGTTTTTTAGTACTATTATGTGTTCTTTCTTCATTTATTACAATGTTTGGTTGAAGAGAGTATTGGCATGGAGTAAGAAGAAGGTGTCAAGGCAAGAAGAGGTAGGTTCAAGGTAATGGGGAGTTTATATCATATTTTTAAGATGGATATATTTTTGATGGTATTTTAAGGTCCTAAAGATAATTTTTTGCCCACTTTGTCATTGTGTCAAAGGGGGAGAAAGTTTATATTTTTGTGAGTGCTTAAAGAGAGAGAAGGAAGATGAGATGTATATTATTATTTGATGTGTGCTGACATCAATGACAAAGGGGGAGATTGTTGGAGAGTTTTCATTGATTTCATATAAGTGTCCAAGTTAATTGATGTAGTGCCTTGATAGTCTAAGTGATAATAACAAAGTGTGAAATATGCTTATCCTAGTATGCTTGAAGTATGCTTGGTTAATCTTCAATTTTAGTATGGTTTGATATGATTAGGTATGAGTCTACATTATTTGTCATGTGAAAAGGATCATACATTTCATCAAATATTATTGGAGAGCTTATGTTCATGAGTTAAATTCACATGGTTCATCATTGTTCTCATCTAGACATTTTGGGTCCAATGGCATAAAATAGGAGTAGGCAGTTTGACGACACTATAATTACCATGTATGGATGAGTCAAGTGGATTTGGTTATATAGTTGTGATAAAATTATTCCATATTTTCTATTCATAAATTCTCAAGTATAGTGATGAAGTGTGAAAAAATATATGTAAGTGAAAATTTGGGCTCTCAGACATTTTAACAACATTTTCCCATAGCCAAATTTACAATGTGGCATGAAAAACTTAGTAAGAATTTTGATGGTAGAATATATCACACATATGGACATTTCATGAGAAGTTGATCATATGGTTTTGTTCAAAATTTTTCCTAGTTTATTTATGCTAACTTTTAGGTTAAGCACTGAAGCATAACAAAAGCTATGTATGTGAAAAGTTGGTCTTTCTAGACAGTTCTTGGAATAGTTGGATCTGTAAACAGATAAATCTAAAGAGACATTTTAATGTCATTATATCTCACACATGTGATTGTTTCAAGAGAATTTTGGAACATGGTTAGTTTTTCCTATGTGGGTAGATCATATGGTTCAAATTTTATATCATATGTCTAAGCACAACAAAAGTTATCGAGGTCCAAAGTTGGCCTTCCAAGAAGATAAGCAATTGTCCCCATACTTAGTCATGTTTACATGAAGTTAAAAATTAGGACCAAATGGAGGTATAATGACTTATATGAGATCATAAAATGAATATATATGGTGAAAAACAACTCAAATAGTTCAAAGTGTTTGTTGGTTAATGAAGGTAAAGATCAAGCTCCTTACAAAAGGATCAACAAAGTGTGTTTGTTCTAAAGTCTCAGGAAGCAACAAGATGAGGATAAGTGTTTTATGGTTAATGGTAAAAGTTATTAGAAGGAATTCAAGGGTGCCAAGTTTCATGATCATAGGGGTTCTGCTCAATATCAAATGGTGAGCACTATAATATAAAGACATGGCTGATTTGTAGAGATCGATGGTGCATGTTGAGTAAATATTACAAGATTGCACAAGATAAATTCAATTTTTCAAGGTTTAAATTTTGGAAGTGGTACACTATGAGTTAAAGATAAATATTAATACAATAATATCAAAGATATGCAATTTATATAAATAAGAGATGACACAATATGAGGATAGGGTGTTAAAAGTTTAACTATGACCATTTGAATTCAAATATTTGAATTTAACAAAGGAATGATCAGTGTCTAGTTTTTGGACCATATGTTTTAATTTAGGATGAATTTGATCATGATGTAAAATGTAAAGTGGTATAGGACTCCAAGGTGAATTTGTAAATATAAATTTGAAGATATGAAAGTTTGTAAAATTATAGATATTAAGGTTTAATGTTGACTATGTGTTCATTCTTGCTCTACAAGTAAATTGATAAGGGTAATTAAGCTTATGTAGATGTTGTTTAGATGTTTCATGGTGACCTAGATATTGGAGATTTTTTTTTACTCCATAAGTAACATCTATATGTATTTTTGAGATGTGATCAATCTATCTTGAGTATAAAAAAATCTTAATAAGTTGACTGTGTGTTCATTCATGGTGTCCTTACAAATAAGGCTATTGTTTGAGTTGATTGAGCTTGCATAAGAGATTGCAATGATGACTATGATCATTTGATAATAAATAGGGGGTAACTTTGAGTGGTCTTATGCATTTTTAATTGGTCTTATGTTTTTATTTTTCTCATTATTGTGTTAATAGGATGAATAGGTCTCCATGATACCCATAAGATGTATAAGGGCTTAATTGAAAGTTGTAGTTGCTTAAGGGTAACCCATGAGTTCTATGGACAACTTATTTGGATGGTATTGAGATGTGTCTCAATGTGATATATGTATCAAGGGTTAATGCATGCCTATTGGCTGACCAAGATGGTGATGTCCATGAATTATCTATAAATAGTGAAACCAAATATGATGATTTCTAGAATTTTTGAGAGAATTGTATGTGGAATTGGCACTGAGAGGATATTATTGTGAATGAGTGAAGAGAATATTGAGGATTTTGTGTATTACCTATAGGTCATAATTATGCTGGAAGAATAGTGATCTTGTAGATTGAGTATGAGCAAAGGTGAAGAGTGATAATCAGAGGTCCATCATCAAGTGTTGAAGACATAAATTGAAAGGTGTATATGTTCATAGGTGTTATTGTGTTAGCTTAACATCTATGTGGTTTTATCCTCCTTACAAGGTGAACATTTCTAAAGGTTTAGTTTTTATTATAGCTCAACTAGATAGGTATTATAACACCTTGTAGGATTTTAGTCTCACTAAATAAGGGATGGTAGTTCCTTGAATAGTTTTAACTAGTCTAAATTGGCTATTTTTATTATAGGATATTATTACAATTATAGGTTCTAGTGGGTTTTCTCCCCCAAGAGATATTCCTATATATGTCATGTTTTATGTGCTTAATCTTCCATTGTCTCTCTTGTTTATTTCTATGAATGATGTCTATGATTCAATAATGTTTATGGTAATTGACTAAGAGTTTGAAAGGTTTTTAATTGAATTTGAATTATCTAGGCTTATTGATTCACCCCCCTCTCAGTGTTTGTACCTTTAACATATGGTTTGCTTAATTATATGTGTGTTGTACTAGACTAGTGTTACTTATGAGCCAAGTCAACATTTTACCCATCACTCTAAGAACACTTATATATCCTTAGGACATACCTATCCAATATAGAACTTAGTTAACCATATTTTATTTCTTCACCCTTTCTCATCACCATTTATTTCTTAAAAAAGTACTGAGCATTATATTTGCCTTGTGATTTAGCCATATTAGTCATCCAACCTTCCTTATAGTCCTAGATCCATTTTGTTTCATGTGTCACTCCTTCCATTTTTTCTTATCCCCATATCCTAAATTACTTACTTTATCAAAATATTGTCAAACTATTACTTTATTGGATTTCATCTAGCACCCTATCATCTTATCATATCACCTATTTATAATTATCCCCATCAAGTCATCATCTTACTATTTTTAATCTAGGCACCTAATCATATTATCATCTAGTCCTCTTACTATATCAAATCTTTATAGAGATGACATATTGTCAGTACTCAGTCATATAGTCTAAAAGTCTAGATCCTTCTTTATCCAACATCTAGTCCCAAAGTCTAATCCCAACCCATACATCATCACATATAGGCACCTTGACCATTTAGCTTAAATCTAAGATAACTTATTACTTAAGCGTACACCTTATCACACTAATATTATTTCATCTAATATCAAACCTACATCTTAAAAGGAAAATTTAAACCACTATTCCATCAAACACAAATAACTATATCACCCACTATAATTCACAATTCCAATCAAAACTCATGCACAGGTCCTGAGAATGGGACAATGATTGAACTAAAAATAAGATACCATGTGGATATTAGGTGAGAAAAATAGGGATAATGAATATAACTAGAGTGATATGCATACCCTTATAGGATAGGAAGTAATAACAATGACTTCTTCAATAATGATGAGATTAGGTCTCACTTTGACCAATACATATATGAGAACCAAGACCAAATATTGGTCTAGATCATTGAAATTAGAGGTAATATACTCTCTACATTTAATCTTGATATTTAAAAAACCTGATATGAACACCATCTCATCATAACACTCTTCCCTACCATAATACCATAAATCAAGATGAAAACAATCATGAGCTACCGAACCATAAGAGAGAATTAGATGATGAATAAGAACCCTCAAACCAAAAGGATTGAGGATGATAAAATAAATTCCACCTTGTAGTATTGTATTGACCAAATTACTCAATAGATCAATTTATTAGATTCTCAAAGCCACTTTGAATTACACAAACCCACATCACCTAAGAAAATAAACACTAGTATTGATCCCCTAAATCCAAAATCTAGTCCAACCATCACTTCTAAACCCCTAATGGAACCCTCCTTTGCTCAAGAGTGAAAGTAATGAAAGAAACTCTTAAAAAAATAAACACCTGAGCTCAAGTAAAGAAGTAAAAATATGAGTATTTTTGAACATCTTCTCTAGATAAGAGTATCCTATAAATATCTTTTCTAACACATTTTGAAATCCAAAAAATTAACAAGTATAAAGGGAAAGGAGATCCTCATAAGCACATCCAATAATTTTATATATCATGTCATGAGGTCCCTTATAATGAGGCTTATTTACTTTGCCTCTTTCTAAAAAGTCTCAAAAGACCCACTCTCAAATGGATAAATTCTTGCATCTTGCTAACAAATCTGGAGAAACATGGCTAGTCATTTTTATTATACTATCCCAAATAAATAATTAGCCAATATTTTCATCAATAATCTTAATTTATAATTAAAATATCATCTAAAATCAGAATGGTCCAATTTATTAGATGACATCATATAAAAATTCATACAAATTGAAAAGGCACAGAGGAACTATAAAACCATATACTCAAAATGAATAAATTCAAAATCAAGACAATACTTATTCAAGTAAGACTAACATATTTAATAAAAAAATGTTTTCAGAGACATAGTTACCAATTCTAAACATGTACAAATGGTGTAAAATATTCCTCTACAACTAAAACCCAAAATTTCTCTAGCATCACTATGCCAAAAGGGAAGCCAAGAACTATAATGGTATAACATCATCTTACAAATCTTGGTGTACTAGTCGAGATGGTTTTGAAGAAATTAATTGTTTCTAACATGATAAATGTCCCATAAATTTGACCTTTGGATGATAATAATTCACATCTTGGTTGGTATCATGAAGACTACTTTTTTCATTATTGTTGTCCCTAAAAATGAGTGACATTTTTGGGACAACTTATGAACTATTTTGGTTTAATAGACCAAAATCTTCCCTCCCCTTTTCAAAAATTGTTCTAAGCATTCAGGTTCTTCATTTTTCAAAGCTTTTCAAGAAATCTACGGACTCAACATGCTTGAAATTAGCAGGTTTAGCATGTTCAAAGGCTTCTACATGTGACTTCAATAAAAAGAATAAGTTTATAACACTTGGTCATTTCCAAGATTGGTTCAACACCTTAGTTCAATCAAAAGAGTTCAATCAGCAAGCTTCAAAGAATAAAGGCTCGAGGCATTGAAATTTAAACCACTTTGGTTCAATGATTCAATGGGTTTAATGACTAATTGGTTCAATACACTTGGTTCAAAAGATAAAAAAGACTTAGCCAAATAATGAAGAATGAACTAATTGAACCATTGAACCATTGAATCTAAGTTGGTTCAATCAGTAGGTTCAAGGGGCTACCCAAAGCCAAAGGAACAAGTGCCCTTGTTGAGGGCAGTGAGCAAAAGTAGACAAAAGTTAGAAATCCCTCAGGAAAATGACTAATTAAAATATGTCGAAAGAATTATATTGGTGATCCAAAACTTGAAAGCTTTGGTTGAAAGATAATTTAGAAATAATAACAACACAATTCAAATAATGCTATCTCTAAAAAAGAGATGTTTTATTTATAAAAATTATAGATCTAAACATATGCTTATCTCTGAGAAGAGATGTATAATTTCCATTTTGGGTTACATATTCATTTATACATGTTTTTAAGGTGTGGGGAGGATGTGGAAGGTCACCAATCTTGAGCGAGATGAATTGGTTTGACTTCCATGATTTACAACAATACAGAATTCAAGGAATTACTATTTTTAGACTGCACTACTAAAATTGAAATTTAGGACACTTAAGTTGGGTTTTAGGGGGTCAAAATTCATTGAGAAAAGCTCATGCCATCTCATGACATTACCCTCATTATTATATTTCCAACGATTCAAACGGTGAGTCAATTGGAGATACGGTGCAAAAGATATGGCTCCCGAAAGTTCCACCATCAATTGGGGTAGACCCATCACCCGAATTGTCATCTGAATTGTTGTTCAGATCATTCCTCCCTCCTTGAGAAGAAATGGTCCCCATTACATCAAGATTTTTCATCTAGTCTGGTAGTTTTACTTTGATTTGATTCTCGATGCATACTTGGAAGGGACTGTGATTTATGGAACTGTGCAGGGCCCGATTGTTCACCATTTCTATCTGACCATCAGTCTATGGATGGAAGGCCATGAACTTCTTTAGCTTGGAATCTATTTGGTTTTTTTGTTGTGTTGTTTGTGTAGTCAAGGCTGTAACATCAGCTCTTTTAGATTCCTATGGCTTGACCACCATGAGAACAAATTTTTTAGCACTAATCAGAGAGACAGATGTAGAAGGTGGTACTTCTGGTACCCTGTAGCACCATGTTCCAAGAGTGAGAGTGATCCTTCTAGTTCTTGATTCATATATACCATGTTGATCATACATGAATGGCTGACCAAATATTACATCACAAACATCTAGATTGACCATGTCACATAAGACCTCATCTTGGAAAGGTTGTATTTTATATGAGAGAAGACATTGGTGGGTGACACAGAGGTTTCTCCCTGGACTCAACCATCCAATGCTGTATGGTTTTGGGTGAGGCTTTATGGATAGATTTAGGATTTTCACAACATTAGTAGAGAGTAAATTCTTTTGAATTCCACTATCAATAATGAAATGTAGAGGCTTACCTTTCACCCATAACTTAGAGTGAAACAACCTTTCGTTGTCATCTAACATCTTGTCATGTGTCTGTGATGAAGCAACAATGGCTTCAGGATCAACATCTATAATTTCTTCTTCAACCTCCTCAACTATAGGGTTTGTATGAGGTAGAGCAGAGGATTATGACTCAGAAAGCAATGATTTGATAGCTTGACATTCTTCTTTGGAGTGAGTTTCAGATTTGTGATAATCGCACCACATCCCAGTATTTCCTTCCTTTTGCTTCCAATTTTGGCCTTGTGTTTGACCTTCTTTGTCACTTTTCCATTTTGAAGATTGATTCTTTATATTCTTTCTTCCATGCTTCTACTCAATCTTCACTGTGAACTTGTATGCCTCACCGATGGTTTCCAAATTGAAGAGTTCCATTTCTCCTCATATGTACCATTGTAGTCCACCACGATATTTGAGAACATTGTGTTTCTCACTTTCTTGGATGCCTAATCTCACTAATAGAGAATGAAAAAAGTCAGTGTAATCTTGAACAGATTGTTCCTTACCTTGGCAAAGTTGTTGCCACTCTATATATAGATCATCATATGCTCCAATTGGGTAGTATTCTTCCTTTACATCATCTATGAAATCATCCCATGTAGGTTCTGTCTCAAGGTTAATGTCATCTACACTGAATCTCTTTTTGTACACTTCCCACCAATTTTTGATAGGCAATGATGCTTTCAAAAGAGAAAAAGTAATCTTCTCTTTATCGATGAATTTATTTACAAAAAAATAAGATGACAATTGATCCAACCAATTTTCTACTACATCAGCATTGATTTTGCCTTCAAATGTAGGGATATCAAAATTCACCTAAACCTTGAAGGGTGTTGGGGCACTGAAAGGATGTGCAAGTGTAGATGAGGAGCCAAAATTTCCCATTGAGATTTATTAGAGAATTTGAGTGAATTGTTGTAGCATCTATGCTTTTTATTGTTGGAGGGCTTCATTTACTATTTCCTTGAAAGGATTGGATGCCTCGGTGTTGTCCGCCATTTGAAGTCATTTGGAGTGAATAGGTGGATATTCTGTTGGTTCTATTTTCCACCCAAGCTTCTTGTAATCTGACCTCATCCTCAGGATCATACACTCTAAATACAAACCACTCTAATACCACTGATCTAAAACTTGAAAGATTTCATTAAAAGACAATTTAGAAATAAGAACAACACAATTCAAATAATGCTATCTCTAAAAAGAGATGTTTTATTTATAAAAATTGCAGACCCAAACATATGCTTATCTCTGAGAAGAGATGTCTGATTTCCATTTTAGTTTACATCTTCATTTATACATGTTTTGAAGGTGTGGGGAGGATGTGGAAGGTCACCAATCTTGAGGGAGATGAATTGGTTTGACTTCCATGATTTACAACAATACATAATTCGAGGAATTACTATTTTTAGAAACATACTATTTTTAGATTGCACTACTAAAATTGAAATGTGGGTCACTTCCATTGGGTTTTAAGGGGTCAAACTTCATTAAGTAGATCTCATTCCATCTCATGATGTTCCCCTCATTATATTTCCAATGGTTCAAATGGTGATTCAATTGGAGCTACGGTGCAAAAGTTATGGCTCTTGAAAGTTCTGCCATCAATTGGGGTAGACCCATCACCCGAATTGTCATCTGAATTGTTATCCGGATCATTCAGGGAGATTTTTCTCAGAAAAATGTTTATGACAAAATTCCTTTAGACTTTTTTTTTGAAGTAATTCCTTGAAAATTTTTGTCTAAAAGAAAAAGCCTGAAAGCCAAAAGCCCACTGAAGAAGCAAGAACCCACCGGGGAAGTAAAATCTTGAAGGCCGATCAAAAAATCTTGAAAGATAGGTACCCTTTTAGGGGGATCCTGATGATAGAGAAAGGACAATTTTAAAATCCCAAAGGGACACCTTCACTTTAGGAAATTCCAAAGGTTGAATAAATATGCAAAAAGGAACCTTCAAAGACTTAGACAAAAAGGGCTTCATAGAATGAACCGATTAAACCATTAAATTGTTGAACCAAAATGTTCAACGAGTTCACAGGTTCAAAGGTTCAACTAGAGCTTAGAAAGATAAAGGAATCAATTATTGAATGGGACAAAGGATAAACCAATGAACTGATTGAACTTTGAACTAAAAGAGTTCAAAGTTCAATGGTTCATAGGTTCAAAGGTTCAAAGGCAGCCTCAGTCAAGGAAAGAAGTAACAAATAGGTGGTTCAACAGATGGTTCAACCAAGGAGTGGGAAAGTGATTGAACTAGGAAGTGATGGAACAAAAGAGATAGAATGAACCAACAAACTAATGAATCAATGTACTTTTAATGGGTTCAAAGGTTCAAGGTTTAACATGGTTCAAGTGGATAGTGACCATTGACGGCCCCATAGGCATCAAATTTAAAATAAGGAAATATCTATGGAAATTTAAATAAAACACAAAATTTAAAGGAAGAACCAAGTGACTGATTGAAAAGAGAGTCTAAAGACTCAAATTTTTATAGGGAAGAGAAGATTAATGCAAAGGACCAAAAATATCTTCAAAAGAGTTATTTCTAATAGGTGAAACAGTAGTTCAAGTAGACTTTTGAGCGCACCAAATCAAGGACGCAACCTATTTTTCTTCCATGAAGTAAAGACAAATTCAATATTTGTGTAAACATCAAGAAAAGGACTAGATAGTCCATAGCAAGGAAGAGACATATTAGATGAAGGAACATGCCATAGTTATGGTAGCACATTGTTCTCAACATGGTCCCCCCAGATAGAATTGAAGGTGCATTGAAGACATTGACTGTAGCATGGGCCATCCCATGGGAAAAAGTGCCAATCCTTGTGTGGTTGATATAATATTGTAATTTATTTCATTAGTAAAGGAGAATTTTCATTTTTATAGGAGTGAAACTCTACCCAATTGAAAGGAGAATACTGAGACTTTGAGCTCAGATTGTAATTGCATTTCATTTTATCTGAATGAGAAAGCAAGTTGTTTGCAGACTGTGTGCTATTTTGGCTTGTATCACTTTAGGATATTATTCTTATGTCTATTTTTTGAATTTGTTCTCATCTATTTAATTTGGCAAGTAGAATTAGTGAAAGTAATAAGGAAGGTGTCCTAAAGCCAACTGTGGGAAGACTTTGTGCTTTCACAATTGTTTTCAATGTGTGTTTTTCTTTTCCTTCTGTGTTGAAGATTCTGAGACAACTTTGTGCCCCCATTATCCTCTGTGTTTCACTCTTTGGGTAGTTGAGGTGGAGACTTTACATTCCATTTCATCTTGTTGGTTCTTATCCTTTGTTACCAGTCACTTATCATACTTGAAATAAAATCCTACTATTTCCTGCAAGAACACTTCTGAAAGAATAGAAGTGCCTTCAATGTTTTCACAAGGATTTTCTCCTTTGTTGGTTAACATCATCTCTAAAAGAAGAGAGATGGATGATGTACCCTAACCCTAAGTGTTACTTTCTACATATTTATAGTATATATAGCTCTTGCATATTTATAGAGAACCTCCCCTTGATGAGAGGAGAGATTTTTCCACCTCTGATGTAGTAAACTTGCACACTGGGCTGACTAATCTCCTTTGCTATGGATGATAAGACTTATTTTTCTCAATCAGACTACTGATTGACAAAATATTCACCCAACAGTCTTTTTGGTGACTTCGCTAGGGAAGGACAAGTAGTTTGAAGACTCAAGCTTTAAATTGAAGTAAGACCTATCCTTTTCCATTTTTATTTTTAAATCTAACAACTCCACATTATACTAGAAGTCAAAAATCTCAAGGTGTTGTTGACCCTACTTTTGAGTTGGTGCAATAGAGCAATTTTGAGTTGTTTCCTCCATAAGCTCACCTTCAATGAACTAGGAGTCTTCCTCCTAGCCCTACCAGGTCACCAACATGAGGATGAGCTTATTTTTCTACTACTAGCAAAGCTTTGCCCATACATATGCCACCCAGATTTGTTATCCCAATTTTACATAATCAAACCATGGCTCAAGGTCCCTAGGGTAACTCATTCAGCCCACTTAATTTGACTCCACCTCTACATGAGCTTCTATGCAGTTCAAAGAAGAATTTCCCCAAATTCTTTGGTGATGGGAAAGTTCATCTTGATGAACACATTATATCTTTCAACATAGACTATGGCATAATAGGGGTGGGATTTGAAGACAAAGTAGTCAAGTTATTCATGGAGACACTATAAGGTGCTATTGTAGACTGGTTCTATCATCTACAAGCTCAGTTAGTGACTGAATGGGACACTCTGAAACACAAATTTGAAACTAGGTTCAAGCCTACAAAAGATGCACATGCCTTTCTAGCCCAACTCACATAGATGAAGAAAGAGCCCCATGAACCTATGAGGGACTTCATTGCCAGGTTTGACAAGCCGAGGCAAAGGATTACTATGGTAACCCAGTTGACACCTCAGAATCTCAAGTGTTTCTACATCAACTCACAACTACTTGAAGCGAGTTTCTTATTGAGATGGGATAAACAAATAGACCTTGATACTACTCAGTACTTGGATATAGAGGTAGAAGATGACCTTATCTTGGCTAGAAAGAAAAGGAAGGACCCTAATAAAGGTAAATCCTCTTCATCTTCTGAAAACTCATCTATAGCCACCACTGACCCAATGGTCAAAAAGCTAGAAAATGAAGTGCTAGCTCTCAAAAAGCAAATGGCACAAGGGATGTCATCTACTCTTGTATATAGAGATATGCCTAGGAGGACATTTTAGAATTAGGTGTACCAAGGCAATGCTGCCAGGAATCAAGGACAACAAAATTGCCTTCCTCCTCCATAGAGGAACCTCACCCTTGAATCACCTCCAAACAACTCAGCAGTTAGATATCTTGAAGTTGAATCAAATTTCTCATTCTATCCTAAGTTGAATCCTAAAGATGATGCTAATCTCTTCATTAAGGAAGTAGAATTAGATGATGACTCCCATATTAGTTTCCTGAACTATCAGGATGAACCCAAAAGTGAAGGTAATGCAGCTGAGGGGTCATATACTATATTCACCTAGTCCAAGAATTAATTAGCTCAACAAGCTGATAAAGAGAAAGTAGAGGAGTGACCTCAACCAACAGTTTCAATTGCTAAGCAGGGATCCAGTCTTCCTTTCCAGCCAAGGGACCTGGTGACTACTAGAAAGGTAAGTACCCCAAAAAAATTTGCACCTTCAACTTCAAATTCATAGTCTAGTTCTCCCCCTCCCAAAACTCAAAAGGATGAACTCCCATCCTCTATGCCTAGTTCATTTCCAACATTTGATATCATTGACCATGTAAAGAAAAACAAAATTCAAATGTCTGAATTTGAATTTCTGTAGTCCCATCCTGAGCAATTAGATAAATTGGTTTAGTATATTAAAAACCAAAACATCCCTGTTGAACAAGAAGTTTCTAAAGTGACACATGATTCCCCCAAGAATTCACCTACTAGGAACAATCTTGTCGTTACCCCTCCTACTGCTCCTGGTAGGACTGAACCCTTTTATGTCTCATTGCTGATAAATGGACATTAGTTGAATAATTACATCATCAACTCTGGAGCTTTAAAAAATGTCATGCCTACTAAACTGGCTGAGTCCCTTGGCCTCACACTAACCAAGACATTTGGTAGATGTTTCTCCATGGAGAACAAGCAAGTACCACTTCTGGGGTAGATTAAGGATGCCCAATTTGCATTTACAACATTCCTTGACAAGAGGATCAAGATGATTATCTTGGTGGCTGACGTCCCTGCATCCTATGGCATCCTTCTTGGGTAGAATTTATGCAAGGATGTTGGTGGTGAATTGAGCATGGACTTATCTGAGGCAAGGATTCTAGTCAAAGGTGTTATGAAGAGTATACTCACTGAGAAAGAAGTAAAATACATGGTCACCTAGACCTCAGCACCTAAAGCTCAAATTCAATTTGAGTCTTAGGCATGGATAACTACTTTCTATCCATAGATGAATTCCATGAAATTCCTATTGAAACTCTTAAAGGTGACAACCTGAAGATTAGTTTAGCTAGAACAACAGAAGAATTGGCTGAGCACAATGCAAGTGTGCAAGAATCTCCCCATCTGGATGAAGAGGAAACCAAAGAAAAATTAGTATCAAATGAGGTATGGATTCTTAAATTTGATGGCAGCTTCTCCTCCACTAGTTTAGGAGCAAGAGTTGTGTTGATATCTCCTCAAGGAGATATTTTTCCCTCATCCTACAAGTTGCATTTCAACAACAAGAATAACATAGCTGAATATGAATCTATGTTGCTTGGATTGAGGGCTGCTCAAGACAAAGGAATCAAGCTCCTTCATGCCAAAGGAGATGCTAAACTAGTGGTTTGTCAGGAGAAAACCTATACCAAACTAAGAATAAAAGATTGCATCACTACTGCAATCTAGTCTAGGACCAAATTTAAAGTTTTGATGCTTTTAGCATCTCTGCCATTCCTAGAGAATTCAATGACTAGGCTGATGCACTAGTTATCTCAACTACTCTCTTGGTCCCCCACTCATAATTCAAAGGAGACATGTACACTATTGAGTTGGTCTTTCGACCAAGTGTACCTAATAATGCCTATCATTAGCATGTGTTCAACAATGATAATTAAATCATTGCCTTCTTGGAGCAAAAGTATAGCTTTAAATGGCTACATTTTGAAGGTAGTGGACTTCAAAGTGTGAAACAACTCCTGAATCAAATACAAATGTAGGTGAGGAGTTCATGAAACTTAAAGGGAATAAGATTCCCAAAGGCCTAGTTTCCATTGAAAAACTATTTGACAAAAATGACAGATTCGTCAAACAGCAACAAACAGATTCAAGCTCCTCCCAGGAGTTTGATCAAGTAAATCTAGGCACCAAGGATGATCCCAAGATGGTGAACATTGGGAAATGTTGCACTCTTAAGGAGAAATTCAAGTTCACTACTCTACTCCATCATTACAGGGATGTCTTAGCATACTCCTATGATGATCTGAAGTCACTTAGGCCTGATGAAATTTGACATGACATTCCTTTCAAGGCTGATTCGACACCCTACAAGCAAAAGTTTAGGTAGTATAATCTAAAAATATTAGGTACCATTTTGTCTGAGATACAAAAAATGATAAATGCTAGGATAATCTTCCCAATCCATAATTCCATATGGATTGCAAAAATAGTTCCTGTAAGGAAGAAGAATGGCAAAATTCACCTCTATGTAGATTTCAAGAACTTAAGTCAGTCATCATTGAAGGATAACTATCCTTTGCCAATCATGGGTCAAGTGCTTCAGATAGTGACGGGTTTGGAGATGTTATCAATGCTTGATGGCTTCTCAAGATATAATCAAGTTGAAATTAGTGAGGCAGACCAGCACTAGACTAATTTCACCACACCTTGGGGCACGTTTGCATATAAAAGGATGCCTTTTGGTTTGATAAATGCTGGCACCACCTTCCAAAGAGCAATGGACCTTGCCTTCAAAGATGAAATGGGTAAGTTCATCATAGTTTATCTTGATGACTTGACCATCTTTTCTAAGCATCTCCCAAATCATATACGCCACTTGCAACAAGTGCTGGAGCGCTGACACCAGAATGGCATTTCCTTAAACTCAAAAAAGTCAATTTTTGGAGTAACAAAGGGGAAACTTCTAAGACACATTATGTCCATAGGAGGAATAAATATTAACTTAAATAGATTCAAGTCTATCCAAGAGCTTACCTTGCCCATATGTAAGACTATTATTCACTCTTTCTTTGGAAAGGTGAATTTCTTATGGAGGTTCATCTCCGAGTTTGCTGAGAAGACCAGGTACATTCTAAACATGATGAAGAATAAGGCCACCTTTAGCTAGACTGAAGAAGGCAAGTTAGCATTTGAGGATATCAAGACTACCATTGCCCATGCCCCATTTCTAGTTTGTCTAGATTATATGAAGGATTTCCTCATGTATAGTTATGCTTCTAAACACACAATTTCAGCCATCCTAGTTCAACAGAATGAAGAAGGTGTGGAATCTCCCATTTCCTTCATGAGCTGTCCTCTCAAAGCTCATGAGTTGAAATATTCAAACATGAAGAAGCATGCTTATGTAGTGGTCAAGGCAATGAAACATTTCCATTTCTGCATCCTCAATTCATGAGTTACTGCTCTGGTACTTGATACCATGGTCAAATCCATATTAACTCAGTAGGAGTTTGGAACCAAAAGAGGTAATTGGATTGAAAAGATCTAGGAGTTTGATCTGGTCATCAAGCCAACAAAGCTAGTATGGGAAAAGGGCCTATGCCAATTGATTGTTGATAATAAACCAGAAGAAGAAAGGCATGAAGAAGCAGAGGTGGAAGACGTGCCAACTGTCCTCTTTATCTCCACCATAAATGAGTAGTATTCAGGTATTGCTCATTTCCTTACTTATGGTAAGTGTCCTACTCACCTATCTTATAAAGAAAGAACTATCAAGCTGAAAGCTACACATTTTGTCCTTTAGGACAATGACTTGTATAAGAGGAGCCTTGATGGAGTGTTCCTCCACTGTGTGGACAAGGAGTAGAAAAGACAACTTCTAAAGTCCTTCCACAATTTGTCCTATGGAAGACATTTCTCTACTCCTGTAACTGCCCATAAAATTCTATGAGCTAGGTATTATTAGCCAACTCTCTTTCAAGTTGCATATAAGTGGGTAAGAAAATGTGAACTACGCCAATAGTTTGTTGGGAGACCCAAGTTAGCTGCCCTACCTCTCAAGCAAGTGGTCATAGAGGAGCCATTCTAGTAATGTGGAATTGATTTTATTAGAGATATAAACCCATCTTGAAGTCTTGGACATGATTATGTCCTTATAGCAACAGACTACTTCACCAAGTGGGTAGAAGCAATTCCAACCAAGCATGCTACTTCAGAAGTAGTATGTAATTTCCTCAAAGAGAATATCATTTCTAGGTTTTAGGTCCTAACCAAGATTGTCACTGACAATGTAGCTTGTTTCACTTTCCAAGAGATTACTCAATTTTGTTTCTACTATGGGATTACACTCTCCCACTCTTCTGATTACTTTCCACAAGGGAATGGACAAGCTGAATCAAGCAATAAAAACTTGGTGACTATCATCAAGAAGCTGGTGGATGATAACCAAAGGACATGGCATAAAGCATTGGTTGATGCTCTATGGGTAGACAAAATTACACCAAAGAGAGTATTTGGTATGTCTCCTTTCCAACTTATTTATGGTATCAATGTTGAGATACCAATCACATTATAATTGCTAGCATTGAAATTGGCTAAGGTAATTGAGGATCAAATGTATGAAAACACCCTTGATAAGAGGATCTTGTGCCTAACTGAGCTAGATGAGTAGAGAACTATGATGGTAGACCAGATTTATACCCACAAAAGTTTGGTGAAGAAACTCTTTGACCAGAAAGCAAAAAATTATGATTTCTAGATTGGAGATCAAGTCCTACTGTGGGACAAAAGGAGAGAGCCAAAGGGTATGCATGGAAAGTTTGATTCTCTTTGGAGAGGCCCATTTATTATCCATGAGCTAAATGGTGAGAATAGCTTCTTGTTGAAATCTCAAGATGGCACACTCTTTTCTCTGCCTCATAATGGGCAACATCTGAAGCACTTAAATTCCTAAAGTGTCAAATAAGTTCACCTGTACATATGTATATTTGTATAGTGTTTGTTTTCTACTTTGTGTTGTTCATTTTCTTTTGTTGGACCCTTTATTTTTGGGTAGCATGACTCCATATCCCAATGGCATACTTCAAGGCACTAGAGATTCTGGTTTCTACTCCCCTCAGATGTTCCAAGTTTTCAACTGAAAGAAGTTCCCCAACTGGAGCCGGCTGTTGTCCCCAAAAATGAGTGACATTTTTGGGGCAACCTATGAACTATTTTGGTTCAACATACCAAAATCCTCCCTCTCCTTTTCAAAAATTGTTCTGAGCATTTATGTTCTTCATTTTCAAAAGCCTTTCCAGGAATCTATGGACTCAACATGCTTGAAATTAACAAGTTTAGTAGGTTAAAGGTGCCTTTCTGCAGGTGAGTTCAATCAAAAGAACAAGTTTCTAGCACTTGGTCATTTCTAGGATTGGTTCAGCACCTTGATTTAATCAAAAGAGTTTAATCAACAAGCTTCAAAGAACAAAGGCTCAAACCATTAAACTTTGAACCACTTTGGTTCAATGATTCAATGGGTTCAATGACCAATTGGTTCAAAAGATCAAAAAGACTTAGCCAAATAATGAAGAATGAACTGATTGAACCATTGAACCAAAGTTGGTTCAATCGGTAGGTTCAAGGGCTGCCCCAAAGCCAAAGAAAAAAGTGCCCTTACTAAGGGCAATGAGCAAAAGCGGACAAAAGTTGGAAATCCCTCAGGAAAATGACTAAGTAAAAGAGGCTAGAAGAATTCTTTCAGGAAGATTTTCCTCAAAAAATGTTTAAGACAAAATACCTTTAGAATTTTTGTCTGAAAGAAAAATCTCAAAAGCTGAAAGCCCATCGAAGAAGTAAGAACCCATCGGGGAAGTAAAATCCTGAAGGTTGACCGAAAAATCCTGAAGGGTAGGTACCCTTGCGGGGGGCACTTGATGATAGAGAAAGGACCGTTTTAAAATCCTAAAGGAACACCTTCCCTTCAGGATGTTCCAAAGGCTGAATAAAGATGCAAAAAGGAACCTTCAAAGACTTAGACAAAAAGGGATTTAAAGAATGAACCAATTGAACCATTAAACCAAAATGTTCAATGAGTTCATAGGTTTAAAGGTTAAACCAGAGCTTAGAAAGATAAAGGAAGAAATGATTGAATGGGACAAAGGATGAACCAATGAACTGATTGAACTTTGAACTGAAAGAGTTCAAAGTTTAATGGTTCATAGGTTTAAAGGTTTAAAGGTGGCCTCAGTCAAGGAAAGAAGCAGTAAGTAGGTGGTTCAATGGATGGTCCAACCAAGGAGCGGGAAAGTGATTGAACCAAGAAGTGATGGAACAAAAGAGACAAAATGAACTGATGAACCAATGAACCAATGTATTTTCAATGGGTTTAAAGGTTCAAGGTTCAACATGGTTCAAGCGGCTAGCAACCATTGATGGCCTCGTAGGCGTCAAATTTAAAGTAAGGAAATATCCATGGAAATTCAAATTAAGCATAGAATTTAAAGGAAGAACCAAGAAAATAACTAAAAAGAGAGTCCAAAGACTCAAATTGCTATAAGGAAGAGAAGATTAATGCAAAGGACCAGAAATATCTTCAAAATAGTTATTTCCAGTAGGTGAAATAGTGGATCAAGTAGACTTCTGAGTGCACCAAATTAATGATGCAACCTATTTTTCTTCCATAAAGTAAAGACAAATTAGACAACTGTACAGACATCAAGAAAAGGACCAGACAATCCATACCAAGGAAGAGACATATTAGATGAAGGGCCATGCCATAGTTATGGCAGCACATTGTTCTCAACATGGTCCCTCCAGATAGAACTGAAGGCACATTGAAGATGTTGACTGCAGCATGGGCCGTCCCATGGGAAAAAGTGTCAATCCTTGTGTGGTTACTATAATATTGTAATTTCTCTCATTAGTAAAGGAGACTTTTCATTTTTACAGGAGTGAAAGTTTGCCCAGTTGAAAGGAGAATACTGAGACTTTGAGCTCAGATTGTAATTTCATTTCATTTTATTTGAATGAGAAAGCAAGTCATTTATAGACTTTGTATTGTTTTGGGTTGTATCACTTTAGGAGATTATTCTTATGTCTATATTTTTAATGTGTTCTCATCTATTTAACTTAGAAATCATAATTAGTGAAAGTTATAAAGAAGGTGTCCTAAAGCCAACTATGGGAATACTTTGTGCTTTCACAATTATTTTCAGTGTGTGTTTTTCTTTTCCTTCTGTGTTGAGGATTTTGGGATGACTTTGTGCCCCCATTATCCTCTGTGTTTCACTCTTTGGGTAGTTGAGGTGGAGATTTTGCATTCCATTTCATCCTGTTGGTTTTTATCCTTTGTTACCAGTCACTTATCATACCTAAAAGAAAATCCTATTGTTTCTTGCAAGAGCACTTCTGAAAGAAGAGAAGTACCTTTAGTGTTTTCACCAGGATTTTCTCCTTTATTGGTTAACATCATGTCTAAAAGAAGAGAGATGGATGCCATACCCTACCCCTGAGTGTTACATTCTACATATTTATAGTATATATAGTTCCTATGTATTTATAGGGAACCTCCCCTTGATGAGAGGAGAGATTTGTCCACCTTTGATGTAGTAAACTTGCACACTGGGCTGACTAATCTCCTTTGTTATGGATGATAAGACCTATTTTTCTCAATTAGATTATTGACTAACAAAATATTCACCCAACAATTATCATCATGTAAAGGGACATGATACTAAAAAATATATACAGTTAAGGCATTTCATTCAAGATTTGATAGAAAAAGGACAAATAGAAATTGAAAAGAAAAGTAGCATGACCCAGTCCAAAAATTATTAGCTAGGCATATATCAAGATCCCTTACCTAAGCATGATAAAAAATAGAAGAAAGAACAAAGAGATCAAGCTCAAGAATCTAGTTCCAATAATATCAACTATCATGCCATTTCATATCACGAAATTGATACCATTAAAATCAAATTCAAAGGTCCCCAAGATCCCCCAAATCTACCTTGCCTTATCCTTAAGATCAATGAGGCCACTTCTAATTATGTCATCACCACTAGACATGGTAAAATAATAGTTCTAAGGGTAACCCCTAAAGAATCAACTCCCATACCACCTTAATATATCACTATCTCTAAGAAGACTCCAAACATTCCCAATAAAATATATCTCATTATTCAATAATTATAGAAGATTCTTGATCAAATTTCCATCATAGATCTTCTCAAAACTTTTTCTATTCATAGGATATATTAAATCAAATCCTACATGAATTAAAAGTTCCTAGGGCTATTAATACTAATAAATTCTAATCTTTGGTGGAACATTTGTCTTCATCTCAAAAAATCATATTCAACACCTAAGAAATGCTACCAATTGACCCTTCATCATAATTACACTTTATTCATAGAGATATCCATTGCTATTCACAACATACTATGAGTTCTTATAGATGAAGGATCTACCTTAAATTTGTGTAACATGGAGTTCCTCAAGAAATTGGGATACCCAAAATCATATTTTGAGCTTATTTTGATCATTATAAAAGCTTATGATAAAAATGAGAAACCTTGGCAGGAATAATATACCTTCCTATAATGGTGGGACCTATTATTTATTAGACTTTGGTTCATGTATTTTATGTTGATCTTCCATAAAACATGCTTTTGGGTTGACTTTAGATCTATGAAATTTGATTTTTACCCTCTACCTTCGATCAATGTCTTAAATTCTTGTATTCATGAATAGAGGTCACCATCCCAAGTCAAATTGAATAATTTTATAGCTATCAAATATAATGGATAAATCATTATATTTACTATTCAATAACTCAAAGTCCACCTTATGATCTAAAATTTAGAAAATACATACATCTTGATAACCTACCATCCCCTTCCTTTGATTCATCATAGGTTACCCAAGTGACGATCATCTCTAAAGGATGTGGACAATATGAGTACAAAACCCTTTGAATTGGAAATATTCCATTATCTCCATACATCTATGGGTCCTCTATTAAGTAGGAAGTTAAACCTACTACATATTAGTTTGGGTCAATGACCTTTTCTAGTTTAGGGGTACTCTTAGAAGAAAATTTTGAAGAACATGATGATTCTTGAATAATCCTCAAAGACTTGGCCCCTTATTTTTATAAGAAAGAGTATCCCAAAAAACATAAAATTCTATAGAAAATGAATTACAAAGATTGAGTACTAAATCAAGAATAAAATGGGATTTTGGAGCCTATTGATGTTAAAATACATCTAGTAAAACTTGGTTTAGGGTACAAACTACCAGGCATCAATCTTCACAATATCATCACAAATTATTATTTGATTAATGAGGAGTTGAAATCCAATGAGGAAGTAAAAAAAATTTCCATCTATAGCCTTTATGAAGATCTTTCTACCACAAATTTATTGCTTAACACATCCATCTCCACCATCAATCTCTCTTCACTACTCAACCTGATTGACTAGGATTAACAAAAAGAACCATCCTTTGATATATTTCAAAGTGATGAAGTTATTGTTGAATATATGGGAACCCAGACTCTCATGCCTTTAAGAGATCAAAAAAATGGATTTGATATTAGTCTAAATGATTCAACATATTTTAGAGAATAGAGTAAGTCTCTGAATCAAATCAAGGAAGAAGAATATTGTGAAAATGAATTATCTCCAAACATTGATGGAATAGAAAAAGATCCTTATTCAAGTCGTTATAGTCCAAAAAAACATAAAATATATCAAGATATATGTGCATAATTCCCAGATCTATTTGCTTTAGATAAAGAATTTCAATTGCCTAATCATCTAACTTATATATAGGACCAATCATATTCATTAATTTAGGAAGTTATATAAGTGAACATTGGAACCAAAGGATATTTTAGAATATTTAAACTAGGGGCAAGTCTTACCTCTGAGTAATGACAAGTTCTTAGTAAACTTATCAAAGAATTTATAGATATATTTGCATAGATCTATGCAAACATGCTTGGGTTAGACCCTTATTTAGGGGTGCATCGTTTAGTAGTACACCGAAATTCTAAAATAATAAAACAAAATGTTTGTAAAATGCACCCTAAAGTGGCATTATTAGTTAAATAAGAATTGTAAAAGTTATTGAAAGCTAGTTTCATTTGTCCCATTGACTATTTTGAGTGGATTTATAATATAGTCCTCATTGGGAAGCCACAAGGAGGTATTTGCATTTGCACTAACTTCCAAGATATTAATAAATCATGTCTGAAAGGTGATTTTAATTTACCCAGTATTGATATGATCATTGATTCAATAACTGGTTATGAAATGTTATCCCTCATGGATGGTTTTTTAGGATATAATCAAATTAAAATTGCATCTGAAGATCAACATAAAACTAATTTTACCAGTCCATGGGGAACTCTTTGCTATCAGGAAATGCCCTTTGGTCTAAAAAACATAATAATCACTTATAAAAGGGAAATGATAGTATATTCCATGACATGATGCATGAAATTATCAAATATTATGTTGATGATATCTTGGGTAAGTCCAAATAAGAGCCAAACATCCAACAATCTTAAGAAAAATCTTTGATAGATTAAGGGAGTATAAAGTTTGACTGAATCCTAAAAAATGCATATTTGGAGTTACTTCAGGAAATTTTGGGTTTCATTCTATCTTAATGAGACATTAAAGTGAACCCTACCAAAATCAAAACCATTACTAAAATTTTGATGCCCGAAATTCTGAATTTATTACACAACCTTCAAGGGAAACTAAAATCCATTCATTGATTTATTTATCAATTGGAAGATAAATGTCATTCATTAGCTCATTTTATAAGTAAAGGAAATCATTTCAATTGGATATCAAAATTGTAAAAAAAAATTCATAACCTCAAGAAATATTTATCAAAACATCTGATCCTTACACCTCTAGTACTGAGAATGTCATTACTCTTGTATATTTTATCTACTACATGTGCCATAAGATCTCTTTTAGCACAATAACATGACACATAAAATAAAGAGCCATTTAATATTTAATCAAGACACTTTTATCATATGATATCAACTCTGCTCTCATTATAAAATCATGTCTCATTATTTTCTTTGCTTTCCAAAATATTAGACACTGCATGCTAAATAACCAAGTGAAACTTATTTCTAGGATTGATACACTCAAATGATATCAACATCCACCCTAATAGGAAAGATGGATAAATGGACTATGATTTTGCGTGAATTCAAATAGAATATGTAAATCAAAAATCCATCAAGAGGCATATTATTGCAAATCAACTAGAAGCAACTCTTATGGAAGATACTCAACTATTAACAACTCCTTTCTCAAATGAATCTATCCTAACCATTGAAGAGTAACCTATCTATAATCTTTAATTTGATAAGTCCTTTACTTCATATGGATCAAGACCTAGAATAATTTTGGTTACACCTTAATGAGATCAAATTCTAAAAAAAATTATAATATATTTTCCATGCACTAATAATAATGTTGAATATGAATCACTAATCATAGGACTCCAATTGACCATTCATTAGAATATTTAGTAGCTTCAAGTCTTTGGTGATTCTTTTATAATGATTAAAAATGTTAATGAAGAGGTATAATTAAAATATGACAAGTTATTTCCCTATAAATAAATGGTTTATCAATTGAAGAAGATTTTCTAGTCGATAACATTCGAATAAGTACCAAGAGAAAGTAAAAAATCAGCTGATGTAATGGTTTCTATTGGGTATATATTGGACTTTCTAGTAGATGTTATTAAAGGCCAATTTTTGGTTTAAAAACTATTATTACATTCATATCAAACTTTGGCTAACAATCAAATATTTTAAATCACTAATCCTAGACAACCAGGTATCATCATATTTATATTTACCTCCAAGACAATACCTTTCCATTAAAACTTAACCACCATCAATGATAAAAATTTATCCAACATGCCTCATATTACACTATCTTTGGTAGCATGATCTATTGGTGAGTCTATGACAAGACCTTATTGAGATGCTTAAAATTAGAAGATGCTCTTTTGGTAATCAGGGACGTCCATGATGGCATTTGTAGAGGCCATGTAATTAGAATTTCCCTAGCTAGGAAGTTACTCAAGATTAAATATTATTGGTGTATGATGGATTATGATGGATTATGATGCTTCCCAATATTTTAGAAATGTGTGGCATGTCAAAAACATGGATATATCATACATGATCCAAATCAAGAATTATACCCTATCATGAGTCCTTGGCCCTTTTCAGTATGGGGATTAGAACTCAATTTTAAAATATATCCTACTTCATTAGATGAGCATAAATTTATTATTACAGCCATAAAGTATTTCACCAAGTGGGTAGAAGCTATGTCATTCATATATACCATAGGCCTCCAAATATCTAGGTTCATTCTAAACTAGATAATTTGCTACTTTTAGATCCCATTAATGATTATATTTGATAATGGCACATATTTTAAAAATCAGGAAGTTGAAGACCTATGCAAAATATATCACATTGATCAACATTTTTCATCACCATATTACCCACAAGGTAATGTTCAAGCATAAACTACAAGTGAAATACTTAGTAAAATCATTAAAAAGATTGTTAATGATTCTAGAAGGAATTGGAATTTGTATTTATATCATGCATTATGGTCTTATAGAATTGGTTTTTGCACACCTACTGGGGCCATTCCATGCTCCTTAGTTTATGATATTGGATCCATCCTACCAATTGAGGTCAAAATCCCTTCTTTACACATATCATTATGAGGTATGATCACATATAATGGATATAAAACTAAATAACTACATGAGATAAAGCTAGTAGATGAAAAGTACCAAAAGTCTTTAGACCACCTTTGAACATATCAAAATTGTTTAAATGATCAATATCACAAAAATGTCCAATCCTAATAATTTGAAATTGGTGACCTAGATCTCAAATAAAATTAAAAAAATATGAATCCTAATAAGGATAAGAAAGGTAAATGTGAGCTTAATTAGGTTGGACCCTATATCATTATTTCCAAGTTTTATTTTGAGGCAAATCGATTGTCCACTCTAGAAGGAGAATAATTAGATGATCCAATGAATATAATGTACATAAAAAGGCTCTATAACTAAAGACCTTGTAGTATGCTCATCTCAAATCATCTACCTCTTTGTATATATTTAAAATAGAAATAAAAAGGATTCCAATGGTGAAAAATAGATTCTTGGTGCCTATATAAATATGGTGATGAAAATTGGGTTTCTGATGGCACCATGGAAAATCCTCTATCTATAAGAATCATGTTCCTAACTATCAACTGTACTTAGGGGAATTTCAATTTATGTTCCACTCCCATCACCCTACCTTTTCCATCTCATCCACCCATCTTCTCCATGACCTTGATCTTGATGGTGTATATTGGAACTGGATGCTAAGGTAAAGGCAATATATCTATCAATGTTAAGGAAAAATTTATACCATAGAAGGAGGTCTATTTAAGAGTTATCTAAAATGTTTGATTCAATATTTCCTTATTACACCCTTGGACACTTTTTTCATGAATAGTTGGATTTGACTCTTCTGGATGGATTTTATTTTATCACCATCAATATCATGTTAACCTTCTTCCCCATTTTCCATTACCCATTTGAGCATCCATATCCCATCACTAAAAATTGTCTTATCATTGTTGGAGAAGGATATTATAACACAATCATATTTCCTCTAGGACACACATCATATTTCATGAGGATCAACCGAATCTTGAAATGTTCACCATGTCCTTAGGAAACATTATCCACCTAGTTTAAGCCTACCATACACAATTTTTGCGTATTGTTCATATTACTTGATTATATTTTGTGTTTATTACTTGTTATTTTCTTATATTTTTTATAAATATATCACTGTACATAGTTGATTACAGTCTTTAATTCTAATTTATTTTTTCTTAGGGTCAATTGGAATAATGATGTCATAATGAATTCCTATTAAAAATGATATTGGGATGTGTAGACACCTAAAACTAGCCATCGATAACCTCCAACCATGATTTTGGCCAATTTCTACTCAAAATGCACAATTTGGCCTAAAAACACACAAAATGATGTGAAAAATGACATATTCAAATGTTTATTTTAGCTAAGGTATCCCTAAATGGGGTAATGCAATTTATAGGCCACCTAACTTTGATCAATTTAGTTCGAGTCAAGATGCTAAATTTGTACCTGCATGCCCTAGATTGCTCTTTCCTATCAAATCTTTTTGTAGAAGACTTGTGCCTTTTTTATTTGTTATTGGCAAAATTCTAAATGGGAATATAGTTCCAACGCAACTTACAATGCCTTCCAGTTCTAATCCAGTCAAATTTAGGACCAATAACAAGGCATTTTGATCAATCTAAGTAATTTGTGCATAAAGTGCTTAATCATGTTTAAGAGCTAATTAACCCAAATCAAGGCCTAATTAAGAATGCCATAGAAACTTGTTGAATACTTGTTTTTGGAAATGAATATTGAATATATGCATCATCAAGTGACCTCATTTCTTAGGAAGACATCCCTAGGCCATAAATGCCACAAATATCTAGATTCATGCCCTCCATGCCTCATCAATGCCTTATATTATTCCCTCAATGCCGCTCAATTTAACCTTCTTCCAATGCCATGATGAGGATAATTAAAAACTTAATTCCAAAAATTGAATTAATCCTCAACCACACATCTCAATCTTGAGATGGATGGTTTAGGTTGATTCTGATCAAATCAAAAAATATATAAATAGGAGGCCTCACAACATCATTTATAAGCTTAATTAGTACAAAGTTATAATGTGGGATTAGTTCCAAAAAGCTTCAAGCAACTAGTGTTATAATGCCAAATTTGTTCCAAGCCAAGCCAAGCCAAGCCAAGGCACAAGCCAAAGGTGCCAAGAGGAGATTAAGGTAGCCACACTCCATTGAAGATGACCTCTTTTAAGCACAAGCTAAGCAAGCCACCACCACAAAAAGAATTTTGGAGCATCCAAAGAAGGTAAAAGAGTCTTATTTTGCATTTTAGTTGTGTTTTTCATTCATGATTGTTAACTAAGCTCTCCCTAGTGTTTAGGCCTAGAGATGTTATGTTATTAGTATGTTTAACTCATTTTGTTTTTAATTTTGGAACTAACATAAAACTAACCATCCTATCTTGAGTCAAATTCCTAGATCACATGATGTCCTTTATATAATTCCTTATTTATCCCATTTTTGAATCTATGCACTATGATAAAAGATAATTCCAACTATCTAAAATTCCATGGTACATCCTATCTAGTGCAACATTAAAATGAATTAAAAACATTCATATGGCTTAAATAAATCATCCATATCACTCCCATTTACTAACTCACTTTAAATGTTTGTAATTCACAACATCCCATCTCATCTTGATATCATCATAATTCACATACCTCATCATTTTACCACCTTATCCATTCACCATTCTTATGCATAATGATTTCTCCTAATATCATAACATGCACAAAATCAACTACACATGGACAATTTAAAATATATTATCACTTAAATATTTAACCACCCATTTAACTACATTATAATCATTATTTATCATTATGTCTCATAAATCTAAATTGAAAATCATCAATATAATTCAATTCTTATAATATCATATAGATCATCTATTTTTCACATTTATACCATCTACACTAACCGTACCAATATTTTTTACATCAAATAAAACATCTAAGCCATATCATCACCACACAAGTCTAACTAAACATATCAATATCCATTTATACCTACCACATAATCATCATAATAAAATCCATGTGAATTATTAAAATTATATACAAAAAACCTAATATCATGTGACAATATTAATTATATGTTGTCTACAATCACAATATGTTAGGGCTCGTGTGGTACTGGAGATGTTCTCATGTATGTATGCATAGACTATGTTGATGATTGAGCATAGGTTAGACTCTATGATTATCTACCCTCTTGAAATCATGGTGTCATATGGATAGTTGAAACTACTTATTCATATATCCCACCTATATTATCTAGTCTTGTGAGTCATCTAGGCCATTCATCTCTCTACATCCCTCTGCTCTAACTGTGACTACTACTATACCACCTATATTTATTGAAGCTAGCCTTATAGTGTGATAATATACATCTCATTGTTCCTCCTATTTAAGTAGAAATATTTCTTAGGATAATTTTGGGGTCATATGTATATCCCTCTATCTAATCTATCCATATAAAAATGTCACATGTCCCTATAGAACCACCACCTACCATTGTAAATCATCACTCACCCAAATTATACCTATCCTCTTCACTTCACTTACTTTAATTTACCTTTGTAACTGATCTATAATTACTTGACCCATCTTTCCTCCATCCAATTACAATGTCCCTACCAAGTTTACCCATGTTTATGGTGTTTGACCATCTCTATCCATCCTTTTCCTTTGTCATGACCACTTAATATGAGGTGAACCTTCCTTCATAACATTAAATATATTATTTTAATTAAAATTTTAATTCCTCATCCATCACTAACATCCGTCATACTAACAAAAATCCACCCTATTTATCTCAACCCCACAAATTACCTTTGCCATCCTAAAATAAATGGCTTCTATCCCAAACCCATAACTCCACCCATTTATAATCCCAAACCCATATCACCACCCTATACCCTATTATTCTACCTTCCTCATCCTAATCTATCACCCCCTATTCTGCCACCCCCCCATTCCACCCATTTCCAATCCCAAACCCACAACTCCCCCCATCCCAATCTGCTTCTCTCCTAATCCTAAATTATTAATCTCACATCCTATACCTATGAATCCAATATCAAACCCCTTCCCTCCCAATATCTCACCCCTATGCCAAACCATTACTCCAACTCCTACCGATAACCCTACCTTCCCTTTCCTAAACCTCATCATAACTACATAAAAAACAATAGAAATATTCACAAAATAGAGGCACCTACCTGGTCTGCCTAATTGTCTGCTTCTTTATCCTCCCATGACCTCTCTCTACATCATCTATTGCTCAACTTTCCCATCATGGCTATTATATCAAATTTCACATATTTTAGCATTAAGATTCTCTCATTCAACCTTATCTAATTATTGCCTTATTTTCTCACATCTTATTTCTCTTATCTCTTTTCATCCTCATCAAACTACTAACTAGTCACACTGGGTATCTATGGTTAAAAGTCTAAGAGCATAAATTTTTTATCTCAACCAATCCATTTCACCCCTTATTACTCCCACTATAACACATGTTTAAACCCTCACTAACCCCCATCACCATTTTAATTTATTATCCATATTATCTAGATTCTCTTATCCATTTAATCACATCCTTAACAACCATAAATTTAATCATTTTAATGACCATCATATTATATAGGGCATTTGTATTTACTCTAACATATGTCATTTTACCTTATTGGTATATATATCCTTTCTTAGATCATACTATTTCTCCCACTATGGTCATTTTCCTCACCTTTGTTACTAGGGGCATAGTCCTCCATATTATTGTTCTTCATCTCACATCCTCTAAACATCCCAAGTGTTATAATTACATTGGCCTGAGCTCTATTCAGACTATGTAGACAACACATAGAAACTTTTTTAGTGACCAAGGGTATCTCAACCACCCATCCCTTGTATTTTCCCATCACCTTTAGGTCACTCAAATTTATGTTTATTAATAATTTAAGTTACACTTTTTATCAATATCCATCCTATTATTCCCTTATTTTGGACCATAGTTTTACATAACATACATCATTTCATAGGATTCATCTCCAGATCATGGATCTATTTAAATTGATTTATGAGATCCCTTGACATATGTATTTATCTCAAGATTAGTCATATTATATGTTGAAACCAATTGCATCTTTCATAGGTATTTCCCAAGACATATCCTAAGAGGATAATCATTGTTTCTATGGTGTATTCCCCCTTGGGACTAGTCTTACACTTATACCATTGCTTGTATTTACCCCCTTACATCCTCACTTGGGGATTCATATCACTTTTAGCTCAATCATCATACTAGGCATCCCAACCCCTAATTTTATTAACTATTTTCCCACCCCTTATCTCTTTTTGAGTAGCCAATCAATCTGTTCCTCCCCATATGTACCCTTGAGGGGGCATCATGCAACCCCAATTTTACTAACTCTTCATGGATTTATTTTTACTTAAAAGACCATTTCTCCTTTCACTTCATCTACTTGAAATGACCTTTCAAATAGGGGTAAAATGTATGAATTCTAATTTCCCAACCTTATTTGGCTTATTAATTTCATCTTTAAACCTATCTAACTCTATCCAAATCCACTAACTAACCTCTTGTTGGCCAATTTTGGCCTACATACAAAGTTTCTACTTAAATGGATGAGCTGAATAGAGTTCTAGATGGAATGAGTGGTCCAAAGATCAAATATAGCTTACAAAGATTTTGAAATAATTTAAGTAAACTTAAAGTATAGTTTGTCAAAATTTAAGGAAGTAGGTTCTCATGGTGATCAATGCAATTAGGATCATGGATCAGGTTTGCACAAGCCTCAAAAGTTCATTCAAGCCTTGGAAATTCAAACAATAGTTAAAGCAAAAGTATATAAGAACTAAACCATCATGGCATATCACATAGAAATGAATGGGTCAACTTGATTATGCATTTAATAAGTTCACTTAAGAGGCCTCTAAGAAATAAAAGTTTGCATAGGCATGATGTTTTTCATGCCTTGAACATTCTTTACAAATATTATGACTTGATGAGTTGTCTATCTCAAGTTACAAGCATTCAAAGTAAAACAAACATAATGAGATGTGCATGTAGACACCAAATTTGGGCCTCATAAAATATCCATTTGAATTCAAATATTCTAAGATCAATGGTTGGTGTTAAATATTATGATGAAGATCCAATGTCAAGCTAGTGAGGATAGTGTCAATGGGTCCTAAAGATCCAAGGGAGCCTATTTAATTATGCATTGAAGATCAATGATGAACATCAAGTCAAAATGTCAAAATATCTCTAGGGTGAACATGTAAGTGACAAGTGGTGTAATCTTGGGATCATAATCTATATATAATAGTACATGGATGAAGCTTGAGTTAGTGGGTTTAGGTAGATTGATGGTGCATGATCCATCGTACAAAGCAAATATAATGGTGAATGATGGGTTAAAAGGTCAACTAATATTAAAGATAAATGTATGGGTAACAAATGTCTCAATCATGTTACACTGGTAAAAGATCTATGGATAACATTCATTCATATAGAATAGAATCAATGATGCATGTGTAATTTGAAAAAAAAGATCCAATAGTATGCAAGCAATCTGATCAATGATCAAATCAAAATTTGAAGACATGAGGTTTTGATTGGAGATTGAAATACATCTTAAATTTGAACTAGAGTAGATTTTTAAGGATCAAAGGTCACCATTAGAGTTTGAACAAACACATAAATTAGACAACCATATAGTCAGGATGGTTATGATGAAGTTTTTTTGCCATTTATACATAGTCTTGACCTCTAATTTAAATATTTATAACTTATAGGGATTATTTTTTATGGTCATAGTATTATTTCAAGACTATGATAATTGATATTTAAATAATATCTATGTAGATAATGATTCCTTGACTTTCATAAGGTTTATAAGCAAAGTAGGTTTGTTTAAACCTAATAGATTTCAAGCTAGAACTATACATCCTATAGGTTTTCATCGATATTATAGCTATATGAAAACCAATAAATGAGATTGGTTTTTGATCTATAGTAAGACCTATGCCGAGATATTGAAGTAGGGGAAGTTAAGAATGGTTATGAATAAGTGTCTCATATTTAAAATAAATATATCCTTTACAATAATGTACCTATAGCTACTAAAAATAGATATGATGATTTTATTCTCATAAATAATGAAAGTAAGTGGAAGGTGGTGTAGAGTCAAAGAAAAGGGATTTAGGGGCTGGAGAAAGTAGTTGGATCATTAATAGATTTTTAGGGTATCTAAGGGTTTTATTCTATAGTCAAATCATGGCTTAATATCTACAAAATAGACTCTTATCTTCTAATGCATATTTCTTAGCCAATGAGAAGAGCTTGAAGACTATTAAAGATAATGTAGGCTAATTTGTTGATAAATGATCAGTCTTGATTAGATTAAAAGGTGGTGGAGCATTCATTAAAAGTGGTATTTCATCAATTGTTCTTGGTTAATTTACTCCCTCTCTTTTCTCTTCCCCTTTTCTATATATCACCTATTCTTTCAAATTTTAAGCTCTCTCTCAGATTCTAGACTCTCACAAGGACTATTTGATCTTGAAGAGTAGGGGAATCTCTAAGATATTGTAAGATATTCTCCTCTTGATTAGGCTAAACCCTATCAATCATTTGTAAGAACTACCTCTTGATTCAATAAAGACTTTCTTTACCTATATCTTACCTTGGATTAGTGTTTAGTGAGTTGTGCATGATGGCATTATGTGAAGGAGAATCTTCCTCATCCATTATCCTCTTTTTTGACCTCTTTAAGGGTGTTTTCATGTTATTTATAGGTTTGAATTAGTGTTCGACCTAAACCTAGTCCATGAAATACTTATGCAATGAGATAGATTGAGAGGTTGTGTGAGCTAGCATTATCTTGTGCTAATCTAGCATGGGTTCAAGTTTATGGGAGTCTCCCTTTTGTATTTGGTGAATCACCTTATTAAATTTATTAGGAGCCCTTTTCCCATTTCTATCCCTTTTCCCTATAATTACATTAGTTTAGGTGATCCATAAAGAGGAATCCATCCTTCTCCATAGGTTCATCCCCATCATAGGTTACCCATTGCTTGTGGTTATCCCAATATTATGACTAGGAGTAGAGGATCCTAAATAACTCCTCCACAAAGGTGAAATTACATGTCATAACTACATTGTTTATTGGTGAAGATTTTTTATGTTCTCTTCATCGAATTAGCCTTTTGAGGCATGTGTTTAAATGTCAATGGTGACTCTAAGTACTCATCAGCTAGTTTAAGAATCCTAGTTGCCTAGTCATCATTATTTGATATGTATCATCACTATTTTGATCAATATTATTATTCTCTACCTCATCATCATTCATATAAATTTAGAAATTTTTATGGATTAACCCCAAATGGTTCTCAATATCTAGTGCATCAGCCTTCTTAGGCTTAAGATGTCCCTGGTTATTCCCCAAACTAATCCATCTCAAGTTGGAAGTAAATGCTCTTAAGATATCAAAGGTAAATGATATACCTTAATAAATAGAAGGGATATGGTCAAGATATCCCTAATCATATCATTCATGATATGAGAAATGCATTACAACGAATGAAAGAATAATGGGCACTTATTGAGGGAGCAACTTGGAAAAACCTCTCAAGTGAGATGATGGATGTAAGTGGTTATATTCAAAGCATTAAGGATAAGCTAAGAATCCTTGAAGAACACTAGGTCCAACTCCATAAAAATTAAGTATCTTCATATATACCACATTATCCCTCATATATGACACCCATTCTTTCCCAAAACACGCCTCTAAATGACCCTTCAAGTGTTTTAAGTTCATGTTTTACTCAGACCTTCCCTTCTTGGAATTTAATCCAAGATATCCTTCAAATAAAGAAGGGGGATATTATGGATTAGCCTATTGTTGAGACCCAATATTACACTTATCTTCCTGAAGAATCCTCTTGTATCTCATACCATCCCTCTTGTGCTCATCAAGCCCCTAATCACCTTCAAGAGAAGGTATTCTAAGAGAATATATATAGGCAAATCAAACAGTTAGAGTTGAAGATGAGGAAAGAAGAAGAGAGTCAAAATCAAGAAGCCCTCATGGAAGTCAATTTAGAAAGTTTTACAGAAGGAAAATATGCTAGTTAAATTAAGCCAACCACTAGTTCAAAATCCACCAATGATACCATTCAAAGTCCCTAGCTAGAAGGATACTCTTTTAAGATAAAATCAAGGTGAACTTCTTCACCATCCCACCATATCCCTCTTAGATAAAGAGCTTGTGAACTTGAAGAGGAAAATGCAAGTGTCTATGATGAAGATATCATAATAGGCAACCCACTTCATTCAAAAGGGGAAGAATTTGGTTTGAACCAACCTTCTTGGTATGGATTTAACACTAATGAACTCGATCCTAATGAATATAATCCTCAAGTTGAAATTAAACTAGACCTTGAATGGACTACTAACGGTCCATTCTATATAGATGAAAAATAAGACTAGAACTAAAAACTAGAGGTTGGTTCACTTCAAGATGAGTTGCCAAATAAAGATGGCCCTAATGGATTAGAGCTAAATAAAGTAAATCATACTTTAAACAAGACAAGTGTGTCTTTTTTGACCTTGTTTTGTCAAATTAACCCTCATTTTTAGTTGAAAACAAGATGAAATATTGAGTGAGGTTGATGAAGAAGACATCTTGAGTGCTCAAGTGATGCAGTTTGATGAGCTACCACTTTGTGTGATGGAGGAGGACCTTGAGGGTGAACAAAAAATTTAATATGAGAATGTTATTCAATAATAAGATGCTAATCAACTCAAGATCATATTTCATACACCATAAAATGAAAGGAAGTTGGAGGAATTGTTTGAGATCTTGGGAGTAGGCAATGTTCCTCTCTAAAGAAACTATGATCTGATTATGCTTGAGGAGCATAATGATGAAGTAATAAAGTGTAGGAGTGAGGTAAAATATGATTTCTCAATGTTTTTGTTGAAAAGAGGATGTCATATTAGGTACCTATCTTGGTTGGAAGATGACAAGGAGGAGGCATCACTTGTTGTTATTAATTTAGAGCACAAAGTTGAGCATAAAAAAGAGCTAGATCAGTTTGCCTATCAACTCTAAATGCTTGTATGTCCAATCAATCAGATTGGCTAGGTGAGTTTATTTTAATTATTATTCTTAGAGAAGTATATCACCAATATGTTAAATATCTAATCCTTCTCCATATTTGGTTGGATTCCCTAAATCATGTAAAGCATATTAGATTAGTGAGAAAGGGTACCTATTTTATACAACTAGTCAATGGTTTTATATAGGTTCCATTCTAATTGGTTAGTTTAGGGTAGGTATATTTCATGTTTTCCTCTATGTGACCTATGAAATTTTATTTTTGTTCTATGTTTTCCTTCAATAAGTGCCTTAGGCATAGTTGTCTTTTTTCCCTTGTTGTTTCAAGAGGAGGTTTTCTAGAAAGGGGTAGCCTTGTATCAATTCAAATCAGTTGAGATAAAAGCTTATGACTCCATGCCTAATGGATCATACAAGGTATCTAGTCTATGTTTTAATTCATAAAAGTCATTCTTCCATATGAGTCACCAAATATTCTACCTAAATAGATGAGATGAATAGAGTTCTAGATGGAATGAGTGGTCCAAATATCACTTGTAGCTTGCAAAGCTTTTGAAACACTTTAAGTAAACTTAAAGTGTAGTTTGTTAAAATTTGAGGAAGTAGGTTCTCATGGTGATAAATGTAGTCAAGATCATGGATCAGGTTTTCACAAGCCTTAGAAGTTAATTTGAGCCTTGGAGATTCAAATAATAATTAAAGCACAAGTCTAGAAGAACCAAACCATCATGGCACATCATGTAGAAATGAATGGGTCAACTTGATTGTAAATTTAATAAGTTCACCTCAGAGTCTTATTATAGCTAAAATATTGCAAAAACATGATGTTTTTTATGCCTTAAACATTCTATACAAATTTTGTGACTTGATGAGTTATCTATCTCAAGTTACAATCATTCAAAGTTGAACAAGCAGAATGAGATGTGCATGCAAATGTCAAATTTGGGCCTTATAAAATATCCATTTAAATTCAAATAATTCAATATCAATCGTAAATGCTTAATCATATAATTAAGATATAACAAATATAGGAAAAGGATAGTGTTAGTGGGTCCTAAAGATCCAATAGAGTGCATTTAATCATGCATCGAAGATCGATAATAAGCATCAAGTGAAAAGGTCAAAGGATCTCTAGGGTGAATGCACAAGTGACAAGTGACATAACATTAAGAGCATAATCTAGATCCAATGGCATGTAAATGACTCTCAATTTAGTAGGTTTAGGTAGATTAATGGCACGTTATCTATCATACAAAGTGGATCAATCAATGAGTGATAGGTTAAAAGGTCAGTAAATATTGAAGACAAATGTGTAGGTGACAAGTGTCTTAACCACATTAAACTAGCAGAAGATATATGGATCATGTATATTCATATAGAATATAATTAATAGTATGTGTATAAGCTAACAAAGTAGATAAAATGGTACAAAAATAATCTGATCAATGGTGGATATCAAAAGTTGAAGACACAAGACTTATATTAGAGGTTGAAATACAACTTAAAGTTAAGCTAGAGTGTATTTTTAAGGATCAAAGGTCACCATTAAATCTGGTTAGAACACATAAAGTAGATAAACATATATTAAAGATGGTTATGATGAAGTTCCATCACCATTTATGCATAGTCTCAACCTCTAATTTGGATATTTATAACTTATGGGGTGCATTTTTTGGGGTCACAATATTGTTTCATGACTATGATCATTAATATTTAAAGAATATTTATGCAGATAATGAGTCCTCAACTTCCATAAGGTTCAGAGGCAAATTAGGCAATTTAAAACCTAATAGAGTTTAAGATAGGACTATACAAGCTATAGGTTTTCATCAATATTATAGCTATATGAGAACCAATAAATGAGATTGGTTTTCAATCTATAGTAATACCTATGCTCGAATATTAAATTAGGGAAAGATATGAATGGTTATGAATAAGTGTCTTATGTTTGACATTGATATATCCTCAACAAGTAGGTACTTATACATACTCAAAGTAGATATGAGCATGGCTCTGTCAGGTTCAAGACATGAGGATTATATTTTCATAAATAGTGAAGGTAAGTGGAAGGTGGCATAGATTCAAAGAAAAGGGATTTGGGGGTTGGAGAAAGTAGTTATAACATTAATAGATTTTTTGGGTGTTTAAGGGTTTTCCTCCAAACTAAAATCATGACTCATCATCTATAGAATAGACTCTTGTCTTCTAGTGCATATTTCTCAGCCAATGAGAATAGCTTGAAGACTATTGGAACTAATGCAGGATAGTTTATCAATGAAAGATTAGTTATAATTGGATTAAAAGGTGGTGTAACATGCATTGAAGTGGCATCTCATTGATTTTTCTTAGTTAACATGTTCCCTTTCTTCTCTTTTCCCCTTTCTATATATCACCCATTAATTCACATTGTAATATCTCTCTCAGATTCTCGACTCTCACAAGGACTCTTTGATATTGAAGAGTATGGGACTCTCTAAGATATTTCAAGATATTCGCTTCTTGATTAGGCTAAACCCTATCAAGAATTTGTAAGAACTACATCTTTTTGTAATAAAGACTTTCTTTACCCATTTTTTGCCTTAGATTAGTGTTTAGTGAGTTGGACATGATGGCATTATGTGAAGGAGAATATTCCTCATCCATTATCCTCCTTTATAACCTCTTTTAGGGTGTTTTTAAGTTGTTTTCAGGTCTAGATTAGTATTCTACCTAAACCTAGTCCATGAAACACTTATGCAATGAGCTAGATTGAGAGGTTGTGTGAGTTAGCATTGCCTTGTGTTGATCTAGTGTGGGTTCAATCTTATGGGAGTCTCCCTTTTATATTTGGTGCATCACCTTGTTAAATTTCTTAGGAGATATTTTCCCCTTTCTAACCCTTTTCCCTATGACAAAATTAGTTTAGGTGATCTATCAAAAAGAAGTCAACCTTCTCTAAAGGTTCAACTCCATCATAGGTTACCCACATCCTGGGGTTGTCCTAATATTGTGATTGGGAGTGGAGGAGCCTAAAGAACTCCTCCAAAAAGGTGTAATTCCATGTCATAACACCTCCTTCTTAGTCATTTTATAAAATCATTTTTATTATTCATATCATCCACTAACATTATATTTTTAACATCTAGTTAATATTTCTTTTAATTAATCCTACTTATCACTTAACACCTACTTATCCATTATATTTATGAATTTTAAATTCATAATCCACCTACTAACCTATTCATATGTTTTACTATAAACCTACTCCATTTTCCTCACCTAACCCCCCTAATAGTAACATATAATCCCATATATAATCCTCATTAACCCCTAATGAAGTATCAATTTATCTAATTCTATAAACTTCCTCCAACTTCTCCCACCTCTCTAAAACCCTCTAAATTTAGAAAATTGTTTGGAATTTTAAATTCTCTTTTAGTCCCTTCACTACCCTTATAAATAACCATGCAAATATATTAGATAGAATAATGATAAAAATCCATGAAAAATTAGCCTTTGATCTCATAATCATCTTAGTCTATTGTCAAGATATTCTCCATTGCTGTAACTTCAAGGTCTAAGTCTACATCAAGAAATTAATTTATCAATTTGGAGTATGATCTTGTCTAAAGGGTTATAATGCAAGTATAAATTAGGTATACATCTTCTATCATTGAATTTTTTCATTTTACTCTAATTTTTTAATGTTATGTTTAAATCTGAGTAGATTATATCTATTTATGTATCCTTAATCTAATTTCTCAAATTTTGCATAATGCACTCTCTTACTTAGGTTTAGAAGATACAATTTAGTTGTGCTCTTGATATATAAATTATTAAAATAAAATTTAGTTGATTACTTTCTCTGAGATTTAATTTACTAAGTAGGATAAGTGGTATATATATCTTAGTTTGTTTCATACATTTTGGTGAAATCAATGTGACTATAACCCTTACATTTTAAAAATTTAAATATATATGCAGTTAGGTCATTTTGGTCGACCGAGTTTTATTATTAATTTATAGATTCTAGATCTACAGTCAACTAGGTTAGATTGGTAAACCAATTTTGTTATCTATTTATATATTATATATATATATATATATATATATATATATAATTAACCAGGTCATGCTAGTTAACCTAGTTTTGTTCTCTACTTATAGATTCTCATCGAAAACCAACTAGTTCATACTAATCAACCAAATTCATTTTATGTAGATTTTAATTTTAATTTAAAGAAAACTAGGTCATGTTGGTTGACCTAGTTCATTTTCTATATATTTTAGTTGTTAGTCTCAACAAACTAGGTCATGTTGGTCAACCAAGTTCATTTTATATAGATTTAATTTTTTAGTCTCAAAAAACTAATTTGAGCTAGTTGACCTAGTTATATTACTCAGGTTTATTTTAACTAGCTAAGTGTAATTTCATCAATTATTTTAGTTTGTTATTTATATTTTTCAATAAAACTACTAAGTACTTTATATTTTCATTTTGTTCTTGCCAATTTTTTATTTATGTTAAAATCATATCACATGGTAAACTAAGTCAACCTAGCTGACTTAGTTTTATGTCTACTTGTCTTGCTGACAAACTAAGTCAAATTAGCTGAACTAACTTGTTTTGGCCTATTTATTTTCAATAGACTATGTTAACCAACATCAGCCTTGTTATGTTCTATTTACTTAATGAAATTGGCCTGATTCACCGTATTAAATGTGTTTCACTTTTAGCATAAGTAAAAAAACCCACTTTTAGTAGTAATTAATTATAAATTGATTTTTTCTACTTACATTTTGCCTTTATCTTCACTTTGTCTTGATTTTCCTAGAAACTGTGTTACAATAGTTTTAAAACTATATAGATACTATTGTGAATGGATACACGATACTATATTTATGGTCCTTGTCTATCATTATAAATATCATGGTGTGAGGGGCTTGCCCCAATATTCATTTCCATAATATAATGTTAGACAAACTATTTAGTTTCCACATACCTCACAATATTTAGGAAATACGTATGATTTCTCTTTGTATTGAACCTTAGGAATCCATCCATCTATTTTATATTGTGGTACATCAGTTATTGGTTATCACTGAGAAGTTACTTTTGGCTTACCCTTGAAATTGAGTTTAATGGGATATGGGCTAGGAAAAATTTTAGAGGATATTTATAGCCAAAAGGCTATAAGTAGTTTTTTTAATTTGAAAATGGCTAATTATATGATAGTATACATAGGTCAAATAGCCTCAATTTTATACAATTTCTTATACATGTGTTTTAAATAACCTTATCAATTATATTCTATCTTATTTTGAGACATATTTATCAATAAATTATATGAGCCATGTATTGGTTATCTGTTATTGTCAGGTGTGTGTGTGTGTGTGTGTGTGTGTGTGTGTGTGTGTGTGTGTGTGTGTGTGTGTGTGTGTGTGTGTGTGTTTATCTATATATGATAAGGACCACCTAGGACACAATAATCTTAAAGTAATAATCATATTTTGGTGGGCTTGATTTGTTAATTGAAATAAAATGTATTTGATTATGGATATGGTTAAAACATTTTGGTAGACATTATTATATAGTTTATAATTTTAAAATATGAAAATATTTTGAATATTCTTTGGCACCATTTATAAAACTGAGTAAAACAAACATGTTCTTCCTTCTAAATGGTTTTAATAACTAAAAAACTTTAAAAAAAATAAAAATCAAAACTACTTTATATTTTATTTCAAGCATTGAATGTGGTTCAAGTAGAATTAAAGATATGAGGATCAAGGTTTAGATCTTTCAGCATGTTTAGTGAATTGGTGATGGTATATTGAGCTCCAAGGAAATCTAGTCATATATGTGATGGTTTCTAAATTTTCTAGTCATTTATGCAATTTGTTGGTTGAAGCAAAGCTCTGATAGTCAAAAGATTAGGATGAGAGGTTGGAAATGAATGCTCAAGCAATTTCTAAGTTTGTTTCCTTATGATTGGAAAGTATGGATTTGTGTCTATTTTGTTATGAAGACTGAGAGTAGTTATTTGTATGCATAGTCATCTATTTTGAAATGAATAAATATAATAATAGGTTCCCTAAAATGCATTTCTTTAAAGATATTTGCTCAAAACATTGTGCATGCTTATTGTTTTTCAAAATTTTGTGTATATCTACAAATCTTTTCCTTATAAAAATGATTTGTTTCTTTCACTCATTTTGATTTCACACAGTTATTCCATTCACACATGTGATATAATGTTGATATGTTCTCAAAATATATGAAATGGGTATTTTTGGGTTACTCACAAATATGGTTGAAATGATCATGATGTTATGTTATGTTTATTCATTGTTTTGTTTGTGCATTAATTAAAGGAGGTATCTTTCATGACATCATTTCTCAAAGGAAATCAATATCTTCTTTCTTTAAAATAACTATATGGTAAAGAACAACCAAATAATATAATAAATTTAGTATAGCAAAAATTGTGATAAAAAATTAGAGTATACAGTATAGATAATAAACTATGGGACCATAGGGTAAGGAAACTATGAAAATCAAGGATGACATAGCTATAAAATATAATTATTACCTTAAGTTTATTGTGCTCTAATTAGTCCTTATCACTCACACACACATACATGTATATGAAAATTGAACGCTAGGGTTTTGAAAAAGCTTATTGAAGATAATGTAGAGTATATAAATGATGAATTTTGACATAGTGGTTTGTCTTCATTAAACAGTTTAATAAAAATTTTGAAGAACTTTTATTCAAAATGATTATTTGATTATTTGGCATGGTCAAAATTATAAATATTGGTTTTATATTTTTGAAGATATAGTTTCAAATATATATATATATATATATATATATATATATATATATATATATATATTTGAAACTATATCTTCAAAAATATAAAACCAATATTTATAATTTTGACCATGCCAAATAATCAAATAATCATTTTGAATAAAAGTTCTTCAAATTTTTTAGTAAATATTGGTTTTATATTTTTGAAGATATAGTTTCAAATATATATATATATATATATATATATATATATATATATATATATATATATATATATTTGAAACTGAAGGGGCTAGGAAATTTTATGTATTTAAGTTTAATGTGTTTAATTATGACCCATTTACCATTTTATTGAAAGTGACATGAGGATTGTGAAATAAAAAATGAGGCAAGATCTCAACCTTGATCCCCATAGCTTTAATTCCACTTGCACCACATTCAATGCTAGAAATAAAATAAAAATTATGTTTGAAAAATATTTATTATTAATGTTTTTAGTTATTAAAACCATATAAAAGGAAGAACATGCTTGATTTACTTAGTTTTATAAATGGCACCAAATAATATTCAAAACATTTTCATAGTTTTAAAATTATAAACTATAGGCACGCATGCACGCATGCATACACATGGACACATACTCTCTCTCTCTCTCTCTCACACACACACACACACACACACACACACACACATTGAATATTAAGGTTTTGATCATTCTTATTGAAGATAATTAAGAGTATATAAATGGTTGATTTTGACATTGTGGTTTGTCTTCATTTTATTAAAATGTTTGAAGAACTTTTTTTCAAAATGAATATTTGATTATTTAGCATGGTCAAAATTAAAAATATATTTTTTAGATGTTTTAATATATAGTTACATGTGTGTGTGTGTGTGTCTATATATATATATATATATATATATATATATATATATATATATATATATAATTTTTATGTATTTGAGTTTCATGTATTTGTTTATGGTCTATTTACCATTTTCTTTAAAGTGGCATGAGGATTATGAAAGAATAATGCATGGTTTTATTAGGATAGCAATTATAATTTTAGTATGGTTGTAAAGAGGATGGAATGATTAATTTCTATGCATAATGATGGTTATATAATTATTATTTACATTTTGTTTCAAATTTAAAAGTTTGATGCATTGTATTTTTAAGATCACGGAAATCAGGAAGTATTTGATCTCAATTATATAAAATACTTATTTTAGCATACTTTATTAGATGTCAGGCTATAATCTAGGTTCAAATAATTTAGGTAGAGATATTTGGGGTCATGAAGATGATCTACATAGTTAGGTTAATGCTTCATAGTGTAGCTTTTGAGGTTGATGATTATTTCATGGCTATAAGGCTGCCAACACATTTCCTAGACCATTTAATTAGGGAACCCATGTTTCCTTGCATTTAGATGCCACTGACAATACCTTTTACAATATTCTAAAATCTTTTCCTTATAAATCTTTGAATTTTCATGGAAATAAATGATGAAGGGGAACACATTAAAGGAATCATCCTTGTAGATAAGGTAGTCCAAGTGAGCCCTCTTAACACATGCATATTTCCATTCAACCTAATGAGCATCATGTTCCATTTCCTGATCCATCTAAAAATATTATTGAAGTAACCAAAAAAATTCATCCAAATGAAATTGTTACACTTAACACTAATATTATATCCATTGAGCCTAAAAAACTTGATTCTTTTAGAAGGTGTAAGGACTTGTTCCAAAGTCTTAACATTAGGTTAGATTTTTGGTAGGTAATAAATAATTATTGTAAATGGGGCATGCATCTTTTAGTAAAGACACCCCCATAAAATAAACTTACTTATTTTAATTATTAGGTAGTTTTACTGTTTATATTTATTAATTAGAATTGCTTTACGGGTTGTTTTCTCATATTTAGTTGGTTATAAGATTAGTTGTTTTTACCAGTCATTGGTAAAAACTATATAAATCCATGTTTGCATTGTAAAAGGGTTAACAGAGTAAAGGCACCCTTATGTACTTGATTTTTTAAATTATTAATAAAATACTTGTGCACTCACACTAAGCGGGGATAAGGTTCAACCTATTTTGATTTTGGAGTTATCAGTGGTATCAGAGCATGGTTATTTTGGGAGCACAGTGAATTTGAAGAAGCAAGGTGAAAAATCAATTCACGTAATATCTTTTAACATGAAATAAGGTATGCCATATAAAATGAATTTTTTTTATTGGTTTAAATGTTTGAAAAATTATTAAATTATTTTAATTTTTCAAATATTATTCACATTTAAACCTGTATTTTCCATATACCACAGTCTAGTCTTTTTTGATCATTCATACTCCATTTTCCTGTGTTCAACCTCCTCATTTGGCATAAAAATGAATTTTTAGCATTGTAATGTTATTACATTCATTGTTTTTTGGCCAAAACCAGATTTGTATGACCTATTTATTTGAGAAAAAACATCTAAAAGTTTTCATTCATGGCTGCCATTGTGATTTGCATTCATTTCAGCTCTTTTTAAATCCAAAACATCTGCAAATCTTGATCAAATGGCATTAAAACCTCTATTTTTTCATTTTAAATGAAAAATATAGAAAAATCTGAGTTATACGGCCTGTTATATGGCCTTCCAATGCCCAGGTTTCATTTTCAACTCATTCCCTGCAAAAAATACTTTAAAAATTTACCAAAACTCAGTCAAAAACAATTTTATCCTCCCTGTACAGATTTGTATGGCCTGTAGGAAAGAGAGCAGGTGCAGGAAAACATCTAGGAGCAGCCATGGCATCCCAGGGAAGAATGGCATAGTATAAAATTTAGAAATTTATTTTTTGATGTTTCTAAAGTTCTGTTTCAAATATTTGTTGTGGCTGGGTCCCATGGGAGAAGTTGGGAAGAGAAGGCTGTAAAAAGGAAAAAAGAATTTGAATTTATTTACTCACATTTCACGTGTAATTTTTTTTTTAATTTTCCCTCATACACAAAAATTTGGTATAAGTAAAAATTTCTGATTGTAGTGTTCTGCAAATGCTCTTAGAGCAATTGGTTAAGCTTATTTTGTTAGAAGCTTTCAAAGGAGGAGGTCAAGGGTTCAAATCCCTTCTTTTTGGAGAGAAAGTTATTTTTGCTTTGGAATATGCTTTTTTTGAAAAAGTTTTTTTTAAAAAAAAATTAGAATATTGTAAAACACATACTTATTGTATTGTGTTATTTAAATTTTTGAAAAAGGGGCAAAATTCAATCATATTTCTTTTGCATTGTTGTGGTGAGACAAGGGTGTAATTGGTTGAATAAGGTTGTAATTTGGTAAAATAAGGGTGTAATCATTGATTTTTGGTGTGGTTAAGTGCAAAACCCATAAAAAATACTTGTTTTTTCTTTTACGCTCTATGCAGAGGTTAAGTGCAAAACCTCATAGAAGCAGTGTCTTGTGCAGTGAGAATGATATTTGTTTCATTTCTTTTACATTTTGTCACACGTTTCTCTACTACACTTAATTTCATTTCAAATTGCCAAAAATTTAGAATTTGCTTTTAGATGGCGACAGATTAACAATTTCCAATTATTCAGATTGGAAACGATTAATGGAGGCTTCACTAATGTTTAATGAGTTATGGGATATTGTTAAGAATAAAAATCCCACATTGCCAATAGAGCAGGATAAATTAGATATTTTTAATTTTCATGATTCTATGGCCTTAGCTCTCATTAAATGTTGTTCTACTCATGATACATATGTTCATATTGAAAATTCTCCTCATAGTTACACTGCATGGAAAACATTGTCAGATTTGTATGATAAGAAACCTAAGCATAAGAAGATAGATATCCATATGCAGTTGTTTAATTTGTCATTAGATGAAGATGGGTATATGGGACAATATATGTCTAAGTTGAAAAATATCACTACTGAGTACACTAAGGTTGGTTTTGGAAAACTAGATGATGACCTCATAGTTATTGTTGCTTTGAAAGGACTACCAGGGTCCTACAAGAATTTTGTTGAAATGTTGCATGTCTCTGACAAGATCACAGGCATCACCTTTGATAAGTTGGCTAAGTTGTTCATCCAACATGACCTCTCTCTACCCAAGAAATCCAAGAAAACTGAAGAAGCCCATGTTTTAGAGTCAAATCCTATTTCATCTTCATCTGGGCATCAAAACAATATAGGAAATAGTTATAGAGGGGGTCAAGGTTATAGAGGAGTCAGATATCAAAATAGAGGTAGGGGTCATTCAAATAATCAACAATCTAATCAATCACATTCACATGAAACAAGTGATCGAGGACATAGTCACAACTCATATAGGGGCAGAGGGTGAGGTAGATCAGACATTCAGTGTCATAGATGTGGAAAATTTGGTCACATTGCCTCATAATGTAGGATTCCTTTTGATAAAATTTAGAGGCCACAAAAAGTGACTAAGACTAACTTTGCTTAGTATGTTGATCATGACTATGATGAATCTAGTAATGTTGCCCATGAATCTGCATTCACTACTTTGGGGCACATTGATTATATTGAATATGAGGCTAGAGATGAGCTCATAGATGTATGGGTTTTAGACACAGGAGCAACCAAACACATGACATTTAGGAGAGATTTATTTTGGTCTTATAAGGAAGCTTCTCTCTCTAGTTGCCTTACCAGATAAGTCTATGCATACACCACTAGGACTTGGTTCTATTTGAATTCTTCTTCCTAATGGGTCTATAAAATACTTGGAGGATGTTTGGTATGTTCCCACATTGAAGAAACACTTAATTTATTTGGTAACTATTTGAAACAAAGGTTATCAAATTGTGCTTCAAAATGGGTTCATTTACATCAATTCAGTGAAGGATAATTATAAAACAATGTATATAGGATATGAAGATGGAAACTTGGTTAGATTGCATTGTAAGGTGCTTCCTCCCAATATAGAACTTGTAACAATTGTTGACACAGGTACAGGTACTATGTCCACACAGTGGTTATGGCATCTCCACTATGGACATTTGAATATCCACTCTTTAGTGGATTTGTAGAGATATGGTATGGTCAATGGGTTGCCCACTTTTCACAAAGATAGTATTATTTGTGAGTCATGTGTTTTGGGTAAACAAAATCAAAAAAAAATTTCCTAAACAGTCATCTTGGAGAGCTAACAGATGTTTACAGTTAGTTCATAGTGATGTATGTGACATGAAAAAGTCATCCATTGGTGGGTGTAGATACTTTGTCTCGTTTATTAATGACTTTTCTAGGATGACTTGGGTATTCTTTATGAAAAATAAATCTGAAGTTTTTGCTAAGTTTGCTAATTGGTTACACTTAGTCGAAAAAGAAACAGGTTCACATTTGGCCACTCTTCATTCAGATAATGGAGGTGAGTATACCTCTAATGAATTTTTAGACTATTTTAGAGAACATGGAATTCATAGAAAATATAGTAATGCTTATACTCCACAACAAAATGGAGTATATGAACGAATGAATAGAACTTTAGAGGGCATAACACGTGCCATGTTGCACTATAAACAACTTGATGATAAGTTTTGGGCCAAAGCTATTGGTACCGTAGTGTATTTGAGAAACAGGTCCCCCACAATTGCACTTTTGGGACAAACTCCATATGAGGCATGGTATGGGTTTAAACCCAAAGTTAAACACTTGAAAGTGTTTGGATGTGTTTGTTTTTCTTTGGTTCCTATTAAACATAGAACTAAGTTGGAACCACGAAGTCAAAAATGCATCTTTCTTGGCTATTTTGAAGATAAAAAGGGGTTTCATTTGCTTGGATAGGATTCAGGCAAATTCATAGTAAGTTGAGATGTAATATTTGATGATTTTGGGAATATGAACACTATAGAGATTGATTCTCAACTTGATAGATTAGAGAGGAAAAATGTAAAAAGAGATAAGGGTTTGAATAATGGGGATAACTCTTCAAAGTTATGGTATGAGACTCAAATTACTTCACTTTTCTCTCCTTCATCTACAAGTTCACAAGTTGATGACTTAGAAATTGTTGAAAATTCTCTAAGTCCCCCTTTGAATAATGCACCTAATGAGAATTCTAGAGTCCCTGATTTGAATAATTTATCTAAGTATCCAAAATGGGCTCAAAGTACTTTTTTTGACTTGACAACAGATGAAGTTGGTTTAACAAGGCCCAAGAATTCTCAAAAATAGGTGAACTATGCTATGGTTGTTACTACTTCTTCCACTGAGCCATCCACTTTTGAGGAGTCATCTACTAAACATGTTTGGTAATAGGCAATGAAATGTGAGTATGATTCCATGCTTAACAATAATACATGGGTTTTAGTTGATCCTCCTCCACATGTTAAACCCATTAGATGTAAATGGGTTTATAGGACTATGTATAAATCAGATGGCTCCATTGATAAACATGAGGCACGACTTGTTGCAAAAGGATATGCACAACAAGAAGGTATTGACTATGAGGAAACATTTGCACCAACTGCCAGATGGCACACTATTCATATGGTACTTGCCTTAGCAGCACAAAATGGTTGGAAACTACATCAATTAGATGTTAAAAGTGCTTTTTTAAATGGTGATTTATAGGAAGAAGTCTATATGAAACAACCTCAATGTTTTGAATAGGTGGGTGCTGAACACAAAGTGTGTAAATTGACAAAAGCTTTGTATGGGCTCAAACAGGCACCTAGGGCTTGGTATGAGAAAATGGATTCATACTTGAAATCCATTGGTTTTCATCACAGTGAATTAGATGATACTCTCTATTTTTGGGTGCAGGGTAAGAAAATGGTGATACTAGTTCTCTATGTTGATGACTTCTTTATTATAGGTAATGATGAAAACCATAACAAGTCTGTGAAGAAGGAATTAAAAGATGGGTTTGAGATGATAGATCTTGGAATTATTCACTACTATCTAGGCATAGAGGTAACTCAAAAAGAGAATAGTATTTTCATTTCACAAACTATGTATATTTCTAAGTTATTAGAGGCATTTGGCATGAGTGATTACAAACCTGCCCTCACTCCCATGGAAAGTAACTTGAAATTGTCTAAGGATGATAGCAGTGCCTTTTTTGATGGCACCACATATAGACAATTGGTGGGAGGTTTGATATACTTGATGACTACCAGGCTCGATATTTCATTTTTAGTTGGAATTTTATGTAGGTTTATTCATGAGCCTAGAGAAAATCATTGGCATGCAGCAAAATGAGTACTTCATTACCTTCAGGGAATGAAAACATATGGCCTTGAATACCACCACAACAAGAACTTCAAACTTGTTGGATATTGTGATGTAGATTTTGGCGAATGTGTGGATGATAGAGTGTCAACCATAGGATACACTATGCATATGGGTTCAACTGCCATTACTTGGTGTTGTAAGAAGTAGGATATAGTGGCAAATTCATCAGCAGAATTAGAGTATATTGCAACATGGGATGCTTTTAGATAAATTGTTTACCTTCATCGTATTCTTGAAGATCTTCAGGTTTCTTAGTTTGCTCTTACATAGTTATACATTGATAATCAGAGTGCAATCAAGATGTCCAAGAATCTAGTGTTTCATGCTAAAATAAAACATATGGATGTCAAATACCATTATCTGTGAATGCTGGTGGTAAAGAAAACTCTTGATCTAATATATTGCCGAACTGCTGATCAGACAGCTGATGTCTTCACAAAACCCCTTGACAGAATCAAATTTGAAAAATTCAAAATAATGCTTGGTATGTGTCCAAAGACTTGACTTTGGATCATAGGGGGGTTTGTTAGGACTTGTTCCAAAGTCTTAACGTTAGGTTAGATTTTTGGTAGGTAATAAATAATTATTGTAAATGGGGCATGCATATTTTAGTAAAGACACCCCCATAAAATAAACTTAGTTTAATTATTAGGTAGTTTTAATGTTCATATTTATTAATTAGAATTTCTTTACGGGTTGTTTTCCCATATTTAGTTGGTTATAAGATTAGTTGTTTTTAATGGTCATTGGTAAAAACTATATAAATCCATGTTTACATTGTAAAAGGGTTAACAGAGTAAAGGCACCCTTATGTACTTGATTTTTTGAATTACTAATAAAATTTTTGTGCACTTGCACTAAGCGGGGACAAGGTTCAACCTATTTTGATTCTGGAGTTATCAGAAGGAAACATGCTAGTAGCCCTATAACATAAACTATGGAGGTTAGAATGTTAAAAAGGTTAAGTTGGAAGTAGATTATTTGAAAGGGGATCTGACCCACTTAATTGAGCTTCCCACTAGTTCCATGAAGTTTAATGAGTACTTTACTAATAAGGGTTCCCTTTTGATAGATTTAATTTCTAGTGAAAACTCTTATTAAATTCATGTGTTAAAATTTTTGTTGATACTTGGTACTTATAAAATGTTGTCATGATATTTTTTAGTATGTTGATATTATTTTTGGAACTTTTTATTAACATTATTTTATTTCTTGTATAATAATATGTTTGAATGGCTTATTGAACAATTATGGAAATACTCATGGATTTTAATGTTTTAGTAATTAATTTTATTTTAATATATTATATTTTTTAATTTGATTTTGCATAGTGCATCATGTTTTAGCCTTGACAAAATTAGTAAATAAATTTATTTAACATGATCAAGATTCAATATGATCCTAAGGGAGAGGTTGAAATCAACAATGTTTTTTTTTTGTTATCTTTCATGTCCCAAAATTATGGTTCTCCAAGTTTCTTTTTGTGTAGCACATATAGTAAGATCATGTATAATACTTAGTATAAATTGAGTATAGACTTATATAAGTCTCTTAGAATACTAATCTAAGATCTACCATTAAATTATGATATTTGGCATTGAATTATGAGTATGTTATTTTTTTTATTTTATTTTTGGATCTTAGTTATAATAATTATTATATTTTCGTTTTTAATTATTATGTTTTCATTTACATTTCTATTTTTTATGTCTTGGTTGCTTTCATTTCATTTCATTTTCCCTATTTTCAGCTGTAGATATATAAAACAAATATAAGATATTGATAAAATACTTGGATATAATCAAAAAAATATTTCCTTCAAGAGTTTTCCTCTTCTATAGGTTTTAATATATTGTATATATTAGATTATATTATTTAATATTTGATTCACATATACATATATTTGATAAGTGAGATATTTAATTCGTATATCATTCATTACTTGCCTTGATAATTATTCCAATAACTTATAAAAATCCCTATGCACATATTAGAAACATTTGTTATTCCTAGAATCAATTGTATTCTACAACTATAAAAATAAATATCCAAGGTGCATCAAAATAGTCACTAATAAATTGTAGCATGTCCTTATAAATTTATGTTGTCTCCTATTTCCATGTTTCTCAAGTGAGTTGTGGTTTGGTTCAAGTTTTAATTTATATTCAATTAATACTAAGTATTGCACTATGAAAAGTGATGATGACATAACTGAAAAAAATGTTCAAAACATTTTCATAATTTAAAATTATAAACTATATAATAACGTCTGCCAAAATGTCTTAACCATGTCCATATTGGCATTTCAAATAATTTTTTATCTTAATTAAAAAACCATGCCAACAAAAATACAATTATTACCTTAAGCTTATTATGTCCTATGTCACAAGTGGTCTTTAACACAATTATAAAATTGAGTAAAACAAACATGTTATTCTATTTATATAATTTTAATGACTAAAAAACTTAATAATAAATAGTGAAAACTATAATTATAAACTTGTAAGTTGAAATTGATATGTCTTCAAGGCTAAAAATCTAGGCAATATTATAAGAGATTAATGACATAGATGAATTCACAATCCAAATTCTCAAACTTAATGTATATTTTATTTCTAACATTGAATGTGGTTCAGGTGGATTTAAAGCTATAGGGATCGAAGTTGAGATCTTGCCCCATTTTTTTAGTGAATTGGTGCTGACATATTGAAGGGCCAAGGTATAATTTAATGTTGGTCCAACATGTCACTCATGGGATTAATGGAAGTTTTTGACTACATATGTGACAATTTTATTTATTTTTCTAGTCCTTTATGCAAGTTATTTGTGGAAGTGAAGCTATTGGTCCAATATAGATACTTACAATTAATTAGATTATAGATGCCTCAAATATGTTTGGCATAAAATAACAAGAGAAAACCTTAATATACTTATGCATATCTATAACAGAGTTTAAAACTATTATAGACATGTTCTCTTAATAAAAAATAACACAAAAATACACATTTTTCTAATTAAGTTATAACTATTTTCCATCAAAATTAGAGTCATTGAGTATTAATTATTAAAAACCAATTTAGTTGCATGAATCCATGGAAAATTATTAGGGATCACAAAATTTGATATCCTTACTCGATCAACCTCATATTAAAGATGCCTAAAATTTAAATTTCAACCATTTTATTTTTGATAATTGTTATTTGCATTCTCTTCAAAAGTTATTGGACTCAGATCTAGTATTTCACAATTGTAGTGCGTTGAAGAATTATTAGTCAATCCTATTTTTTTAGATGTATACTACTAAATTTATAGAGATCTATCCAATGGAAAATCAAGGACATTGTATCTATATGTATAGAGCCTAAATAAAGTCTCCAAATTCTTTTTAGGCTTGTTTCCTAACTTTGAATTTAAAAATGACAATGGAATAAAGATTCTGTCATCTTTTAGTCAGTCTAAAAACATTATTTTATGTAAATTAGAAACATTAAAATATTTTGAGATACCATCACGTATTATTTCACTCAAACTTAAGGTAGTCCATAGTATAATGATTGAGTCATGTTTGAAAACATGGTCCAAATCTTTAAATTATTCCAACATGCTCCCTTAGCTTTGGCAAATATAGAATGCCTTTAATTTATTAGCCATTCAAATCTATACTCTTGTAGAAGTGTTGAGCCAAGGTTTTGATTTTATTCTAAAATTTGATGAGCTAACATTTTTCCAATATTGAGGGTACACCACAACCATGGATTATAGTAGTTCATCTCTAAGAAAATTATCTCTAATATCTAAAGAGAGAGATTTTACAATGTCCTTCAAGGTGTAACATATAGAGGATACAACATAAATAAATCAATCCATTATAACAAGAACTTATTTGAGTATATTAGATGAAACAATTATGTCAAAAGTGTGAGTTGTGGTCTTTACTCAATTTATACTAAGTACTTCATGTGATCTTATCATATGCATTACACAAAAAGATTCTTGGAGATATATTATTTTGGGATGTTAGGGATATATAAAAAATATTATTAATTTAAACCTCTTTCTCAAGCTCATCATGAATCTTGATCATGTTACATACATTTATTTATTGGTTTTGGCAAGGCTAAAACGTGATCCACTAGCTAGAAGACTTGGTGACTTGCTCTAACAGCCTTCACAAATGTTGTATATAGACCTAATAAAGAATATATAAATGAATCAAATTTGAGGTTCATTTTTTGAAAACACAACTAGCCATAAAAAATACAGTAAGGTTTTCATACTATTTTGATTAGCATGGCTTGTTAATTGAATATAATTTTTTTGAAAGGCCATTATTGATTATGGATATGGTTAAGACATTTTATTAAACATTGTTATATAGTTTATAATTTTGAAACAATGAAAATGTTTTGAATGTTTTGTTTAGTTATGTCATCCTAGATTTTCATATTTGTCTTGCCCTATGGCTCCATAGTTATTTTATACTCTATATTCTATTTTTTATCACAATTTTTTCTATAATTTATTATATTATCTAGTTGGTCTTTTGAGAGACTTACAGAGGTCTTCACTCAATTTATACTATGCTAGCTAAGTAATTCATTGAAGCATTATGTCCTAATTAAAAATTCTTCATTGAATTAAGAAGTACACATTAGAACACTAGAGCTCCATGTCAAAATTTATGATCTTTAAATTTCCTAAAAATTCCTTACTGTCTGAAGTTGGATATGCCTAATCTATGTGTCTTGAAATTACTTTATGATTTTAAAATCCTCATATTATATCATATTTATATAATATAATAAATAATCTCAATTAAGCCATGGATTATATATATACAATATAATTTTGTATATTTTTGTTCAAGATAATGAATTTATAAAATTTAGCAGTGATTAAAATGATGCCTCAAGAGTCAAAACTATACCCATTAGCTACATTATGTTAATGGTCATTGAATTCAATAAATGGAAAAGATTTGAAGTTTCAAAATCACATCACATAATGACCAAGTTAGTCTAATTTCATTAAAATTTTCATATTTGTCTTTCCCTATGGCCCCATAGTTAGTTTATTATTTATACTTTATACTTTGATTTTTTTCACAATTTTTTCTATACTTAGTTTATTATATTATTTAATTGGTCTTTACCACATATTTATTTAAAACAAACAAGAAAATAATTTCCTCTAATAAATAATGGCATGCAAGATACTTATTTTAAACAATGCACAAATAACAAACTAAATAAATACAACATAGCATCATGATCATATTGTATTTTTATAAAATGTTGAAGGTAATAATTATATTCTGGTTGGCATTGTTTGTTAATTGAAATAAAAAAATATATTTGAAAGGCCAATATAGATATGGTTAAGACATTTTGATAGACTTTATTATATATTTTATAATTTTAAAACTATGAAAATGTTTTGAATATATTTTTTAGTTATGTCATCCTCATTTTTCATAGTTGTCTTTCCCTATTGCCCCATAGTCAATTTATACTCTATACTCTAATTTTTTGTTAAAATTTTTACTATACTCAGTTTACTATATTATCTTTTTGATATTTTGAGAGAATTATAGAGGTATGTACTAAATATATAATAAGTCATATGGTGATCAAATTTAGTCCTTAAAAATACGGAAACATTTAATTGTTAAAATAGTAAAAAAATAATTGTTAAAGTGAAGGAACCATAAATAAGATTCAACTTTAGAATTATCATCCTCTAACCTCTTTCTCCATTGGTTTTTTCAATTAACATAAATTAAATATTATAAAATAAATCTACATAAGTGCTTCAAATTTCTTAAAATGCTATAACCATAAAATCCTAAAACTTAAATTCATTTAACTTCATTTTTTTCAAAGTTTTATTCCTTTGTCATTGTGGGAATTGTGAAATGAGTAAAATTTTTAAGAGGAATCCAAGGAGTCCAATAATCTAAAAATGAAGTAAAATAAGAGAAATAAATACAAGCCATACATATCTATAAATGCTTTCATACTTTTAATGAAATTTGCCTATATTTTAAGGGATTCAAACTACTACCATGTTATTTTTTTCCATTAGATCTTTACTGATAGTGTGAAAATATATTTTTATCTTATATTATAACCCTTAATATTAAACACAATTTTTTTTATCACATTATATTATTTATTTATTAATGAGATCAAAAATATCTTTACATTTGTTTGGGATTGTTTGTTTGATAAAAATATCAACAACACTTAAAAAATCTTGTGAATGTGTGTCTGGTCACTAATATGTTGATTAATTTTTTTTAGATTCACACATGCCTACTTAGGGTTTAGGTTTTGAATGGATATATATGAGTTATTATTTGTTTTCCTTCTCATATCCTCCTTGCTTGGATTTATTCATTCGATAAAGTATTTTAAATGGTTGGATTGCCCCTAATTTCATAGGACAAATCAAAATAGATATTTTGAAAAACTTAGGGTATCCATTGATCATAATCATTATTCCACCTCAATCATATTTTCCCCATGAGTGTGTTTGGGGAATGGGGTTTAACTATGATTTTTTCCATTATTTCTTAATTTAAATATGTTGTTTAATTCTCCAAATATTTATAATTATTTTTGAGAGAGCTAATATAAATCACCAATCAATTTATACCTGCATGGAAATTTTATAAATATTAGCCAATGGAATTATCCCTAAACTCTAGAATTCACCAAGATTTTAAAGTAAGTTTTAGGGGTCCATTCTTAAAATTATCCCTTTTATGGGCAAGGTTTAATCCTCCATAGTGAGTGATATAAAACATTGGGTTGTCATTATTCTAGATGAATAAACAATTATTTTTAGGAACCTAAAAATCAATCAAATCCTTATAGAGCTTCTTCTTAATATTCTTTTTATATTTCTAGTTAAATATTTAGTTCGTTTTACACCTTCATTTCTTCTTATTGATTACTTCTCTCTTTAGTATTGTAGAATTTATTGACCAATACCAACACAATTATATGTTTGTGTGATTTAATTAGATAGAATATTATTGGCCTAGTTGATTGTATTTAAACTAAAAAATTTGATCAAGATCTAATTAGTCTTTTGTTATGCTTGTGTTCCTTTGTTTTCATACTACATCATCTAGTTTTTAGTAAATTTTTTTTATGTCCAACTAAGTTGATCAAGTTAACCCAATAGGTTTCAATATTATTATTTTTACTTATTTATCCAACTAAGTTGACCATGTCAACCCAATACATTTTTAAATTGATATTTTTTATGTGTCTATCGAACAAAGTCAACTAGGTTGATCTTGTAGGTTACTAGGATACTATTTTTATGTGACTATCTAACTTAGTCGACCAGGTCAATCCTATAGGTTTATAGACTATTTTTTACATTTATCTATCCAAATAAGTTGACCAAATCAACTTATTTTATTAACAAACTACTATTTTTACTTGTCAATACAACTAAGTTAAATAGGTCCACCAAATAGATTTTTAGACTTTTATTTTTAACTATTTTTCTAGATAATCAACTAGGTCAACCTAATAGGTTTCCATATTACTATTTTACCTATTTTTAAAAATAATTTGATTATTTTGATCTTTTAGGTTTTCATAATGTTACTTTTATCTATCTATCAAAATGAGTCAACTAGGTTGACCCCATATCTTTCTATATTATTGTTTCTACATTTCTAGTTTCCTTTATTCTAAATAAAGTTGACCTTGGTCAGCCTCAGTTAGTAAGTGGCTGACCATGTTCTATTTCCTATTTCCTCATGAATCTCAGGTAAAATTATGAAGTCACCTATCAGGATCTTTCTTGATGCTCTCAACCCATTAATAGTTTACATGGTGACTCTTTCTTACCTACTTAGACACCGAAGAGGATAACCCCTGATGGTGTAACTAATCTTAACCATCATCTAGATCAATAAAATGCAACATGGTACCCATTATTCAAAATGATGATCTAAATGATTATACCATTAAAGATACCTTATTCAAGCTTCCTTAATTTACCATTATATAAATTGATACTAATATAAGAAACCCTCACATAGGGAACCCTACTATAGCGAACTCTCCCATAGGTAACCCTCCTACAAAGAACATTCTTATTCCTAATTTATAGAATACTCCTACCAACAATAATATTACACCTCCTACCACTAGAAATCAAAATCTACCCCTATATACAACTTAGATTATTTCTTAAATGGTTCAAAAAATGAATGTTATGCAAATAACTAGCAATTCCCAAATCCTCCAAATGAAAAATCATATCTTATAAATGGCAAGTCAAACCCCTATTGTCATGCCTCAAAACAATTAAATTTTTGTCCCCCCTCCTCTTATAGATGACAATAGGAATATTATACCTCAACTTATCATGCATAAATAATATTATCTAACATATTAAAAATGAACCTTTAGCTCCATTAATCATATACATATATATTGGAACCATCTCTCCAATTATTAATTATGATGTAACTAAAGACCCTATTATCTTCCATAAATCATTTGGTAATATCTATAAGGAATAGGTCTAAACAAACACTTAATATACCACTAAACTTCTTGTCAAAAATTTTCCATGAGATTATTTAGAATGGTATAATGAAATTCCCCAACATTTCATATGGAAACTAGATGATCTTGTTAATGCTCTAGTTTTTCAACAAAATGATCTTCATGAAAATTGTCTTAGTCACTTCATCAATGCTAAGTAATTACCTACTGAATCTAATCATACTTTTATCAAATAATATAAATCATTAACTCACAAGGTTGACCATAACATGAGTGATGATAATACTTCAAAATTTTCATTACTACCCTTAAAATATATCTTTAATAAAATGTATGAATATTTTCTCCTCATAACTTATAAGAGACTTTGTATCAAGATAAAAGATAAATTTTTCTCATGAATCAATTTGAACTATCTCATAATTCAACCAAGGAATATTTCCAAACTTCAACTAATGTGATAATTAAAAAAATTCAATCTAAATCCCCTCCAAATAAATGGGAATAATTAAATCAGATATTCAAACTCCTTCCCACATACCCTTAATAATATCAAAAATGAATAAATTACTATATACATTAATGATACTACTCCCCCATCATGGTATGATCCTAATAAATTTTGTTTCTTATATGCCAACATTGGTCATTCTCATGACAAATGTCATGAACTTGTAAAATTTTTGATCTCTTTGATGTTATGAGATGCCTTTGATCATGACACTATTATCAAACTATGCCATCTTGATTATCTCAAAGCTTCTCAAAAGAAAAACTTTAATAAATCTACTAATCAACATATTTACAAACCTTATTCCAATCTAAATGAAAAGCACTCTAATGAAAATGTTTGTACTATTGATAATGATTATGATCTATTAATACTATACTAATTCTCAATATACAAACATGACTAAAGTCAAATATCATTGTATTAGAAAATTTTGAGCTATTATATTACACCACACATAAGCATGTAATTTAAACTCGAAACATCAAACTACCTAGGTAAGATCTAGAGCCATTAGAATCAAAATGCAACTAGATGAATTCATAATTCAAGCCAACACTTTAATCCTAAAGATAATTTCTCTAAACCATAATTAAATAGATATGAAAATAAAAGGATCAAATTGAAATAACCTTGGACTAAAATTTTTAACATTAGGATTGCTTGATCATAGATGTTTATGAATTATTGTATTGGCATGGAGATGTTATGAATCCCTCTATTGATTTGTAATTTATCATAGATATGTCATGAGAGTTAAATTTGGTTTCTAGTTATTTTTCATGGAGGGATGGGTAGATTTAAATAGAGGAAGGAGGGAGAATTTAAATGAATTTAAAATTCCTAGGAAGCCTCTAGATTTAGAGGCTTTTAGAGAGGAAGGATGAGAATAAAGAGGATTCTAAAATTGGATAATTCTATAATCATCTTAGTGGTTAATTAAGATTAGGTAAGTGATTAGATAGGGATTATGTGGATAATTATGGACTAGGGGTGTAGGAGGGATTAGAAATAGGCTAGTAGGTGGGCCATGGGAATTTAAAATTCCCAAATGATAAGTGGGGATTAAGAAAAGACAAAAGATTATTAGGAGAATTAATGAATAATTGGGATAAGATTATAGTTAGTTAATGAAAACATATTGAGGGATATGAGATAAATGATTAAAAGGGGTGATTTTAGGATGGGATTAGGTGAAATAAATCAGAAAAGAAAAATTATTGTCGACTAATAGTATTATTAGTGACATATAAATGAAGCAAACAAATTTAGATATATGTAGTTTAACCCTATTTAAAAGAGTATTATGAGTGGAGAAAAGTGTAAGGATTAATGGTATTTGAAATAAAAACCATTTCATGAATGAATTTTAGTAGAGGAGGTTAGTGGAAGAAATATTAGTGACTATGATGCCCCCCTTGAGGGGACATGTAGGGAAGAATGAGATGAATGGCCAATCAAAAGAGAAAATTAGGGGTGGGATGTGATGTATAGATAAGGGATGAGATGTGAAATATGATATAAAGGATGAATAACATGAATTAAAATTGAATAATGAAATAGAGATTGATGATGCCCATGGCAAAGACACATCCATAGGGAGTAGAGATGACTTTGTCATGGTTGTCCATAGATCCTAAGGGGGAATCAGCCATAACATGATGATGATAAGATTAAAATTATATAAGCTTTATATGTATCCCAAGTAAGGATGCATTCAATGGAGAGCTATAGTCTAGGATAAGATGATGAGTTGATAATATTAATGATGGGTGTAATTCAAAGCTAAAGTTGATTGATATGATGAACGTGATGAAAAATAATAATGATGTGATCGAGTAACCAAAAGACTGCATTGCATCAATTCAATGAGACATAATATGAAGATAAAGTTATGGTTAGTGTCTTACCGCAGTCAAGGGAGGAAACCATAAATTAAAAATGATTAATTGACCAATCAATGATAGTGGATGAGAGATGGATAAAATATGAATGTTGTAATTTATTGGGCCCAATTGATAGGTGTGGGAGATTAATGAAAATATTATGGAAATGATGATGAGCATGGTGATTTATCAATAGAGTGATTGATATTATAGCTTAATGATTTAACTGATGTAATATAGATGTGATGATGAATGATGAGGAAAGAAGGGGTAGTGGCTGAGTTATCCTTGAGCATTGAAAAGTGATCAAGTATTGCCTACATAGTATTAAAAGACCTCAAGCTGATGTAGTTTTTACTAGATGATAGAGGACAAGATAAACTAGAGGATTATGATGTCCATGATTAGTGATTAGAGGATAAAAGTTAGATGTTAGTTAAATAAATTGAGAGGAGTAGATTAGTGATGGGAATAAGGATGATTAGAAGATTAGATAAATCATGAGGGTGTAGAAGATCAATCCATCAAAACTATCATAAGTCTCATCATAGTCTAATCAATCCAGTAGATATGGTACTTGGAAGTATGCCTCATGATTTAAGTAAGACCAAGAGGACATTATACTAAAGTTCATGGGAAACCAGTGAACTATACATCATCAAGGGAAATTATAATCATTATTATGGCTTTGATTACCTCATAACATCCTAATTCATTTCCCATTAGACAAAAAGAGATATGATGAAAATAAAACATAAGACAAATAAGATATATACATGAGGCAAATAATTCAAACAATATAGAGCATATGAATAGCAAACATAAGTATCTACATGTAGTGTCATTATGTCTTGTCTAATGATGGGATGAGTGATTGGGTGATGGACTAGAATAGAATGATCATGATGTGATTATGTATTAAGGATAGAATTGGATTTGGAATAGACTTATGATGATGATGAGGATTGAATAAGTATTTAGATAAGGATATGAATGTGGATATAGATTTTGGACTTAGATTAGGAGAATAAAGTAGACAAGGTATGGATGTGGAATTGACTAGTGAGTTGGATGAGGAAAAAGATTTGGATATGTGGACTTAGATCAAGATTAGGATAAGGATTTGGAGATGAGAGAAATAAGACTAATCAAGTGAAAGTGAGACTAGGTCAATGTTAGCTTAGCATATACTAGATTTTCCCTTGGTTTAGAATAGGACGATAAATGATCTGATCATGAAATATGAAGGGGATGGAGATGGATGTGATAAAGGGATTAGGAATATGCCAAGACATCATGGATGATTTTTATGGATTTTGACATATTTCAATTTTTAGGTATTTTTGGGATATGTATGTACATTATACAAATGGGGTTACTAGAAAAGGGAATACTAATCCTAGAAACTAGGATGAGGATAGATGGAATGATAGATGGGATGATAAAAGTATGAGGATGATTCTAAAAATGAGATAAAGACCAAGGAAGAAGGGATTAGGTATTACCAATGACCACATTGTGAAGGAACCAGATGTTTAATTACCTAGATGTCCATTAGAGGATATGCCAAGATGATTTTAGAACATTTGTCAAGACACCTTCTTCATATTTACAAAGGTCAAGATGGGAAGAAAGGGTGGACATAGTGGGATAAGATATGAATGGGTGATATATACAAGGCTGACAAGGGATGAAACAAGTAGGATGGATTGAGAAAGGATATGATATGGATTGATTTTTCTCCCAAGTGTTGAGGTAAAAATATGGATAATAGATTATTTTACCATGATTCCAAAAATTGGTTTTCATCATGGTACTTGCCCAAGGTGTCAGAAGACTAGTTTTCACCATTAGATGAATGCTTTTTTTATTTTATTTTGACTTTTGGGTATCTCAATTTATTAGATATGGGTATGAGATGTAGGAATTTTGACACTCGATAAATTTTTTAACCAACACCTTTTATGGAGATATATGATGCTAGGATAATGTCATTACTACTGGATGTATTAAAATCTTGGTGGAATTTATTGTCTCTTTTTTTAATGTCCTCTAGACATTTTACATAGGTGTAAATTTAACACCTATGAGGGATAATGTTGCTTAGGGATTATAGATATGGTATGGATGAGAGCATGTAATGATTATGGGGATAGGTTATAGGATGTGAATTAGGGATATGATCATGATGAATGATATGATGAGATGGGGAGTGGAAATGGGATTTTATAGTTACATACACCATTGGATATGGTGGAGGGTATTATTTAGATTGGTGCCATGAGATTAAGGGATCCAATACCTTTTGATTTTTTGATCTAAACATTAAGACAATGGTCAGCCAAATGATTATTACTTGTGACTTTATTTTAATTTACTAATTGGGTTTAAATTTGACTACCTCTTGGTACCTGATCTAGGATTCACTAGAGGAAATTATTTTTTGACCTGATAAATGATTATTATTTTCACTTTGTCATTCCCTTAGTGCCTGATTTTGGGCTTCACTAGGAGAAGACATTTCTTGACTAGGCCAATGATTTGAATTTTGATGTATGGGATTAAAAATGATTTGATCATGATTTATGATGTTTGTAATATGGTCTTAGACATTTTTATTTATTTCATATGATTTTTAATGTAGAGGGGGATCCAATTATAAATATTCATGTCCATTCCCTTCATAGAGTAAGATAGAGGGATTATGGAGGTGAGGTGGATGATTAATGTTATGTGGTGGATTAAGGGGATAATTGGTAGCATATTCCTCATAAAAGTCACTAGGAGCCCTAGCCACAATTTTAGATAAAGTGTCCTCAATAATCTCAAAAGGATCACTAGGACTAGCCATAATATGTGAATCCAAAGTAAGATTAGATTTGTTGTGACAATATTTGATAGATAAAGCTTGTAATAACTTTGTTATGACTTTGTCATCTTGACTAGGAGCAAAAGATGTGCCTAGGGACTTATTTCCATCTAAATTATGGGTATCATGATCATTTTATATATCTATGTGGGATGATGTTTCTACTAAGGAATCTAATTCAAATATTTGTGTTAAACATGACCCTGATGAAGATAATATGTGTAATGGTTCTGATGTTGATTCTAATGACATGATGTTACTATTAAAAGATTCATTATATGAAAGTAACCTCTCAACATGGGGTTTTTATTTGGTGGATAAGGTGGAGATGTAGGAATAATGGATTTAACAAAGATAGGCCCATGAAAGTTCTTATGAGATATGGGAGGATTTGGTGTGTGAGAAATAGACTTGTTTTTTATGGATGATTTATCTGAGATGGGGGTATTATAAAAGATGTATGGGATGTCTTGACCTTGGATTGGAAGGGTAAGGGATTGATCATGATTGGGAATATAATCTTAGCATCCCTCTTTTTGTTCACCTTGGGATATAGACCCATCAAGTTCATCTTTGATTTCTATGTCACCATAGTTGATGAGGTCTTAGACATAGTCTTGGAAATCATGACATAAATTAATGCTATGCCCCCTAGTTTGGTGATATAAATAATATTTTTTAGCTTTATATCAAGAAGGCTTAGGCTTGGTGGGATCAACAGGTAATATGGGTAGATAAAACCATGTTCATAGTGACAAATTGGTGGAAAGGGGATTCTAAGGACACAATAAGGGCACTATAAGGACCCACATCACTTTTTGACTTATATGTGGAAGTATTAGACTTTAGATCAGATGGTTGTTGATGTGACTAGTTGGATGAACTAGTAGTAGACAAGGTGGACATTAGACAAGGTGGACAAGATTGGATTCTCTTTGCTAGTGTAAGGAGTAGATGATGGGCTATGATTAGTGGATGGAGGAGTTGGTTATGGATGGGTACAAACTAGGGGTAAGGTAAGTTGAATGGGGTCAAGACCTTTGGTAAATTAGACACCCATCTCAAGGAGATGCAAGAAGATTACCTATGGGTTTTCATAAAAATATTTATTAAACAAGGAAATTTGTAAATTAAGAAGGCTATGACTAGGGAGAGGATAAGTGGATGGTGGAATGAAATGGAATAGGGATGAGGGTTGATGGGGGAATTTATTAGGAGGTAACTTAGTCTTTTAGGCTCAACATCATTGGGAAGGTGGGCACCCATCTCTAATAACCATAAGAGGAATTTGTCTTTGTTTATGAAATTTATTGATTGATTAGGATGAATTATTTAAGGAATGATGGGATTGATTTAGATGAACTATGGGGTTGTGGATAGGGAAGGATATAGGATGTTGGTTTAGGGTAAATGGGATCAAGGCTAGAAGGTAGGTGATCACCCATTTCTAGTGCATGTAAAATGAATTCATCCATGTTGGCAAAGGTGTATTGGTCTATGATAATTAGGTCCAAATCCATGGGGATGGATGATAAAGGGGGCTGATGTAGCGGTAGACTATAGATTAGACATGGTTTCTTAAATAGATTAGGTCTGAATGACCAAGCTAGTATGATAGGTGGTGATTGAGATGAATGAAATGTGATTGAGATGATGTAGGGCTAGGATTAGATTTCAACTCAATAGTATAATAAGTGAAAATGGTCTATCAACAATGTCTAATTTCAATCTAGTAAAAGGATTGGGGATTTGATGGGTGCCTGTATTCAAACTAGTAAGACAATGTTTCATGGGTGATAGTTATGAATAATCAAGATTATTGGATGATAAAGATTAAATTGATGATGATTGGATGCTAGATTGAAAACAACAAAGTGATAAGATGCTAGTAAGATATTGAATAGGTATGAAATCTAACCAAATGATGAGCAATAATAGAATATAATGATAGGATGATATGGATGGGAAACAAGAGGACTAGCTCAAGCCTTGGACTAATTTTATCAAGATGGGATAGGATAGGATTATGTGATGAAGGTGATAAATATAATGGAATTAAAACAAGGAAAAGTATATGTAGGTGATGATGAAATGATAGGGGTAATGTAAATTATGCATGGATGGTTTGGACATGGGTGTGGCCTAAAAAGCCAACTAGGATAAAATAGGATGAGGTTAGACTAGATGGGGGATGAGATGACTAGGTGAGGGCAAGGTCAAGATAAATTATTGATTATCGATAAAGTGGAATTTAGATAAGATGTAGATGACAAGATGTGATTAGGATATATGAGTGGTAGGGTATGATTAATGATGTGATAAGATAATGAAAAGGATATACAAAAACAATATGTACAAGAGAATGATGAGATAAGGATGTATAAATTGATATAATAATGAAGCAATGATATAGAGAATGATATGTTCAAATAACCTAGATAGGTGTGTATAAGTTTGGGTAAAAGGCTGACTTAGATAAAAAATACCATGAGTCTAACATGACACATACCTAAATAAAAAGACCATAAACCTATGATTAACAAACTCAAGGGTATGTAACTTGATGCTTGGAACATCCAATGGATTCATGGGTGATTTTTTAGGCTGGTGATCCATTATAGAATTGATCATACCCTCTTGACCCTGTCTACACTTAATGGCTTCTTAGGAGTTGATCTTGACTCTGGAAGTGAAATGCCTATTATGGTATAAGGGTCATAAGCTAGGTTTGAACAAGGTGTCTAGGGGAGTCTCTGATATATTCAAAGGTATGATGGGGTCCAATTCTATATAGGATTCTATCCAACTAAGGTATTGGAGCTTAAATGTGCCTCACTCTATATAACCATTTATAAGGAATCTTGCTTTGGCACCTAACAACGACTCTCTTGATTGTTATACTCCATTGGAACATGTAGTTTGGTCTAGTGCATAATGATGAAATACACATCACCAAACCATATAAAAGGAAGATAGGAAGGGTTTATATGTGGTTTTTAATCCTCTAAGAATCGTTGCAAGGATACAAGGAGGAGACCATACACCAATGTAACCCTCAAGAGATAAATAGACAAATAAAAAGGATTAATCAATCAATTAAAATTAAGTGCAAGACATTTAAAAGAGGCAATAATATACAAGACAAAATGATTAAAAATAACTAAAATGATGAAAATAATGCCAAAATGAGTCTTTGACATGAGGCATGTAAGAACAAAGGTTAGTAGTTTGAATTTTGGAACTCAAAAGAGGTAACCTACGAGATAAGGATTAGTAATTTGAATGATTTATTAAAAAACCATTAACTACCTACACAAATACTAATACATAGTTAGTGTAAATCAAAATCACAACCAGAGAGCAAAAGATCACAAATGAGAATCAAAATCACTAATTGTTAGTCATGATATTGTTGCAAGTAGTTAATCATGGTAAGAACTTTCCAAACCATAATTAGAGATGCAAAGTCATGACTAAAAAGGAAAAATGTCAACTAGTTAAAATATGGAATTAGTAGTTTTGTAGTGGATCATAAAAATTCAAAAAAAATAAATTTAAATTATAATAGTTGTCTATACAAGTTATGATAAGTCACCTAGATTCCTAAAAATGCCTATTTACAGATAATCAAGACAAGTGTAAAATTAATTATTCTATAAATGGATGTTAATATATCTATTAAAATGGAAAAAAGTATAATCAATCTAAAGAATAGATAGTATTTCCAACTAGATTTTATCCTAAAAGTTCCTTATGGATCTAAAGATGACAAATCAAAAGACATAATTTGAGTCTAAAATAGTAAAATTACAAAATTGCTAATATTAATGCATACCATGATTCTAAAAGAAAAATCACGACATCATAATTCATGAATTTATAGAAGATGGGAAAAGGTTAAGGATTTTTTTTTATTTTTATGACCTCTCTTCCTATGCCTCTTTTGTTAACCCTAATAATTAATAGATTGCAAAAATATAAAATACCTATTATAGAATATGGTTAGCAACATATATGCTTTTAGATGAAAAATCCCTTGGATAATAATATAAAATGTGTTATATGCCAGACTATGTGATGATTAGCTCCCTGTAAAGTAGAAATTGTCAGAATAAAGCCTACAAGTCAAAGGGTAATATATAATTGTTAGTGATTTTATCAAAAATTGTAATATCATGACTCTCAATACAATACCATGATTCTTAGGTCAAAACTATGAGTCTAATATTAGTGATATTAAGGCTTAAGCTTTATTGATTAGATTCCTACTTAATGCCATTTTTATACCTTGGATCTTATACACATAGGATAAAAGCCTTGATTTAAAACACATAATGTTTAATGCTAGCACACAGGGGTTTAGAAGATGATAAGTAATGATTAAAATGTACTAATTTTTACCTGATACCAGTCCCCCATGAAACCATGATTAGGATTTCAATGTCATAATTACTAAGATAATACTGCTAATCTAGGTTTAGTGATATTGCAATGGAATCCTGACAAGTCTTATCTTCCTATAGTCAATTGGTTAAAACCATGAGTTTTTAATACAAGAACATGCAAAATGAGAAAATAGAAGTTATAAAATAGTAGATAGTAGACATGATAAATGATTTTAAGCTTGACATAGGGAGCCTATAAAACCATGATTAGTAGTTCAATACCATAATTTTTAGGGTTATATTGTTACTCTCAAAGTAGAAATTTTACTTAGAGACAAAAACTTGCTAAAACAATACCATTAGCAATTAGACAAAATTATGACTAAACAAGCAATATCACTATTTTTTGTGTAATATCACTACTTTCAAAGTAGTAGTATGGCAAAATAGCAGTGACCTACTAAAAAAGAAAACCATTAGTAATTAATTTGCAAAATCATAACTCTTAGGATAAAACAATGACTGTGATAATGTGAATACTGGTGCAAAACCACAATTTTCACTTGTGTGTGAAAATTTCTTCAAAATACAACACTTTTCTTGTCCAATCAGACCTAAAAGCTAACCAAAACACTTTTAGGATGAAAAATTGTTAAAATGGGAGTTTGGTCCCATCATGGTCACAAAAATTTAAGAGTAAATTTGATCTATTAGATTAAGCCACATATAAACATGCAATTTAAAATCAAAACATCAAACTACCTAGGTAATATCTAGAGCCATTAGAATTAAAATTTAACTAGATGAATGTAAAATTCAAACCAACACTTTAATCTTAAATTTGATTACTCTAAACCATGATTAAATGGATATGAAAATAAGAGGATTGGATTGAAATTAACTTAGACTCAAAATTTTGACATTCAGATTGCTTGATCATGGATGTTGATGAAGGATTAGATTGGCATGGAGATGTTATGAATTCCTATATTGATTGTTGTTTTAACATGGATATGGCATGTGAGTTTAGGTTGGTTTCTAGTTAGTTTTTCATTTAGGGATGGGTATATTTAAATACAAGGAGGGAGAATTAAAATAAATTTAAAATTAGATAAGTGGAATTAGTGTCAACTTATATTGATATTAGTGGTGTTTAAATGAAGTGAACACATTTAGATGCATATAATCATCAAAAACTGGCTCACAATGACCCTATTATCAAACCTAAGTTACCATTTACCAAAGATCAACTTCTTAAAGATATAACAAGTTCTCAACCCTCATCTATAGAACCAACCACTAGTGAAGATCCACCTCCATAGGTGAAAACTCAAACAATTTCATAAAGTACCCCACCAAATCAATGTAATCCTTTCACTCACTCTTCTTCTAAACCTCACTAGAATTTATTAGATGAAGTTAATTCTATGCCTCGTAAATTCCTCTCATGGAATTAATAAGAATTTGTACTTATCATTTCAAGTTTATTATGCAACAACTACAAGATGTTTAATAATTTTTATCTACTAAATATGAGTTCCTTCTTAATTCTCCTCAACTTATAGAGGTTCACTCTATCAAAATAATTTATTTCACCAAACCCTCCATATAATATCCTAAAGATGATATGATAAATGATGAAATTCTCTTTTGATTTGTTAATCCACCTCTCTTTATCCAAATTGGCATCAATAAAATTTTAATTATAAAAGCCTTAGTTCACAAAGGATTTGATATCAATATTACTTTTGTTTAATTAATTCAAAAAATATGATATTCCAAATAAAATATCAAACAAACCTAACTCATGTGTTGTGGATTTGATAAAAGTAATAAAAAACCACTTTGTTGCATTTCGTTACCTCTTACCATTAGATCAAAGACAATTTTCACCAAGTCTTTGATCTTCATTTATCTTACAACATGCTCTTAGAATCAATGCATGTGAGCTATTGAATCTTATGGTAGCCAAAGTATCAAATTCATACATAATAGAAAACACTAAAAATTTGCAGGTGATCCCAATCATAGGAATATCCAACTTCTAAATCCTAAATCTCAATAACATATGCCTACCGATTTGAGATCAATAATCATCCTCTTTTAAATTTTTTTAACATACATTTAAATTTACATGTAATTCTTGTAGAATCAAATGATGATGAACCTAATGAATTAAAAAACATTCATAATACCACTTGATTACATTCCTATATCATAGAATTACTCCCTCTTTCTCTTCTTCCATGATATCAAACCATTCCATTAATATATGATACCACCAATAGTCATACCCCATGCAATGCACATGAAGCCTCTTATACAAAATATGGATTTTACTGAAATGAATATAGGGTGGCCAAATTATTTCAAGACCCCTTAGCCATGTCTCATCAAAATTTTAGTAATATGGTAATCTCCACCATAAATATTCATGCTAAAATGGATACATGTGCTATATCTCCATCTTATGATGATACTTACATTACAACTTAAGTTCAATCTTGAGATCTAGATGTATTATATTATCAACACATATTAGTAAAAATGCATGTTTTCAATCATGATGTCTATGTCATTCACATATCATTTGATAGTGAATCAAAACCTGAATGCTATGTATCACCTACTAGTGTACCTTTGATAAATAATCTATGGGTATTATATGAAATTGACCAATTTTATATAATCCATCATACAATTCCTAACTACATTGAGATCAATATAGTGAATTAGTATTTATTAACTCCAGTAGATCGTATCAACCAAACCAATCCTATACCTGCTATACATAATTCAATCACCATCAATGATAGTGATTATACTAATATATTGATAGAATTACTCCCTCTTTCTCTTCTTCCATGATGTCAAACCATTCCATTAATATATGATACCACCAATATTCATACCCCATGCAATGCACATGAAGCCTCTTATACAAAATATGGATTTTACTGAAATGAATATAGGGTGGCCAAATTATTTCAAGACCCCTTGGCCATGTCTCATCAAAATTTCAGTAATATGGTAATCTCCACCATAAATATTCATGCTAAAATGATACATGTGCTATATATCCATCTTATGATGATACTTACATTAAAACTTAAGTTCAATCTTGAGATCTAGATGTCTTATATTATCAACACATATTAGTAAAAATGCATGTTTTCAATCATGATGTCTATGTCATTCACATATCATTTGATAGTGAATCAAAACCTGAATGCTATATATCACCTACTAGTGTACCTTTGATAAATAATCTATGGGTATTATATGAAATTGACCAATTTTATATAATCCATCATACAATTCCTAACTACATTGAGATCAATATAGTGCATTAGTATATATTAACTCCAGTAGATCGTAGCAACCAAACCAATCCTATACCTGCTATACATAATTCAATCACCATCAATGATAGTGATTATACTAATATATTGATGCCAAATTCTATTTAACAAGCTTTTACCTCTACTTTTAAAGTTGACTTAGATGCACAGCCTATGGATATTTGACAAATACATTCTAAGTTCGATAACCATAAAAATCAAATTTTGGATCTTGAAGATAATGTCAAATATTATGGACATATACCCATTTTCCCTACTGATGAAACTATTTTATAACTACTCCATGCTTTTGAAACTCAACATCCATGCCAACATCATAAGCTTGGTCACTATAAAAAATGGCCAAGAAAAAAGCTCATAATTTTAATATTTTTATCACTAGTTTTGATCCTACAACACATCTTGTTTCCATACTTGCTTTTTCTCTATATCATTTCTAAGATGGAATTTCTATGATTATAGAGGATATTTTATAATTAATTATGGAGCAACTAATTTTCCTCAAACTATTATCATCTCTAAATAACTTCATCCTATCAATCATGATAATTTTAATCTATATTTTGACTAATATCATGAAGATTTTTCATGATCTTACAAATACATGCCTGGTATTTATTGATGTGGATTTTATGCACACTAGTAAACCTTACAAATAATCCTCTAATGTTTTAAGATAAATGGAGAGAGATTCACTCCAAGGTATGAGCTCTAGGTATTGGGTTATATAAAAAAACATGTTTGTTTAATAGTGGAGAATGAAATATTTGCTTACCTCTAATGATTTGGATATGATATGGGTCTATATCTACTTGAGATGGTAAGATTGATTATGGATATAAACTAAGGTGGTCCTAATCAAAATAAACTCAAAAATAAATAAGGGTAGGGTAGGAATAAAGTTTGTGGATCAAACAAGATGAAACCTTTCTAAACTGGGTCTTGCACTAAAGGATGAACAAACAATCATGAAATAATGTTTTATATAAGATAATTTAAGTACATAAGTAATCAAACATAGTTCAAATTCCAAGGGAAAAATAATATAATGAAATTTAGCATATATAATCAAAGATTGCTACATTTATGAGATTGTAATTACACATATATAAAGGGAGATTATGATTATTAAACAAAATTATTGACATTATAAATAACACAATATAAATAATTGTATTATAATAATACTCATGAAAAGCCAAAATACTAAGATACTAGTTTGACAAAACTTCTTACAAGATTCATAAGTTTGGAGAAGAACAAGAATTGCACATTAAGACCAATTACAGAACCAAACTTAAAATTTCCTATTAATATTAACAACCAAAATTCTCCTCCATTTAGGATTTGGAGGATACAAGTATGTATAATCTTGGGAAGGGGGTGAATCAACATTTAATAAAATTTTAGACACCAAAATTATGTCACACACATGCATAACTCCTTGTGTCAAAACCCCCCTTAAGCCCATTTTCAATAATAATAATAATAATTATCCTCCCTAACCCATGCTTTTTCCCCTCACAAAATTAATTTAAAATACTTAATTAAGTAAATTAAAAACCACTTTTACCACCTTACCTATCCACCTCGTCCTAAGACTAATTCTCACCTGATGAGTCACCTCAAGACTTGGTCCCCTCATCCTAACTACCCAAGACTTATTCTCACTTAAAAACTAAATTCCTAACCAACTACATCCTTCTTAACCTCCTATTTTTACCATTTTGTAATGGGTGCCACACTTGGCATGAGGAACAATAGAAAATAGGCTAAAGATAGTAATTTTACCTATTCTAAGGCTGCTAATATTGGTTAACCCATGACCAATATCAGTGGGATTTTGATGTCAATTATATAAGACAAACTCTAAACTGATGTTTAGGTCAACACAAATCAAGAAAACTCATTCTTATTTGCATCCAAGCTTTTGGCATTCAAACTTTGGCATCTTGACTTACTATTATCTAACATATGTTAACCTAGATCAAGAACAAAGTTCTTGAGAACCAATAATACCCACTTGTTTTCTCCATTCAAGGTATCAGTTCAAACTACCTGATAGGGTCCATCCATTTGGCACTTATCATTCAGTCACCACTACAACTAAGTACACCACTTATTATATAGGTCTTTAAGTAGTTACATTGCAATCATTTTATATTTATTAATAATTTCTTTATGCATTCTTAACCAAACCCCTATGAAGGAGCTATAAAGACTCCCTACTTATTTCTCCTTATTGTAACACACCAAACCTATAACTAGATCCCCCTAATAATTCTCTCTCTCTCTCTCTCTCTCTCTCTCTCTCTCTCTCTCTCGCTCTCTCTCTCTCTCTCTCTCTCTCTCTCTCTCTCTCTCTCTCTCTCTCTCTCTCTCTCTCTCTCTCTCTCTCTCTCTCTCTCTCTCTCTCTCTCTCTCTCTCTCTCTCTCTCTCTCTCTCCCCTGACCCTCCAAATCTAACCAAAAACATTTCCTAGACCCAAAAAAGTCTTTTGTATGATCCTAAGTAATTATTGCCCCTATCGACCTCGGTAGCCTAAGCAACATTAGTTACCTTCCCCTACCAACCTCAACAACATAACCAATATTGTTCACACCCTTACCAACATTGGCAACAACAGATTTCCTAACTCTTCTAAAACCTATCCAAATAACTTCCAAAATACAAATAAAACATACCGCCTACACTCTATTACTTTTAGCTACACTCATGTTGTGAATAATGGTAATATTATCTCTCTTTTACTCTCTATTTACCTCTCTTTTAATTATTTATTACTCTTTTGTCTCTCAAAAGTGGATTGTCATCTCTAAGGAAGTTTGACACTTCTTACAACAAGTGCATAGCTTGGTAGCCCACTCAAATATATGCTAACAAAACATTTTGTGGTAGTAATTTCTTACTTACAGGTAGTCCTCCCCAGCCAAAGAGGACTCCTCACAACATCTAGATATGGTGCGTAGACCAATCTGGGTTCATTTTAACACTTATCCCTATCATTCTTCTCTATTTTTCTTTAGACTTGAAATAGACAAATGTTAGCAAAATATTTAAGGCATGACCAGTGGGACCCTGGAGTTTTCTTTGGGTTCATTACTTTTTTTAAGCATTCATATAGGTGTATTATAGTTAACAAATTATTTATTACACTTTCTCCTTCCTTTCTCCCTCAAAATGAAAAATTCAACATTATATTTTATATTTAAAGGCAAATCACTTCCCCTTAAAAGTTAAAAAGAATCTCTTATTTATCACTTTATTATATTCACATTAGGATAGTGACTTTCATTCTCTACTCCTATTTCATCTTTTCTTTCATTCAAATCTAAACATTTCATATTTGGGTTTAAAACTCACTGCACTTCATTATTTGCTTGCTATATATATTAGATCACCTAGTTAATTACAAGCATTATGAATAAATTTTAGTGCACCTATGTTACACAACCAAATCACACTCACACAAAAAAACATATAAACTCACCTAAGACAAGGCCAATTAATATTTCATCACCTAGTGGATTAATTTACCCTACCTGGCTATCCTACCTGGATTTCACTACCAGGGGGAGAACCCACTCTACTATCTAGCATAGTATAAAATTTAGGTAGAAGGTATATTTTGGCTAAGCAACCTAGATTAGCTTTAAGTTCATGAAGTGTGGAGAGTAAGCCCCTATAATAAGCCATATACCTGGTCTAACATAAATTTCCTCTTGAGCACTAAAACTAACCTAAAACTAGCTCTAGATTGCTTTCTAGTACCTTTGATAACCAAATTTTTCTTCTCACTATCTAATTAAGGCATAAGCCAACATGAGACTAAAATTAATCTCTAGGAGTTAATAGTTAGTGGTTGTATGTTATTTTTCTACTTTTTTATTGCCTTATATATTTCAAAGTTGGTAATGACATTTTTTTATTGATTCACACAATAAACACTATTTATAATACTCAATTATCGAAAGTATTATATTAGGTTTCTTGAGTGTTATTCCTTCTTACATAGACCTCTTGTATCTACTGTTTTACCTAGTTTCTACTTCTAGGTTTCTAAAACTTTGGATTTTCCATCATTTAAGATATCACAGTGACTGATACTTGTTAACTATATTGACATTGATGGATTTTAGCTACCAATATCAGTTAATCCCACTGATGTCAACAAACTTTTACTACCAACATCAGTCAAATGATCGACATTGGTGACTATGTAATTTTGATTTGTTCAAAATAGAAAGCTAAAACAACTCACTTACCTAAACCTAAACCTAATTTTTTCATATTCTATCACTAATATAGAGTTGTAAGACTATTTATACTTCCTCTTGTATGGTATTGATGTGAGCTCAAGCTAGTATTCTTGTAGATTACGCAAGCTAACAACCACTTCCACCTTCCCCTCTTATTGTTGAGTCTATCATGGAACATACTTCAAATATAGAGCATACTCCCAATCTCAACCAAATTCACATTATGCCTAATGAAGATCAAGATTTTGTTAAATTTCTTGATCATAATGTGGTAGCCCTTCAACATTACCTTACCATGAGTCGAACCTATAATTTTTTGGGTGACCTAATCTATGGTATGTCAACCTCTGTAATGGAGACAGCTTCAGTTTTAGATGCCTCTACTATTTTTCCCTTGGTTACTCAAACCATCACCTCAACAAGTAACCCAATCATGAACAATTTCCAATGTTTAGAATCACCAACTACCCCAATCTCACCTAAATCCTAGTGTGACTTCCCTACTTACAGAACCACAAGTAATTTAATCAATTCTTACCCCATTCTAGAATTTAGTGATACCTATTCCATATAATCTCGTGCTTATAATTACCCAAGTTACGACTCACCCTTCATCTATTCTCACCATGCCAATAACCCAACCTATAATAACAACATCCAACCAAAGCATAGTCTCTAACCCAATAAGACAAGCCCCTTTTCTTTCCACCCCCCAGCCTATGACTCATTATCCTTATGTTTTCCCAACACAACCTCAAAAATCTATGTCATATGCTCCCTCTACTTCCTATCAAGTTCCTTATAACTTAGGAGGTATCCCCTAGACTAATCCCCCTCCAGACCTCATTAAGATGCTAATGGACAAGATGTCTAATCTAGAGACATCTATTTCTAGTTCAAAGAATGTATTATCTTAAGATTAGATATGCAATGAACCCATCCATCTTTCTATGCCTATTCACCCTTATCCAAGCCAATGGGAACTACCTAAATTTAATCATTTCTAGAGTAAAGAAGACCCATAATATCATTTATGAGCATTTACACATGCTTCTTCTTTAATAGGTCACAATGATGTGTTACTACTTCATACTTTCCCTATGTCTCTTTCAAGTGTTACCTTGGATGGGTATAGCTCTATAACTTATCACTCCCTTTTCTCATTTGCCCAACTCACACAAATATTCCTATACCATTTCTCTATTAACATTTCTAAAAAGGTTTCAATTACAGACTTTTATTCTATCAGACAATTTGATGATGAGTCTATCATAAATTTTGTCGCTCATTAGAGAGGTTTGATCAATAAAATCTCCTTCTAATTACCCCCAACTTGAGCTTATTGAGCTATTCTCAAGGGCATGTGCTAAGCACATCTTGTCCACACTCTAGGGTAAAAATTTTCTACACATTTGATGAGGATTTTACAATGGCATGAAAACTTGAGATTCAAGAAATTGATGAAGGTAGAGTCAAGTTGTGCAGTAAGAACCCCAATTCCAAGTCGAATGAATCCTCTTCTAAAACTTCTCCTTATAACAAATAAGCTAAAGGATTTTCCAATGTAGTGGTCATTAAGTCAACTTCTTCTACAACCACAAACCAATCAAATTCCCAAAATCTGACTAAGCAATTCTAACAATGGTATGAACAATGATAATACACTCCCATTGGTGAATCATATACATCCATTTTGGGAAAAAATATTGTAACAAGGTGTCATAATGCTTCCTCAAATCAAACCTCCTATGTAGTTTAACCCCTCCCATCTTATTCCAACTTGGTACAAGGAGGATGAGTTTTGTGGCTACTATTGAGTTAGAGGCCACAATTCTAATAACTGTAAGACATTCAAGAACATTGTTTAAAACATGCTTGATAAGGGTGATCTCATTCTGGATAATACTAATGCACCCATTAATCAAAATATGGATGTGTTTAAATATCATTTTCCTAACCATTCACCTAATAAAAAAATTATTTAGACCACAACTAACTCAGGTGATCATAATATCCATATAGTTAATATGGTCTTTCCTTTACCTCTAGTTCAACCTTCCCCTCAATAAGAGACACCCATTTTATTGACTCCTCCCCCACAGTAAATGGCATTTATTTTTCCCATTCTTCCTCCCCAAGTAGAACCTATTTAACCCATTCCACTCCCATTTGAGGAAGAGCCTCCTTTACCACTTCTTTTGTCACTAGAGGAGATAGTATTACCACCTCCCTTAGAACCAATATTACCTATCCTCTTACCACTTGAAGACCACACCCTACTCATTCCTCAATCACATGTTGAAAGGAACATCATTCATGTGTTATAACCTCTTGAGGAACCCTGTTTACCTACCTCTCCTCCACCGATAGAGAGTAGTACCCCATCCACTCCAACTTTACACCTAGAAGAGTCAGTATTATCTACTCCCACATTAGATAAGAGACCTATTGTGCCTAATCTAGCTATACCACTCTTACCCCTTATTTTACCTATGGAGGATCATAATTTACCTATTACTCACCCACATGTTGAAGGAGTAATTATACCTATTCTCCTCCCCCTTAAAGAACCCTCTTTACCTACCTCTCCACCCATGGAAGACCATGCCTCTTCTCCTATCTCTGTCAAAGAAGACCCTGTTGCAACTCTTTCTCATCTTTGGCCTAAAGTAGTAGAGACCAAAAATTTACCTCTTTCTCAAACACCTTACTATTCTAAAGATGTAACTATAAGGCCTACCTCAACTTCATCTAAACCCTTCTCATGATTGGTGAAAATCCTAAAATTTCTTGACTCCATAAAGCTAGATCATGTAGCATTTTGGGACCAACTTATAACTCTTTATCCAACATAATGAGTGTCAACATTTAGTTCCAACCCTCTCACTACCCTTTAACCCAAGGTATTTGACAAAGTTAGAGCTTATTCACCAAAATCACCATAAGCTCATCCATCCATGTCAAAATCCTCACCCTCATAGGCATCTACCACATTAAAGTAGATTAGGCCATTAGGCGTATGCCCCATCTCTAATTTAATTCATCCATAGGTGAAATTATATTTAACTCCTCAACCACAAGTTGGAGTTTCATATCCTAAACTATATAAAAATTTTAAGTTTCCTAGATCTCACCAATCCTTCCCTCCTCAACCCTCAACTTTACCATCAATTTTGGGATCACACCCATCTACTTTAGTCAAAGTATCACTGGCCCAAGAAAAACAAAAGGTTAAGTTACCTCCACTACTACCTTTGACACTTGGTAGGAATTTCACATCTGACACCAAGATAAATAATAAGAAAGTGTCAAACAAACACGTAACTCCACTACCACCAAACAAGGTACCATGTAAAATTACTCCCATGACTCCTAAAGAAAAGAAGGTCTTCACTCCTATTACCACAATAAGTGCTAACCCACCCATAGGCTCTCAAAACTTTTCTTACGTTAGTTATTGCAATATTCTATAGTAAATCTTCCTCCCATTAAGCCTTATAGTCCTCTAGGAATGAAGCCATATTGGTTTAATGATACACAATTGTGTTTATATCATCATTCACCTAGACATGATACTAAGAGTTGTAAAGCCCTCATAGTAGTTATTCGATAACACTTGGATGTTGACACTCTCTTTAACCTTCTTGGTTTTCCACCTCTAGCTTCCATAATGTCTTTTACTATTCTACCTATATTCAAATCCAAAGATGTGGTCATACCCCCTTTGCCACCTCTTTCACCTATATTTCAGATCAACATAGTTAATGTGGACACATAGTCACAAAACCAGAAGGATAAAGGTAAAATAAAGGTTACTTATCCTTAGGCTCATCCCTTCACCAAAGATACTCCTCTTCTAAATCCCAAGGTTTCCATCTTAGGGGTCTTGACTGTTTCTAATGCAAAATTGCTTTCTACATTCAAAGAAGAAATAAGAAACTGAAATAAAAGGTTAAGGCTAGAAGTACCTGATAAAGTCGTGCGCACCGAAATCAGACGTTGAAAGATTCTCCTCTTTTGTTGTGGAGGAATGACACCTGCGAAAAAGAGACTAAAACACGGGAAGACATTAGTCAAAGATATGGTGGGTTGTCAGGCGAATGCCCGATCCCGGAAGTACGAAGACTCCCTAAAAGGATATCAACCCACTGATAAAAAGAGTAGAAAATTGGACGAAAGTAGATGATAATGACAGAAATAAATGACAGAAAAATAAAGAGCGTACCTGATATGTAGCACTGTTCTGCACAGTCACCAGCATCAGTCTCTGTGGTGCCAGCGTCGGTTAGGAAGGTGCCGACGTCGGTTAAGGTGCCGTCGTCGGTCGGGGTAGTGACCGGCGTCGGTAGGGGCAGGTTCTGGGAAAGTCTGGACAGGGTCGGGACAGCGCTGAACAGAGTCGGGACAGGGCTGAACAGAGTCGGGACAGGGTTGAATAGAGTCGGGACAGGGTCTGACAAGGTCAGGGTAAGGTTTGATAAGGTCAGGGTAGGGTTTTGGACAGAGTCGGTGATAGAGTTTGGGAGAGTTGGGATAGGGTCTGAGAGAGTCGGGACAGAGGTAGGGGTAACAAAACTGATAAATAATAACTGAGAAAGAAATGAAATAAACAGAATAAAGACTTACCTGGTAGAAGACGCGATGAAAGCCATGGTGTGTAGATTAGTTGATGTCGTAGTGTTGATGATTGCTCAGAGTTCGCAGGTTGGTTGCTCAGCGTTTCTGAATAGCGTTCGGGGATCCTGGCTCAAATGGCTGGCAGAGGTTGATGAAGGCGGGGGACGGGGATGGTTCCAGAAACGATTCGTCAACCATTTCGGGAAACCGAATGGTAACTGATAACGGACCAGGGGAAGGTGACCGACGTCGGCAGGATTACCGACGTCGGCCGATAAGTGACCGACGTCAGCGACATCGGTCGGGTAAAGACCGACGTCGGCAGATGCATAATGGGTATAGAGTCTAGTTTTAGCTCTGTGCTCATCTTTACATGCTGCCAGGGTCAAGGTTGGTGAAACAAGTGATCGACAAGGGTTCGATAGGCGAAGAAGAAAAAGACAGGGAAGGACCAGGGGAGTCGACACGATTTCGGTGTCTACATTTGCCCCTTTTTGTCTTGTTGGTTGTTTTGGACGAACTGCAAGACAAAAATAGGAGTGAGTGCCCCAGGTGAGGGATAAGGTTGATTTCGTCTTGTTGGTTGTTCGAATGAACTGTAAGACAAAATAGGAAGCAAAATGCCCTGAGTAAGGATGAGGTATTCCCCCTCAAAGCAGGAGTCGAGGGAAGGGAACCGGGAATCGGGTGCTGATTTGAAAAAGAGCAGATGAAAAAGGGGTGAGGGTGAACGCTGCAAAGGTCGTGATTGCGCGCATACCACTGCACGAGATGGTCAGGTCAAAAGTGTCGCAGGTCAAGGGTCAAGGAGTGCCAAAATTGAAGTAACCGGGCCCCAGCATTTAGTCATCTGCTGATCGGGTCAATCAATCTAAGCTGAAGCTCCAAATGGGTCGTCGCGTTCCAAGTATCCCGGGCTCAGGAAGTGCTCCTAGAAACACGAAAAAGTCACAAGTAGTGCGGATCAACCGGTGTGTGATCCTATACTTGTGAGGGTCCAAAAAGGTCTGCGCACAATTCTGCTAACCAGTCATGAGGTAGCATACATGCAAAAACAACCAAGGCAACAACGTCTTGGAAGTGGTCGAGGTCGGAGGAGATAGGCATGATCTCCAATGGTTGGTGGTCGATGGATGGATGAAAGGACGAAAGGATGCGGCCGAGCTAACCCCAGAAGACCCCATGTCAACTGAGTGCTGCCTACATAGCCCTGGTGATAGGGCCTCAGGCTGATGTAGTTCTCCCTAGAAGGGAAGAAGGGTCAAAGGGATGGTGAGAAAAAAAAAGATGTTGCAGCCTTTTCCAAATGGTGTATTCTGCAACATTGGTTGAGGGGTTTTTCATCCCTAGCAATATTCCATATGTGTGATGGATGTATGCTAAAAATGAATTGAGGTCTATTTATGCTTCAACAAGTATTGGTTTATGCTTAACATAAATTGGGTCGAGTCGATAGTTTCCATGTGTATTGGTGTCCATAGAAACTAGGGGGAATAGGGTAGGTCATGTTGATGGTCTGAAAAGAGAGTTGAGCTGAGTTGATCGACAAGTGATGAAGGTGAATGTGACCAAAGTGAAGAGAAAAGATGAAAGGCAAATTGCTCTTTCATTGACAAGGACCAAAAAGATAGCATGGATAGGGGTTATGAGAACCAAGAGCCCCATTCATGCGTGACGTCGTTGACCATAGTTATGTTAGAGCGGTAATCGAATCACTGAGACATTAAAGTGAGCTCGAAGTCCCTTGAGTAGGTAATAGGAGGAGGAAAGAGGGTAACCCATTTTAAGAGTAGAGATAACTTTGCCCCTTTTTATAGGAGACCCTGAGACAACTACAAGTCAAGTCCGTGACTCATTTTTTTTTTTTTTTTTTTTTTTTTTTTTTTTGTGGTGCAGACTGATCAATGCGGGAAGCCTGCATAGAGATGTCATTTGCTGTAGTGGTCAGGTTGTGAAGCTGATCGATGCGGAAAGCTTCTAAAATAATGTTGTTTATTGCCAGAGTAGTCATAGCCATCCTTCGAGGGAGTGGTCTAGATTTTTGTTTAATAATGTTTGATAAGTTGGCCTAGCTGTCCTTCGAGGGATCAGTCTAGTAATACAGCAATGATAGTACAGCTGTCCTTCGAGGGAGCAGTTTGTTTGTTTGATTTTGATATAGATATAATGACCATGGATATGTTTTGACATCTTGATTTGTTTTTATAGAAATGTGAGTCATGGACAAGACTGTAGAAGGTCAAGGGCTCCCTTTTATGAGGACAAAGCATCCATACCGCATAAAAGGGTTATAGGAATTGTTAAGAGGAATAGGGTTGAAAGGAAGTAGGATTAAGAGGACGAGGATTGCTCAAGGGATGAGCTCAAGTTAAGTGTCAAGTGGACGAATACTCGACTAGCAGTAAAACGGTCGCAGATGCAACGCATTAAGAGGCTCAGGTTCTGGGCGTCCATCAAGAGAAGACAGACGGTAAGTCCCTGATCCATACTTGTGCGTGATAATAAAAGGTCTGAGCCAATTAGGAGCAAACTTTCCTCGCTTACTTCGCTCCATATTGGTCACGTGTTGATTCTCTTTGAGGACGAGGTCTCCGATGTTGAAATCTCGTTCTCGCAGATTTTTGTCATAGGTGCGCTTGATGCGATGTTGATAGACATGGAGATGATTAAGGGCAGCAAGACGGTGTTCGTCAAGTAACTCAAGTTGAGCTAAGCGATCTTGACGAAAGTCATCGTTGGAAAGGATATCATGTAGAGAAATGCGGAGAGACAGGATCTGTACTTTGAGAGGTAAGACAGCCTCTGTTCCGTACACAAGAGAAAAAGGGGTAGCACCCGTAGAGGTTCAGATGCTAGTGCGGTAAGCCCACAAAGCGAAGGGAATGTGAATGTGCCAATCCTTGCCTGTGTCACTGAACACTTTCATGAGAATTTTGGTGAGAATTTTGTTGGAAGCCTCGGCCTGCCCATTTGCTTGTGGGTAGTAAGGCGAAGAGAAACTGAGTTTGATGCCAAAGGAGTCGCATAGCTTTTGGATAGTTTTGTTTTTGAAGGACTTGCCGTTATCAGTGATGATTTTATGAGGGACACCGAAACGACAGATGATGTGGGTGTTGATGAAGTCGACGATCTTGTCGGCTTTTGTGGAGACGAGAGGAATGGCTTCCACCCACTTGGTAAAATATTCAGTGGCTGTGATGATGGATTGATGACGAAGAGACGAATGAGGGTTAATCTCACCGATGAGATCTAAACCCCACTGAGAGAAAGGCCAGAAATCCTGAGCAACTTGTAAGGCGTGACTGGGGAGATGAAGCAAGTTAGAGTGTTGCTGACACTTGATGCAACGCCGAACATAATCGCTACAGTCTTGATGAAGGGTAGGCCAATAATAGCCCAGACGAAGGATGCGCTTGGCAACTGAATTTCCACTGAAATGCCTGCCACAAATCCCGTCGTGGACTTGCTGGATGGCGTGAGATGCTTCAGTGGAGGTTAGACAACGAAGAAGGAGGCCGTCGAAGCCTCGCTTATAGAGAAGACCCCCTAGCATGGTATAGTGAGCGGTACGCTTGATAAAAGCTCGTCGTGCATTACTAGAGAGATTGGGAGGAATGATAGAGAGAGATAAGAAGTCCACAAGTTGCTTATACCAAGCATCTTGTGAGCTTGGGTCTATAGTATTGACATGATGAATGTGAAGAGAGATATACGAAGGCAACGGCACACGACGCACCGTGACAAAAAGTCTGGATGCAGATGAGGAAGATGGGATATGGGAAGCGAGAGAAGCCATAGTGTCAGCAAACTTGTTCGTGGATCGAGGAATAGTCTGCAAGAGGAAATGGTCGAAAGATGTAAGGAGAATGTCAGCATGATTTTTATACCTTTGCAAAATTTCATTTTTACAGAGATATGAACCGTTGACCTGATTGACGACGAGCTGCGAGTCACCGAAGATGTTGATGGACTTGATGCTGAGAGAGAGGGCGGTCTGAAGTCCCAAAATTAAGGCCTCGTATTTGGCCATATTATTGGTACAATCAAAGTCGAGTTTAAAAGACAAAGGCATGGGCTCCCCTTCGAGTAGGATGAGAATGACCCCAGCACCTCCACCTAGTTGACATTTAGACCCGTCAAAGAACATAGTCATCTGATAGGTGGTGTCGTCGGAGGAAAGCGCAGCGATAGATTCGTCAGGGAATTCACATTGCGAAGGTTGAGTGTCAGGAAGAGGGGCATTGGCTAGTTGATCAGCGATGGTTTGCCCCTTGATAGATTTCTGTTGGATGAATTCGAGATCGAACTCAGCAAGCAGCATGAGCCACCGAGCCATACGTTGATTCTGATATGGCTTGGAGTGCATATATTTGAGAGGGTCGGTGTGGGTGATGACAAAGGTTTTGTGACTGAGAAGATAGTGGCGAAGCTTAGTAGCAGCAAAGACTAACGCCAAATAGAGTTTCTCGATATGGGTATACCGAGTTTCATAGTCGACCAGTGTTCAGCTGATGTAATAAACGGCTTGCTCATGGTGATGCTCGTCTCGGTGCGCGATCATGGCACCTAACGAATGGTGAGTGGTTGAGATATAAAGGTAGAAGGGTTGGTCGTCTTTAGGTGGGGTGAGAACTGGTGGAGAGACCAGATAGCGTTTTAAGGCTTCAAAAGCCTCTTGACAGTTCTTATCCCATGTAAAAATGACATCCTTCTTAAGGAGATGATGAAAAGGTTGGTAGCGGTCAGAAAGCTGCGAGATGAAGCGGTGAATGGACTGGAGCTTGCCTTGCAAACTGTGAAGCTGCTTGAGATTGGTCGGGGGAGGCATTTTGAGGATAGCGCGAATCTTGGCGGGATCTATCTCAATGCCACGGAAGGAAACGATGAAGCCGAGAAGCTTGCCAGAGAGGACCCCAAAGACACATTTCTTGGGGTTAAGACGGACATTGTACTGAAGAAGACGAGAAAAGATGATGTTGAGAATGGTCAGATGGTCACGGCAAAGCTTGGATTTGCCGAGAAGGTCATCCACATAATCCTCCATGATTTTGTGGAGGAGATCGTGGAAAATGTAGGTCATGGCATGCTGATAAGTGGCACCTGCGTTCTTCAAGCCGAAAGGCATGACTCGATAGCAAAAAGTCCCCCATGGGGTGATGAAAGTAGTCTTGTGCTGATCTTTCGGAGCAATCAAGATTTGATTGTATCCTGAAAACCCGTCCATAAGAGATAGCATCTCATGGCCGGCCGTAAGATCAACGAGCTGGTCAATGTTAGGAAGAGGAAAGTCGTCTTTAGGACAGGCTAGATTAAGGTCACGATAGTCTATGCAGATTTGAATCCCCCCAGTTGCCTTGGTGACTGGGATGATGTTAGAGACCCACTGTGGATAGTCGATGGGCTGGATGAAGGAGACAGAAAGGAGACGCTGAAGCTCCTCCTTGACAAGGAGGGCAACGCGAGGATGCATCTTTCGAAGCTTTTGCCTGACAGGCTTAGCCTCTGGTTTGGTGACAATGTTATGGGTAACGATGGTGGGGTCGATGCCAGGCATATCACTGTAAGTCCAGGCAAAGGCCTTGCTATGGTCGGAGAGGAACTGGGTATAGTCAAGCTGCTCCTGAGCGTCTAAAGATTGGCTGATCTTTAAGACATGAGGAACATCAGAAGAAGGAAGGTTGATGTCAATGGTTGATTCATTTAACATAACCTGGGTCTCAGAAGGGAGGGAGCGCTGGATGAAAGAATCATCAGCGCCCATGTAGGAAAGAATGGCGTCATCGTCAATGCAGTGGACAGTGTGAATGGTTGCTGACTCATCTTCGATCATGGTGGGAAGAATGAGAGGGAGAGACTTGGATACCCCATTGAGCTGATAAGTCAAGGGGTCCAGGCGAATGGTGTTTATGGAAAAAAAAAACTAGGAGGAATGGAAACCACTGACTCCGTAGGTGAAGGTGGCGAAATAGGCGAGTGTGGAGGAGATTGGTCAAGGATTGGTTCAGGATAAAGGTCTACAGGGTCTTGAGTGGGGTCGTGATATCCCAGACCATACCGTTTCTTGGCGTCGTCATCATTGAGCAGTTGGATAGGCTGATGGGAGCCCTGCTCATAGCGTCCGAAACCAAAACCCTTCCATGCACACCTATAAAGGTAAGTATGTGCAAAGGCGGGGTTGCCAAGAAACGAAAAATCTGATGTGAAAGGTTGGGGTGAAGAAAGAGGATTACCGTTAGTAGGAGCTTGATTAAGCCCTCCATAGACGAGGTTGGTGTGGAGGTGAGGGGGACCATAAGGTATGATCATCCCAATCTGATGGTCGTAGCTGGGGCTGTGATGAAGGCGTCCATACTCTTGCGGAGTTTGGAACATGTCTAAAGCCAACAAGCGATACTCTCCCAATGAAAGTCTTTGAAAGATGTCTTCCATGGGATCTGTGGTTGTCGCTTGAAGGGGAGGTGTAAGGGCGACCGCCTGTTGTGAACTGGTTGAAGCTTTCGCGGATGGAGGCGGTGCCGAGGTTGATGGCTTGATAGGAATGAGGACATTGTTTGGACGGTAGGTGGTATTGCATGTTTTGAAAGGCGAAGGGTCAGCGGGAATGGTGTGGACTTGTTCGTCATGCTCAAACTTCACACAATGGTGCAGGGTGGAGGGGACACAAGCCATGGCGCGGATCCAGGGTCGGCCCAGCAAGATGTTGTATTGGAACTCTCCTTCGATGATGTAGAAGAGCTCCGGGATTGTGCGTGGACCAACGCGGATATGAAGGATAACTGTGCCAATGGTCGTGGCAGTAGTGTCGTTGAAAGAGCGCAAGATCGTGTCAGTTTTGGAGACGCAATTCTTGGGAAGAGCCAACTGATCAAAGGCATGAGTGGAGATGATGTTGATGCTAGCGCCCCCGTCGATCATAACGCGTTTAATGCGTGTCGATCGATGTAGGCAGTGATGAAGAGGGCGGCGTCCTGATCTTCTGTGTTGGATGTAGGAATCTCAGAATCGCTGAATGTTATGGAGGCAACAGGGGCTAAGGAGTGGACAAGGGCAGCAAGTGGCTAAGGATCCTCAGGTTGGACCTCTGCTGCTTGCAGGGCTTGGATGAGGGCCTGACGATGTTGAGGTGAGGTTTGGACGAGATCGTAGAGGGACATCTTCACAGGCGTCTGGTGAAGCTGTTTCAACATGGAGTCATGGATTGGTCCGGAAGAGGAAGAAGAAGAAGAAGAGGGTTGAGGTGCGCCAAGGATAGAAATCTTAGGCTTAGGTGGTTGAGGTGGATTGACAAAAGGGTAGGTCCAAGGAATGGCAGCTTTTTCTTTCGCCTTATCCTTTTGTGACCTAGTGGTGATGTGAATGGCATTGATTTCAAAGATGGGAGGTGAAGATGATGTAGGGGTTGTAACCGGTTGATGAGATGTGGATGGGTTTGAAGAGGTTGAAGGGTTGTGAGAAGGAGTCAGGGGGCGGTCGAAAGTGTCCTCAAAGAGAAGAGTGTCTTTCTCCAGATAACGGCGAATGACAGCCTTGAGGGCACAGCAAGTCTCAGTGTCATGTCCTGGTGTACGATGATATAAACAAATCTTCGTGTCGTCGAACCAGGAAGGTTTAGACCCGAGAGGGTGAAAGGGCTTGATGGGTGGAAGAGTTATGCTAGAAGTTTGCAAAAGTCGTTGCAAGATCAAAGAGTATGAGCCCACTAAAGGGTCCATGCTCATCGATGTATGCGATGCCGGTGACTTTTGCTTGGGCAAAATGGGAGGAGGTTTTCGTACCACCTTCTGGGTTGATGGTGCGATGACAGGTGGAGACGGTACACTCTTCATGAGAGGTATCGCCCTTTTGGGAGAGGGTAGGGTAGCGGTAGGTAAAGGAAGCAAAGGAGGCAACCGGTTTTGGTTAGAGGTTGAAGCGGGAAGGACTCTGGTTAAGGTTGAAGGATGCGGGCCCAAAATGGAGGGCAATGGTGACAGAAGAGGAGGCATTCGCCTCTGTGGTTTGGTAGTCTTTTGAGATTTAGATTGAAGACTACTATTAGTTGAAGTTTGGGTTAAGTCCACCTTCACTTGTGGATGAGTGAGGTTGGAGACGGGGCGAACGCCAAGTGATTTGATAGGTTTAGGCGGAGTAGATGAGGGTTTTGGTTTTGATGAAGTTGATGAAGATGTAGACAGTTTGGAAGTGGAGATCGGATTTTTGTTGATAGTCTTAGAAGGTTCTGCCATGGGTGGATTAGCAGTATGAGATGAGAGGGCCCGGGCTTGTTGAAGAGCTGTGAGACGGTCCCACAATCCCTGATGTTCCACTTTCCTAGAAGGGAGAAGTTCGAGTCTCTCCACTAGTCGGGAAAATGGCTGAGAAGATGCGGGATGAGTTTTAGGCTCTTGAGAAGATGCCAATGGTTGTGGGACTGAAGGTGAGACGGATGTAGTAGTCTCGGGCTCAAAGCATGGTGAAGTTGTGATAGGTTCATGTTTGGTTGGAGACGAAGGAGAGATAGGTTATTCTCTGGGTGGAGAAGAAACTGGTGAATGAAGCTCCTCAAGCAGGTAAAGGGTAGGGATGATAGTGCCCTCCACTTGTGGTCGAGGAGTAGGAAAGGTTGGGTCCTCCATGGGCAGTAAGAAGGAAGATGGTGAAATGGGCGGTGCTGGTAAGGTCGAGGCGTCCTCCAAAATGAGAGAAGTTGAGGGAGAACTAGCTGGAGAAAGAGGTTCGTCCACATGTGATGGACTGATGGATGAACCCACCTCTTGGGGTTGGTTAGAAATGAGGGGCGAGACCGTATTGACTATTCGAATATTATGTTCATGGGTATTGTTAGTCAAGGTCTGGACGTTGTTTTAGGTTGGTGGATGATTGGGGAATGGTTGTTTGAAGATATCGATACCCTGATTAGGAGGGGCGTTAGGATTGTCGAGGATGAGGTCACCCTTTTCCAACATGTCTTGAACTATGTTTTTAAGGGTTTTACAGTTGCCCGTGTCATGACCTTTAACACGGTGGTAGTGGCAGAAGTCATTCTCCCTATACCACGCAGGGATGGCGCGTGAGGGATCAAATTGTGGTGGAGGTCAGATCTGAGGGAGATTGATGGCCCCTTGTTTGACGAGTTTTTCCAGCACAGACGCGTATGATTCTCCAAGTGGAGTAAACTGTCGCTGTATGTATCTCTGCTGAAATTGACGAGTGGCGCTCATGGACGTGGATGGTTCAGGTTGATTAGTTGAAGGTGAAGAAGAGGAAGATCTAACAACCACAGCATTTGCTGAAGCTTTAGATTTAGGATTGGACGAGGAGGGTTTAGAAGAAGGGTCATTGGTTTTGGAGTTGGGATTCTTACTCCGCAACTTGACTTTATTCTCCTCAACGGCACGTAATTCAAGTTTACGAGCCATCATGAAGGCCTCGTCAAAAGTGCGGAAGGTTTGAACCCTCAAGGTAGAAGAAATATGTTTAGCACAGGCTTGAGAGAAAAGTTCAATAAGCTCAGGCTGAGGTAAAGAAAATGAAAGTTGATTGATAAGGCCCCTCCACCGAGCGATGAAATCAGCAATAGATTCATCCTCGAACTGGCGAATAGAATAGAGGTCTGTGATGGAGACCTTCTTGGTGATATTGATGGAGAAATGATCGAGGAAGAGCTGGGCCAACTGAGTGAATGTGAGAATGGAATGGCTGGGAAGAGAGCTGTACCAGTTAAGTGCAGCACCCGAGAGAGACATGGGAAACGTGCGTAAGAGCAACGCATCGTCGTGGGTGATAAGGTAACAGGCATGTCTAAATGCCCGTAAATGTTGTTGTGGGTCTTCCTTACTCTGGAAACGAGAAAACTTAGGAAGTTCCCACTGGTTGGGATATGGTCTGATGGGGACGGAAGGATGAATGGGCTCGTTACAAATTTGTTCATACGAGAGAGTGTTGCATGAGCCGGTAATAGAGGTCTCTAGGTTGGACATTTTATCCATCAGCATCTTGATAATATCTACTAACGGATTGGCGGATGGAGCACCTCCTAGATTGTGAGGTGCTTGAAAGAGGTTGAAAGAGGTATACGACGTAGTCGGTTGTACCAATAAGGGCGCAACGTACGGATGACTAGTCGTAGGGACGGAAGAAGTGACTAGGGATGGTTGGATAGAAGACATGGCTAGGTTTGATGTTGTCATGGGAGGTTGGTTAGAGGTAACATGGGCTAATGGATGGGTAGCCACCCTAGTGTTGATAGGAGTAATAGTGGGCAGAATAGAGACGACCAGGTTTTGAAAGGGGGTAGAAAGTGGTTGAGTGGACTGAGATTGATTGGGGGCCGAAACCCCGGTGAAAGTGGGCCCAACGACGGAAGGAGAGGCCACACTTGGATGGTTGGTGAAAGGTTGGTCATTGGTTGAGGTAACAGCCTGGGTGTCTAAGGGTTGGACTACGGAAGTTGTTGATACGACCACAGTTGCGAGGAGAGAAGTCGGCATTCCATAAATTGGATTGCCAAAGGGGTCTCGCGTTTGGCTATTCGCGAGATAGTGTTGCAGGGCTTTAGTATTGAGGTCCAAGAATCGTGCGAAGTCTTGGTCCCCTTCTGGAATAATAGGCGTTTGGGGCGGAGATGGTCTGGTAGGAGTTCTTTCAGTTTCCGAGTTGAACTCCATTGTAGGGTTGGTTGTAGGCGGGGTAGATGGAAGAGGATGATGCCTTGCGTGATCGACTAGAGCCTTGGCTTGGCTACGAGTCAGAACCATTCAAGGCAAGGGAGAACGTCCTCACAAGCTCAAACAAGCAGATAAGAACCAAAAAGATGAAGACACAAGCAGATCCTAAAACCCTAGAAGTAAATTATTAGGATTATAGTGGCTTATGCCTTAGAATGTGTGTGTAGAGGAAGATTGGCTGAAAAATGGGTCCTAAAAGAAGCAGTCTATGGATGGTTTCGGGTTTTGTTATGGTGCTCAAGAAATCTGTGTTAGCTTCCGTACAGGCCTGGTGCTAAGGAGCAAGCTCCCCTCACTTCACGATTCCAGTGGTTAGCTGGTTTCGCTTAGCCAAAATATACTTCCACTAGAGTTTATACTCCGCTTGAGAACGGAGTGGGCTTCCCCCTTGGTGATGAAATCCAAGTAGGGTCACCGGGACGGGTAAGGTATCCGCTGGGGGATGAAATCCCAGTCGGGCCTTGTCTCAGGTAAGTTTTATGTTTGTTTTGTGCAGGTGGTTTGGTCGTGTAACATCAAGTGATCTAGGTTAATTCAATATGCGGTTTAATTACTATGTGTGGTCTAAAAGATGCAGGCAAACAGAAATGAATGCAGAGTGTTTTAATGTCCAAGTTGAAATGTTTGTTCGTGTGAAGACGAATGGAGAAAGAGTCGAAGAGTATGAGTTTAGCTAGTCTAGAAATGCAAGAAAGAAAGAAATGTTCGTTTTAGTTCTGCTTATGATGTCGTTTAAGAAGAGACGAAAGGAGGCGAAAAGGAAGAAACCTAATGCGCCTAAATGAACGAAAGAAAGAAAGAACCCAAGGAGGACCTAGGGTCCCACCGGGTGTGCCAGAATGTTTCTAATGCAAAATTGCTTTCTACATTCAAAGAAGAAATAAGAAACTGAAATAAAAGGTTAAGGCTAGAAGTACCTGATAAAGTCGTGCGCACCGAAATCAGACGTTGAAAGATTCTCCTCTTTTGCTGTGGAGGAATGACACCTGCGAAAAAGAGACTAAAACACGGGAAGACGTTAGTCAAAGATATGGTGGGTTGTCAGGCGAACGCCCGATCCCGGAAGTACGAAGACTCCCTAAAAGGATATCAATCCACTGATAAAAAGAGTAGAAAATTGGACAAAAGTAGATGATAATGACAGAAATAAATGACAGAAAAATAAAGAGCGTACCTGATATGCAGCACTATTCTGCACAGTCGTCGGCGTCGGTCTCTGTGGTGCCGGCATCGGTTAGGAAGGTGCCGACATCGGTTAAGGTGCCATCGTCGGTCGGGGTAGTGACCGGCGTCGGTAGGGGCAGGTTCTGGGAAAGTCTGGACAGGGTTGGGACAGCACTGAACAGAGTCGGGACAGGGCTGAACAGAGTCGGGATAGGGTTGAATAGAGTCGGGACAGGGTCTGACAAGGTCAGGGTAAGGTTTGATAAGGTCAGGGTAGGGTTTTGGATAGAGTCGGTGACAGAGTCTGGGAGAGTTGGGACAGGGTCTGAGAGAGTCGGGACAGAGGTAGGGGTAACAAAACTGATAAATAATAATTGAGAAAGAAATGAAATAAACAGAATAAAGACTTACCTGGTAGAAGATGCGATGAAAGCCATGGTGTGTAGATTAGTTGATGTCATAGTGTTGATGATTGCTCGGAGTTCGCAGGTTGGTTGCTCAGTGTTTCTGAATAGCGTTCGGGGATCCTGGCTCAAATGGCTGGCAGAGGTTGATGAAGGTGGGGGACGGGGACGGTTCCAGAAACGGTTCGTCAACTATTTTGGGAAACTGAATGGTAACTGATAACGGACCAGGGGAAGGTGACCGACGTCGGCAGGATTACCGACGTCGGCCGATAAGTGACCGACGTCGGCGACATCGGTCGGGTAAAGACCGACGTCGGCAGATGCATAATGGGTATAGAGTCTAGTTTTAGCTCTGTGCTCATCTTTACATGCTGCCAGGGTCAAGGTTGGTGAAATAAGTGATCGACAAGGGTTTGATAGGCGAAGAAGAAAAATACGGGGAAGGACCAGGGGAGTCGACACGATTTCGGTGTCTACATTGACACAAACATCTTCAAACGTTATTCAAAGATTGATGGTGAAACAACTTCACCAAATGCCTATGAAAATGTCCTTATATGAGTTAATCCAAAACTCATCCCAACACCATCAAGCTTTGATTGGTGCCTTTTAAGTGATTAAGGTACAACCTGATGATCTCTAGCCTCTTGTAGCTTTGGTCAGCTCCCTTAATTCCATCTCCCTGATTTCTTTTAGTAATTAAAAAATATCACTTCAACACCCTGATACCAATTTTTTGTCCTTTTTATTATCGCATATATTGATAAAACTCTTATTAATAAAGTTATTATTTATGGGGGAGATAGTATTAATATTATTTCCACCCATGCTTACAAACAACTAGCTCTTCTTGAGAGTTTCATGTCTCAAACCAATGTGGTACTCTGCTCCTTTGATGATAACATAGCTACTATGGTGGGCACTATTGTCTTACATATCCATGTATGTCCCCACAATATTCCTAAGCTCTTATATGTTATAAAAGGATATTTCCAATATAACATACTACTTAGATTACCTTGTATACATGCTATGGTATGGGTACCATCAACTTTGCACTGTTATGTCAAGTTTGAGCATGATAGGCAATTGCATGTTAAACTCACTGACCCACCTCTATTTAAAACATGCAACGTGACTTATAGTCCTAATGATGTTATAATTTCATTGAATACATCATCTTCCCCACATGATACTTCTAAATCTTATACAAGATCCACTCCCCTAGTTACATAGATATGAGTAACACAAATCCCTAACAAAGATCTCATAGAGGAAACTTGTCAATGTTTGTCACTCGGTGAATATTGTTTGTTGATTCTTGACATGTTATATACTCCACAAGAGTATGGAAATATTCACATTTACCCAAATTATGATCCTCACATTGGGATCATCATTCCTTATAGGCCCCCTAACCTTCAAACTAATTTCACATATGGGGGAATTGATCAAACTCCCATTTTCATTAATCCATCTTCTTCACCACAACTATTTACCTGTGATTTCTCTTTCCTAAGAAATCATATATGTATCACACCTATCTCTATAGGTGTGACTAGAAAGGATTTGGTTTGGGTTATTACGATAAGGGTGTCCATACACCTATTGAATATATTACTAGCAAAACCATTGAAAATGCCAAAAAGAGGCATGGAGTAGGTTATGATGAACCAACTAAACTCACTAAAATTTCCCATGTACCAATTATTGATGAACTAGTCTCTCCTTCTCCACTTTCTATTCCACCATCACCTATAGAATTAGAGGTATCTATACCTCCTATTTTTTTTCAATAAATACCATCCATTTGGGGCCTCTCACCTATTGCCAGGGTAAGGAAACAAGGTCCCTTCCTCTCATTCATCTTAAAAAAATTGATGAATATTTTCCCCCTATTAACACTATCCAATGTCAAGATGATGATGTTATTCTCACATACATCGATGAAAATGATTCTTATATCTAATGATCACTCCCATTGAAAACACAAGTTATGTTAAATGAATCAACCATTGACATCAATCTACCCTCTCATGATAACCCTCACATACTTAAGAGTGGCTAATCTTTGGATTTATTTGAGTAAGTTGATTATACCACATTTATTAATAACCATAACAAATCCTTCACTTGGTCTTAAAATGACATGTCTGGCATTGACCCCTCTATCATCACCCAACAACATTTTCACTAATCAAGATGTTAAACTTGTTAAGCAAAAGCTTTGCAAGATGCATCCTCATATTTCTCTCCTTGTCAAAGAAGATGTCCAATACCTCCTTTCTATTAACTTTATCCAACCCATCGACTACCTAGAATGGATTTCAAATATTGTTCCTATCATTAAAGTGACCAAGGGAATCTACATTTACACTGACTATTATGAATTAAACCTCACTTGTCCAGAAGATGACTTCCCATTGCCAAGTATTGACCAAATTATTGATTTAACAGTCGACAATGAGATGTTATCAATCATGGATGGGTTCTCTAGATATAATCAAATCCTGGTTGCTCCTAAAGATTAACACAAAATAACCTTCATTACCCCATGGGGGAATTTTTATTATTAGGTAATGGCTTTTGGTCTGAAGGACATTGGTGCTACCTATCAACATGGTATGACTTACATTTTCCATGATCTCTTACACAAAATTATGGAAGATTATATGATGACTTAATCAACAAGTCTAAACTTCACCAAGATCACTTGATGATTCTCAAAACCATATTTTATCATCTCCTCCAATATAATGTTTGACTAAACCCAAAGAAATGTGTCTTTGGTGTTCTTTCTAGTAAGATTTTAGGTTTTATCATTTCTCTCTATGGTATTTAAGTATACCCTATAATTTTAGAGCAATCCTATAGATGCCTCTACCTACTAATATCAAACAACTCCATAGCTTGCAAGGCATAATTTAGTCAATCTATCACTTCATCTCCCAGTTTTTAGATCATTGTCAACCCTTTCACCATCTCCTCAAAAAGGATGTTTTCTTCCATTGGAATATATATTTCCAAGAATATTTTGATGCACTAAAAAATATATCCTTTCCCCACCAATTCTTATTCTACTTAAGTAAAATCAGCCTTTCTACCTATACATCTCTATAATAGACCCTTCTCTGGGTGTTATGATTGCACATCAAGATGACCAACATCAAGAATAGGTGGTTTAATACATAATCCACACACTTATTAATTATGAGACTTGATATACCCATACTAAAAAACATTGCCTCATGTTGGTCTTCTCCACCTCTAAACATCACAATTATCTCCTAAATCACAAAACCTATGTGGTCACCCACACTAATCCCCTCAAATACATGCATTCTAAGCCATATCATAACCAACATTTCACTTGGTGGCTCATGCTCCTTAATTAATTTGACTTGGAGTTTATTAAAAAAAAATCTATCAAGGGGCAAATAATCACTGACTAGTTAGCTACCACCACTTTACTTGACAACCAACCTGCAAACCTTGAATTCCCTGACAAATCCATTATAACTATCTCCACTGATTACATCTCCTATCAAATGATGATGTTATTTGATGGGTCTAAATGTCAGCATGGTGGGGGTGTAGGGGTCATTCTTATTCCTCTAGATGACAAGCCTATGCCTTTGTCATTTAAACTAGATTTTAAATACACTAACAATATTGACAAATATAAAGCTTTGATTTTAGGACTTTAAATAGCTCTCCTCTTGGGTTTCAAATCCATAACCATTTTCATTGATTCTCAACTAGTGTTTAATTAGGTTAATGGTTCTTACCTATGTAAAAATGAGATTCTACAGTGGTATAAACATTGTGTAGATATGCTCTTGGGATCATTTGACTCTCATCTCTTAAAAATTGTTTTTCAATCTAAAAACAAGTTTTCTAACACAATGGCTTCACTTTTTTCACACATACCATCTTCATCCTCTTCCTCAAACATCTATGTCACCATGCATCACTTAACATTACCCTCCTATGTATCAACTAACATCCTCCTTATCAAAAATGTAACATCCAACCCACATGAGTTATGGTACAAGCAACTCATAAATTACCTTTCCTTTTCTATTAGCCCTCTTAATCTCTATAATAATGGGAGGTGTGCCTTCATAAAACATGCCACTCATTACACTATGTTAGGGGGATTTTTCCAAAAATGAGGTTTTGATGGTCTCCTTCTTAGATGCCTCACTAGTACTGAGACTCCTTTTGCTATTAATGAGGTCTATGACAAAATTTATGGTCGACATTTCAATGGTCACGTAGTTACCAAACGTATGCTTCAACTTGGCTATTATTGGCCAACACTCCATCAAGATTTTGGTGATTATGTTTGACATTGTGTCAAGTTTCAATAACATGCTAACCTCCTTCATGTTTCAATTCATGCATTACAAGTCACCAAAGGCTTATGTCCCTTATCCTAATGGGGCTTATATTTAATTACGGAGATTAACCCTCATTCCTTCCTTCATCATTATTCTATCATTACTACCACTAATTACTTTACCAAGTGGGTTGATGCCATTCCTCTCATCTCCACTAAGGCTAAAAAAATTATTGATTTTATTAACCATCACATCATATATCATTTTTGTGTCCCTCATAAAATTATAATAGATAATGAAAAATCTTTCAGAAACAAGACTATCTAAAGTCTTTGTGATACATTCAAAATTAAATTAAGCTTCACATCATCGTACTATCCATAAGCAAATGGATAGGTAGAAGCTTCTAACAAAATATTGATGAAAATTCTCATGAAGGTAGTCAATGATATGGGCAAGGATTGGCACACACACATTCCTTTTACTTTATGGGCTTACCTCACTAGCATGTGAACCCTATGGGTGATACTCCTTCCTTGGTATATGGGATAGAGGCTATTTTGCCTCTTGAAGTCTAGATTCCTTCCCTTCATATTTCTCTAAAATACATACTTACTAATGATGGATTTCACCAAGAACATTTGGCTCAACTTGAATTTCTTGATGAGCACCATCTTATAGCCCTTAATCATCTCTAAATCTATCAAGAGTGTATCAAATGCACTTAGAAAAAAACCTCAAAAAGTGAGATTTCAATATTGACAATCTCATCTTAAAATAAAATTGACATGTGACAAACATGGAGAAAATCAAATAGTGTAAGTTTGCTCCTAATTGGCTTAGACACTATATCATAACTCACAAGTATGGCTCAAGAACTTATCACTTGTCTTCTCTTGAAGGAAGGCCAAACGTTAAGCCTTTAAATGCCTTACACTTAATGACCATTCTTTTATTAACCAAGCTTCGCTTCACCTAGTGTTTAATTTAAGCTCATCCCTTAAGCATCCATATTACATTCATCTCCCTTCCTCTTCACCCTTACTCCTACACACTTAGTTAACTTACAAAGTGTTATGGTTTTTCCCTCAAAGTGGAAAATTCCTAAGTCTCTATAGTCTTGTATATAACTAAAATAAAAAAACAAACAAATAATATGTGACAAGTGATAAACTCTCAGGTCGTGATTCTCAATGTAGACTACTCCCTTGAAGGATAGCTACGTAACTTCTCTTTACTAATATCTATAGACTAATCCCTTAAAGGACATCTATTTAAACTCAAACATAAATGATTATACTAATCCCTTGAAGGATGTCTAGGCCAAGCTTTGTTTTCAAAGAGGAATACAAGTCAAAATATTCTCATATTGATCAACTTCTTATGACCTCAACACATATAAAATCCCATTGTAGGCTTTCTATATTGATCAACTTATACAAAAAAAAAGATTTAAGTCATGGACTTGCTTATAGTAGCTCTTGAGTCACCCACAATAGGGGAATATCATCTCCACTTCAAAGGTTACGCTACCCAAACACTTTCACTCATTTACCCTTTTTTTCCTCATACTCTTTCAAGGGACTTTAAACTCACTTAATATAAGGTGAACATGATGCTTCTCTAATAAAAAAAATGGTCTAATGATGTAAGACATGAAAGAGGCACATTTTCCTTAGTCTATTTATGTTATGATTATGGTATTTTCTAGTACATGAGCATTATGCCTCTTTATTTTCCCATCTAGATCACATGTTGATTTCTCTACTGAGAATATAATGTCATACCAACACTATCAAGCCTACTCCATTTATTTTATACATACACCATCAAAAATATGGAAAAATACTGAAATAAAATAACTTAACCAACCTATTCATTTTAAAAGCATACACCATCATGAATATGGAAAAATGCTAGGATGAAGCTAACAAACCAGCTATACATATACCATCACATATATGTAACATTAAATAATTATCAACATTGACATCATCACAATCATAATAAATGCATCTCAAAATCATAATAAATAAACATCTCATATATACATACATACATACATACATATATATATATATATATACATACATATATATGTATACATACATACATACATATATATATATATACATACATATATATATGTATATATATATATGTATATATATATGTATATATATATGTATGTATATATATGTATGTATGTATGTATGTATGTATATATATTCTTAGAATACATGTCCATTTATACATTATCATAATATCATCTCTATCTCAAAATATACATCTCTCATCTTTGACTCACAGGCTAGTTTATAGATAGCATATATAAAAAACACAAAATCTAGCATTAAGAGTCCTTGAGGCTCTCTACATGGTCATAAAGAAGTGGTGTCATCACCAATCTCTGCCCATCTATGTCTATGTGAGATAGAATCCATGACACATGACATAGATCTCTCTTACTCTTTCAAATCAAAATACCTTTAAATTTATAAAAACTCCCTAATGGCCCTCTCATAATAGGCAATCTGATCTAGGGAAGTAGTATATCTCACTAGAGATATGGTCTATGGTATTCCCATTACATTGAGTAAAGTCCTAACCTATACTGGTCCTTATGGTGGAGGAAGAGGAGTATCCTGACCTGTTACTCTCAAATTATCCATCTCCACTATTAGTATAGTAACCTAACCCTATAACACCCTAACCTAGCTCTATAGTGCCCGAACCTAGCCCTAAAGTTCTCTAACCTGGCCCTATAATGTCACCACCTATCCTTGTAAGGTTAATACCTATGCTTGAGTTATATCTCTAGGTTACATTATTGCATCTTGTGCCTATATGACTATATATATCTCTCTCACCAACCCCTATAAATATAGTGGTGGCCTTTTGACCTCCACTATGGGATGTAAACCTACCCATCAAGCCATATATGTCATTGTATACCTTGTATCAACTACACTAGGCCCTACTGGTAGCTTCTCAAAACTTGGTCTATCTATCTCTTAGGGAAAAGGTAGGGTTGCTTATATATCATCCCTCCTATACTAATGGAAGGTAGGTGGTACATCTTATAGAAGGTGGAACTACCTCTTAACCCATGCCATGAGTACCATCTCTAGCTCACCATCTCATCTCCATCTAACCCATAGTGATCTCTACAATCCAAACAACTACTTTGTATATCCTATAATGGAAGGGTATGTCAGGTAGGGTCTCCATAAAATATCTATAGGGATCAATCCCTCTATCATGTGCCTATAATAAAAAATGTCATGTACTATGCTATCTACTCAAGTTTGTGCTATACCATCTCTCTACCATATGAAACCCATGCTAAAGCTAGCTATAATTGTGGTAGGTAGCCCCAATGGTCATGTCACCATGATATGCTCATTCACCCAATAGTGAAGTAAGTGTCTGATATATAAATTGTATCTCCATCATAGTCTTAAACCCCACAACTCTCTAGATAACTATGCTAGAAACACTAGTTCCAATGCAAAAATAGTCCACTACTTAACCATTTATGCCAAAACATCCATTAATGCAATCAGAAAAATCCCACCATCTACATCTGGTAATGCATACATTGTGATCCCTATCATCATTAGGATGCTTAGTCAATGCTGCTCTTCATCAACCATAAATAATGTCTAATAATGAAAACTTGCTAAATGATAAGTTACCTCGCTCACATGATCACCAAATAATGATACCATGTGTATATCATGCTCCTCTCTTAAGCATGATAAGATATCTTCACCATGGAGTGGCAACCGTAATATCCTATATATATAATTATTTCACTAATTTTTTTCTATTTTAAATCTAAAGGAAAATGTAAAGGATAGGGATAAGTGATTAGAATAAACCCATATTTGGTTTGTGCACCATATCCAAACATTGTGATCACTCTTCTTTGGCTAGGGAAGACTACCATTATTAACAACTTGTATGCATTAGAGATTGACAAGGTGTAGGTGAGGTAGCTTGGTGTTTTAGAAGTTGTTTGGGTAGGTTTTGAAGAGGCTAGGAAATTGATATTCACTGACATTGGTACGAGTATGAACAATATTAGTTATACTACCAAGGTTGGTAGTGAGGTGACTGATGTCGGTTAGGATACTGAGGTCGATAGGGGAAATAATTATATATAAAGTTATAGAAGGCTTTCTCAAGTCTAGAAACTGGTTTGGATTAGGTTAGGGAGGTTGAGAGAGTTATGAGAGGGAGATTATGGCTTGGTTAAGTCTGGTCAAAGGTTTGGTATGTTAGGTAAAGGGGAAACAAGCAAGGAAGCTTTATAACTCCCTCATGGGGGTACAGTCAGAAGTACATAGAGTAGTGTAGGTTATATATAAATAAATAGAAGAATAAATATTTAAATGATCTACAATATTAGTGATATACTTAGTTATGATGAACATTGAATGATAAGTGCCAAGTTGATGGTCTTGATCAAGGAGTTTGAACCTAAGTGCCTGAATAGAGAGAACAAGTAGGTGATGTTGGTCCTCAAGAGCTCAGTTAGTGATTGTGATTGCCTTACATAGGGTGATTGCAAGCTTAGATGTTGAAAATAGAATGCCATGAGCTTGAATGAAAGTAAGAGTTATTTTTCTTAATTTCTGCTAACCTAAACCACAAGTTGGAGTTTGGCTTATATTTTTGATGTTGATGATCTTGTCAACATCAACTATGATCCCACTGACATCAACTATGGTCTGACTAACATCGATGGCCCTAGAATAGGTAAACCTTTCTATTTTTGGCCAATTTTCTATTATTGTGCATACCAAGTGTGACACCCATTATAAAATAGAAAAAATTAAGAGGTTAAGAAGGAAGTAGTTGTTTAGGAATTTAGTATGGAAGTGGGAATATGTCTTGGGTAGTTTGGATGAGGGGACCAGGTCTTGAGGTGACTCATCAAGGAAGAATTAGTCATAGGGTGAGGTGGCTAAGTAAGGTGGTAATAGGATTATTTAATTAACTTAATTAAGTATTTTAAACTAATTAATTGTGTGAGGGATAAAATTATGGGTTAAGGAGATTAATTATTATTATTTAAAATGGGCTTAGGGGGTTTTAACATAGGGAGTTATGCACGTGTATGTGACATAATTTTGGTGTCTACTTTTTCCCTTTTTTGTCTTGTAATTTGTATTGACATGTTTTAAGACAAAAAATAGGATTAAGATGCTCCAAGTATTGGATGAGGTATAATGCACCTATATTAATGTTTAAAACAAGAAATGAACCCAAGGAAAACTCCAAGGTCCCACTAGGCATGGCTAAAATGTTTCACTAAATTCTGTCTATTCTAAGTTTATAGGAAAATAGAAAGAAAGATGGAGATAAATGATTAGAATAAACCTATATTTGGTTTGTGTGTCATATCTAGCCATTATGAGCACTCCTCTTTGGTTGGGAAGGACTACCATTATTGATAACCTATATGTAACATAAAATGATAGGGTGCATGTGAGGTACCTTATTGGTGTTTTAGAAGTTGTCTAGGTATGTTTTGAAGAGGCTATGAAATTGATAGTCACTAAAATTGGTAGGAGTGTGACTGATATTAGTCATACCATCAAGGTTGATAGTGAGGTGATCGATGTTAGTTAGGCTACCAAGGTTGGTAGGGGCAATAATTATCTAAAAAGTTGTATAAGGCTTTCCTAAGTCTGGGAATTAGTTTGGATTAGGTCAAGGAGGTTGAGAGAGTTATGAGAGGGAGATTATGGCTTGGTTAGGTCTAGTTAGATGTTTGGTATGCCAGGTAAATGGGAAACAAGGAAGCTTTATAACTCCCTCACGGGGGTACGATCAAAAGTGTGTAAAGTAGTGCAGGGTAGATATAAAGAAATAGAAGAATAAATATTTAAATAATCTACAATATCAATGATATACTTAGTTGTGATGATCACTAAATGATAAGTGCTAGGTTGATGGTCCCTATTAGGGAGTCCAACCTAAATGCCTAAATAGAGAGAACAAGTGGGTGTTATTGGTCCTTAAGTGCTTAGTTACTGATTATAATTGACTTACGTAGGGTGAATGTAAGATTGGATGTTGAAAATAGAATGTTGAGATCTTGAATGAGAGTAAGAATTTATTTGATTTAATTTTTGCTAAACTAAAACATAGGTTGGAGTTTGGCTTATATTATCGATGTTGATGATCCCATCGACGTTGGCCATGATCCCACCAATGTCGACCATAGGTTGACTGACGTTGATATCCCTAGAATAGGTGAACCTTTCTATTTTTGGCTTTTTTTTATGTTATTGTGCATGTTAAGTGTGACAACCATTATAAAATGATAAAAATAAGATGTTAGGAAGGAAGTAGTTATTTAAGAATTTAGTTTGGAAGTGGGAATAATTATTGGGTAGTTAGGATGGTGGGACTAGGTCTTGAGGTAACTCATTAGGGAAGAATTGGTCATAGGGTGATGTGGATAGGTAAGGTGGTAATAGAAGTTTTTAATTAACTTAATTAATTATTATAAATTAATTAAATGTGTGAGGGATAAAATTATGGGTTAAGGAGATTAATTATTATTATTTAAAATGGGCTTAGCGGGGTTTTGATAGAGGGAGTTAGGCACATGTGTGTGACATAATTTTGGTCTATACATTTTCCCCTTTTTGTCTTTTAATTTGTACTAACATGTTTCAAGACAAAAAATAAGAGTTAAATGCTCCAAGTATTGGATGAGGTATCTCCCCTCAAAATAGGAATCGACAGAGGAGAAACTAGAATTGAGTACTAGTTTGATAAAAAGGTAACTAGATGACTGGTGGAGAATTGAGCATTACTCCATATGTGTAGCCCATAATGAGCTATAGTTGACAACATCAAGAATATGCAAGGTTAAGGAGGACATGGATAAAAGTAACGAAATCATATCTTGTAAGTGATAGATAACAAGCCAAATCAATCAAAGTTGTAGCTCCAATGGTTAATGTGTCTCAAGTATCTGAGGTAGGAAGTGTCCCTAAGAAACACAAAAGGGTTAAAGGTGATAGGATGGGCTTGGGTCACCATCCACAATACCTAATATACATGCATGTCCATAATAGCTAATTAAAATGGAATAGCCTAAGCAATAGGGGCAATCAATACACTCCTAGTGTAAAATGGGTCAATAAGCAAAAAAATATTCATGATACACAATAAAAGTCATTGAGGGTGAAGATTTAAGTGATCGTGAATGTCATTTTGTTATGGTTGGGGGTGATATATATGATCTCTAGTTGCCCTAATGTATGGGTAAAGTTTTTTAAAAAGTTGGGGGTGGTTGATTGGTAAAAATAATAGGGGAATGGTGTTGATGTTGGTTATATGTGTCGATATTGGTAATATAAAATACCAACATTGATTGAACTAGGGCAATTTTGCTGATGTTGGTAGGTGTAAGCATTGATGTTGGTAGGTTAGGTCAATAATGACAATGTTGGTGACCAACCAAACCCAACAAAGGGGGTTTGGTGGTTGACCAAACTCATTTGTAACCTTGTGATTAGAGAGAACAAATAGAGCTTGAGAGTGATTTGAGATGGAAGTGTAGGGAGGGGACCCAAAAAAAGGTGTATGACCATAAGATCTAGTGGTGCCACCGAGGAGGAGATGGAGAGAAGAGGTAAGAGCCTACACTACTTTGATTTGGTATTTATAATTTTTAAGATAAATAAGAGGTGGGGTTGTAGAAAATAGGATTTGGGGGGGGTAGAAAATAGGTTAGAGTAGGTGTAAGATAAGTTAGGGGGATTTGTGGGTAGGTTTTCAAAGGAAATAGGTAGGTTGGGTTTGGTTTATTTAGCCTTGGGGCTAAACCAGTTGTTGATGTTGGTTAGATTAATCGATGTCAACCAAGATGGTACCAAGGTCGGTAATTTTCTACTGACATCAGCCATTACATAGGTTGATAAAGTGTCAATGTCATTATTAATGTCAATGTCAACTACTATTGAAAAGGAACAAATAAGAAAAAGGGTGAGTTTTTGATATCTAGTGGAAGTAGTCAACTAGCCTAATGGCTAAGCTAGCCTTAGAAGACCCCTTATCATCTATGTGCTACCTACATAGCCTAATTTAATGCCTCATGCCAATGTAGGTTTCCCAAAACCTAAGAAAAAGAATTAAAAAGGTATGTTCTAGGGAGAAAGGTAAATTGAGATAGTTAGAGAGGTCTAGGGCTTAAAAGATAGGTCAGAGTCAAGAATTAAGAATATAGGTAATGAGGCCTAGAGGTGAATAGGTGGGTAAGACTAGGGTAGAGAGAGAGGTAGTGAATCCTAGGGTAGTTAGTAAAGTGGGTATATGGCTGAGCTAACCTCAGAAGACCCCAAGTTGACTGAGTGCTACCTATATAGCCCAATTTAGGGATTCATACCAATGTAGTTCTCCCAGTGAGAAGGGAAAAAGGTAGTGATAGAGTAGATTAAAAGGAATGTGACTTGAGTTATTTGTGTATGGATGCAAGTGAGGATGGTGCTTACACTATGAGATCATCTATCGAGGTTATTGCCACACATGAGGAGAGATGTTACTCTAGATGAGTGGGAGCATATAGTAGCCATGGGTTTAAGAGGAGTGTGATGGTACTATCATGTCATGTGGGATGTGTCACTAATGATAGATTTGATTAAGAGGTGAGATCATACCACCAACACCATCTATCTACTGATAGGGAGTTGATAATGACATAGGAGGATGTATATAAGATTCTAAGGCTACCACTTTAGGGTGAGGAGATTTTCATATGCTTGAGAGAGGAGCATGATATACACATGGTCACTCTATATGGGGAACATGTTAGTGAGGTGACCTACCACTTAGTGAGTTTCACATATGAGTCATTCTATATAGCTGATGAGGAGTAGCATCATCTAAGCATCTTGATGATGATTAGGATCATGTTGTATACATTACTTGATGTAGATGGAGGGAGATTACCAATTGGTTTGATAGGTGTGTTTATGTAGATAATTAAGTAGTGGACCATTTTTTCTTGGGGTCTATTATTTTTGACATAGTTATATATAAAGCTATGGGGTTTGAGGTTACAATGGTGATATAGTTTATGTGTTAGCCATGTACTTTAGTATTGGGAACATGAGCACATCATGGTGACATGACCACTAGGGCTACCTACCACTATCTTGGCTAGCTTCAGGGTTGGATTTGGATGGTGGAGAGATGGGATGGCATAGACACAAGTGTAAGGCATCATGTGAGACATTGCCTACTATAGGTGCATGATTGAGGGCTTAATCCTTATAGATATCATGTGGAGACTGTATTTGATATATTTAATTTTTAGAGGTTAGGTAGAGTAACTCGTTGGGTTTCATAGCTCACTATGGGTTAGGGGGAGATGTACTAGTGAGTTAGAGATGGTACCCATGGCATGTGTGAGGAGGTAGTTTGGACCATTGTAGGATATTCCACTAACCTTCCCTTGATACAGGAGGGATGACATAGAGGCACCCTTACCATTGCCCTAGGAGATTGATGGGCCAAATTTTGAGGAGCTACTAGTAGGGCCAAGTATTAGGGAACTATTGGGTGAATATTTTGTCATCAACTAACTAAAGGAAAAATGGGTATATCAACCACAACATAATGAGATAAATCTCTCCTCTTAGCAAGGGGAGGCTCCCTATAAACTATAATATACTAATATAAACTAAAAATAGACTCAGGGGTGAGATCATACCATCCATCTCTTTTTTTTCAGAGGTGATGTTCACAAAGTAAAGGAAAATTATTGTGTAATAATTGAAAGCAATCTTCTTCTTTTAGAAATGATGTCCAGTAAATAGTAGGAAAAGTTTCTAGGTAGTAACTAGATCCACGAGAAACCCATGAAATCACAAAGTCTTTCATTGCTTCCCTTACTAATTTATAATGTATATAATAGTAGAATGAAGTGTAGCTCAAAGTCTGGACCAAAAACTACAACAGAGTATAATATCATAAAGGATAGAAGCAGTACAAAGCCTTTCTAATACCCTTTTCACTAAAACATAAAAAACACAAGCTAAAGGTAATTATAACAGCATAATGTCTTCATAATTAACTTCAAAACATCTTCTAGATAATTTCCACACACTCAACTTATTTAATCAAATAGATGAGATATTATTAGGAAAAAGGACATAAAAACAATTTCCTAAATAACACAAGTTATTCCAATGCAAAGTTTGAAAAGTCACCTGCTTTCTCATTCATTCAAGAAAATATGATTTACAATCTGAGCTCAAAGTCTCAAAAGGCATCTCAATTTGGGTAGAGTTTTTTCTTCTAATCACCAAAAGATATATATCTATTACAAAAGAGGCTCTCTTTATTTATAGGGAGAAGCCTTGAGGATTTTTAAAAAATATTTATATAATTTGACCTAGTCAAAGATCAGAGTCTTTATTGACTTTGGACTTTCCATATTTTTACATGTAATTACACATGACAAAAGTACATGTGCATATGTCCAAAGTGATTACAAAAGTCCATTTGAAAAAATGGAAATTAAATCAAAGGAAAATTGATTCAATTTGTAGTCCCATCTTTATTTACATGAGCATCGTACATGGTGATAACTACTTATATCCTGATACTATCTAGAGTAACAGTATTCTTGAAAATCATCTTTGCCCTGAATATGGCATCTCTCACTACTGCGACCAATTTTGCATGACTAGTTAACCTAGTTTTTAGATTATCTAGAGTTGATTGATTATCTAGTATATTGTCCACGGAGGCTACCAAGAATGGTTTATCTTCAAATTCCTTTCAGAACCTACCTTTAAATTCTTGAACCATTTCTTCTACTAAAAGGAATTTGTTTTCTTGTAATGTAAGCTTACAAGGTAGCTCCTCCAATTTATGTGAAAGACTGATGTCACTTTATTCACTGAGGTCCTTTGATGATTTTAGGTCGTTGATATTTTCCTTAAGCATCTGACTCCTATATATCAATGCTTCTTTAGTTTTAGTATAAGAGTCTCCATCAGCAATGATGCCAATTGATATTAGAGTACTTATTTTTAGCTTCTTCATATCTATCCACTTGTCAAGATACATTTTTATGCTTTCAATATCCTAAGAAATGATATTGATAAGATCATCCATTTTTGCTCTCACCTTCCTCATCTTACCCATTTTCTCAGACAACTCTATGAGCAAGGAAATTCCTTGTGTATGCATCTTGACCAAGTACTTTTCCCTTAAGATAGGTCCTTTCTACTTTTTGAATCATGGGGTCATCTATAGAGATAGCCTCTGGAGTTACTATTTCTAGAGTGAAAGTTATTCTCCTTATTACCATAGTTATTTGTTCCACCATTGCTTTATAATGGTCCTTCATTTCTCTCTCTCTATCAAACTTCTAAACCAAGATGTCCATAACTGACTACATATCGCTCTTATCACTTTCATGAGTTATCTTTCCTAACTTAATTCAAGAGATAGAGTAGTCATTTACATCAAAATTTTCAAGAGTTGCATCTTGTAGAGGTTTTGCTATTTCCAAAAATTTGTGCCCTTTATCCTCAATCATCTTTGAAAGAATTTTTGGCTTCTTAGGAGTCTTGACTTTTACTAGCACCATTTTATTGAAATCAAAGTCATCTGGGGAGATGGCCTATTTTTCATTTTGAGTGTATAAGTCAAAAACCAAGGTGGGAGGGTATAATTACTTACATTAGTATCAATATCCATAGTTGGCATTACTAGAGTTACACTTACACTAGTGGTGGAAATAATAGGTGGAGTATCAGTAAGAACTACACCTTTTGCTGAATGATAAAAAATAGAACTATCTTTGATATCAAAAGATGGAGATGATAAACTAGGGATTGACCCTAAGCAATAAAGAATATCTCTAGAAGTGCCTTGAGGGTCATCAAAAATAATTTTGGAAGGAGAGGCTACTCCAAAAGAGTGAACACTGATTGGAAAAATATGTGAAGGAGTTACAATAGGTGTGTTAGGTGGGGAAGAAGAAATTCATATTTCTAGATATACACCTTCTTGCAGAGATAGAGTTTATTTTTCTTGTTAATATGTGGGCCTATCATCAGTATATATTTGCTCCACTACTGGTTCTTTAGTGCTTTGCTTTTCAACCTACATATCTATTGTTCCTAGTCTTTTTCTACAACGTGTGACTTCTTTACCATGAAGATGATTCTAGGCTTATGTGACCTATTAGAAGTAGGGACATCACTTTTATTCTTCATCTTATTTTTTGCTCTCTTATTTCTTCTTAAAATTTAGCTTATGATCTTGTGATGAACTCTTTCAAGGTGATTCCCTTATTTGCTAACCAGTCATTGGTGTTTGCATATATTGGTTTGAATCTTTTCTTGAAGGAATTCAACTCCTTATAAGACCATTGGGTTGGGGGAAGAGGGGTATTGGCAATCTATTCAACATGGTATCTATTATTGATCAAATCTCTATTATCCACTAGATTCTTAGGGATATTAGCGAGTCCCATATATTCTATTTACTTAAGAGACAATCTACTATAGTCCCTTTTTTTGACATCTTCTACAGTCTTCAAATCAACCCAAACATCTTTAATCATAAGTTCATGAAACTAGGTTTTCCTCCCGATTATATCCTTTACGCCTTTGTAGTCAAATTTTGGTCTCCTTTTGAAATTATTCATGGTTACAAGTTACATTTCAATCTCCATAACTCTATATTTTCCAATGGTCAATAATGAGAACCTGCCCATTTCTATCAGGACCCTGAACGCAAGTTTCTTAAGCTCCATCTACTTATTATGTACAACAATAATTTGCCTACACAACTCTATCAAGACTAATTTGTTTGAAGAGAATCTTGGAAGCATATAAGGATGACCTTGTAAAAAGCCAATCCATAGATAATAAAAAGAAGAAAATTTTAAGAACATACATTTGAAGTCATTCACAACTATCTAGGATTCATTTGACACTCTTTTTTTTCTAATTGGGGATAAAAAAGACAAAAAAATAACTATGAAGAAAGCATCATTTGCCCTCCTAAAATGATGGATAGAATCCTTCAATGTCAATTAAGATTAATATTGATATATTGGGGTTACTCTCCTATCTCCTTCTAATGTTAAACCTAAGAATGTTCTCATTGACGCTACAATATATACCAGGTATGAAGTCGTGTAGAATTTGGAGGTAGTGGATACCTTCATCAATGGCTCATGCAGAGCATTGCTGATTTGTTCTCCCCAAAAAATAACTTGTTTGCCTTGGAGAATTATCTTAATGAAGGGGTACATCTATTCATGAAATAGTGAGGAAGAAGGTAAACCCTTTACCCTACTGAGAAGGGTGATTAGGTCACTAACTTATATGAACTCACTCCTTGGAAAGCTTTGTGGCCATCTTGACAAGTTTACCCTTGGAGTCTTGAGCCAACTATTATTGATTAATTTCTTCACTCTTTTGGGATCTTTGTCATACTCCTTATGTGGTTCAATTAAATTAAGCTTTAATACTTTAGTAGTGGGAGGACACATGAACACTTTATCAATAAATTCAGAGTCTTGTCTAATCACCATATTACCACCAGCATCTAACACAACCCTAGTATCCTTATTGTAGAACTAAGTGCACTGGAAAATGAACTCTATGTTATGATCTAGTATAGAAAAAGAAGATACCAGATGAATATTTCTATTGATTATCTTCTTTATTTCATGGCTAGGATTGCTTGATCTAGTTCTTTCTATGAACTCAGCCATATCCACTTGACTGATCTCTGTATCCCTAATGTCATCAACATTAGAAGTAACTGAGGTGATTAGAAAAACACCTTGATACTTGTATTTCATTGTATTCAACTTCATCAGATAAACCTCAGTCATTTGGAAGATCTTTTATTAAAAGGATGTCAATGAAGAAGGATCCTTGAGAGAAACTGCAACAAGAATCATGATCATGCAATTAGGGGAAAAATTGGCAATCTGGGAAAACTGCATGTTGGTGATCATGACCATGGGAATGTGATTGAAAGGGATAAGGCATGAGTAGTTTGAAAAGTCAAAGGGAAGTGGGCTTAGAAAAACAAAGTTTCCTAGAGTTAGGATTTTTGAGAAAATGTATGTAGGGGTGGCAAAAATTTCCGCCCTTACATCTGGGAGAATGTTTGGTTTTTTATGCATAGGCAACAATTTTTGTCACCTTTGCATTTGGAAATTTTTTAGGGGTGGCAAAAATTGTTTCCTATTCACATGGCATGGAGAATATGTGTAACGATGATGAAAATTGATGCCCTTACACATGTGGTAATAGATTTGTGTAATGGTAGTAATTTTTGATGCTATTACACAATGTTAACTCAATTTTTTAATGTAAGGGCAGCAAAAATCACCACCCTTACACTAATAGCAATGGATTTTTTGGATTTTTAGGGTTTTTAGGCTTTTGCCCTTTCGAGGAGAAGAGGGAGGAGGAAAAATAAGAAAAACTAAAACCTAAAAAGGAAAAAAGGAAAAAACATAACTTTAAAGAAAAGAGAAAGAACAAAATGAAAACCTAAAAATAAAAGAGGGAGAATGCAAGACCTACTTGATAAATCAAAATCCAATGCTTGAAGCCAGAAAAATTGCAATGCCACTCATTCACTTGGTCCACTGGTTGTAGGGAGGAGTAGACAACTTGAAATGATCCAAATGAGGCTCAAATCAGCATTAAAAAGGTTAAATTCGATGCCAACCACTCAACATGTGTAGTCATAAATGTTGAATGTGAAAATTGAGATCATGCATGGGTATAAAGTTTTGCTACCCTTGCATGAATGGTAGAAAGTGCAAGGGTAGAAAAAGTCACCGCTCCTACATGAAAATGCTTGAAAAATGATAGGGTGGCAATTTTTGCTACTATTGCATCGAAAGATGCAAGGGTGGAAAAAATCTCTGCCTTTACATGGAAACAAAAAACAAAATGCAAAGGTGGAAAAAAATGCCAACCTTGCATGATAACTAAAAACACTAACTCCTTGAAATTTATCAAAATTTTGACATTATGATCTCATCTAGGCCGCAACAATTTTCATGTCTTTTTGGAGAAATCACAATGAAGGTTGTGAAATTTTCAAGGAGTTAGTTGACTATACTCGAGATCAAGAGAAACTTGTCTCGAATGTTGAACTTAGAGTGAAATGGAGAAGTTTCGTAGGGGTTATTCCAAAAATGAGCATAGCTAATTTTGGGAACAACAGCTGGCTCCTATTGGGGAACTTTTATCGATTGAACTTTGAAAAGATTGATGAGAGTAGAATCCAATCTCTAAGTGCCTTCATCCATGCCATTGGCTCATGGAGTCAAGCTAAGAAAGATAAAGACATGAAAAACCAAACAAAAATAAATAAATGTAAGACTATACAAATGCATAAATAAACTCATCTAATACTTCAGGGATTGAAGTGTTTTAGATGTTGCCCATTGTGAGGCAGTGAAAATGGTGTTCCATCTTGATATCCTAGTAAGAAGTTATTTTCACCATAGACCTGATGAAAGGTAAATAGACCTCTCTACAAAGAATCAAATTTGTCATGCATTCCTTTTGGTTCTCTTCTCTTGTCCCATAATAAGACTTGATCTCCAATCTAAAAATCATGAATCCTTGCTCTTTTATAAGACTTTCTTTACCTAATTTTGATGTGTAGTAATCTGGTCCACTACCATGGTTCATTACTCATCTAGTTCAACTAGGCACATGAACCTTTTGTCAATAAAATTTTCAAAAGTTTGATCTTTAATTTCCTTTGCCAACATTAATGCTGGTAGTTCCAGAGCGATTGGTATCTCCACATTTAAACCATACACAATTTGAAATGGTGACATACCTATTGCTTTCTTGGGTGTAATCCTGCCTACCCCCAAAGCATCAAATAATGCTTTATACCAAGTTCTCTAATTATCATCTACCAATTTCCTGATAATAGTAACCATATTTTTGTTGCTTGATTCTATTTGACCATTTCCTTGTGGATAATAGTCAGAGGAGTGGAAAAGAATAATCCCGTAATTGTAGCAAAACTTAATAACCTCATGAGAAGAGAAACAAGTAGCATTATCTATTACAATCTTAGTTGGGACCCCAAATCAAGAGATGATATGTTTTTAAGGAAATTACATACCACTTCCAAAGTAACATGCTTGTTTGGAATGGCTTCCACCCACTTGGTAAAATAGTTTATCACGGTGAGAGCATAGTCATGTGCAGCACTTGAGGACAGGTTCACGGTGCCTATGAAATCAATACCCCATTATTGAAATAGTTATTCAATCACTACTAGCTTAAGGGGTAATGCGGCCAATTTAGGTTTCCCAATGAACTGCTGACTCAACTCACACCTATGTATCCAAATGTATGCATCTTGAAACAATGTAGGCCAATAGTATCTAGCTCATAGAATCTTGTGATCCATCACTGGTGCAAAAAAATGTCTTCAAAAGGCCAAATTATAGAAGGAATCTAAAAGTTTACTTTGTTGCACCTTATTGATGCAATGAAGAAACACCCCATCAAGGTTTCTTTTATACAAACCATTATCCCATAGGACAAAGTTAGCAGCCTTCAACTTAACATTCCATTTTTCTTTATAGGACAGATAGGTGGGACACTCACCATAGGTAAGAAAATAAGTGATATTGAAATACCACTCATTAGTAGTAGTGACGAAGAGAACTGTAGGCACGTCATCAACCTTGGTTCCTTCATGTCCTATTTTCTTTGGTATGTTATCAGTAATCAGTTGGTAGAGACCTTTTACCTGCACAAGCTTGGTAGGTTTGATATCAAGATCAAACTCTTGAATTTTAGTAATTTAATTGCCCCTTTTAGTGCCAAACTCCTATTGAGTTAGAATAGGCTTCACTATTGTATCAAGAACCAAAATAATAGTATGTGAATGTAGGATGTAGAATCTAAACTGCTTTACTACCTTAACTACAACCTAATAATGCTTCTCCATGTTCAACTATTTCAATTTGTGACCTTTGAGAGGACAGCTCATAAATGATATGGGAGATTCCATGCCTTATTTGTTTGGTTGGACTAAAATGGCTAAAAGTGTATGTTCAAAAGTGTAGCTATATACTATGAAGTCTTTGGTATAATCTGGGAAAACCAAGATTGGGGCATGGGCGATCACTTTCTTGATATCTTTAAATGTGGACTTGCCTTCTACAGTCCAACAAAAAGTGGCTTTACCCTTCATCATGTCGATAATGTGGTGAGTCTTCTCTGTAATGAATCTTCATAAATGAATCTTCATAGAAAATTCACCTTTTCAAAGAAAGAATGAACTACAGTCTTACTAGTAGGAAGAGTAAGATTTTGGATAGATTTGACTCTTTATGAGTCAATTTCTATGATTTCTTAGGATATAGTGTGACTGAGAAGTTTACCTTCTGTAACCCCAAAAACTAACTTCTTGAGATTAAGAGAAATACCATTTTGCCATCAGTGTTCCAACACTTGTTGTAAATGATGCACATGATCAGGACAATGTTTAGAAAAAATTGTCAAGTCATCAAGATATATTACAATAAACTTCCCTATTACGTCTCTGAAGGCAAGATCTATTTCTCTTTGGAAGGTGGCACTATTATTGATCAGACTAAAAGGCATTCTATGATATGTAAAAGTGCCCCATAGTGTAGTGAAAGTAGTTTTATGTTGGTCTACTTCATTGACTTCCACTTGATTATACCTAAAAAAACCATCTAACATTGATAACATTTCTAAACCAGTCACTATTTGCAACACTTGATCCATGATGGGTAAGGGATAGTTATCCTTTAAAGAGGATTGATTTATGTTTATGAAATCAACATAGATATGAATTTCTCCATTCTTTTTTCTCAATGGGACTATGTTAGCAATCCATGTGGAATGATGGATTGGAAAAATAATTCTTGCATTCAACATCTTCTAGATCTCAAAAAGGATAGTACCTGATATTTTGGGGTTCTATTGCCTTTATTTCTACTTGTGAAGCAATGATCCAACTTTAAGAGGAATTTCATGTTGAATTTCTTTGAGGCCAAGAGATTTAAGATCATCATAAGAATATGCCAAAATACTAATGCAATGGTGAAGAAGAGCAATGAATTTGAGCTTTTCATCTGAAGTGTAACAATTCCCAATGTTGACCATTTTAGGATTTTTTGTTATACTCAAATTTACTTGATCAAATTCCTTGGAGGAATTTGAATCCATTTGTTGCTGCTTGACATACTTTTCATGCTTATCAAATAAATTTTCAAGAGAAACCAAACCTTTTGGAATTTTATTCCCCTTGAGTTGAAGAAACTCTTCACCAATTTTTGAATCTATTTCAGAAACTGATTCCCATGGTGTAGATTCACTACCTTCAAAATAAAGATCCTTAAAGCTATCCATCTTTTCCATAAAATAAATGATTTTATTGTCATCATTAAACACCTACCAATTATTGGCATTATTAGGTACACTTGGTCGAAAGACCAACTCAATAGTGTACTTTTCCCCTTTGAAATCTTTATGAGGAACCATGAGGGTTGTAGAGAAAACCAATGAATTTGCATGATCATTGAATTCTCTTGGCATAGCAAGAATATTGAAAGCATCAAAACTTTCAATAGAATCCCATACTAGATTGTGATAATGTTACAATCTTTCATTTTTGTTTTGGTACAGATTCCTTACCTGACAAACCACTAGTTTAACATATCCCCGAGCATGAAGAATCTTAATACCTTTAAGATGATAAGATTTTAATCCAAGTAGCAAAGACTCATACTCGGTGGTGTTGTTGGTGTTGTTGAACTATAACTTATACAAATAAGGAAAAATTTCTCCTTGAAGGGATATCAAGACAATTCCAACTTCAGAATTGGTAGAAGGGTAACTGTCATCAAATTATAAAATCCAAACATCATTATAATTTGATTTTTTAAAAGATTTATCTTCGTTAGTAAGTGAAGATTCTTTGTTATTTGAACCTTGCCTTAACAATTCTTCTAATTTTTTTATCTAAATTTTCTAAATTGTCACTTAAATAATTTTCATTTGATGATCTAAAAACATCTTCAGTGGTTAAAAAATAGTTACCCATTCTTGATGATTCAAATAAAATTTGAGCTTTAGGATCTAATGTTTGGGTGACATATATTTTGACTCTTTCTCAGGAAGCAATTTTTTCATGATGCCTTTAATAGATATCCTTACTTTAGATAGATCCATATTCAACTCTCCACCTACATCCTTGTAAAACAAATTTTGAACAGAATGCCATAGGAAGTTGGAACGTCAGCCACCAAGACTACCATTTTAATTCTTTTATCTAGAAAAGGCATAAATACAAATTGGGCATCTTTAATTTGACCTAGGAGTGGTACTTTATTGTTTTCCATGGAGAAGCATCTACCAAAAGTCTTAGTTAAGGTGAGACCAAGAGAATCTACTACCTTAGTGGGTATAACATTGTCAGAGGCTCTAAAGTCTAATATACAGTTGCTTAATTTATGACCATTTATCAAAAGGGAAACATAGAAAGGTTTTATTTTCCTGGGGTCAATAGGAGGAGTAGCGAAAAGATTATTTTGAGTGGATTTGTTCTTTGAGGAATCATGAGTCATCTTTAGAAAATCTTATCCTGTAGGGACAATTTTGTTTTTTATGTATTCAGCCAACCTATCAAACTGTTTAGGATTGACTCGCAAGTACTCAACTTCGGTCATTTAAATCTTGGTATTTCTATCATGATCAACTATGTCAAATAATTGGAATGAAATAGAAATAAAGGAAGTACATCATCCTATTCTTTATTAGGCATGGCGCTAGTTTGAGAAATAGAAGCAGAAGGTACAAGATGGTTTGAGGTACTTACTTTCTTATTGGTCATTAGGTCCTTTGATTGGAAAGGCAATGAAGTCCCCCATTTAGCAGTTGAAACTATTGGCTGAGGTTCTTCTCCCACCTTTTTTTTATCAACTTGTTGAGTCAACTAATTTTGGGACCTCGTAAAGACAACATATGATCCATCAAGCACTTCTCTTTTTTTCTTAGCTTCATCTTGGTATTATAGAAAACTAATATTGGAACCACCAACTAATTCTTCTTCTCCTTCTGCAAAGAGATTAGCATTATCTTCTTGGTCCAATTTAGGCTGGAAAGAAAGATCATGTTCAACTTCATGATAACCGACTACTGAGTTAATCAGTGCTACTTCAATGGCGAGCTTCCCCTGTGTGGAAGAAAGACAGTTGGATTATCCTTGATTTTTATCAGTGTTTCCTTGATATAAATTATTGGGAAATGTCCTCCTTATCATCTCTTGATAATGAGGAGTAGACATACCTTGCGACATTTGCCTTTTCAGAGCTAGTAATTCATTTGCCAAGTTTTACAACATAGGATATGTGGTGCTCGTGAAAGAACTTTCAGCGGATGAGGAAAATTTATTTTTATTAGAATATTTTCTAATCTTACTTGCTAGGATAAGATCATCTTCAACCTTAGTAGCCAAATTTTGGGTTGCAAAAAGATTTATAGGGCCAGCCCACGTCAACAAAAAACTAACTTCAAGAAGTTAAGAGTTGATGAAAAAGTATTTAATATTATTTGGTGTTGGTTAAGAAATTATAGGTATTTTATTCCTTAACTTATTGAATTTAGCAATGAAATATTGTATAGGATCATGGGGTTCCTTCTTCATTTGCATAAGCTGAGCCAACAATGTATGTGCACCTTCTACAAGTTTAAATCTAGCCACAAACCTGGCCTTGAGAGTGTCCCAATTAGTTATAGTTTGAGATTGAAGGTGATAAAACCAATCCATGGTAGTGCCTTGTAAATTTTCTACAAATAATCACACTACTATATCTTCATATTCAACGCCTATCAAACCACATGCTATGCAAAAAGTATCAATATGCTCATTAGGATGAACTTTCCCATCACCATAGAATTTGGGAAAATTCTTTCTCAAACTATGAGGTAGTTCATGTAAAGGTGGAGTTAGATTGAGAGGACCAAAATTATTACCCCAAGTACCTTGGGCTTCCATGATATGATGGTTAAAAGGAGGGATAATAAACCTTGGTGGGGTAAGTATGGACAAAACTCTACTAGCACTAAAACTAGAAGCTTCATCTGGTATTGGAGATCTAACATTGGTAGGAGGAAAATTCTTGTTACACTGAAGGTGAGATGGTGAAGAAAAAATCTCAAAATTATTTCATTACACTAACTCGAATATAGGATCAACAATACCTTGAGCTCTCTGGCTTCGTGTGTGTGGTGGATCTTCTAGAGTGTAAAATTAAAAATGACTAAAAATGCTTCAATTTGAAGCTTGAAGCTTTAAAGTGCATATTTGTATGCCAAAAAGTATTGGGTGAATATTTTTTCATCAACTAACTGAAGGCAAAATGGGTATATCAACCATAGCATAATGAGATAAATCTCTCCTCTCAGCAAGGGGAGGCTCCCTATAAACTATAATATACTAATATAAACTAAAAATAGACTCAGGGGTGAGATCATACCATTCATCTCTCTTCTTGTAGAGATGATGTTCACAAGGTAAAGGAAAATTCCTATGTAATAACTAAAAACAATTCTCTTCATTCAGAAATGATGTCCAATAAATAGTAGGAAAATTTCTTGGGTAGTAACTAGATCCACGAGAAACCCATGAAGGCATAAAGTCTTTCCTTGCTTCCCTTACTAATTTATAATGTATATAATAGTAGAATAAAGTGTATCTCAAAGTCTCCACTAAAAACTATAACAAATTATAAGATCACAAAGGATATAAGTAGTATAAAGCCTTTCTAATACCCTTTTCACTAAAACATAAAAAACACAAGCTAAAGGTAATTATAGCATCATAAAGTTTTCATAATTAACTTCAGAACATCTTGCATATAATTTCCACACACTCTAATTATTTAATAAAATAGATGAGATATTATTAGGAAAAAGGAAATAAGAACAATTTCCTAAATAACACAAGTTATTCCAATGCAAGGTTTGAAAAGTCGCCCGCTTTCTCATTCATTCAAGAAAATATGATTTACAATCTGAGCTCAAAGTCTCAAAAGGCATCTCAATTTGGGTAGATTTTTTGCTTCTAATTACCAAAAGATATATCTCTATTACAAAAGAGGCTCTCTTTATTTATATGGATAAGCCTTGAGGATTTAAAAAAGATTTAAATAATTTGACCTAGTGAAAGATCAAAGTCTTTGTTGACTTTGGACTTTCCATATTTTTACATGTATTTACAAATGACAAAATTACACATGAAAATGTCTAAAGTGGTTACAAAAGTACATTTGAAAAAATGGAAATTAAATCAAAGGAAAATTGATTCAATTTGTAGCTTCATCTTTATTTATGTGAGCATCATACATGGTGATAGTTGCTTGTATCCCAATACTTTCTAGAGTAACAATATTATTGAAAATCATCTTCATCTTGACTATGGCATCTCTCACTATTGTGACCAATTTTGCATGACTAGTTAATATGGTTTTTAGATTATCCACAGTTAACTAATTATCTAGTATATTATCCATGGTGGCTACCGAGAATGGTTTATCTTCAAATTCCTTTTGGAACATACCTTTAAATTCTTGAACCATTTCTTTTACTGAAAGGAATTAGTTTTTTTGCGATGTAAGTTTACAAGGCAACTCCTCCAATTTATGAAAACTATTTATGTCACTTTGTTCACTGAGGTCCTTTGATGATTAGAGGTTGATAATCAATTCCTTAAGCACCTGACTCCTATATATCAATTCTTCTTTAGTTTTAGTATAAGAGTCTCTATCAGCAAAGATGCCAATTGATATTAGAGTGCTTATTTTTAGCTTCTTCATATCCATCCACTTATCAAGATACTTTTTTATGCTTTTAATATCTTGAGAAATGATATTGATAAGATCATCCATTTTTGCTCTCACCTTCCTCATCTTACCCATTTTCTCAGACAACTCTATGAGCAAGGAAATTCCTTGTGTATGCATCTTGTCCAAGTACTCTTCAAGTACTTTTCCCTTGAGATAGGTCCTTTCTACTTTCTAAATCATGGGATCATCTATGGAGATAGCCTTTAGAGTTACTATTTCTAGAGTGAAAGTTATTCTCCTTATTACCATAGTCAATTTTTACACCATTGCTTTATAATGGTCCTTCATTTCTCTCTCTCTATCAAACTTCTAAACTAAGATGTCCATAGCTGATTGCATATCACTCTTAGCACTTTCATGAGTTATCTTTCCTAACTCAATTCAAGAGATAGAGTAGTCATTTACATCAAAAATTTTAAGAGTTGCATCCTATGGAGGTTTTTCTATTTCCAAAAATTTGTGCCCTTTATCCTCAATCATCTTTGAAAGAATTTTTAGTTTTTTGGGAGTCTTGACTTTTATTGGCACCATTTTATTGAAATCAAAGTCATCAAGGAGATGGCCTATTTTTTCCTTTTGGGCATATAAGTACTTACATTAGTATCAATCTCCATAGTTGGTGTTACTATAGTTGCACCTACAGTAGTGGTGGAAACAATAGGTAGAGTATCAGTAAGAGCTACACCTTTTGCTGAATGATCGAAAGTAGAACTATCTCTGATATCAAAAGATGGAGATGACAAATTAGGGATTGACCCTAAGGAATGAAGAATATCTCCAGAAGTGCTTTGAGGGTCTTCAAAAATAATTTTGGAAGGAGAGGCTACTCGAAAAGTGGGAAAATTGATTAGAGAAATAGATGAAAGAGATACAACAGGTGTGTTAGGTGGGGAAGAAGAAATTCCTATTTTGGGCTATACACCTTCTTACAGAGATAGAGTTTCTTTTTTATATTGATCTATGGGCCTATCATCAATCTCCATTTCCTCCACTACTAGTTCTTTAGCACTTTTCTTTTCAACCTCTATATCTGTTGTTCTTGTCTCTTTTTCTATAATTTTTGACTTCTTTGTCATGAAGATAATCCTAGGCTTATGTGGCCTATCAGAAGTAGGGACATCACTTTTATTCTTCATCCCATTTTCCACTCTCCTCCTTGTTTACTCTTGAAATTTAGCTTCTGATCCTGTGATGAACTCTTTCAAGGTGATTCCATTATTTGCTAACCAATCATTGGTGTTTGCTAATATTGGTTTGAATCTTTTCCTCAAAGAAGTCAACTCCTTCTGAGACCATTAGGTTTGAGGAAGAGGGGTATTGGTGATCATTTCAGTGTGGTATCTATTATTGATCAAATCTCTATCATCCACTAGATTCTTAGGGATGTCAGTGAGTCTTAGATATTATATCTACTCAAGAGACAATCTATTGTAGTCCATTTTCTTAACATGTTATACAGTCCTCAAATCAACCCAAACATCTTTGATCATAGGCTCATGAAACTGGGTCTTCTTCCTAATTATATCTTTTACACCTCTATAGTCAAAGTTTGGTCTCCTTTTGAAATGCTTCATGGTGATGAGTTGCATTTCAGTCTCCATAACTCTAACTTTTCTAGCAGTCAATACTGAGAACTTGCCAATTTCAATCAAGAACCTAAAACTAGGTTTCTTGAGTTTCATCTGCTTATTGTTTACAACAATAATTTGCTTACACAGCTCCATCAAGACTAATTTATCTAAAGTGAATCTTGGAAGAATATAAGGATGACCTTGGAAAAAGCCAACCTACAGATAAGAAAAAGAAGGGAATTACAAGAACATATATCTAAAGTCGTTCACAACTGTCCAAGCTTTGTCTGACACTCTTTTTTTTCTAATTAGGGATCAAAGAGACACAAAAATACTATGAATAAAGCATCATTTACCCTCCTAAAATGATGGATAGAACCCTTCAATGTCAATTGAGAGTAATATTGATAAACTGGGGTTACTTTCCTGTCTCCTTTTGATGTTAAACTTGGAAAGGTTCTAATTGACACTGCAATATATACCAGGTATGAAGTCATGTAGAATTTGGAGGTAGTGGATACCTTCATCAATTTCTCATGTAGAGCATTATTGATTTGTTCTCCCCCAAAAATTACTTGTTTTCCTTGGAGAATTATCTTAATGAAGGGGTACATCCATTCATGAAACAGTGATGAAGAAGGTAAACCTCTTACCCTACTGAGAAGGGTGATCAAGTCACTAACATCTTCTATAAAATCACTCCTTAGAAATCTATGTGGCCATCTTGACAAGTTCACCATTGGAGTCTTGAGCCATCTATTATTGATTACTTTCTTCACTCTTTCAGGATCTTTGTCATGCTCCCTTTGTGCTTCAATGAAATCGAGCTTTAATACTTCAGTAGTGGGAGGACACATGAATACTTTGTCGATGAATTTAGAGTCCAGTCTAATCACCACATTACCATCAGTGTCTAACATAGCTGTGGTATCCTTATTATAGCACTTAGTGCACTAGAGAATGAACTCTGTGTTGTGAGCTGCTACAGGAAAAGAAGATACTAAATGAATATTTCTCTCAATTGTCTTCTTCATTTCATGGCTAGGATTGCCTGATTTAGTTCTTTCTATAAACTCAGCCATATCCATGTGACATATCTTTGTATCCCTAATGTCATCAACATTATAAGTAATTAAGGTGATTGGAAAAACACCTTGATACTTGTACTTCATTATCTTCAACTTCTTCAGAGAAACCTCAGTCATTTAGAAGACCTTTTGTCAAAAGGATGTCGATGAAGAAGGATCTTTGAGAGAAACTACAATAAGAATCATGATCATGTAATCAAGGAAAAAATTGGCAATCTGGGAAAATTGTATGTTGGTGATCACGACCATGGGAATGCACTTGAAAGGGCTAAGGCATGAGCAAGCTACAAAGTTAAAGGGAATTAGACTTAGAAAAATGAAATTTCAAAATTTACTAGAGTTAATATTTATAAGAAAATGTATGCAGGGGTGGCAAATATCACTGCCCTTGCATGTGGGGGAAGGTTTGTTTGTTTGTGTATAGGTGGTAATTTTTGCTGCCTTTACATGTGGACATTGTGTAGGGGTGGCAAATTTTTTTGACTATGCACATGGCATGGAAAACATGTGTAAGGGTAGTGAAAATTGCTGCCCTTGCACATGTGGCAATGGATTTGTGTAATGGTGGCAATTTTTACCACTATTACACAATGTTAACTTAGTTTTTTTATGTAAGGGCAGCGAAAATCACTGCCCTTGTACTAATAGTAATGGGTTTTTTGTATTTTTAAGGTTTTTAGGATTTCACCCATTCGAGGAGGAGAGGGAGGAGGAAAAATAATATAAACTAAAACCTAAAAAAGAAAAAAGGGAAAAGCATAACTTTAAAGAAAAGAGAGAAAAAAATGAAAACCTAGAAACAAAATATGGAATAACGCAAGACCTACTTGATAAATTGAAATCTAATACTTGAAGCTAGAAAAATTGCAATTCCACTCATTCACATGGTCGACTGGTTACAGGGAGGAGGAGCAGACAACTCGAAATGATCTAAATGAGGCTCAAATTGGCATTAAAAAGGTTAAAGTTGATGCTAACCACTTGGCACATATGGTCATAAATGCTACACATGAAAATTGAGATCATGCATGGGTGGTGATTTTTACATCCTTGCATGAATGGTAGAAAATGCAAGGGCTACAAAAATTGCTGCTCTTGCATTAAAATGCTTGAAAAATGCAAGGGAGGTGATTTTTGCTTCTCTTGCATCGAAAGATGCAAGGGAAGTAAAAATCACTGCCTTTGCATGGAAACAAAAAACAATACATAAAGGTGACAAAAAATGTCACCTTGCATGATAACCAAAAACACTAACTCCTTGAAATTTATCAAAATTTTGACGTTCTGATCACATCGAGACTGCAACAATTTTCACATTTTTTTGGAGAAATCACAAGGGAAAGTTGTGAACTTTTCAAGGAGTTAGTTGACTATACTCGAGATCAAGAGAAACTTGTCTAGAATGATGAACTTAGAGTGAAATGAAGAAGTTTCGTAGGGGTTGTTCCAAAAATGAGCGTAGCTAATTTTGGGAACAATAGGACTCAAAGTGTACAATGGCATATAAAACTTAGTGGGTAGGGTTAAATCTAGTGGTGGAGGTCAGAAGGCCACCAATATAATTATAGGGGTTATTCAGGGAGAGAGATGCAGTGATACAAGCCTAAGATATCACAATAAAGGCTCAAGAGATAGCCTAGGTAGAGTTTTTAACCTTATAGGGGCATGTGGTGAAATTATAGGGTTAGATTAGGGCTCTATAGGGTCATGTTGCAGCACTACATGGCTAGGTGATTATTTTAGAGGGTCAGGTGACTATAGTGATAGCAAAGAGAGATACTCTAAGAGTAGCAGACCATTCCAATCCTCCTCCTCCACCACCATAGGGACTAGTACAGGTTGGGCCATCATCAGGTGATATGGGTCCTATACATATTGTGTTCATGGTGAGGTATTTGACTACCCTAGATGAGATTGTTTACTATGAGAGGGTGATTAGAGAGTTCTCATAGATATAGAGATATTCAGAGTTTAGAGAGTAGAAAAGGTTGATGTCATGTGCGATAGCTTCTAGCTCATATCAATGCAGATAGATAGAGAGTGGTGATGACATTGCCTCCTCATGACCACATGGAGAGCCTCAAGGACCCTGAGTATTAGAGTTTGTATGTTTTTGTTTATATATGTTACATGTATACTAGCTTATCAGCTGAAGATGTGAGATGTAAATTTTGAGAGAGATTTATGATGTTATGATGATGTAGATGATGAACATGTATTTTGATCACATATTCTATATATATGAGATTTTCATGTATTGCCATGTTTTTATTTGAGATGTGTTACTTGTGATTGTGATGATGATATGGATGGTTTTTATTTTATGTTATGTTAGTTTGGATGTTAATGTTGATCATGTTATTTGAGTTTAGACTAGCCTCTCCCATTTATGTGATGGTATATGCATAGTTGATTGGTTAATTTCTTCTTAGCATTTTTCCATATTTGTGATGATGTATTCTTAAAATGAATAGATTGGTTATGTTAGTTTATTTCTAAATTTTTCCATATTTGTGATGGTGTAAGCGTAAAATAAATAGGTTGATTAGGTTAATTTATTTCAACATTTTTCCATATTTGTAATGGTGTATGCATAAAATAAATAGGCTGGTTAAGTTAGTGTTGGTATGACACTATCTCTCCATCTCAAATAGAGATATCAACATGTGATGTGGATGGGAAAATAAAGAGGTAGAATGCTCATGCATTGGCAAAGACTGTAATGTAGAACATAAATAGGCTCAGGAAAATGAGCCTCTTTCATGCCCTATATTTTTGAATTATTGTGTTTGTTACAGAAGCATTATGTTTACCTGATGTTAAATGAGCTCCATAGTCCCTCGAAATATTATGAGGGGAAAAAGGAGAGAATGAGGAAAAATGCTTAGATAACATAACCTACCAAGTAGAAATGATATGTCCCTTTTGTGGATGACTCGAGAGCTAATATAGGCAAGCCTATGACTTAAAGTTTTTCTTTTGCTTGTGTAAGTTGTTCAATGCAGGAATCCTAAAATGGGATTTTGTAAAGGGTAAGGTCATGAAAATAGGTGAAGATCCCTTTACATTTGTGTTCTTCCTTTGAGAACAAATCTTTTCTTAGCCATCCTTCAAGGGAGTGGTCTAAACATTTATTTTTAATTTTGTATAGCTATCCTTCAAGGGAGAAGTCTATTGATAGTAGAAAAAGGAAGTTATATAGTTGTCCTTCAAGGGAGTAGTCTACATTGAAAAACATGTCCTAAGATTTTATAAATTTTTCAAATATCCCATTTTTTTTTAATTTTAGTCATGAAATAGACTATAGAGGCTTAGGAGTTTCCCACTATGAGGATAAAAGCATACCAATATGTAAGTTATCTAAGTGTATAGGAGTAAGGGTGAAGAATAAGGTAAAAAAATGTAATAGGGATGCTCAAGGGATGAGCTCAAGTTAAACATGAAATAAAGTGATGTTGGTTTTAACAAAAGAATGGTCATATATGTAAGGCATTTAAAGGCTTAGGTTTTGGCCTTCCTTTAAGAGAAGATAAGTGATAAGTTATTGAACCATACTTGTGAGTTATGATATAAGGTCCAAGCCAATTAGGAGAAAACTTAGCCCATTTTATTTTCTCCATGTTCGTCACATGTTAATTTTATTTTAAGATGAGATCTCTTATATTAAAATATTTCTCTTTGAGGTTTTTGTTATAAGTGTGTTTTATATGCTCTTGATAGATTTGGAGGTGGTTGAGGCATATGAGATGGCACTCATCAAGAAATTCAAGTTGGGCTAAATGTTCTTGGCAAAAGTCATTTTTATTAAGTATGTCATGTAGAAAAATGTGAATAGAAGGAATTTAAACCTCAAGAGGTAAAACAACCTCTATCCCATATACCAATTAAAAAGCTGTAGCACTCATAGGGGTTTGAATGCTAGTGTGCTAAGCCTATAAAGCAAAAGGAATGTGAGTGTGCCAATTTTTTTCCCATATTATTGACTACCTTCATGAGATTTTTTGTCAAAGTTTTGATAGAAGCTTCTACTTGTCCATTAGCTTGGGAATCGTATGGTGATGAGAAGCTTAATTTGATTCCAAATGAATCATGAAGATATTGAATAGTCTTATTCTTGAAATACTTTCCATTATCTATTAAAATCTTGTGAGGTAAACAAAAATGATAAATGATGTGATGGTTAATGAAGTCAACAATTTTATCAGATTTCATAGAAATGAGAGGGATAGACCTGACTCACTTAGTGAAGTATTCAGTGGCAGTAATGATAAAATGATGACAAAGTGATGATTGAGGGTTAATCTCTCTGATTATATCTAATCCCCATTGTGAGAATGGAAAAAAAGTCATTGGTGACTTACAATTCATGACTAAGAATGTAAAGGAGGTTATCATGTTGTTAACACTTGACACAATGTCAAATGCAATCAACACAGTCTTGATGAAGTGTGGGCCAATAGTAGCAATGTTAAAGACTATGTTTAGAAACTATGTGACCATTGAAATGCCCACCACACATCCCATAATAGACTTCCTTAATAGTAAAGGGAAACTTAGTACTAATTAGGCATCTAAGGAGAAGACCATCAAAACTTCATTTGTAGAAAAGTCCCCCTAGTATAGTATAATGAGGGGCATGTTTTATGTAGGCCAGTTTCCCAATATTAGAAAGATTAGGAGGGGTAATAGAGAAGGAAAGATAATCCATGATTTGTTTATACCATAAGTCTTATGGGTTGGTTGTTACATTTCCTACAAAGAGGATGTTAGCTGAGACATATGAGGGCAATGTTAAGTGATGCATGGTGACATAGGTTCTCATAGAGGAGGATGAAGAGGGTATGTGTGAAGAAAGTGAAGCCATCATGTCAACAATTTTTTTTGTACATTGAGGAATATTTTGTAAGAGATAAGAGTCAAATGATCCCAAGAGGGTATCTACACATTATTTATATCACTGTAGAATTTCATTTTTATTTATATCACTGAGAATCACTAAAAATGGTTATGGATTTGATACCCATGAAGAGAGATATTTAAAGTCCTAGAATCAAAGCCTCATATTCAACCATATTTTTATTGCATTCAAAAGTTAGTTTAAATAATAGAGGCATGGGATCACCATGTAGAGGAATAAGAATGACCCCCACACCCCCATTGATGAGCTCAAAATATGGCTCATTATTGACATGTTATTTCCCTCAATTCATCTCTCAAAGGATATTATCTTATGAAAATCTTAGGTTTTTAGATAGTTATTACATGGAAAATAGATATTTGTCTTGTTTATATTAAACCAAAGATTAAACCTTTACTTTGTCATTAATATCTAACACATAGCATATTTTAGTGATTTTTTTTGTGAAGAATGCTCAGGAAGAAGACATAGGCAATGTATAGTGAACATTCAATTTTGATCTCTATCTAGAATAACTATGGACTCCACATGCTTGCTTCTACAGAATTTGCATGCTTGTTTATACATACTCTATAGGCTTGTTTCTATGGACTATGTAGGCTTATTTCTATGGACTTTGCAAGCTTGTTTCTATAGACTCTGTAGGCTTGTTTCTACAGACTCCATAGTCTTATTTCTAAAGACTCTATAGGCTCATTCATCCCGAATCTACAAGGTCAATTCTATGGATTTTATAAGGATAAAACTACAAATGGGGAAGTTGGTAGCCAAATAGGATAAGAGAGAATCATTCCATCTGGAATCAAATAAGGAAAATAACCACCTACTATTTTGTAGGATTTGCATTTGATAAAATTGTATATATATTTGGATCTTAGGACTATTATAGGATAGGATATCTATTTCATCAGAATAATTGGATCTCTTAGAAATCCAATCTCCTATCTTTGTATGAATGTATTGACCAAGGAATCCTATTTATTTGCATCTTATTTTGAGTTGATTATATTATTATAAAATGTAATATTTTCATCATTAAAAAGATATATATTATATATTATATATCAAATGATAAAGAGAAGATAAATGAGGAAAATATTTGTACAAGCATATTATAGGGTTTAATAGATTGTAATCATTTCAGTTTTATGAATTATCACTTCAGTTTCTAGCATTGATTAATCTTTGTTCTTGAGTCCAAGAGGATCAAGGGTCCACTCTCCTTAGAACCAAGAATTGTGTATGGTATTTATGTTATGTTTTATTAATTCATTGTTATAACTAATTAGAATCTTGTTAATGTTTACATTTATTCATAAAAATATCAAAACAAATTCATAGTTTAAAAGGCATTTTATTAGTCTAAAATTATTTCTTTTCTAAGCAAAGTGTGTTTTCTTTTACAACAGACGTGTGAAGCAAATTTCTTTTTGTTAGTTAGGAGTGTGAATTTACTTTCCATGCAAGCGTAAATAGGAGTGTAATTTTTACTTTCAAGCAAAAGAGTGGATTGATTTGATTTCTTTCTTTTCAAAAAAAGAGTGAATAAAGTAGTTTAGGACATTTTTTTCTTTAGTCAAAGTTAGAATAGGAAAATCAAACACCCCCATAAGCAGCCTTCTAGATCTACCATCCTATACCTTACTGCAGACAGCTTTAGACACTAGCCCTGGTTGATAAGACATCAATTGAATATTGATTAAATGAGGAGTTAAATGACACTCATCATTTTTAGTGTTATTTATAGAGATACAAGGTGTTAGTAAGGTAATAATTATTGGTCTAGAATGAAAAACACAAAACATTGTAAAAACCCCTAAAATCCCTTAAAATTTAATAAATTGATGTACCATCTTAGAGATTCTAAAGGATGATTCATCTCAAAATTTTCACCAAGAACACAAGTTGACACTCCTTCAACATCTCTAAATAGTGAACCAAAAGTTACAAGTGAAACCTATCTACAAGAATCTTTTGAAACTTGGATAGAAACTAGGCCATTGCCACAAGTAAGCCCCATATGATAAATTCCTCAAGATCAATCTCTTGCAGGAAGACACTATTTAGAAATTTATAAGGATTTAGAAGAAGCATTTCAAAAATCCATAGCTGAAGAAAATTTTAAGAATTTTCAACAACCCATAACTAATAACACAAATATTTAGTGGGATGATCATCTTGGCTTTGAAACATCATCATTAGAAGAAATGGCTCTCCAACAAAATCAATAATTTGCATAACTAGAAAGGACTTTTTCCTTTCCTATTATTGTAGATCCTAATGATCAACCCCCCATCAAAAAAATTTCACCAACTAATATACCAAATTTTTGGGGAAGATCTACACATATCTTGATCAATTCCTGTTTGAGTTTAAGGTGCTATGTCAAACCTATGATTACATAATAGATAGCCATAAATTAAAACTTTTTCCCTCTACATTTTAAAGATGCATCTATGAGATGGTTCATGGGTTTACCTGGTGATTCTATTAGAACATGGGATGACATGGAAATAGAATTCTTGAATAAGTACCAAGATTATTACCCAGTGTGAGAAAGAAAAGAAGGTTTCTTTATAATAAAATAGAATGAGGATGAATCTTTAGAGGATTATTTGGATATATTCATGTTCACTCATAAAAGAAGTAATTATCCACTCACTGAAGAAGTTCAAAAATTGGTTTTATTGAAGGGGTTAGATGAAGATACTAGAGATGCCTTAGATATGATGGGAGGTGGAGATATAAATAAGTTGTCTTTTAATCAAATTTATGAGCTTTGTACGAACTACTCTTGAATGAAACCTAAAATTAGGAAAGGAAGGTTTGGGAAATCTAATGAAGTGTGTAAGCTAATGGAAGAATTTGCTAATCTAAAGATAGATATCTTAGTTACACTAAATAGTAATTTAGATGGCCTTCAAGCTAAGGAAAATGCAATAAGACCCTTAGCAATCTATTGTCCTAAGTGCAGATAGAAACACACCCTTAGAGATTGCCCCCAGATAGAATCAATGTTTCATCATGTGGGATCTGTGATGCAATAGATCATGATACCAAACATTGCACCCTTCTACCTATTTTAAATAATCAAATGAAAACACAAGTCCAGTCCATTGAAGAAGCAAATTATATCCAAAGATAAAACTTTCTCCCACAAAACTAGGTTCAAGGACAGTTTAATGCATGAAACCTAGTTAATCCATGGATGGCACCATAAAATGTTTTAGTTATTTCACCTTTTTATAATAAAACCCAAATTCCATCAATCTAAAATCAATGCGCAGTACAAGATTGGATGCCAACACCCCCATGGATGATGCCACAACCACAACAATAATGGGTACCACAAAAATAATGGATACCACAACCATATCAACAATGAAATTAGTCATGGAACCCATAGCCACAATTCACCCAACTAAGAAGACCACTTTAATAATAAACTATTATGCCACCTCTAGTTATTTAGAAACAAGGATAAATAAATCAACCCTTACTGCCTACACAACTAATATCAAATCCAAAAAATAAACAACTAGCACCTATTTATGTTGATGAATAGGAAGAGACAATCAATGTTGGAGCTATTGAGTGTTTGGACATACACTTAAGATCAGGGAAAACCATAAGAAAACCTCCAATTCTCATTTTTGAGATACCTGATGAAAAATAAAAAATAGACTCATCTCAATTAAACATTAGATAGGCTGAAATCAAAATGAGCCCTGAAGCAAACAAAGAGAAAAATACTACCCTAGTAGTTCCTTTCCTTGAAAGATTAAAATAAATTAGTATTAAACCATAATCAAACCTGGTCCATGAGTTGTAAAAGATCAATATTGAGGTACCCCTTCTACAAGTTATTAGGGATATACCTAAATTAAACAAGATCATCAAAAACCTTTGTATAAAGACACCTGAGAGGAAAGACAAATATTTGGGAGCCATTCATGTTGATGGAAAAGTTGCTGATTTATTAGTAGGAAAACTATTAGTTCCAAAATATGCAGATCTAGGAAGCCTAGTAATCACAGTCACAATCAAAGGAAATGAAATTCCTAATGTCTTGGTAGATTTGGGAGCAACAATTAATGTTATGATAACTGATACTCTCCATACATTGTCTCTTATGAGAATGCAACTCACAACTACCATACTTCAAATGGCAGACCAATCTATAACTAAATCAGAAGGGATTATAGAAAATGTTGAAGTGCTAATAGAGTCTTGGGAGTATCCAGTAGATTTCATGGTCTTACAACCCAAAATAAAGAATCTATGATATCTCATAATCCCAGATAGACCATGGTTGGATACTGTAGTAGCATTAATTGATTACAGGTCAGGAGACATGACCATTTCTAATGGGTTAAAATCCAAATGCATCTCTTTATATCCTCCTACAAAATCATCAACAAATTACATATAAGAACTTTGGGTGGATGAATCAGACAACACATTAAATAAAATTTCCTCATTAGATGTGATCATAATTAAAAAACACTTAGAAAAATTAAATAGAGACATATACTCAGAATCTACGGACTCTACCAGTCCAAAATCTATGGACTCTAACTGTTGGGTGAATATTTTGTTGACCAGCTAACTGGCATTCAAAATAGTTCCTATCACCATAGCATAGGGAGATTGGTCATCCAGATGTGTAGGTTTACTACATCACAAGGGGATAAATCTCTCTTCTCATCAAGGGGAGGTTCCCTATTAAATATGTGATGGTTATATATATATATATATATATATATATATATATATATATATATATATATATATATATATATAGAAGGTAAGACATAGGGGTAGGATAAACCATCCATCTCTCTTTTTTTAGAGATGATGCTGATAAACAAGGAAGAAATCTTGGGTGATGGGGAAGGTACTTCTCTTCTTTTAGAAGAAACTTTTAGCCAAGAGCCAGATTCCTTCCTAAATAGTAGAAATCATGATGCAATGACAAAAGGCACTTCTCTTATTTTGGAAGTGTTCTTCAACAGGCAACAATAATCTTGTAGGTAGCAAGTAACCGGTAATGGGGGTGTTGAGTGACCAGTAACCCAAGAGAGAAAAATGAAGCACAATGGGGGCACCACATCATCCCAAGGCTCTTTACATAGGAAAGGAAAATGCAACACATTGAAGGTACTTATGGGGGCACAACGTCATCCCATAGTTGGCCTTCAGGACACCTTCTTGATCACCTCCACTAGTTCTACTTGTTAAATCAAATGGATAAGAATGATCCTAGGAAATAGACATACGAACAATCTCCTAAGATAGCATAAGCTATAATAGCACAAAGTCTATAAGTAACTTGTTTTCTCATTAAGAAAAGATAATATGAATTACAATCTAAGCTCAAAGTCTCAGTAATACCTTTCAATTTGGGCAGAGTTTTTCTTTTGATAATCAAAAAGGTCTTCCCTTTCAATTATACAAGAGATTGTAATATATAGAGGCCTGAGGGAAGCTTAGCACTTTCTCCCAATGAAGTGACCCATTCGGCACATTCAATGCCTTGGATGCATTCTTGGTTTTTAGTCAGGAAGGGCCATGCTAGAGTAGGGTAGCTGCCTTAACTATGGCATGTTGATTCATCTCTAGTGCCTCCTCCTTAGCTTGAACCACTCATTCATTCACCTACTTAGCCGCACAACTGTCTACTCTGCCTTTACCTCTAAGGGGGCAGCAGACAGTGCTCTCAATGTTAGTAGACCCCAAATATCTACCATGTGAACTAATTCACCTACTGGCAGTAACTCCTGCTAATTTTCCCTCTTTGTCTCTTCTTTCTCTTGGTCATGTCCTTAGATTCTTTTGAACGCATTTGGGTCTGCACTTTAATTTTTCTAAAATCAATAGACACTTCATTGAGACAAATTTGACATTTACGGGCCTGTCATTCTTCTCAGCAACTCTCTCATGTTTTTCTCACTTGCTATGGCTACTTTCCATTGTGATGTAGATGCAGACACATGGTGACATCCACTGCACAGGGTCAAGACATGTGGCAAGTTCCACGCTTTGAGGCTTTATTCAAAATTGTGTCTCAGCTTGTGACACCTAGTAGTATTTACTACTTTTTGAGGCTCAAATCTTTCCTGAAGGGAACTTGCCCTTCAGGGTCTTCTAAGTGGCCTTTGGGCTTTCTCTCTCTAGTGGGATATGTTCTCTATTTGCCTTACATTATTTACATGTGGCACATTCTGCTTTGACCCACCAGGGATATGTGGCAGCTTTTAGTGTTTTCTAGGAATCATGTGGATGATGACAAGTGGTGGCTTCCACCGAGTTCTATTGAGACTATGGAGATCAAAACAATTTATTTGGACCATCTCAAATGATGACACATGGCATGTTTCACTCACTTCTATGACTTACCCAGGGCCCACCATGGTCTTTAATGAAAATAAAAAGTAGAAGAAAGAAGCTGTGGATAATGACACTTGTCAGCTTCCACCAAGCTTTTTTTTGGGGGGGGGACACGTGGTGGCTTCCATGGGCTTTTCTTGAACCTGTAGATTGAACCAACTATTCGCTACTTTTTTTGGTAAGTGTTTGAAGCCATGGAATAGTTAAACTTTGTTGAACTTTAGACAAAGCATTTGACCCATTTGAAGCTTGCCACCGATATTGAACCTTGAACCCATTAAACTTTGAACCAAAGTGGTTCAAGGTTTAATAGTTCATTGGTTCATTTGATGAAAAGATTGCTGATGACCCTTTTTCAGTTGAATCAAAGTGTTGAACCTACTCTAAAAGTGTCCAAGTGCGAGAAACCAGTCCCTTTTGATTGAACTCACCTATAGAAGCCTTCGAACCCATTGAACTTGCTAATCTATTTATTGAAAAATCTCTAATATCAAAAAATTTGAAATCTTAGAAAAAAAATTGAAAATGAGAGAGACAAACTCAGATCGTATAGGGCCAAAATAGCTTCATATGTTGTTCCAAAATTGAGTGGCATTTTTGGGGATCAACAACTAGCTCTAGTTGGGGAACTTCTTTCTATTGTAAAAATGGTTGAAGGGAGTAGAATCTAGAATCTTCAGTGCCTTGAAGTGTGCCACTGGGCTATGGAGTCATGCTACCCAAAAAGAAAGGCTCCAAAAAATTAAAATGAAATGAACAAAATAGAACAAAAGACTATACAAATATACATATGTATAGGGGAACTCATTTGATACTTCAAGAGTTGAAGTGTTTCAAATGTTGCCCATTGTGAGGCAAAGAAAAGAGAGTTCCATCTTGATACTTCAATAGTAAATTATTTTTACCATTGAGATGATGAATAGTAAAAGGGCCTCTCCACAGGGAATCAAACTTTCTGTGCATCCCCTTTTGTTCTCTTCTTTTATCCCACAACAGGACTTGATCTCCAATCTGGAAATGACAATTCTTTACTTTCTAGTTGAAGAGCTTTTTCATCAAACTTTGATGGGTGGAAATTTGATCCACCACTGCAGTTCTCTACTCATTCAGCTTAGTAAGGCACATGATCCTCTTTTCAAGTGAGCTCTCATACGTTTGATCTTCAATTTCCTTAGCCAATTTTAATGCTAGCAATTCCAAGGTGATTGGTCTCTCAACATTTATACCATGAAGAAGTTGGAAGGGAGACATACCAATTGCTCTCTTTGGTGTAATTTTGTCTGCCCATAGAGCATCAACTAATGCCTTATGCCAAGTCCTTTGGTTATCGTCCACCATCTTCTTGATGATAGTCACCAAGTTTTTATTGCTTGACTCAGCTTGTCCATTCCCTTGTGGGAAGTAATTAGAGGAATGGGAGAGTGTAATTCCATAGTAGAAGTAAAATTGAGTAATCTCTTAGGAAATGAAGTAGGTGGCATTGTCAGTGATAATTTTGATTGGGACCCCAAACCTAGACATGATTCTTTCTTTGAGGAAATTGCATACTACTTCTGACATAGCATGTTTGGTTGGAACTGCTTCCACCCATTTGGTGAAGTAGTTTATTGCTATAAGGACATAATCATGTCTAGCACTTAACGATGGGTTCATAGCACCAATAAATTCATTTCCCCATTACTAGAAATACTCTTCTATGACCACTAGTTCAAGAGGCAGGGCAGCTAGCTTAGGCCTTCTGACAAATTACTGGCATAGTTCACATCTCTTGACCCACTTATATGCATCTCAAAAGAGAGTTGGCCAATAGTACCTGGCTCACAGGATCTTATAGGTAGTCATCAAGGTAGAAAAATATCCTTCACAAGCTAAATTATGGAAGGACTTTAGAAGTTGACTTTGTTGCTCCTTATCCATACAACAAAGGAATGTTCCATCAAGGTGCCTCTTATACAAGCCGTTATCCCAGAGGACAAAAATAGGGGCTTTCAGCTTGATGGTCCTCCTTTCTTTATAAGACAAGTTTGTAGGACATTCACCATAAGTAAGGAAATGAGTGATACCTAAACACCACTCATTTGTGGTGGAGATGAAGAGGACTGTAGGTGAGTCATCCACTTTTGGCTCTTCATGCTCCATTCTTCCTGGCTTGTTATCAACAATCAGTTGGCATAGCCCCTTCCCATTCACCAGCCTCATTAGCTTGATGATTAGATCAAACTCCTAGATTTTTTCAACCCAATTGCCTCTTTTCATCCCAAATTCCTACTGAGTTAGTATAGATTTCACTGTAGTGTTAGGGACCAAGGCAGTAACTCAAGAATTGAGGATGTAGAAATGAAAATGTTTCACAGCCTTCACCACTACGTAAGCGTGCTTCTCCATATTTGAGTACTTCATCTCATGAGCTTTGAGAGGATATCTCATTAAGGAAATGGGAGATTCCATACCTTCTTTATTCTATTAAACCAAAATTGCTAAAAGTGTATGTTTAGAAGCATAGCTATAAATAGTGAACTCTTTGCTATAGTCTGGGCAGGCCAGAATTGGAGCATGGGTGATGGCAGTCTTGACATCCCCAAAGGATGACTTGCCTTCTTTAGTCTAGCTAAAGGTGGATTTTACTTTCATCATGTTTACAATGTGCCTAGTCTTCTTGGCAAACTTAGGGATGAACCTCTGTAAGAAATTCACCTTCCCAAATAAAGAGTGAACAAAAATCTTACTTGTGGGCAAGGAAATTTCTTGGATAGACTTGACTATATCTGAGTCAATCTTTATGCCTCCTTTGGATACAATGTGTCTAAGAAGTTTCCCCTCTGTTATTCTAAAAATTAACTTCTTAGGGTTCAAGGAAATGCCATTCTGGCGACAGCATTCCAGCACTTGACATAAATGGTTCACATGATCTAGGCGATGCTTAGAGAAGAAAGTCAAGTCATCAAGATAAACTATGATGAACTTACCCATCTCATCCTTGAAGGTAAGGTCCATTGCTCTTTGGAAGGTGGCACCAACATTTATCAAGCCAAAAGGCATCTTTTTATATGCAAACGTGCCCCAAGGTATGGTGAAAGTGGTCTTATACTGGTCTGCTTCACCAATTTTGACTTGATTATATCCTAAGAAGCCATCTAGCATTGATAACATCTCTGAGCCCATCACTATCTGTAACACTTGATCCATGATTGGTAAAGGATAATTATCCTTCAAGGATGCTTGATTCAAATTTCTAAAATAAATATAAAGGCAAATTTCACCATTCTTCTTCCTTACAGGCAATATATTGGCAATCCAAGTGGAATGATGGATTGGGAAGATTATCCTAGAATTTAGCATTTTTTGAATCTCTGATAAAATAGTACCTAATATTTTTGGATTATAATGCCAGGATGTTTGCCTATAAGGTGTTGAATCAGCCTTGAGAGGAATGTTGTGTCAGATTTCATCAAGCCAGAGTGATTTCAGGTCATCATAGGAGTACATTAGGACATCCATGTATTCATTAAGTAAAGTGGTGAACTTGAAACATTCTTCAAGAGTACAACACTTCCCAATGTTCACCATCTTGGGGTCTGCCTTGGTTCCTAGATCTACTTGATCAAACTCTTGGGAGGAGCTTGAATCCATTTGCTACTGTTTGATGAATCTATCATGCTTATCAAATAGCTTCTCAAGGGAAACAAGGCCTTTGGGAATTTTATTCCCTTTTAGTTGCAAGAACTCCTCACTTGTGCTTGAAATTGATTCATGAGTCAGTTTAGGCTCTTGAGGTTCACTGCCTTCAAAATGTAGCCATTTGAAGCTATCTTTTTTCTCTAGGAAGGCAATGATTTGATTGTCATTATCAAATACCTACCAATGATAGGCATTATCAGGCATGCTTGGTCTAAAGACTAGCTTAATAGTGTACCTATCTCTTTTGAAGTCTGGGTTGGGGATCAGGAGGGTGGCTGAAATAGCTAGTGCATCAACTTGATCATTGAATTATCTAGGAACTATAAAGATGCTAAAAGCATCAAAGTTTTCAAGTTGATCCCAGACTAGATTATGGTAGTGGCACAATTTTTCATTCTTGGTTTGATACAATTTTCTCACCTGAAAAACCACTAGTTCAACATCTCCTTTAACATGAAGGAGTTTGATGCCTTTGTCCCTAGCAACTTTTAATCCCAACAATAGAGATTCATACTCAGTTATGTTATTAGTGTTGCTGAATTGCAACTTATAAGATGAAGGAGAAATATCTCTTTGAGGAGATATTAACACAACTCTGGCTCTTGAACTGGTGGAGGAGCAACTGCCATCAAATTCAAGAATCCATACCTCATTTGATACTAATTTTCCTTGGGGTTCTTATTTATTCTGAGGAAGGGATTCTTCCACACTTGCATTGGGCTCAGCCAATTCTTCTATTGTTCCACCTGACTACATTTCTAGGTTGTCACCTTTAGGAGCTTCATCAGATGCCTCATGAACTTCATCCATGGATAGAAAGTAGTTACCCAAGCCTAAAGACTTGAATAGAATTTGAGATTCAGGTGCTAAAGTCTAGGTAACTATGTATTTTGCTTCCTTTTTAGGAAGTAACCTCTCCATGACACCTTTGACTAGAATCCTTGCCTCTAATAAATCTATGCTCAATTCACCACCAACATCCCTACAAAAATTCCACCCAAGAAGGATAACATATGATGTTGGGACGTCTGCTACCAAGACAGTCATCTTAACTCTTTTGTCTAGAAAGGCAACAAATGCAAATTATGCATCTTTTATTTGTCCTGGTAGTGGCACTTGCTTGTTCTCTATGGAGAAGCACCTACCAAACATCTTGGTTAGTGTGAGATCAAAGAATTCAACTAATTTAGTAGGCATGACATTATCTGAAGCTTTAGAGTTAATAATGCAATTATTCATCTACTGTCCATTTATTAGCAATGAGACATAAAAAGGTTTAGTCTTACTAGGAGTGGTAGGAGGGGAAATGACGAGACTGTTCTTGTTGGATGCATCTTTGGGGGGATCACGAGTCACTTTGGGAACTAGTTGTTCAACAGGGACATTCTAGTTTTTAACACACTGAACCAATTTATCTAATTGATCAAAATGGGACTATAGGAATTCAAATTTAGACATTTGAATCTTGGTTTTCTTAATATGATCAATTATGTCAAATGTTGGGAATGAACTAGGTACGAAGGGTAAGAGCTCATCTTTTTGAGTTTTAGGGGGGGAAAATTGGACTACGAGTTTGAAGTAAAAGGTGTAGGGGAATTTGGGGTACTTAACTTTCTTGCAATCACCGAGCCTTTTGGCTAGAAAGGGAGAGTGAATCCCTGCTTAACAATCAAAACTACTAGTTGAGGTTACTCCTTTGCTTTCTCTTTATCAACTTGTTGAGTTGATTGATTCTTAGACTGGGTGAATACAACATATGACCCCTCAGATACATTGCATTTACTCCTAGGTTCATCCTGATAGTTTATGAAACCAATATGGGAGTCACAAGCTAATTCTTCTTCTTCCTCAGTGAAGAGATTAACGTCATCTTCAGGATTCAACTTAGGCTAAGATGAGAAGTCTAATTCAGCTTCAAGATATCCAACTACTAAGTCAGTTGGAGGTGCTTCAAGGGTGAGATTCCTCTATGGAGGAGGAAGGTGATTTTGCTATCCCTGATTCTTGGTAGCATTGCCTTGGTATGCCTAATTCTAAAATTTCCTCCTAGGTATATCTATGTATGTAGGAGTAGATGACATTCCTTGTGCCACTTGTCTTTTGAGAGCTAGCACTTTATTTGCTAGCTTCCACATCATAGGATCAGTGGTGGTAGAAGCAAAATATTTTGAAGAAGAAGAAGATTTACCTCTATTTAGGTCCCTCCTTATCTTTCCTACTAAGATAAGGGTGTCTTCAACTTCGGTAGCCAAATCTTGAGTAGCTTCAAGATCTATGTGACTAGCTCTTCTTAGTAGAAAATTCACTTTAGGTAGTTTTGATTTAATGAAGAAGCATTTGAGGTTTTTAGGGGTTGGCTAAGTAATAACAGGAATCTAGTTCCTTAACTTATCAAACTTTGCTATGAAATCCCTCATAGGCTCTTGGGGCTCCTTCATTTACATGAGCTAGGCCAACAAGGCATGTGCATCCTCTACAAGCTTGAATATGGCCTCAAATTTGGCTTTGAATGTGTCCCAATTAGTTATTGATCAGGCTTATAGGTGGTAAAACTAGTCTACAATAGCACCTTGCAGTGTTTCCCTGAAAAGCCTAACTATCATGTCCTCAAATTCTATGCCTATCATGCCACAAGCAATGCTGAAGGCAAAAACATGTTCATTAGGATGGACTTTTCCATCCCCAAATAATTTGGAGAAATTCTTACTCGAGCTTCATGGAATTTCATGCAAGGGTGGAGTTAAATTAAGCAGGCCAAAAGAGTTACCCTGGGGGCCTCGAGTTGCCATGATAGGATTATTGAAAGTAGGGGTAACAAATCCAGGTAGAATTTGGATAGGTAAGGCTCTGCTAACCACAAGAAAAATAGCTCTACCTTGTGTTGGTGTCATGGTAAGGGTAGGAGGGACACTCCTAGATCATTGAACTTGAGGTTGGGGAGAAAGCAAGTCAAAATCTCTTTGTTCTGCCAACTCAAAGACGGGATCAACAAAATCTTGAGCTCTCTGGCTTCTGGTATAGCATGGGGTTGTCAGATTGTGAATCAAAAATGGAAAAGGACTGGTCATACTTTAGTTTGAAGCTTGAGGCTTCAAACTACTTATCCTCCCCCAGCGAAGTCACTAAAAACTATCGGGTGAATATTTTTTTGACCAACTAACTGGCATTCAAAATAGTTCCTATCACCACAACATAGGAAGATTGGTCATCTAGATGTGTAGGTTTACTGCATCACAAGGGGACAAATCTCTCCTCTCATCAAAGGGAGGTTTCATATTAAATATGCGGTGGCTATATACTATATATATAAATAGAAGGTAAGACACAGGGGTAGGATAAACCATCCATCTCTCTTTTTTCAGAGATGATGCTGATAAACAAGGAAGAAATCTCAGGTGATGGTGAAGGTACTTCTCTTCTTTTAGAAGAAACTTTCATCCATGAGCAAGATTCCTTCCTAAATAGTAGAAATCTTGATGCAATGATAAAAGGCACTTCTCTTTTTTTAGAAGTGTTCTTCTGCAGGTAGCAAGAATCTTTCAGGTAGCAAGTAATTGGTAATGGGGGTGCTGAGTGACCAATAACCTGAGAGAGAAAAATGAAGAACAATGGGGGCACCATGTCATCCCAAGGCTCTTTACATAAGAAAGGAAAATGCAAACACACTGAAGGTACTTATGGGGGCACAACATCATCCCACACTTGGCCTTTAGGACACCTTCTTGATCACCTACACTAGTTCTGCTTGTTAAATCAAATGGACAAGAAAGCTCCTAGGAAATAGACATATGAACAATCTTCTAAGATAGCATAAGCTATAACAGCACAAATTATATAAGTAACTTGTTTTCTCATTTAGATAAGATAATATGAATTATAATTTGAGCTCAAAGTCTCAGTAATGCCTTTCAATTTTGGTAGATTTTTGCTTCTGATAATCAAAAAGGTCTACCCTTTCAATTACACAAGAGATTACAATATATAGAGGCCTAAGGGAAGCTTGTCACTTTCTCCCAATGAAGTGACCCATTTGGCACATTCAATGCCTTGGATGCATTCTTGGTTTTTAGTTAGGAAGGGCTATGCTAGAGTAGGGTAGCTGCCTTAACTGTGGCATGTCGATTCATCTCTAGTGCCTCCTCCTTAGCCTGAATCACTCATTGATTCACCTACTTAGCTGCACAAATGTCTATTCTACCTTTACCTCCAAGGGGGCAAGCAAATGATGCTTTCAATGTTAGAAGACCCCAAATATATACCCTATAAACTACTTCACCTACTGGTAGTAACTCCTATGGAATTTCCCTCTCTGTCTCTTCCTTTTCTTGGTCTTGTCCTTAGAGTCTTTTAAATGCATTTGGGTCCACACTTTAAGTCTGTTAAAATCAATAAAAACTTCATTGAGACAAATTTGACATTTGTGGGCCCATCATTCTTCCTAGTAACTCTCTCATGTCTTTCTCACTCGCTATGTCTACTTTCCATTGTGACATAGATGCAGACACATGGTGATGTCTGCTGCACTAGGTTAGGACACATGGTGAGTTCCATGCTTTGAGGCTTTGTTTGAAATTGTGTCTTAGCTTGTGACACCTGATAGCATCCACTGCTCTTTGAGGCTCAAACCTTTCTCAAAGGGCACTTGCCCTTCAGGGTCTTCTAAGTGGCCTTTAAGCTTTCTCTCTCTAGCAGGCTATGTTTCTCTATTTGCTTCACTTTATTGACATGTGGCATGTTCTTCTTTGACCCACCAAGGATATCTGGTAGCTTTTAGTGTTTTTTGGGAATCATGTGGATGATGACAAGTGGCGGCTTCCATCGAGTTCTAGTGAGACTACAAAGATCAAAAGGATTTATTCAAACCATCTTGGATGATGACATGTGGCATGTTCCGCTCACTTCTATGACTTACCCAGGGCCTGCCATGGTCTATAATGAAAATAAAAAATAGAAGAAAGAAGCTGCAGATAATGACACTTGTCAACTTTTGTCAAGATTTTTTTGGAGGGACATGTGGTAGCTTCTATGGGATTTTCTTTAACCTGTTGATTGAACCTACAAATTGAACCAACTATTTGAACCAACTATTTGCTACTTCTTTTGGTAAGTGTTTGAAGCCATGGAACAGTTGAACTTTAGATGAAGTGTTTGACCCATTTGAAGCTTGCCATTGATATTAAACCTTGAACCCGTTGAACTTTGAACTAAAGTGGTTTAAGGTTCAATGGTTCATTGGTTCATTTGATTAGAAGATTGCCGATGACCCTTTTTTGGTTGAACCAAAGCGTTGAACCTACTCTGAAAGTGTCCAAGTGTGAGAAACTAGTCCCTTTTGATTGAAATCACCTATAAAAGCCTTTGAACCCATTGAACCTGCTAATCCCTTTACTAAAAAAGCTCAAATATTTAAGAATTTGAAAGCTCAGAGCAAAATCTAAAAATGAGAGAGACAAAATCGGATCGTACAGGGCCAAAATAGCTTCATATGTTGTCCCAAAACTAAGTGGCATTTTTGGGGATCAACACTATTAGTCTGAAAGCTACGGACTTTGCCAGTCTGAAAGCTATGAACTTGAACAGTCCAAAAACTATAGACTACCTTAGTTTAGGATTATTGGGTTAGATAGAATATTTTAAAACCTCCACTTCTACTTTTCCTATTGTTTCTCCATCATATGATCATGGATTGATTCAAGAAAGTGTATGGAGATTTGCAGAATAAAATCAAACTCAATTCTTAGATGCATTCCATTATTCTTTAGCAAGACTGATTCCTCCTAGAAAAGAGTTTATTGATAATGTAACCATGTTTCTTAAGCTACTTCTTCATTCATGTCCTTTAAACTCATTAATTAGTGAATTTAAGAAAATAGAATCCAACTACCCAGGTACAAAACCAATCATGGTATTACCTAGAATGATTGTGAACATCAATAATTGGTTAACAAATGAAGAGGAAGATCAACTCTTTGAAGTACTAGAAAGATATACCTAGGCTTTTTATTGGGATTATACCAACATGAAGGGAATTCACCTTAGCATATGTACTCATCACATTTACATAAAATCTGTGAAATTGGTTAGATAACCACAAATAAGGATAAACCCAACATTAAAGGAGATAGTCAAAATAGAGATCCAAAAGTTGTTGGAAGTTGGGTTTATTTACCCCATCTCAGAAATCTAGTGGGGTTCACCTCTGGTAATTGTGCCCAAGAAAAATAAAAAATTAAGGGTATATGTAGATTATAGAGAATTGAAAAAAGCAACAATAAGAGATTACTTTTTTTACCTTTCATTGATCAAGTTCTTGACAACTTGGTAGGAAAAATATATTTTTCTTTCCTGGATGGGTTTAGTGGGTATAACCAGATAATGGTAGTAGCTGAAGGTCAAGATAAAACTACATTTACCTACCCTTGGGGAACTTTTTCTTATTGAGTACTTCTATTTGGACTCTATAATGCTCTAGCAACCTTCTAAAGAGAAATTTTGGTAATATTCTCTAACCTTACAAATGATTGTGTTGAAGTATATATGGATGATTTCACCATTTATGGTGGAACTTATGAAGAGGATCTTACCAACTTGGAAAGAGTATTGATCAGATGTGAGGAACATCAATTATCTTTGAGCCATGAGAAATATTTGTTGATGATGCATGAAGGAATAGTGATGGGGCACCATATTTCTACAAAAGGCATTCAATTAGATCCAAATAAAGTCAAAATAATCTCCAACTTATCCATCCCACAAGCACAAACTAAAATTAAGAGTTTTTTGGGACATGTTGGTTACTATAGATGCTTCATAGATAAGTTTAGTTAAATAGCTTCCCTTATGTTTGCTTTGCTTACAAAAGATAGTACATTCAAATGTATTGATAGTTTCCAATAGGCTTTTAAGACCACCAAAGCTAAACTTGTTACTACTCTAGTATTGAGAGGACCAAATTGGACTAAGCCATTCCATATATACACAAATGCTTTCAATACAACACTAGGAGTAGTTCTTGGACAAAAGGATGAAGAGGGTAACATGCATGCTATATATTATATTAGTAAAAACATGACACCTACTAAAATAAATTACACCACAACTGAGGGGGAATTCCTATCTATAGTCTATGTAATTAACAAATTCATATACTACATAACAGGCTACAAGGTATTTGTCTATATAGACCATTAATCTATTATATATCTTACTAACAAACCAATTGTGAGAGGTAGGATTATTAGATGGTTGTTTCTCTTACAAGAATTTGATGTTACTATTATAGATAAAATAGGGAAGTCTAATATAGTTGTTGATTTATTATTAAGAATGAACACTACAGGTGAAGAACTAGTGGAGAATGACTTTTCAAATGAATAACTATTTGTTATTTCATCAAAATCTCTATGGTTTGTTGATATAGACAATTACCTCACCATAGGGAAGTTTTCTCTACAATTTTCACAAAAAGAAAAGAAACATTTAATCAAAGAAAGTTATTTTAAATGGATTAATGGAATGTTATTTAAACTAAGACCTAACCATATGTTTCATAGGTGTGTGACAAATAGTGAAGCTTATGATATCATCAAAGCTTATCATGATGAAATGGGAGGAGGTCATTACTCAGCTCAAAGAACCATTCATAAAATCATAGGAGTAGGATACTATTGGCATCACCTTCATCAGTAAGTAAAAAGATATAGCAGACATTTTAATGCTTGTCAGAGAATTGGATAGCCTACTCTTCAATAAAGATGCCTCTGCACCCTCATCCTCAATTGATTTTAGAACCATTTGAGAAATGGGGAATTTATTTTATAGGTCCTTTAGATCCTCCTTCCAGAGGAAAATAATATCTCCTAGTATGTACAGACTATGTAACCAAGTGGGTGGAAGTGGAAGTATTAACTCATGTAAGAGAAGAGATGGTAGCTGATTTCTTATATTTTAAAATTATGCACAGATTTGGTACTCCAAGGGAGATAGTCTCAAATCAAGAACCATAGTTCATGTCAAACATGATAAATCACTTCATGCAAGTATATCAAATTCAACATAGAAAAACATATCCACACCACCCATAAGCTAATGGGCAAGTTGAAGTCACCAATAAAGAACTAGAAACCATTTTAACCAAGGTTATTAATTCTAGAAGAAAAGATTAGGTAGATAAGGTACCATAAGCTATTTGGGCCTATAATAATACTTGGAAAACAACTATATTTTCACCTTATGAATTGGTTTATGGTAAGAAACCTTTATCTCTGTTGAATTTGAATTACAAACTTTGAAAATAGTTGTATAGTAGGAATTAAATTAGAAGAAATATAGAAAGAAAGAATCTTACAGCTTAATCAACTTGATGAAATGAGGATGAAAGCACTACAAAGAAATAAATTGGTACAACATCAAAGAAAAGTTTGACATGATTCACAAATCAAGTAATGGAAGTTCCAGAAAGGAGATTGGGTACTGTTGTTTGATTCCAAATTTCAATACTTTAAAGGAAAACTACAAATGGGGTGGTTAGGACCTTATCAGATTAAGGAGGTCTATGAAAATGGTTTTGTTAATTTAATACCTATTGATGATAGTAGAAGAACTATGTTAGTCAATAGACATAGATTGAAGCTTTATCAAAAACCTCTCAATAAAGAAGAATTTATTCAAAAGGTAAAAGATCAAGTAGTTATTCTAGAGAGCTCTATTTCTTCTAGAGAACATGCTCCCTGATAATCCTCTAGCAAAACAAATATCAATAGTGAAAATCCTTCTAGGGACACTATTGATAATACATGCCAAGAAAACTAGCTTGTTGGTTGGCTATGCATTGCAAAAAGGGCTTTAGCTAGAAAAATAGCAATGGCTAGCCAAAGGGCAAAAATAATATTTATAAGAAAAATAGAGAATCTCATCATGTAACTATGATTGGTCATGTTGACTAATCCATGCAAACTTATTTATGCAGGACAAATGGTGAGCAAAGAATAAATATAAGGCCAAAGTAAGTAAGACATATATTTTATTTATCTATGTTTAGTTAACTAATTATCTTTAATTTGATTAAGACTTATTCTACGAAGATGACCCAAATTTGAATCTTTTGAAATGGAATGACATGACACATACCATAATGAAGAAGCATGTAAATGAGCCACCAAAGGTGTATGGATTATTATGTATCTTTGATACAATCAATTGAGTCATCACTCATAATAATGATGAGATGTCATAAAAGGGGTTTTAAATGAATTAATGAATCACTGTCACCATCAAAGTGACACATCATCATTTTACCCAATTTCTAATAATGGACAAAATGGCTGGTACACTCCATAGAAATGTGTGACACCTAACTATATCAAGTCATCATATCAAACTATGGACTCATGTAGTTGTAGCATTTCATATGAACCATTTCATTTCCAGACTTCAATAGAAGGTAGTCTACAAATTCTTAGTGACTGTTGCCTAATGATTTTAATAAAAGACTAGTCTAAACCCTAATTATAGTTAAGGGAATAGATTTTTCTTTAAATCTACATAAAAATTTGATGGAAGATGAGATCAAAGTCGAATAATGTAGCAAAGTTTCATAAAGACAAAGTTTTTATGGCAGTGTCTAGAGCCAATGGATGGCTACCTTTTATTGAAACATTTTAGGGTTTTGATGAAATAATGTTAAGTGAATTAATCACTAATCTCACCCATAAATTTTCAATTTTCAAAAGCATTATTATTCATATTACAACTCAAATTATAAGCCAAATTATACAAGTTTTAGAAGAGGGAATGAGAGCTACAGGTAGAATTTCATTTAGTGATTTAATTAGTTAGTTTAATGGTAATGAGCAGACTAGGACTTCATGCCTAGTAGATTCAAAGGTAAAATAAAAAGGGATTAGTATAAATTCACTTCTTGAACCCTAGAAATATATATCCAAGTGGGTACTTAGGTATATCATTTATGAGAGGTAACACGGTCTTTTAAGGGGAGATGCCATGAAAATGATAATACACCTTAAGCATGGGAGACAAAACCCTCAGTAAAAAATTAACCTCGCATCCTTATTATATGGTGCTATGAAAATTATTTCTACAACCCTAATGTTGCTCTTAAGTATCATGGCTTTATTCATCTCATTATCCAACATCACTTCCTTCAGCAAGGAGAAGAGGTCTGGGAGGAATTTTAGAGTAGTATAGCACAACAAATTACAAATCTTCATACACAAGAAACCTCAAATTCACCATAAGAACATTCATCTCCACCTACTACATTAGCCAAAAAAATAATGCCAAGGAAGAAATCATAGACTATAGTCCTAACAAAAATCCCTTTTTCTTCTTCTTATTTAAGAAAAATTACAAGGTCTCAAAACCCTAAAATTTCAAGGTCCCCACAAGAACCTCATGAATCTATAGTGCAACCAATTCCCTTGTCAAGAAGAAGAAAATTGAGATGAAAGGTTACTATAGAACTTGAGAAGACTGAGGGTTTGATGGTTGTGAAAGAAAGCCAACCAAGTGTAGCTCAGAGAGTGACTAAAAGAAGGAGAAGACTCATTTTAATAGATGAAGATGAATAAGAAGTTATAGATATTTTAGATAGTCTTAAAATAGTATCTCATTCCCCCATACATCAAAATATCCCTACACCTACAAATGTTGAAGAAATTCCTTTTGAAAGGAACTCTCCAATCATAATGGAGGAACCAATTCTAGAGGAAGAGCCACACATGGCAGAGGAATCAAGTATGGCAGAACAACCACCTATTCCAATTGAAACTATAATGGATAAAGTGAAAACTATATGTACCAATGAGAAAGGTGAATCATGTAATCTAAATGATCCTATTATGTAGTTAACTTTGTAGCTTTCTCAATCTCAAGTTCTTGAACAATAACAAACAGCTAACATTGCTGACTTGATCAGTCAATTACAGAACAAGGATCATCTCAACTCATTATTGGTGCAAAAATTAGACACATTATCTACTGATCATGCAACAAAATTTCAAAAATTAGAGGAAATAATAAATGAACATGAAGGTGAACAAATATATATTTAGATATATGTTGAAAATATGAATAAGGAAAATAAGAGATTGCAAAATTTGGTAAACTCTTCCAAAGCATCTGATGTTGCACCTTCTCCTCCTAAGGTATTTGTTGACCATAGTTATCAAATAATTTATCTAGGTATTCTTCCCTTGAAAATACTACATCAAATTGAAGAAGTATATTATATACTTAATGATAAAAATAAAGATGCAACTTCTTCAAATAAACTCTTGGAAAATGAAAAGAAATAATTAGAAGCTAAAGTCCAAGATTTAGAAGAAAATTTGTAGGATGCATGCAAATTAGGGGAATCTCTTTTGGTATGTAGGAATCCTTCTCCTACATAAAATTTGTTTTTATTTGAACAATTTTACAAATGGTAGCTTTTGAGGATCTCTTGTCATCTTCCTTAAAAGATTTTACAACCAACAACATTTTTGAAAATTTTCTATAGTGTTAAACCTGATCAATAGGATTTGCTTTGTGAATTTTATTTACATGATTTGATTCTAGGAGACCATGAGCACAATAAATTTTTGATAGACCTTCATGTAAGATAAGTTTAACTGAGGGAGTTACATTCTACATTAAAAAATCAAATAGCATGGAAAAGCATATACGAGGACTATACAAATCATGCTAAGACTACAAGATTGTCTATCAGACCAGCCTTTCCTATTCCCAGATTGATCAAACATAATTTTAACTATGCATTGTTAAGAGATAGGGTTAAAATGCATTATTTATAGGCTTTATATAATTGTATTTTTTATTTTAAATTATTTTTAAGATATAGTTTTGATTCAGTGGTGACTGCAAGTGTAAATAGATGAGACCGACTTTCAGTGCCTCTTAAAAGATGAGAGGTCATGTCCTCAAATAACTTAAGATGAAGTATGAGGAGAGTGTCCTCAATTTTGAAATATATTAATAGAGGTAATAAAATGTAACGGAGAGTAGAAATGAATTGGCATGAGAGATAGACCCCCTTTGCTGATCATACCTATTCTAAGATGGTAGAGTTGGGCTCCACAATCAGAGAAGCGATTCAATATATGGAAACAAATGATTCAAGCACATCAATGATTTACAAGCAATTTAGACAAGCATATAATAGATGAATTTGATGAATGTGATTTGAGTCAGAGTGTGGAAAGTAGATGCCAAAGCTATGAACACCAATAAATGTTTGCAATGGGACTTGCAAAAGGTAAAGCTTAGAGGAGATGATGAGCTTAAAATATGGATCATTATTGACATGTTATTTCCCTCAATTCATCTCTTGAAGGATATTATCTTATGGAAATATTAGATTGTTAGATAACTATTACATGGAAAATAGATATTTGTCATGTTTATATTAAACTAAAGATTAAAATTTTACTTTATCATTAATGTCTAATACATAACATGTTTTAGTGATTTTTGTTGTGAAAAATGCTCAGGAAGAAGACACAGGGGATGTATAGTGAACATTCAATTTTCATCTCCATCCATAAAAACTATGGACTTCATAGGCTTGCTTCTACGAACTCTGTAGGCTTGTTTCTATAGACTTTGTAGGCTTGTTTCTACAGACTCTGCAAGCTTGTTTCTAGGGACTCCGCAAGTTTGTTTCTATAGACTCTGCAATCTTATTTCTATGGACTCTATAGGCTTGTTTCTATGAACTCTGTAGGCTCATTCCTCCTTACTCTATAGGGTCAATTCCATGGATTCTATAAGGACAAAGCTATAAATGGGGAAGCTGGTGGCCAGATAGGATAAGAGAGAATCATTCTAACTAGAATCAAATAAGGAAAATAACCACCTACTATTTTGTAGGATTTTCTTTTGATAAATTTATATATATATTTGGATCTTAGGACCATTATAGGATAGGATATCTATTTCATCAAAATAATTGGATCTCTTGGAAATCCAATCTCTTATCTTTGGATGAATGGATCAACTAAGGAATCATATTTCTTTGCATCCTATTTTGAGTTGATTATATTAGTATAAAATGTAAGATTTTCATCATTGAAAAGATATATATTATATATTAAATATCAAATGATATAGAGCAGATAATAGATGAAAATCTTTGTATAAGCATATTACAAGTTTTAGCTAGATTGTAATCATTTCAGTTGTATGAATTATCACTTCATTTTCTATCATTGATTAATCTTTGTTCCTGAGTTTGAGAGTAGCAAGGGCCCACTCTCCTTAGAACTAGGAAATGTGTATGGTATTTATGTTATGTTTTAATAATTCATTGTTATAACTAATTAGAATCAAAAACATCAAAAAAAATTCACAGTTTAAAAGGCATTTTATTTTTCCAAAATCATTTCCTTTATAAGTAAAGTGTGTTTTATTTTAAATAGATGTGTGAATAAAATTTCCTTTTGTTAGTTAGGAGTATGAATTTGCTTTCCATGAAAGCATAAATAGGAGTGTGATTTTTAATTTCAAGCAAAAGAGTGAATTAAGTAGTTTAGGACACATTTATTTCTTTAGTCAAAGTTGGAATAGGACACTCAAACACCCCCATAAGCAGCCTTCTAGATCTACCATCCTATACCTTACTGTAGACATCTTTGGACACCAACCCTAGTTGATAAGACATAAATTGAATATTGATTAAATGAGGAGTTAAAAAACACTCATCACCCACCATGTTGGCTTTTAGATCCATCAAAGAACATAATCATTTGATAAGAGATATCATCGGTGGAGAGTGTTGTAATAGATTCATCAGGGAATTTAAGGTTTGAAGGTTGATTGTCAAGTAAAGGGGTAATAGCTAACTAGGATGCAAGTTTTTGCCCTTTAATATATTTTTGATGAATAAAATCTAAATCAAATTTATCAAGAAGCATGAGCCACTGGAATGCACATTGGTTGTGATATGGTTTGGAATGCATGTATTTGAGAGGATCAATATGGGTGACCACATAAGTTTTGTAATTTAGAAGATAATGGTGAATTTTAGAGGTAGAAAAGACTAGTGTATGGTAAAGTTTTTCAATATGGGCATATTGAGTCTCATAATTAATAAGTTTGCAGCTTATGTAATAAACCACCTGCTCTCAATGCTGGTCATCTCGATGTGCAATCATATAACCTAGAGAATGGTCTATTATAGAGATGTATAGATAAAAATGTTGATTTTCCCTAGGTGTAATAATAACTGATGGGAAAAGGAGGTATTATTTAAGTGCATCAAAGGCTTCATGGTAGTCTATATTCCATTAGAAGGAGACATCCTTTTTGAGGAGATGGTAAAAGGGTTGGTAGTGATCTGAAAACTGGGAAATGAAGCATCAAATTGATTGAAGTTTGCCTTTTACATTGTAAAGTTTTTTGATATTAGTAGTTGGAGGTATTTATAGGATTTTTCTAACCTTAACAGGATTGACCTTGATACCATAGAGAGAAATGATAAAACCTACAAGTTTACCAAAAAGAACACCAAAGACACATTTCTTTAGGTTTAGTTAAACATTATATTGGAGGAGATGAGTGAATATGATTTTGAGAATTGTCAAATGTTATTGACGGAGTTTAGATTTTTTAAGTAAGTCATCCACATAATCCTCCATAATTTTATGTAAGATATCATCAAAAATGTAGGTCATTATGCATTGGTATGTTACACCAACATTCTTTAGGATGAAGGGCATGACCCGATAATAGAAAGTTCCCCATGGGGTAATAATGGTTGTCTTATGTTGATCATTAGGAGTGACTAGGATTTGATTATATCTAGAGAATCTATCCATAAGTGATATCATCTCATGGTGGGCCATTATATCAACAAGTTGGTCGATATTAGGCAATGGGAAATCATCTTTTAGACAAGTGAGGTTTAAATCATGATATTTAGTGCAAATATAGATTCCCCTAGTAGCTTTTATGATAATAAAAATATTGGAAATCCATTATAGATAGTTGATGGGTTTGATAAAGTTAATAGAAAGAAGGTATTGAATCTCTTCTTTGACAAGGAGAGCGATATGAGGATGCATTTTGTGAAGCTTCTACTTAATAGGTTTAACATCTCAATTAGTGACAATGTTATGGGTGATAACAAAAGGGTGAATACCAGGCATGTCATTGTAAGACCAAGTGAAGGATTTGCTATGGTCATTAAGAAATGTGGCATAATTAGCTTCCTCAAAGGAATCTAAAGATTGGCCAGTTTTGAGGATGTGAGGGTTATCATGGGAGGGCATATTTATGTCAATGGTTGATTTATTTATCATAGATTTCATTTTAGATGGGAGTGATTATTGGATTAAGAATCATCTTCACCCATGTAGGTGAGAATTACATCATCATCTTGACATTGGATAGTGTTAATAGTGGGAGAATCTTCATCAATAATTTTAGGATGAATTAGAGGAAGGGACCTTGTTTTCTTACCCTAATGATAGGTGAGAGGCCCCAAATGAATGACATTTATGGAAAAAAAATTAGTAGGTATAGATACCTCTAATTTAGTATCTGATTGTATAGAAGAAGGTGGAGGAGGAAACACTAGTTCTTTAACAATTGGTTCATAGGGGGTTCTAGGTAGTTTATTTGGTTCATCATATCCCACCCCATGCCTCTTTTTGGCATTTTCAATGGTGTTTCTAGTAGGATATTTAATAGTCATATGAACACCTTATTCATAATGACCCAAACCATATCCTTTATAGGCACACCTATAGAGATAGGTGTGAGTGAATTTAGGGTTACTCAGGAAAGAGAAGTCATAGGTAAATGGTTGTGAGAAGATGGATTGTTGACAATGGGAACTTGATCAATTTCCCCATATGTGAAATTGGTTTAAGGTTTGGGGGCCCATAAGGGATGACCATCGTAATACAAGGATCATAATTTGGGTGCATATGAAGCCTTCCATACTCTTGTGGAGTATAGAACATGTCAAGTGTCAACAAATGATATTCACTAGGTGACAAATGTTGAAAGGTCTCCTCCATGAGATCTTTGTTAGGAATTTATATTGTCGATATCTATGTAACTATGAGAGTGGATCTTGTGGAAGCTTAAAAATCATGTGAGGAATAGGATGTTTTCAATGGGATGAGAATATCATTGGGACTATAGGTCATATTACATATTTTAAATAGAGGTGGGTTAGTAGCTATAACATGTACTTGTCCATCATGTTCAAAATTGAAACAATGGTGAAAAGTTGAGGGTACACATGCCATAGCATGTATCCAAGGTCATCTACATAGTATGTTATATTAGAACTCTCCTTCCACAACATAGAAGATCTTAGGAATTATGTGGGACTTACATGAATATGTAAGACAACAATGCCCACCATATTAGTTGTAGTATCATTACAGGAATGGAGTACCACATCAGCTTGAGACATGCAATTATTAGGAATGGCTAGTTGTTTATAGGCATGGATGGAAATAATATTAATACTAGCTCCCCCATCGATTATAACTCTCTTGATATGAGTTTGATCAATATACATGATAATAAAAAGGGTAGAATCTTGATCTTTAGGGTGTTAAAGTGGAATTTATGAATCAATAAAATAAATTAGGGAGATAGAATTAAGGGAACCGACTAAAGATAAAATAGGTTGGGGATCATCTGATTATACCTCAATTTCTTGCAAAGCACTAGTCAAAGCTTGACAGTGTTGGAATGAGCTTTGGATTGACTCATACAAAGACATTTTCATAGGAGTTTGGTGATGTTATTTCACCATTGAGCTTTGGATAATGTCTAAAGATGTTGTTTTAAGAACACCCAAGATGAAAATCTTAGGGTTAGTAGGGGGAGTGTCTTTGGTGAAAGGATGGGTCTAAGGTGTAGTAACATTTTCCTTAGCTTTATCTTTTTAGTTTTGTGACTGTGTGGCCACATTAACTGTGTTGATTTGAAAAGTTAGTGAATGAGGTGGTAAAGGGGTTACGATGACATATTTGTTTTTGGATTTAGTTGGAGTATTAGAAGGTACTGTAGATTCCAAAGGTGGAATAATAGGAATGTTAATTTTAGCATCATTGAAAAGAGTGTCAACATCAAAGTATTACTAAATAACTATTATGAGGGATTTATAATTTTCATTATCGTGTCCAGGTGAATGATGATATAATCATAGTTGTGTATCATCAAACCAAGATGGATTCATTCCAAGAGGACTATAGGGATTAATAGGAGGAAGAGTTATTACCAAAGATTGCAATAACTAATGGAAGAAAAAGCTTTTAGAGCCTATAGTGAGCTTGCACTTGTTGTACTAATAAGAGTAGACACCTTCTTTTGTTTTGGTGTTGGAAGGGTAATTTTATGTAGTGTCTTGTTTAGTGATGGTGGGGTTACATGTTTTGTTATCACTTTATTAGTCTTAGATGTGAGAGGCCTACCAGATGGCAAAGGTAGGAGTGGAGGTAGATTAACCTTGTGTTTGGCTTGGTTAGATGATATTCTAACTAAAGTAGAAGGGTGCAGCCCCAAAATTAGTGAGATCTAGAAGTTTTAACATTCTTCTATATTTTAGGGTGAGAAGCTCTAACTTGTGGTTGAGGAGGTAAATCTAATTTCACTTGTGGATGAGTTAAATTAGAAATAGGGTGTACACCTGAGGGTCTGATATGCTTTAATGTAATATATTCCTATGAGGATGAGGGCTTTTACATAGATAGCTAAACTTCTAGTGATTTTGGTGAAGAATCTCTATCTTTATTAAAGACCTTATGGTAAAGGGTAGTAAGAAGATTGGTGATAAAGGTTGACATTCATTGTCTTGGATATAAAATCTTAAGCCTGTCCTAGAATGTTGTGTGGTCAAGCTTTATGGAGTCAAGAAATCCTAGACTTTTCACCAAATGTGAGAAGGGTTTTGACAGCATTGACATAGGCCTTATGATTATGTATTTAGAAATCTATGGTGTTTGGGAAAGAGGGAAATTGTTAGTTTCTACTACTTCAGGCCAAAGATGAGAAAGAAACATAATGGGATCTTCCTCATTAGAGATGGGAGAAGAGACTTGATATATCATGGGTAGAGGGGAGGTAGGCAAAGTGGGTTCCTCAAGAGGGTAAAGCATATGTATTATGGCTCCCTGAACATGTGGTTGAGGCATGGGTAAATTATGATCCTCCATAGGTAAAAGAAGGGGTAAGAGTGGTGCAATTGGAGTAGGTATAATAGGTCTCTTATCTATTATAGGATTAGATGATAGGGACTCTTGTAGGTTCAAAGGTGAAGTGGGTGGGGTACCACTTTCTATAGGTGAAGGAGAAGTAGGTGAAGAGGGTTCCTAAAGAGGGTATAATGCAAGAATGATGTCCCATTCAACATGTGGTTGAGGAATAGGTAAGGTGTGGTCTTAAAGTGGTAAGAGGATAGGTAATATTAGTGCAAATGGAATTAGGATTACAAGATCCTTAGGTGGAAAAAGGAGTGGTAAAGGAGGTTCTTCCTCTTGAGGGAGTGGAATAGGTGAACTAGGCTCTTCTACCTGGGGAGGAAGAATGGGAAAAATAGATACCACTGAATGTGGGGGAAGAGTTGATGAAATATGTGTCTCCTATTAAGGGGTAGGTTAAATTGAAGGTAAAGGAAAAACCATAATAATCATATGGATATTATGATCACCTAAGTTAGTTGTGGACTAGATAATATTTTTATTCGGTGAATGGTTAGGAAAAGGGTGTTTGAACACATGCATACTTTGATTAGGAGGTGTGTTAGGATTATCTAAGATGAGATCACCTATATCAAGAATATCTTGAATAATGTTCTTGAGTGTCTTACAATTATTAGAGTTGTGGATTTTAATTTGATGGTAACTGCAAAACTCATCTTCTTTATACTAGGTTAGGATAGAATGGGAAGGGTTGAACTGCATAGGAGGTTTAATTTGAGGAAGGGTTATGACACCTTATTGTAATAATTTCTCAAAGATAGATGTATATGATTCCCCAATGGGAGTGTATTGTCTTTGCTCATACTGTTGTTGGAATTGTGTGGTCAGATTCTGAGAAGTCAAAGAATTTAATTGGTTTGTGGTTATGGAAGAGGCTAACTTAACAACCACCATGTTGGTGTAGCCTTTGTCCTTTTGGATAGAGGGAGAAGTTTTAGAGGAGGATGCATCATTTGTATTGGTATTGGTATTCTTAATGTGCAACTTGAATTTGCCTTTATTAATAGCGTGAACCTATAGTTTCTGTGTCATTGTAAAAGATTCATCAAATGTATGAAAATTTTGTACCCAAAGTGTGGATGAGATGTGCTTGGCACATGCCCTTGAAAAAATATCAATAAGCTCAAGTTGGGGTAAGGAGAAGGAGAGTTAATTGATCAAGCTTCTCCAATGAGTGACAAAATTAGCAATAGACTCATCATCAAATTGTTTGATAGCATAAAGGTCTATTATAGAAACCTTCTTAGAAATGTTAATAGAGAAATGGTCTAGGAATATTTGTGCAAGTTGGATAAATGATAAAAGGGAATGTTGGGGTATAGAGCTATACCAATCCAAGGTAGGACTTGAAAGAGACATAGGGAAAGTGTGAAGTAGGAACACATCATCATGCCCTATTAAATAATAAGCATGTCTAAATTCTTGTAAGTGTTATTGTGGGTCCTCTTTACTCTAGAAATGAGTAAATTTAGGGATTTCCAATTGACATGGATAAGAGTGAATAATCACAGAAGGATGGATTGGTTCATTTCATATCCAATCATAAGATAATACATTTTTTTAACCAGAAATGGATGTCTCTAGATTAGACATCTTGTCCATTAGCATCTTGAGGAGGTCTAAAAGGGGATTAGTTTGGGGGATTTCTCCTAAGTTATAGGGAAGATGATAAGAATTATAAGGAGTGTATGACATAGCTTGTTGAGGTTGTGTTAGGGAAACATAAGGATAATGAGTCATAGGTGGAGTTATGAAAAGAAAAGGGACTTGTCCCATTGGGTTGGAGACTATGCCTTGGTTGGTTATTGTTATTATAGGTTGAATTATTGTCATGGTTATACTGGATGAAGGGTCAGTCATAACTTAGGTAATTATAAGTGTGTGGGTGGATGGAATAGGTAGCACCAAATATTGGAATGGGGTGTGACTTGGCTAAACTAGTTGTGGTTGTGAAAGTAGGGAAGTTACACTAGTGTTTAGGTGGGATTGAGTAGTTGGAGATTCCACATTTTGGACATTATTTATAGTTGGGTTACTCATCAAAGTTGTGGTTTGGGTACCATGGGGAAAATAGTGGAGGAAACTAAAATTGAGGTTGTCTCCATTAAAGTGGTTGGCATACCATAGATTGGGTCACCCGTAAAATTATGGGTTCGGCTCATAGCAAGGTAATGTTGAAGGGATGCCACATTGTGATAAAGAAATTTAGCAAAATCTTGATCTCCCTCAAGTATAATTTGAATTTGGTTAGGGCTTGGAGTATGCTCTATATCTAAAGTATGCTCCATGATAGAATCAAAAGTGAGAGGGGAAGGTGGAAGTGGTTGTTGGCCTGCATAATTGGCAAGAATTTTGGCTTGAGCTCATGTTAATACCATATAAGAGGTGGTTTAAATAGTCTTACTACCCTATATTTGAAATAGAATAAAGAAAAAACAAGTTTGGGTGGAGGTAAATAGGCTATTTTAGCTTGTTGTTTTGACTAGATAAAGTTACATAATCATCGATGTTGGTAGGGTGACCGATATTGGTAGGAAAATTTTCCTGATGTCGATAGGATGATTGATGTTAGTAGGTAAAGTTTGCTAATACTGGTAGTGTTAACTGATGTCAATTACTGTAAAATATTTGGAAATGGAAGATTTAATGTTTTAAGAAATTAAAGGCTAAAAATAGGTAAAATATGGATATAAAAGGTCTGTGTAAGAAGGAATAACACTCAGAAAACCTGAGATAATAAGGTATACAAACTAAGCTTTAGAAAGAGTATTGATTTTATGAATCAATAGAAAAACATCCTTACAAACTCAAAAATATAGAAGGCAATTTAAAAGTAGAAAAATAACATTCAGATAATAACTATTAAGTATTAGAGATTAATTTTAGTCTTGTGTTGGCTTATGCTTTAATCAGATAGTGAGAAGAGTATTTTGTTATCAAAGGTACTAGAAAGCAATCTAGAGCTAGTTTTAGATTAGTTTTGGTGCTCAGGAGGAAATCTATGTTAAACCAGGTATGTGGCTTGTTATAGGATCTTACTCTTTGCACTTCACAAACTTGGAGTCGAGCCAAGCTACTAAGCCAAAATATACCTTCTGTCTAGAGATTATACTCCACTAGAGAATGGAGTGGGTTCTCCCCTTAGTGGTGAAATCCAAGTAAGATAGCCAAGTAGGGTAAGGTGATCCACCAAGTGATGAAATCCTATGGGCCTTTTCTTAGGTGAGTTTAGATGCTTTTTTATGTGAATGTGATTTGGCCATGTAACATAGGTGTACTAAGATTTATTTAAAATGCATGTAACTAACTAGGTGATTTAATATGCAACAAGCAAACTGTGAAATGTAGTATGTTTTAAACCCAAATATGAAATATTTAGATTTGACTAAAAACAAAGAGGAAATAGGGATAGAGTATGAATTTGACTATCCTAATGTGCATGCAAGAAGAATTAAAGAAGGGATTCTCTTTACTTTATAAAAGAAAATGATAAATTGCTTTTAGAGGCAGGGAGAAAAGAAAGATCTCAATTTTAATGCCTTTTAAATATAGAAATAAGATATTGAATTTTCTATTTTTAAGAGAAAAGAGGAGGAAGAAGTGCAAGAAATGAAATTTTCACTATAATTCACCTATATTAATGTTTAAAACAATAAATGAAATCAAGGAAAACTCCAAGGTCCCATCAACCGTGCCAAAAATGTTTCACTAAATTTTGTCTATTTTAAGTCTAAAGGAAAATAGAAAGAAGGATGGGGATAAGTGATTAGAATAAACCTAGATTTGGTTTGCACATTGTATCTTGACATTGTGAGCACTCCTCTTTGGTTGGGGAGGACTACCATTATTAACAACCTGTATGTAGTAGAGAGTGGCAGGGTGTAGGTAAGGTACCTTATTAGTGTTTTAGAAGTTGTCTAGGTAGGTTTTGAAGAGGTTAGGAAATTGACAATTGTCAATGTCAGTGGGAGTGTGACCGATATCAATTATACTACTGAGGTCAATAGTGAGGTGACCAATGTTGGTTAGGTTACCAAGGTCGGTAGGGGAAATAATTATCTAGAAAGTTGTAGAAGGCTTTCTTGAGTCTAAGAACTTATTTAGATTAGGTCAGGGAGGTTGAGAGAGTTATGTGAGGGAGATTATGGCTTGGTTAAATCTGGTTAGAGGTTTTGTATGTCAGGTAAAGGGGAAAAAAGAAAGGAAGCTTTGTAACTCCCTCATAAGGGTATGATCAAAAGTGCATAAAGTAGTGTAGGGTAGATATAAAGAAATAGAAGAATACATATTTAAATGATCTACAATATTAGTGATATACTTAGTTGTGATGATCCTTGAATGATAAGTGCCAAGTTGATGGTCCTTATCAAGGAGTTCAAACCTAAGTGCCTAAGTAGAGAGAACAAATAGGTGTTATTGGTCCTCAAGAGCTTAGTTGTTGATTGTGATTGACTTACATAGGGTGATTATAATCTTGAATGCTGAAAATAGAATGCTGAGAGCCTGAATGAGAGTAAGAATTGATTTTATTAATTTATACTGACCTGAACCATAGGTTGGATTTTGGCTTATATTTCTGATTATAGTGATCCTACTGACATTGGCTATGATGCCACTAATGTCAGGCATGGGTTGATCAATGTTGATAGCCCTAGAATAGGTAAACATTTCTATTTTTGGCCTATTTTTTGTTATTATGCATGCCAAGTGTGACACCTATTATAAAATGGTAAAAATAAGAGGTTAGGAAGGAAGTAGTTATTGAGGAATTTAGTTTAAAAGTGGGAATAAGTCTTGGGTAGTTAGGATGAGGGGACCAGGTCTTAAGGTGACTCATCAGGGGAGAATTAGCCATAGGGAGAGGTGGCTAGGTAAGGTGGACAAAATTAAGTATTTTAAATTAATTAAATGTGTGAGGGACAAAATTATAGATTAAAAAGATTAATTTTTATTATTTAAAATTGGTTTATGGGGGCTTTGACATAGGGAGTTATGTACATGTGTGTGATGTAATTTTGGTGTCTACAATCCTCTTGGGTCATGGTGAACTCTCTGGTCAATAGATGGAAGGTGTTAGTGGTATGATCTCACCTGTCAATCAAGGCTATCAATAGGCTCACATCTTGAGTGAATTTGTAATATCATCGCACTCCTAACCCCACTACTACCATGCACTCCCACTCCTTTAGAGTGACATCCCTCCTCATATACAATAGTAGTCTTGGTAGGTGATCCTACAACATCAAATCCAACCTCACTTTAATTCATACACACATAACTCAAGTCACATAATTTCTAATATAATATATCACTACCTTTTCCCCTATTCTCTAAGAAAACTACATTGGCCTGAGGCCCTCAATTAGGATATCTAGGCAAAACTTAGTTGACATGGGTTCTTGTGAGCTTATCTCAGCCATATACCCACCTCACTATATAACCTACTCTTCCCTCTCTGCCCTAGGCTTCATTACCTCTCTCTCTCTACCCTAAGCTTCATCGCTTCTTCTCTCTCCACCCAAGGCCCAAATTCCTATCATAACTTTAGGATTCATTTCTTATAACCTATTATATCCCTAACCTTCAACCCTATAAATTATATTTTAAGCCCTAGGTCTCCTAACCTATCTCAAATTACCTTTTTAACCCATTTCCCCTAACACACTTTTAACAATACCTTACATCTCTCTCCCTAGGCTCTAAGAGAACTACATTGGCTTGAGGCCCTTAATCGGGTTATGTAGGTAACACTCAGTCAACATGGGGTCTTCTGAGTCTATCTTAACCATTAGGTTAGTGTGTTACTTCAATTAGGGATCCAAACTGACCCTTTTTCCTATTTTTTGGTTCTTCATAGTCACTGACATAAATTTTAATGCCAACATCAATGCTTGGTATTGATTGATGTTGGTAGCTAGCTATTAACATTGGCACCACATCGACTAATGTCAGTAGACCCTGCTAATGTCAGTGATTGGTTCGGCCTTAGGGCCGAATGACCCATCCCTAAAATTTAAATTTTTCACCTAACAACATACTCCAAATCCCTCAAAACTTCACCTTTACCTACCCCACCCCATTTTCTACACCTCTACTAACATTTTCTTTTCCCCCAACTCTAAAATTAACCTTCCAAAGAAAATTAACAAATTCACAATTAAAATTATATCACAAAGACTCTTACCTCATCTTTTCATCTCCTTTAAGATAGCATAGGTGGCTCATATGGTGGTGCACCTCCTGTTGGGTCCCCTCCTCATTCTGCCATCTCAATCATAGTCAACACTCTATTTTTCTCTAATAAAATGTTGATAATGAGTTTGGTGGGCTGTTAAACCCCATTTTTGTCAAGTTTAGTCACCCACTAACATCAACATACTTGACCTAATCTAATAATGTTGACACTTAAGCCCATTGATATTGACAGTAACTTTTCCCTAATCTACTGACATTAGTAATATTTATTATTGACATTGGTGATGCCACTGACATCAGAACTATCGAATTAATGTTTTCACCAATAACCCTAAATTTTTAAACTCTACCCATAATTTGGGGTATTTTGGAGATCACATATATCTCTTTGACTATGACCACCAACTTGAAGATTTAATATATCTCCTAAACCATGAAAAACAACCTTATATATCACTTAAATCTCCAACCATGATGACTTTTCTTGGAGATCATGAATATCTCCTCATTCATCGACCCTTTTACACCACCCTTACATTGCTTGTCTTGAACACTTATGCTATTTTTCTATAGTTGGCTATTATACACTCACATATATATATTAGGTGTTTTAAATGGTAACCAATCTCATCCTACCACTTGTAACCTCTTTGTGTTTCCTAGGGGCACTTCCTACCTTGGATACCTGGTATAAATAGACCATTAGAGCAAAAACTTTGATTATTTTGACCTTATCAGCTATCACTTAGAAGTTATGCTTTGGTTATTTCTATCTAAGTCCTCAACCTTACCTATTATTGACGTTGTCAACTATAGCTCATAGTAGTATATATATATATATATATATATATATATATATATATATATATATATAAGTAGTGATAACATGTTCTCCACTCACCTAATTACCTTTTTATCAAAGCAGTACTTGATTCTAGTTTCTCCACCATCAATTCCTATTTTGAGGGGGGGATACCTCATCCAATACTTGGAGAATCTAACTCCTATTTTTGTCTTACAACTTGTCAGTGAAAATTACAAGACAAAAAGTGGAAAATGTAGACACCAAAATTATGTAACACACATGCATAACTCCTTGTGTCAAAGCCCCCCTTAAGAATTTTTTTAATAATAATAATTAGCCTCCCTAACCTATAATTTTTCCCCTCACACATTTAATTAATTTAAAATACTTAATTAAGTTAATTAAAAACCCATTTTACCACCTTACTTGGCCACCTCATCTTAAGACTAATTCTCATCTGATGAGCCACCTCAAGACCTCGTCCCCTCCTCCTAACTACCCAAGACTTATTCTCACTTCAAAACCAAATTCCTAACCAACTATGTCCTTCTTAACCTCCTATTTTTACAATTTTGTAATAGGTGCCACACTTGGCATGAGGAATAATATAAATTAGGCCAAAGATAGTAGTTTTACATATTCTAAGGATGCCAACATTGGTTAACCCATGGATGACATCAGTGGGATCACCAATGTTGATTATATAAGCCAAACTCCAAACTAATGTTTAGGTAAACACAAATCAAGAAAACTCATTATTATTTGCATCCAAGCTATTGACATTCAACTTTTAGCATCTTGACTTACTTTTATCATACATAAGTCAACCTAGATGAGGAACCAAGCTCTTGAGAACCAATAACACCCACTTGTTTTTTCCATTTGAGGCATCAATTTGGACTACCTAATAGGGGTCATCCATCTAGAACTTATCATTCAGTCACCACTATAGCTAAGTACATCACTTATTCTATAGGTCTTTTAAGCAGATACATTGCAATCACATTATATTTACTATTCATTACTATATGCATTCCTGACTGAACCCCTATGAAGGAGTTATAAATCCTCCCTACTTATTTATTCTTGTTCTAACACACCAAAACTCTAACTAGATCCCCCTAATAATACTCTCTCTCTCTCTCTCTCTCTCTCTCTCTCACACACACACACACACACACACACACACACACACACACACACACACACACACACACACACACACACACACACACACACACACATTCTCACTCTCCCCCAAGCCTCCATACCTGACCAAAACCATTTCTTAGACCTAAAAAGTCATCTATAAGCTCTTAAATAATTATTTCCCCTACCAACCCCAATAGCCTAAGTGACATCGATTACCTTCCCATAATGACCTCGATAGCATAACCAATATCAATCACACCCTTACTAACCTCGATAACATAACTAACATCGGCAACTATGGATTTCCTAACTCTTTCAAAACTTGCCCAAAAAACTTCCAAAATACAAATAGAACATACCACCTATACTTTGTTGCTTTATGTTTTACTTAGGTTGTGAATAATGGTAATATTATCTCTATTTTACTCTCTTTTATCTCTATTTTAGTTATTTATTACTATTTTTTCTCTCAAAAGTGGTCTGTCATCTCTAAGAAAGTTTGACACTTCCTGAAACAAGTGCATAGCTTGGCAACCCACTCAAATATTTGTTGATAATTTTTTTTGTGGTAGTACTTTCTTACTTACAAGTAGTCCTCCCCAGCCAAAGAGGAGTGCTCGCAACATCTAGATATGATGTGTAGACCAATCTAGGCTCATTCTAATCACTTATCCCTATCATTCTTCTCTATTTTTCTCTAGACTTTAAATAGACAAATTTTAGTGAAACAAAAATTATAAGTTTACTTGTCCAATTATATAACCATGTGTCAAAAATTCATGCATGGCATGCATGTTTATAATCTGATTATAAATAATCTTTTACAAAATAAATTATAAAAATAAAAAGGTCCAAAATAGACTTTTGACACAACTATAACATGCACTCATATCAAAATCTATCTATGATGTGGTAACACTTAGAGGTAGAACTTAGATGCTCATTAAATTTGATGATGCGATAATTGTAACTTCAGTTTTAGCTTGAATGGACATTGTTGTAGTAGAGGCTCTAATTGGAGTTATGACAAAATTTTACATTGATTTAGGTGTGTTGATGAACATGGGAAATGGCACATATACTATCCTCATCTATATTTATACCAATATATAATTTAGGGATTGAGATCGAATGCTTTCAAGAGGTGCTAGTGGTCCCCTTGCTATGAAAGTTGATTGCTTTTCCACCTCCATTTGTAAATATAAGGCATGACTAGACTAAAATTTATTATTGACAGTTCTAAAATACAAAAAATACCTTTTGAACATCTATGGAATCTTGTCCATCAACATATTGTGATTGGTCAATGCAACTCTAACCTCTACATAAAGTGTCTATATCCCTATAACTCTATCTGAGGAAAAATTCACTAATTACATGATCTCTTCATTAGTTTTATAAATTGTTCCCTCAATTTATACTCAAAAGCTTTCCACTATAGTTTAGAGGAGATTCTCTAAAATTATCACAAGAACTAACTGCCCAAATGGAGTGCTCATGTTAGTGACCCTCATGTCTTTCAAAATGGAGATCTCCTCTCTCCTTTGACTTATAAACTATTGCACTAAAGTTTTCATCTCTTGATGCTAGTCAAGAAAGCTATCTTTCTTAGTGATCACATAATTTTGAGCCCAAGTAGCCTATGGTGATATTACTTAGTTTAGATGGGCATATGCCTTGTTTTTCATCATCTAGATCAGGGTGTAGATATTACCATCCATATCCTTCACTTTATTAAATATTTTTAGTATGTCTTACCACTTTAGATTGGATTTCTCCTTTGTATACCTTATTAATTGAATAGTATCATATAAATTTATAGCTACACTTTGTACATTATCTATAATTTTTTTAGATATTATATAGTGATCCTCTCTTGTGACTTTTGTATAAATTGGTAATAAATTTTGAACATATACTTTATTATTCCCCTAGTAGCATATATAAAATTGTAGGGATATTCCCTATATCGATCTAGGTTAGAGGGCTTTATTTTTCTCCTTTTGATCATAGAAAATATGTCTTCTCTTTGTTCTAATTCAAGTTATTCTCCCTCTGCAACCACAATCTTCCTATTGACCTTCCTCAAAGTGTTATTTTTAATTCAAAGTGTAACTTGACCATTGGTTACTCAATAATCACTAGGTCTTATTTATATGCCTCCTTTTATTGTAGTTGTTGAATGCATGATAATACATTGAATATAACTTACTAGTTAGATTGATCTATGATTGTAGAAGTATAATAAGGAAATTAGATTGGAGGGTGAATTTCTATAGGGTATGTTGTCTCCAATTCATGGAAAGAAGATATGGCCTTCCTCCATCTATTGAATTTATTCTAAGGTAGGGCATCAATTATATACTTGGTTTTCTTGGCTGCCTTATATATTAAAATTATAAGGGAATCTATCTATGAATCTTAGCCACTGGGCATTCCAGACTATATAGATAGCCTAGGAGGTGTGGCATGTGGCTACAAATTGGAAATATTTAATAGACTTTCAAAATGTACTTTCCATGATGCTGCAGGGGATTGGGGACTAGCTCCACTAAATAATGATTAAGCCATTGGAGTGCTAAGGAAAATTTGCATGTAATTGATGACTAATGTGTAAGTAACCCTAGTGGTAATATACATAATAGGGCTCTTAGTAGGTTGGTTAGGTGGGGTAAATCCCAAATCACATTAAACTATAATTTATTTGGAATAATTAGCATTGTGGTTACTTATGGCTATTTTATTGGGATTTAAGAATGCAAAGAATGAGTAGTTTATGTTGTATCAATTATAGTAGAATAAATTGAAGAAGTCACAAAATAATGGATAACTTGTGTACATATACTATGGGATGAGGTAACTAGGGTGGTTGTGGTTTCAATTGTAACCATGGTAGCTTGAGATGGAGAGTATGGGGATGTGGTTAGTGAGGGACTTGGTATTGAGGCTTATATTTTTAAGTATGCCTCACCTTTGATAAATCCTTATTTGTCCAATAATAAATAGGTGGATGTTGAGCTAAATTTTCCTTGATAAACTTCCTCAAATGTTCCTAATACCTCAATCCCTCCAAGTTGAGTTTCTTATTCAATAATCCACTCATCTTATTCATTGTCATCTATTATCTCCTAGAATTATTCTATCTCTCTAGTGTTCATTTTGGACACCCATTATTATTAAATTTCCCATATCTTTACCTCTTCTTCACTATTATATATTTCAATAGGATTTGATATTAGTTTACCCCTTTTCTTATCCTTTTCTTCCCATATAACTTATGTAGGTTTTTCCTCTAATTACACTTTATGTGGTGATATTGAAGGGGTTTTAGTATTTCTCTTATAATTAATTGGTGGCTAAGTAGTAATGGGGGATAGCCCTATAGAAGGTAAAGTCAAGGATGAATGGGTCACAGTGGTAGCAGGTGGTATTGAAGGAGGATTGTTAGTGACCATTAGGGAAATCATGGGAGGTGAATATGGTTTCCTAGGATGTTTGGGCATTACCATTGGTGGTGTTTTTGCAATATGTGGTGAGAAAGGATGATAAATAATAGTAAATTGAGATAAGAAGGTAATAATACTTATTATAATGTGGTTAGTGGAGGTAAAGGTAATATAGAGAATAATAATGCCACTTCAGTCAAACTTATAGATCACTCTATACTATTTATATGCTAGGAAGAGGCAACAACAATTGAATGTGTAGGGGAGACAAGTGAAAACTCAACTCTATATTTAACATTTTCTTCCCTAGATGGGCCAGTTTATTCTTGCATATATTCCTCACTTTGAGGAGGGGACCCATAAATAGTTTTAGAAACCCATTTTTTTCTATCAATTATGTTGGCATCTTCATCAGTAATTGTAGGATCATATTGGATATTTTAGTCTATAACCATTGTTATATTTAATCTTTACATCCTCTTGGTAAATTTGGTATCATCCTAAACATTCATGAATATACTATCATGATTACAATATTCATGCCCATATTTGATTCTCACCTTCTTCTCATATTTATTTGTGTTCCCTAACATTATTCATAGGATCCCAATGCCTAAATGGTTCCCATTTCAATCCATAATGCACCTTGATTTTGTACATAGACTGAAAGCATTTCCACCTTATATATTATATTCAACTAATACTAAGAGGGGTTGGGTGTATATTTGTTTTCTTAGCCTTCTGCAATCAACACCAACACTATCAGCCAATTGAAAACTAATTTATTGTTTAGCCAATTTTTTAGGAATGATTCATGGTAAATACAAAGGATGTCCCTTGGTAACCTTTACCTTGATTATGGTACACTTATGATATAAATAATAATCACCCATTCTATGAATAGATATATTTATGGGATTTGATATTATAGGCATGTTCTTCCCATAGATATCCTAGTACACCATAGGATAAAATGTCTCCATCAACCTTTGTAATTACTTCCTAAACATATGAACATGGAGGACATTGAACTCATCATAAATCATGTTCTTTGGATACTTTGTAGATGGTTTTTAGGGTTCCTAATAATTTTAATGTAATGTTATCATCATAATATTTTCTAAATAAGACATCATGCAAAATTTATTATCTATTAACATTCTTGTATTATTGATTTGATGAATTAAATTGGAGTTGACTATCTCCACTAGGGCAATGATTTTGTTATAAGTTAAGATGATATCCAATAAGAAGCCACACACCTAATTGACATAATAAATTATTTTGAATCCATATATTTTATTGAATAAGTCCATAACAATTCTTACCCTTGGTCTGAAGGTGAATATGGGAACAAAATAAGTAGGACCTTGAATCACAAAGCTTCTTAAGTTACCAACCCATTATTGTAGTTTGATATGGATATTTTTTGTAAGGATTCATGAATTGACCATGTACTACCTATAGGCCATATATATAATAGGGAGCATATAGTACCTTTTAAACACATTTCCACTTATGTAGGTTATAAGGTTGTTGCTGAGTCACACGTGCAATATTTTTCTAGAGATTTTCCCATTTACAAATAAATCAAATAGTAGTAGTACCATATAACACATTACCTTTCACTTATATGTGACATTAAGTAGGATGAATGTCTTTATTACCATAAGGTCATATCTATATTATTGTATGAAAATAAGCAACTAGTATTCTAACCTATATGGTTCCATAACATCAACGTCGTCCTAAATTATTGAGTAATGATCAAAATCATGATTGATATCTATTGAATCAAATGGTGTATCTATATACTCAATTGGCCAAGTAATTAAATATATATAAGGAAGAAGAGTACAAGATGATGTGCTCATTGAAACTTAGATAGGGATATATCTATTCTATGAATAGTTGAAAATCTCTTAGTTAATGTAGATCTCAAATTCTCAATTTAAACTTGGTAGCTAGGAGACAATGTGATTGAATCAAGTATTGTAAATTGAATTATATTTAATTATTTTTAATAGATTTGAGAATTGAATGCACTAAGTCATTATTTCATGTGAATTAATGAAAATAATGATTTTTGATCCATTCCTTGTGTACTTTTCTTATTTGAGTTTTAATCTCATAATGCTAATTTCTATACATTTTAATGTCATGTGGCCTATTTTACTTGCTCTTGGGTGCCTTGTTATAATAATATGATAGATGTCCCTTTTCTACACTTTTGGGCTTGGATTTTATGTCTTTTTATTCATTTATATGGATAAGGGACATGTGGCTACATATCACCACTTTGGTTACAACTAGCCTCAGGCTAGTTATACTTTATTCTCATGGTTTTAGGTTAGTGGGATGATGACTTGTGTTAGATTCATATCAATCCACATGCATGGATTATAAAATTAATTATTGTAAACTAATACATATCTAATTTTGAAGGATGATGACACATGGATGACTCTCACTTCTATGCCTATCTGAATGATTATACAATGAATTATGATGGTGTCACATTTGGGTTAGTGGTATGATGATAGGTGGATGGATCTTAGTTCTGTACTTTACCAGAATGACCATATAATGAACTTTGATAACATCATCTCTAATAACATGTTGATGGATATCACTTATCCACATTTTTGGAATGATTTTATAATGAACTCTATTGACATCACCTATGAGTTGGTGGGATGATAACATGTGGACACTTCTCACTTCTCCACTTACCTAGAATTAATATATAGGGAATGTTGACGATGTCACCTTAGGGTTTATACGATGATGACACATAGATGACTATCACTTATCTACTTTCTTTGAATAAAATATGCTTTCCACTTGGGATATGGGTAAGCATAATGATGCCATGTGGAAAGAAAAATGAGTGCATAAGCATCATGGGAAAACACTTAAACATATAATATATTATTGAAGACAAAACCTAGGCACATAATAAACTAGAACATAACATGTCAGCCTAGTTAGTCCTTAAATTGAAAATATGACATGTATATAATATTTAAAATAAAAATAAATCAAAGGAAAAAGGTAGATAATTATTGTCTTATACATGGCTTTGATTCTTCCCATAGTTTTTAAATGTGAATTTATAAATAACCTTAGGATCATGCCTATAAAAATTAATGTCACATACTTATAAGGTTCATAATACCTTAAATAAGGATATTCAATCAATAGTGGGTACCTATTTAAATTTTAAAATGGAGTGTGTATGAAAGTGGAAGTGGATCTGATCTACAAATCAATCCTAGCTTGGAGAAGATAAATCAGCTAACTATACTACTGGAAATAGATTGATAATCAAGGTCATGACAAATATGGATATTCTAAACCTACCTAAGGGATATATTATCATATGACATGTCTATAAAGTGTTAAAAATCCTCTAATATGGAAACACCACCTAATAACCCTAGCTAGGTCTTGGTATTTTAATATAATAACAAAGTAAAATAAATATAATATATTGTTCACCAAATCTTGTGGCAAAAATAGGGGATAAACATAAATAATAAACATGTAAATGATAAATCTACTCAAGTTAATTTAGAGGAAATCCTAAGCAAGGATAGATAATACATTCATTAAACATTATACTTTCAAATCTTTCTACTAACAAAAGAGGAGTAAGAGTTAGGAAAACTTACCTTAAAGATGAACCTATCGAGTCTCAATCTCTCCCTTGGCCAATGGTGCGTTGAAAGAGGTTGTTGTGGCTTATAAGGATCATAAACATAGGTCAAATCTAGGATACAAGACTTTTCATATGCATCCAAGACATTCCATAATATAAGATTCTTCTCTTAAGAAGTATGAAACCCTAAGAATGACTTCTCAAGTAGAATGGTAGATAAAAAGATAAAGAAACACAAATGAATGATTATATCTATTAGAAATGGGGTGAATGATGTGTGTATATATCTTAATTATACCCTAAACACTTTTGTAATTTTATCTGACATAGTCGGCTTAATTGACTTGTTTAGTTGGAAAATAAAGTAGTTATATCCCAAACTAAGTTGATAGAGCTGACTTAGTCCCATAATGTGATCAATTCCTAGAACTAAGATGAATTAATTGAATACATTTGGTAAGGTGGTAAAATAGGGGTTTGAGTTAGGTGGGGGATATTTTAGGCAATGAATTATTTGGATAAGAGTGTAAGGGAGGTGTCAAATCTTAAGTAAAATTATAAGAGGGATTTATATTGTTTTTTATTAGAGGTATAGGGAACAATAATAGTTTGAAGCACTAAAGTCCTAAATACCTATTTCCAAACTCACCCTTTAAGTCATGCACTCAAACAAGTTGAGATTTTACAGGTTCTTGCAAGAGAGAGAGATAATGTCAATAATTGATAAATATTAAAAATGTCGTGTGTATACATATACCCCACTCAAATCTATTCACGTGTCACATAGTTGTAACATGGGATGGTGATTTTATAAAATAACATAGCAATAAATAATGCTAAAATAAATAAACTAGAATATAAAGCAATAATTGAAATGGAAAATAAGGAAATAACTAGAATGAAAAAGTGATATATGCACACCATGAATTACCTTTATTATTGAATGGTATCTCCTATGTTTTTAGTTTTAATCATGAAGGGTATATATATTTCTTTAAAAAAACCCTACGGATACAAAACTTAAAGAACCAAAAAAAAATGCAGGAGTGTAAAAAAAACTAAAATGTGTAGGCATGATGTACTTATAAATTTGGTAAGCTAGGGGTGATATATGCTAAGTTAGGACCAAATGACCATGCCAAAATTTAGAGTAAATCAGGTAACCAAAAATCCATGGCTACTAAATAACTAAAAAACTCAAATAAAAAACACTCCTTAGTTAATAAAAGTGACAAACTAAATCAAACCAAGGATGTCTAAATTTGTATGATAAGTCTAACATTGATGTATAAAGGAGTTACAAACCAAAATTTAGACAAAGATAAAAGAAAAAATAAAAACACTAATGAGTGTGAAGTAACAATCCAAACTCAATGATAGAAAAAGTACATGAAATAAAATCCAACATTGGTAAGTAAGAAGTAACAATGTAAACTCACTAAATAATGGAAAAAGTATGTAAATATAGAAATAAATGCATTTATCTAAAATAAATAAATGATAACAAATGTTTTAATTTTTTAAAATAAAACCAAGGCAATTATATAAATGTAAATAAATGGTGTAAGGAAAATAATCCTTAGTCTCTCAAGCATACTATTTTTTTCTAAAGATAGATAAAACTGAAACAAAGTAGTGCAAACATGTTTTAATATGTGAAGAAGAGGAAATATATAAGTTGGGAAACATATTTATAATCAAAATTTCCTTTAAATGGGGTAATGAAATGGTTGGTGTGGGATATGCAATAAAAATCAAGGTATACAAAGTCTTTATCAAAGTCAAAACACTAAAGTTAAGTTTGTCAAAACAAGATGACTTTCAATGTTAAGGACTATGAATAACTTCTCCAAACCACACAAATATTGGGTTATCAAATGAAGTGTGAATATCATCCTATGAAGGATATATGCATGGAAATTAAAATGGACCTACCTACCCATAACATATTCTCCATTCTTCAGGACCCCCTATAGAGTTATTAGTCTACTACAAAGATTAGGTACTTGTGTGAGAAAGTAGGTAGCACTATAGATAATTTTTAGTTCTCCAATCCTAAGCTACTAGCCTAACACACCCCAATGGACCTCAAATTTATTATGAATCTAATTATGGAGTTTTATATTTAATTAGGGATAAGAAATGCTCTATGAATCAAATTTTATGGTGTGATATTGAAATTTTAATTTTATATTACCTTTTGATCATTTCCTTTTATTAATGATTTGTATTTTATCTTTTTGATGTCCTTTTCTATTCATCCTCTATATGGATTCATAGAACCAAAATCAGGTGATAAAAGTGGCTATCATTTGAAAAATTTAAACTTGGTTGCTAAGAAAGATGACTTAGAGAGCCTAGTGTCTAAGAGTCTTGTTTATTCATGTTAAATGATAGTGTTATCTTGACTTCAACCTTTTTTAATCCAAAGTGGAATGAAAGGAAGGGATACCAAGGGAAATGAACATGAAATTATTTCAATGACCTCAAATCACAAAAAACGTGACAATGTGAAAGTGATACAATCATATGTAATTATAAATCATTTATCATAAGAATGTATATAAGTGTAGGGAAACATGATAACATAGTTTGTTGTGAAATTTTTATCCATAAAAGAAACAAAAATTCTAGTTGAGAATATAGAATCACAAACTTCTAACCATTTCTTAACACTTTAAAGAGAACACTTGGTTTTCAAAAAGGTTTAAAAGAATGTATAGATTTTATGAGGATATCCTAGTCCTATCCATGGTATTACACTATAACTCACAAAATAAATACCTAAGTATGTGTAAAATGTGAAAACTATATTTGTGAGGAATTCCTAGTCTTATCCATGGTATTACACTACAATTCACAAAAGAAGGAAGATAATGAAAAAGGTTTGTGAAATAAAAAACGTATGATCAAAGAGAAAAAGCATTAAATATGAATCTATGAAAGAAATATATATTCATGAGGAAGATTGGGTCCTATCCATGGTATTACAATGTAACTCAAGAATTAAATGAAAGGAATAAATAGAAACCAAAGGATCAAATAAGGAGACTAAGGTTTGTGTAGAGAGTAAACTATTGAAAAGGTGATATCATTGAAGTCTTGTCAGAAGCGTTAGTAGGATAACATATAGAATTATTAAAATAAGGGAGATATTTAAGCAAAATATTTCTTCAAAAACTACACATTGGTGGGTTATTTGACAGCATGGCCTTCATTAATTAGTAGATGATAAGTACTAGGAACAAGAATGTCTTTTAATAATTAAGGTTCCCACCATTTTTGAATATTTTCCTTCTTTGTCATGTGTATAATCTAATTTGAGAACTAAGTCACCAATATTAATTTTTTTTACTTTGATCTTTTTGTTATGTTGTTTAGTAATACGAGCCTTGTACTGGTGGTTATGTTGTAAAGAAGCTAAGTAGTGTTCATAAATAAAGTCTAAAGCATGAAAATGGGATTCATGTAAATCTTCAGTAGGAATTTTTTCATGGAGAGATATACGTAACTATGGGACTTCAAATTATAATTGTAATACCATTTCAAAACCATATATGAGTGATAATGGTGTTTCCCTAGTGGCAATATGTATACTAGTATGGCAAACCTAAAGTGTCAAATATGGATAATAGTGTCAATAAGTATGAGTTTATTGAATAGTCTTTTATAATATTTTATTTATAATTTTGTTAGTAGCCTCTACTTGGCTATTACATTGAGGATGGTAAGGTGTGGAAAATTTATGTGAGATTTTGATTATAGCACATAATTGTTTCATGTCCTTATTTTTAAAATTTATTGTATTATGAGAGATGATGGTATGGGGAACTCAAAAAAAAAAAAAAAAAGGTTAAGAATACATTTTGAAATAGTGGTTCTTGTGACATTAACAAGAGGCATGGCTTCTACCAATTTGGTAAAATATTTAGTATTAATAGTGATATAGACATGGACATCTTGTGACTAAGGTAATTTACCAATAAGGTCTAATCCCCACATAGAAAATGGCCAAAGAAATTCCACTATTTAGAGCTCAGCCAGTGTTAAGTGTATTATATATGGTTTTGAAATGGTATTACAATTATAATTTGAAGTCCCATAGTTACAATTAGTGGCGTTGACAAGGATTACACTTTTTGATAAAATTAATTGTGTCTTTTTATAGAGTAGGCCAAATATAACCCATATGCAAGTATTTGTGGGATGTAGCATGTCCACTACAATGACCATTATAAATTACCCCATGCACTTGTTCTAGGAGAGTAGGAACCTCTTCTTGCATTACACAATGGATTATGGTTCATTCTACATTAAGGTGGTAAAGGGTGTTATATCAAAAGACATACTTGAAAGATTATTTACGAATTTGATTATTTTCATGAGAATTCATGTCTAGAGGGAAATATTTATGTTAAAACAATTAGATTATGTTCTTATACCATGGGATTTATCAAATAGTGATAACCTCAATGCGATAAATTAGTGAATCATTTGGTTTGATAGAAGAAGATGATTTTCTAATTTAGATAAGAAACTAGGAATTGTTCAGTACTTGATAAGAGTGAAATAAAGATGCTGATGAAGCAAAAAAATCAACTATGGTATTTTGATCTCTTATTATTATCTCAATGGTAAAATAAGTGATTTCATTGGCAAGTATGGTATCCATTTGATGATATGCAATTATTTTTCTCTTGCATTGATAATCACCATTAACCTAGTAACATATAAGTTATGAGTTACCAAAATCATGTAAATATGGGATATCTAAGTTGAACATGGTTTTCATACCTAATATTAGAGCTTCATATTTTTTCATTATTTATCCAAAGGTGTTTTATTTAGTGTTATTTATTTACTTGTTGGTTGTCATGCTGGTTATACCCATTGGTTGATTTTATTTAACCAATGCCATTATATTTTTAAAGCTTATATTTGTATAAAAATAAACATATGATTATATTTAAATATTATAAATTTCCTCCTATTTTTATCCCCTTCAGTGGTATCAAATCCAACCAATTTGAAAAGGAAAAGAGAGGGAATTTACAACACAAGATTATTTAATAAGGCAGCCAAGGTTGGAAAAAAATGCAATAATACTTAAGTATAATATCTTCATACATAAGAACTAACTTGTATGGCACTTGAAATGAATTTTAAAACACTTGAAGGGAAACCAAACATGGCGTTTTTGGTTATGGTGGAATAGTGAAGTCTTAAATATGGTGCAATAAACATTGAATAACTAGGGATGCTTTGATTTCACCATCCCATTCTCTTTGTATGTCATGGTTCATATATTTTTGTAATTGAAAGAGTATATTGAATGCATCAATATAATAGTGAAAGGCATAGTTGTACAACACATTTTTTTCCTAGACCTATAAGCCAACCTGTATGGTGATCTACTGAGGTATTTTAGATTTTTTTAAACATTCAAATAAATTTGAATGACAACCATAATAACATAATCTATGTATAAAATAATAAGTAAATCTTATATTTTGTCTTCACATTATATAAATAAGTCATATTAGGGGTTCAACTGAAGATATAACTATAAAAAAATATAATCATTTAAAAATTTAAAACCCTTCTTAAAAGCTATACAATAGGAAGATCTGTAAGGATCATCACATTTTAGTGTAAGATGACATAACAATGGCTAAGCAGAGGATATAAATATTTTGGTTTGATTTTTGAGAATTGCATTTGGTTTCATTTATTTATCTTGTGGGCTCCACTATATATAAAGTCATGATCCACTTAAAGGAGGCACATTAAAAATAATTGCTGATTGAAAGATTTACCACATACATAATATTTTTTTATTTTTATTTTATTAAGTTGAAACATTTAGAATAATTAGTTTATCTTTATTTCATATGAACATATTGATTAAATGATAGGTTGGTTAGCTGTATTTTAGTAGTCACTTGTTAAAGAGAGGTTTAGGGTTCCAAACTCCCATATTAATTTTTGGTCCAATTTGTTTTATGAAATCAATGATGTAAAAGGAGCTATAAGAGTGTAAAAATATTACCTTTTTATGACTTAGACATATCCCTAAATTACCCATTATATTTTTAATCTACTTATGAGGGTCAAGACAAAGCCCTAAGTAGTACTCATTTATTGTCATGATATATTTGTAATCATGGATAAAATTGTTAGTTTAATCTTTGAAAAGAGTATATTTTCACCTAAAATGTAAAAAGAATGGAGTAGGAATATGGATAACACCCTTATTTTAATGAATTATGTGAAATTATAAGGCAATAAACCACACCATCAATTGATGCTAAAAAAATTGCTAATTATCAAAAAGTTGATAAGTGTGCTCTCACATTGTTAAAAGTATATTGCACTAAATAAGTTATCATTCATATAGAGGAAGTTAAAAGTAGTGTATGGAAAGAATTAAAATATTTATAAGATAAACAATTTACCTACAATAAGATTGATATCTTAATGCAGTTGCTTAATAATAAGCTTAGCATAGAAGAAGATGTATATAAATATCTCTCTCACATGAGAACTCTGAAACAAGAGTATTGTACTACAAGGGGGTAAAATTTATGATGACATGTTGATTTAAGTCACATTACATGGCCTTATTTATACATAAACCAATTTTTTTGAAATGCTACAACTTATTGATAAGCTTAATGGTGCCACATTTGACACTATTTGTGAGTTTGTTGACTTAGCATGAGTGACTATTTGTAAAGAAGATGAGTATGAATATTGAAGAGTATTAATATAAAAAGAACATGTATCATCATAGATATCATCACCATGTATAGTAAAAAATTTAGAAACACTCTCTGAGATACTTTTTGTGTCATTCTCCAAGACACTTTGCACATTCTAGATGATCTCCAAAGCATTCTCATCGACACTCTCTAGGATATTCAAAACATAAACATCGCCATAGGAATTCTTCTCAATATTGTGGTTATTCCAATTATTTATCTTCTTATGGATCTTTTTGGGATAGGAAAGGGCTAAAATGTTTCAAATGTGTTGGTATTGGACATATTGTAGATGTATGTCCTTCTAGATGACCCTACTCTCCACATGAAAAGAAATTTAAGGCAAATTATGTGGATAATTCTAGTGGTAAAAATTATAATTACTCAAATTACTATAATTATTATAACACATCCTCTGATCAAGAGACATCCTATATGTCTAAGGTTTATGGTCTTGATGGACCTAATAGCTTGTTTTGAGTGATTAATGATTCACTTGTCTTGTGTGAGCTACTAGTCTCAAGACTAGGATTTATTGTAGTAGTACTTTTTGGCTTGTGTTCTTGTTTTTAGTTCCATTTTTTGTTTTTTATACTTGATAATCATGACATGAAGTAGATAGGATTATTTTATTTTTATTTTATTGGTGTACAAATTTTCACCTCTTTCCTGATAGGGGAAAAGATATAATATTTGGTTGGTGTTTGATCTATCATCAATGATAATACAAGTTGACAAGTGTTTGTTATCACCTTTAATGTTAAGAAAAGTGTTAGCAACCCAAGTTTCACCCTTTTGAATTAGATTGTTCACTTTTGCTTCAAACCTGAAATAACATGAGATTGGTTTATAGGTTGTGGGTTACCTATAACTAGACCAAACCTCTAGTTTATGGGGATAACTCCCCTATTATATTAAATTTGAATTATTATTATAAAACCTATTTGATTTGGGGGTGAAAAGAGTAAAAATTACAACTTACAAGTAAAATATATACTAGGGATGGTGATGTACCAATTCTTTAATGATCCTCTCTTAAACTTATCCTTAAGCATACTTATGAATCAAATGGAAATATCTTATCAACTAGACTTTCTTAACATAGTCTTAAACATGAGTATTTTAGATGGATGTTTGACAAAATATCTAAAACTTGAAGGTACAAAAATGTAGGTCTATATAAGACACTACAAACTAACTGACTCTTCAACACAACATCTAATTCTTAACACTTCATATGACCTATAGAGGATGACAACACAACATTAGGTGAAGGAGAGAACCTAAAAAAGAATATGAATCTCATAATTTTTTATAAGTCAATAATCAAGACACACATTAATACCAATGAAGAAGTCTACAATATTCTTTTCTTATTAAATCAAGGTACAAGATATAATTTTAGTAGAGTTTTGTTATACTGGCATGAGGGATACCAAATTAGGCATTCCAAACTCAATAAATATGAGTAGATGGATAGAAAGAAGGATAATGATGTATAAGTCCTTCAAGAATTTAAAAGACAATAACTTATTCCAAAAAATAGTTACTACATTCTTATATGTATTGAAGTGATCTTCATTAAATTACCTCTATTTTATATGTTAAAAACATTGAATAGACATAAATAACCATCTTCCTTATAGTATCAACTGATTAACTCTTCTTGTTAGTTGACCAAATCCATATAACCACCAAGAAACCTTCATGAATTCTCATAAATATGGAAACTATTTACTTCAAGGGGTAATTATCGATGTTTCTAGATAGTGAATTGACTCCACATAGTCTCTCTATTCCCATAAGTTATTTCATATATAACCTTACTCTTCTTTGAACAATTAGGACATCTTGACTAATGTCATAGACTAGATGATTACTAAAGGTTGATAGAATTAATTCTAAGAAAATAGGTTAACACCTCATGATTTGAGGAAGTAAAACACATCTAAAAAAAAACCTCCAAAGGTTTTCAACTTCTTAAATACCCTTGTACCTCTTTTTTTCTCTTTTTCTTGAAAAAACACTATTTTATGATAGGTCCATACACCATCCATATAATAAATCACCATGTCTAGGGTATCTTCTAAGTTTACAATATGAATTAGGCCTTTTTCAAATGACTTCAATCTATTTTAAATCCTTTTCCCTCAAATCTTCCCAATCACGTCCTAACTAGGTTTTTAGAGAGGTTTAAGAGTGCCCAAGACTCTTGACAATAATTCATATAGTTTAGGGGATAAATATCTAAATTAATTACACATAACACTATTATAATAATCCCTCCACCTCTCCTAAATTTACAAACATCCCATGCAAAATCTTCATACAATAGTGAGCATGTGAAGTCAACTCTCGATGATGAAACATGTTTTTAGACCAGTGTTAGGTGTTTAAGGTTAGAATGACTAGTTATACAATGTCCCCTATAGCTCCTATCTGATATACATCCCTCTAATAACTTGATAATTTTTTTCATAAAGATTGTATGTGTTTTTATGAGCTCATTTTACCTTCTACTTCTTATAGATGACACTATTTAATGAGGCTAATAGGCAAGCATACACTATTGTAGAGTTATTAAATTTTTGACTTCACTATGAGTTTTAAGGCTCTTATACACTATATCTAAAATTAATAACATCCCTAAATTACCTTGGAGTAATGGTGTTGGATTTATCAATCCATTCACCCTTTATTTTCATGCATATAATCGCTTATCTTAACACTTAGGTCTATCTACCTATAGAACCTATCACAAAAAACCCATGTAAATGGTTCTTAAAAGGTTATTTATGGTCCTTAAACCCAAATATCTCTCCTAAATCTCATTACATATGTAAATACCCTACAATTCCTTGCTCACATGATCAAATTAGCCTTCTCAAGTCTAATCCATACAACATGACCTCTACAAGTGATAATTAATAGGTTATTGTGATGCTTCGTAGAGTTAATAAGACCAAAAAGATCATTTCATGACTAAAATACTTCATTTTGATTAAATTTGAAGCATCTTTCCTTCATCAAGCACCTTTTAATGTGTTATCAAAGGTTTTGGAAGTCCACCATATTAATAATGGTTCATATAGTACAAACCTATAAACCAATTTTTTTATTATACATATAAATTGAATTGACCCCTTAAAACTTATTAAATATCTTTATTTCCCATGCAAAATGTGTGTTAAGATATGAACATAGGGAAATGTGCTCTGAATGATTGTCTAGACTGTGTAAGCTAATGGAAGATTTAAGGGCCAAAATAATAATTTTATTGCATCAACCTAACTCCAACACCTCTCTCATATTTTCAATAACTCTCCAAACCATTAATATGACCATAAATGCGCAAATAATACTTGGATATGTGTTAATATGATAGTAAGGTTTTAAACTAATTTTAAGGTCTACCTCCATTTACTAGCCCTCAAGGGCATTTTAATTTGAAAACTAAGTTTTATCAATCCAAAAAAGTATATTAAGACACATAATATCATATTTACTTATTTAAAACACCTAAAAGAAACCTAATCATCTTATCTTATCTTGAAACCTCCAAGTAGTTCACTTAGTCTAATCATTGACTATTAACTAACTATGGTAGATCTGAGACAAAATAATGAATGTTTCTACTGATTGTATTATATTAAGGATAACATGGATAGATTATTATAGTGATAATTATCACTTGTAACAAATTTTAGATCCTAACTACACCTATAGAGGTTTCAAAATCACAAACCACCCCAAGACTCGTTATAGGCATTGACTGTGTGTTTATGACTATGCGTGTATGAGGTTTTGAATCTCTTATTTACTATCATCTAAACCATATTATTTTTCATCAACATGATTTATGAACTATATATAATATCTAAGATATACCTTAGTGTTCATTATCTCATATTTTCCTCTCCCTTTAGGCTTAACATCCTTGCTTGAGTTTGTAGCCTATGTATGCCCTTAAGGAGTCACTTGACTGTGTTTTGATCCTTTTTTTTGGGCTCATGGAATTATATTAAGTTTATGTTAGGTAATCATAAGATATTCATACATTATATTATATTACCCCGCTAATCATCACATTCTAAACATCCATCCCCATCTATATTCTTGATTTTGATTGTCTATAATCATATACTAGTTCTAGACTACCATCATTTATTTGTTTTAATGTAGATCGAGAAGAAGATAAAAAGACATTGAGAAGGTAATTGGTATGAATTTATAACCTATATCACTCATTTAATAGAATTAAACTCTTACACAAGTCTATAACTTCATTAGGTTCATGACCTTCTAAAAAGATTGCACCTTACCTTGACTACTGACTGTATGTAGCTCTCAAGTCCTAACTATGAGTTCACTTTAGAGATTATGACTGTATTATTTGTGATGAAACACACATTCACACCAATATCCCTCAGAACTTATTTTAACCTATATATTATCATAATAATTTCAAGTATCTTTCAAATGTATTTGGTCACTTCATTAGCTTAAGATCAGTTTATTCTCCCTTATAGCCTATAGGTGAATGTTTAAGTCTTTTATATGGATAGAGGTGGAATTTGAAAGCTAAAAAACCTTGAAAATTTCATTAACATGATTAATGATGTTTTAGTATCTAATGAGAGTTTGAAATCCATGTACCTTCTTATCTCCTCAAGTCTTCTCAAATACTGTAGATAGACTAACTGTAATTTTACCTTGGCTATAGGTGAAGATTTACTCCTTTAGTAGGGTTTAAGGATTTATAACTTATTTTCATGACTGGGATGATCCCTAAAAACCTTTAAATGAAATAAATTATTGGATTCATGATGTGGATGTGGATAAGGAGTAGTGATATATGTGTGGTAATAATGGAGTGTATATAGAGACTGAGAATGGAGTGATAAGCTTATAACAATGGTTGAATGGTAGTGATAAAGTTATGAAAATGGAATGAAATATGGGAGAATGGAAATAATCATGAATCTAAAGTTAATAAAATATAAAATGATCCTATATAATAATATGTAAATGTATTAACAAGATATATCATTTTAAAGGCTCTCAAAGAAGCATACACAGTGAAAAAGAAACCTATGATTTTCCAAATTACCTTAACATATGCTAAGTTACCTTGACATCTACTAAATGAGACAATGAGGGTGTTGTGGATATATTTGTGGTTTTTAGGTTTTCATAGACTTTTATGAAGTTTAAGAAACATAAATAAGGACATATGGTCATGAATGAAACCTATCATACAATATCTTACTGTGCTTTGACAATCTTGAATCCACCATTGAACCATACAACCATTCAAACTTGCTTATAGATTGTATATTTGGTAATTTATATGTTATTATACACTATAGACTCATAAATTTGGAGAAATATGTTTATTAATTCATAAAATTTATATTAATACCTAAATAATTAGGAACAAGCATTAGTTTGACCAAAATAGTTAGAAACTCAACAAAACCATACTACTTCTCTTGCCTTATGTAGATGTGATTGGTGGAAAAAACCCTTAAGTTATTAACATTTTTTAATAAATTTGGTAAGACTAAACTTTACATAAATACCCATTATTGGAAGGTCATAAGGTCTACTTCCTTTGGCCAAGAGCTTGAATCTTCTTTCTTTCTCTCCTATATGGACTCAGCATGAACCTAAAGTTCTCTCGATGTCTATCAATAAAATAAGTATGGAAAACACATCTATTTTGACTTCTAAATCCCTAAAAAAATATAATCTCTTCAGTATGTTCTTATAGCAAGACATTATTTCCTCTCCATGACTTCAGAGTAAATCCATACTGTATGGATTTGTACCATCAAAAAAGGTTGTTGAATCCTAAAAATTCTCCTTCATGTACTCATTTTTTAGTTTCAAACCACCATTTTAGGGAAACATGAGGAAAATGTGAGCCAAATGGAATCTCAAAGGAAGTAACACATTTTGGAGATAAAAAGGTAGATATTTTTACATGTGTGAGTCAATTTGCTAGCCAAATAAAGTTCTAGACTCATAGAGGAGATAATTTCAAAGCATAAAACTATTTGAATAAAGAAATATAATGACCACGAGGATGATTAAAGATTTTATTGATAATTTAGTGTCCTCTTGAAGTCAAAATTTGTCATTTTAAGACCAAAACCTTCCTTTTAGACAACATACATAGAGTCTCAAAAGAATATTTGACCAATGAATATCACAAAGAGTACTGTATAGCCTTATTAAAAGTTTGAATTAGGCTTATATGTATCTAAATCACCCTTTAAATTCATATAGTTTACCATACTTTATATATATTGAATACACTAAAGAAGATTATAGTGAGTGATCAATTGGCATCTTCAACCATATTCATTAAGATACTCTAAATCAGAAGACCACTTCAATCCTTTGTCAAAGAGATCCAAAAATACTCAAACATCATGAGGATACTTAAAATAGGTTGAAATAGAGACATGATAATGACAATACATTGAGACCTACTACCTTCACTTTATAGCCAATGAACATTCCTTTGAATTTATCTATTTCCTCAATAGACATGAAAACTATGAGGCTTTCAAGATGCAACAAAGATGACAATAATCAAGTTGACAAATTTATAGGTATAAATACAAAAGTTTGTCAACACAACCGTCATAAATTTTTTTTGGCCATTAGGGATATGTGCCATGCATAGTATGGGTTGGTCACCTTAATGGGATTCTAGGTGGAGCCTTATGTGGATCGATGTATTTGGATATGCATTGATCATGTTCTACTATAATATGGTATGATGATAACATGAGATGAGTATATTTTTACTATGTTAATAAAAATTTTATGACACAACTTATAGGGTGGGATTCTATATGGACTAGCATCAATTTTGGTCAATAATATGATGTACAATACACCAGTTTCATTTACTTCAAAGTTGTTTTGATGAATTTAAATTCATTGCTTCAGTTATTTCATATTATATACCATTTGAATCATGGGGGAGTTTTTTGGATTATTTATCCAAAGGTGTTTTATTTATTGTTATTTATTTACTTGTTGGTTATTAGGTTGGTTATACCCATTGGTTAGTTTTCTTCAACCAACTTCATAATATTTTTAAAGCTTGCATTTTTTATAAAAATAAACATATAATTATATTGAAATATTATAATTTAGATAATAAATTAGACATCTTTATGTACTTGATGAGAGTAAAATAGAGATGTTGATGAAGTAAGTGAATTGTCTATGGTATTTTGATCTCTTGTACTTAGTTTGATGATAAAAGTGAATTATTTGGAAAGTGTAGTACCCATTTGATGATATGAAATTATTTTTTTAATTTTTCATTGATAATAACCATTAACTTGGCAATAGATAAATTGCAAGTCACCCAAAATGTGTTTATATTGGATGTCTAAGTTGAGTTCAACTTTCATGCATAATATTAGAGATTCATATTTAGCCATGTTAGTAGTGACATAAAAATTTAATCAAAATTCTAAAGGTATGATTTTAAATTATGAAATTATTAGAGTACATCCTACCCCATCTACTTGGAGTCATTTTTCACCATCAAAGTGGAGTGTCCAAGTGTCTTCATGTAAATCAATGGTAACTTCAGGTAATTCTTCAATAACTACTTTAGGTTTAGTAGTATCAAGAGTGATAATGGTATCTTCTTGATTATTTGCTTCTAGATCAGTAATCAAACTATGAAAATAATCTTTGAGAGAGATATATTAGTTAAGACATTTAATATAAATAATGTTGGCATCAATGGGATTTTCTTGAAGGTGATTTGTAACTAGTAGAGGTGTCACTGTAAGTTGGTCAGTGATGACCTGCATTTTGATAGCTTTTTGTGTAACAATTCAAAGGTCCAATTCCATCAATAAGACCATCCATTTTCCAATTCTATCTCCAAGTAAGAATGATTTAGAGAAGAAATGATGAAGCAGATCAGAAGTAATAATGACATAAGTGGTCTGGTAGAGCATATAATGATAGATCTTTTCAAAATTTAAATATATAGAAAGGAGATCACTTTCTACTTTGGTATAACATTTTTCCTAATCAATGAGTCCATGATCAATTTAAAAATAATGTACTCTCTACCAATATCATCTTGCTAGGAAAGCATTTCCACAACTAATATGGGGGTAGATGAGGTATATAAGATTAAGGGATGATCATTTGAAGTTGGTCAAAGAGTATGAGGATGGAGTAAATTTTATTTCATATTATAAAAATATTTTTGGCATGAATCTATCCATTATAGAGTATTACATTTTTTAAGAAGAGAATTGATAGAGTATATAAAATAAGCCATTTATAGGATGAACCATTAAATTACCCTAAGTTTACCAAGGTAAGTGCATATGTCAAGAATAGATTGAGGAATAGACATGTTGATGATAACATTTATTTTAGTTAGATCGACATCAATTCCTTGAAGAGAGACTAAGAACCCTATAATTTCTCTATATGTAACTCTAAACACACATTTGTATGGGTTAAATCTAACTTTATATTTGATTATTCAATAAAAAAGATAGTTAAATCAATGAGGTGAATTATATAAATTTTAGATTTGGAAATGAGATCATTAGTACAAGTTTCAACTATCTTGTGTATAAGATCATGTAAAATGTTGGTCATTGCATATTGATATGTTAATCTAATGTTTTTAAGACCAAACGCCATTTTGACATAACAATAGGTGCCCCATTTTATGGTAAATATTGTTTTTTGTTGGCTTTAAGGAGTCATGTGAATTTGGTTATATCTTGAGAAACCATCCAAAAGTTATAAAATTTCATATACAGTGATGTAATACACTATAACATCTATTGAAGGTAAGGTAAAGTTATCTTTTGGACAATCTAGGTTAAGATTTCAAAAATTGATGCATGTATGAATAACAATGATGGATTTTTTATTAACATGAATGATGTTTGATACCTATTTTAAGTAGTCAAAATGTTTGATGAATTTGGCATCCAAAAGTTTAATGATTTATTTATGACATAAGGTATAAATTCCAAGTGAAAATTTTAATTCTTTTTGTCTAACAAGTTTTGCATCTGTGTAAGTAATGATATTATGCATGATAATGCAAAGATCAACACCTAACATATCTTCATATGACCAAACACATGTTTTACAATACTTTTCAAAGAATAAGCTAGAGTTATGATGATCTATTAGAGTGAGTTCTTTAGAGACAGTGATAGGTTGAGGACATGTTGGTGTACCATATTATATTTTTGTGGTTTATTTAATGAGCAAAATATTTCCATCTTGGAAATGGTATAGATCATGAGGAAGATAATAAATAGGATTTATTTTAGGATCCACACTAGTAATGAAATTATTAAAAAAAGGAACTTTTCATGTGAATTTTATAAGTTTATGATGTTGTTAGGGAAGCTAAGGTTCTCTACCATGGAGTAGTTCAAGTGTAACTTCATCAGTAGGGAGTGTGGTCATGATCCATATTATTCAAAATATACTTTGAGATCAATGATTTTATTACCATTATGATCATATTAATAATGTATTTGTCATGCATATATGTATTTAGCATCTAAGGTAATTTCAAGCATGGATTCATTTTAAGGGGTATGAGTTTGAGTGGTGTTAACTAAATTTGTGATAGGTGTGTTAGTTGGTATCATAAATGAATCTTCAACTATAGTGGTGTGGATATCCTCAATGGTATAAATGGGATAAAGGGGTTGTAAAATGTTCAGCTATGTAGAAAGTTTATAAGGTTTGGTATTTAAGAGTGCTTTAATTACCCATGGGGTGTCTAATAATGGAGGATTAATGGGAGATACTTGACCTTCATGTTCTAATGCAATATCAATTGATATGTGACTAATATGGACATCACAGTTGAAGGTGTGTATTTTAGATAATATATTTTTATATTGTTATACATCTAAGTCTTGTGATTGATCTTGATCCATGATATAATTATAATCATATGTGTGGGAAACAGTGCATGCATTTATTTATAAGGGAGAATCATATATGGATGCACCACTCTATACCAATCACATGTGAAATTGTCTTTTGTGTAAAAATATTCGCATACATTACATGGAGGAGGAATTTTAGTGATATCATCAATTAGAGGGATGGTAAAATCACATGGAAGTAAAGAAAGAGGAAGCCACTCCCAAATGTAAGGAGGTAATTTAGTGGTATTATAATTATTTTATAATTAATTAGGTTCATAATCATCAAAATCAACAAGAGTAACCTATAAATCTAGATTCATGTTAACAAATTCAAGTATAGGTGCATTATTAATTCGTGGAATGGTTGGAATCCAATATTGGGGTTTGGTAGTTATATACTCAATGGATTAGGATCACCCTCATGTTTTTATAGTTTTCCATTATGAATGAATTTAATAGAATGACTACCTAAGGAGGCAATATCTTGCATATGATGTGTCCATGGGTGACCTATGAGTATGTTGCAAGATAATAAATTAAGGACCATGAGTTTTGTGTTGATAGTCTTGGGTGAAATTGAGTGGGAGATAAATACAACTAAATGGTTTTTTATTTGTTATATCAAATCTTCTACATGTGAGACAAGTTGGATTAAGATTATTTTTTATATATCTAACCTAATGTATTAACCAAAAAGAGGTGACATTAATTCATGATCCTTCATCTACTAATAATTTTTGAATGAGGGTATTATTGATTATAATTTTATTACAGAGGGGTAGATCATTGGATTGAAAAATAATCTCATCATTAATCATGTCTTCTTCAAGAAATTCTATGGAAGGTTTAGAAGAGGTGCAAATAGTTTCAATAATATGTACTTCTATAGGTGAAGGGTCTTTAAGAGGGTTGTCTAAATTAGAGGATGGTGGTTCTTCAATGTCTTGTAATTATTGCATTAGGAGTTTATGATGATATGGAGAAGTACAAACTAACTCTGTGAGAGGTATTTTATAAGGCATTGAATTGAATTCTGAAATTCCAATGTGATTTAGAAGATGAAGCAATAACATGAGGTTTAGGAGGTACAATGTTTTTTGTAAGAATAGGATAATTATATTGAGGTTATAGTTTTGGAAGTGTCTCCTCATTTAGTTTATAAGGTATACTAGTGGTGATATCTTTAAGTATTTGGTCTTCAATTAATGATTATTTGGTTTAGTGATGGATCTTTATGAGTAGGTTTATGTCTATAGTTGACCTTCACTGCATTCACATATTGGGAGTTGGTATAATATTGGTCATAATTAACATTGATTGCACAAATATCCCCATTTGAATGTTAGGGGTTATAGTTAGAGAAATATTTTTGAGGTTTGGATGATGAAGGTGTGGTGAACTACTTTTGTTGAGAGACTTTAACATATTTAGGATGACACAAATGGATCATAGGATCTTGGTAAAATATATATCGTAACTTAAAAGAAGCAATGAATTTGAGAAGTCCATGATATGTTTCATGAGAATGACCCACATTGACATGGAAACAACATAATTTGTTAGGATCATACCATGAAGGTGGAGCAACATTATAGGTGAAAGTTTTAGAGTGAGATAATAGTTCTTCATTTGTTGAACTATCCACTTTGAATACTATTAATGCCTAAAATCTTCACCCTAGAGTAAACAACCAATATATGGGAAGTTTCATAGGTATGGGATCGATTGTGATCTGTGAAGTGACCTCTGGGATTTTAGAATCTGAATCTTCATTATGTTCTTAAAAAGGGGGGAAAATAAAAGGTAAAGAGGGGAAATTCAAGAAAACTTTAGAAAGTAAATCTAATCTAAGGCAATGCACCAAAAATTATAAAATACAAACATAGAGATTGCATAAAATAAAATATATTTTAATGAAACTATAGATCATAAAGGAGCATCTAACATGAATTAGGAATAAAGGAGCATCTAACATGAATTAGGATCCACAACATATGAAAATCCACACCATAGATGTAGAATATAGGATATAATTAGCATAGATAATTTATAACTTGAATGACATAAAACATCACATTCTCTTCATTTTTGGATAGGGAAATGAATATAGAAGGCCACAAATGGCACATACAAAACATCCAATAACATCCATGAGATGCCTATATTAAAGTGTTGAATAGGAAACTCTATTTACTATTGTATTAATCTTTTGATGGATTGCTAAAAATAAGCAAAGTACATAGCAATACTAATAATTTAACCCCTTTTACAAAGGGGAAAAACCAAATATATAGGTGAGGACACTGCATGAGATGATGATCTAGAGATTCTCTTGTTTATGCCCAGGATGTTGCACAACTGAAAGAGGGTCTAGGCCATGAGTGCAGCCAGATCCCCACATGATAGAAATGATGTGATTCCCTAATTATATTACAAATAACTCATATTTCAAAAAAGTGTACTGATGCTATGTGCCAACCTCTGGAGATACTACCTATGTCATGCTTGATTACCTCCATTCGATGTCATTTTTAGATGATTAATAGATTGGCCCCATTCCCTAAAATAGGATTAGAGATGACCAACAACGAGTGAAATATGTTTCCTAGGGATAAATGACTTTCCATTCCTTTGGTGAGTGTTAGAGTGCCATGCATCAATTTGGTGCTTTTCTAAAGGGGCTAAGAGATCCTTTGAGCCTGGGTGAGTGCAAAAATGCCACATGTCTAGCTCCAAAGTCATCTACCCACACCATTTAAAAATACCTCTAAAAAAATAAAAGTTCAAACTCTAGTCAAGGTCTAAAATGTTTCAAAAGCTTTCCTAAAAAAGGGGGGATCCACCCCTATCCAATGGCACATCTCTAATTCTATGATACATTTGACACCTCCTTGGATGAGCATGGAGATGACATATATCAGGGCCTAAGAATAAACTTCATTTATTTTATGGGTGGGACCTACTCTTCTTGGTGGTAACATTAAGAACTCAACAAAAAAAATTGCCTTGGAGGCAAAAGGAGAGACACGTGTCATGGGAACGCTTTTCCTCTCAAGGGATAGAAAAATTGGGGGCTAAAAGAGTACCATGTTGCCACATGGAAGAATTGGAAGGGAACTCAACTCAATTTTTTTGGAGGAACACCAATGGAAAAAAGGGGAAAAGAAAGATCCCATCATTGATCAAACCCCAAAGAGGAAAAAAACAAAATAAAGGCCACTGGCTCAAAATAATAAGTATGGATCCAAATACATAGTTTTTACCCATAAGCTAGGCCTACTCCTGATTTGTCATTTTGGGAGCTCCCCCTTATGGGTTTAGGTCTAAGTAGACTAGAGTGATAAAACGTTTTGATAACTCATAATAGTCCCCAATTTAAGACAAGATATGAGTCCATACCATGATGGGGGTCACTATGTTCAAGAAAACCTCTGTATTAGAGGTTTTGAGATGGAGAGAATGGGAGAAAAAATAGGAGTGTTGATGATGTAGCATGAGTTGTAGGAGGAAGTGTATCAAAAGGTACCTCTTGTTGAGAAGTTCTCAAGCTTGTCCTGCATGCTAAAAGTAATGACTTTAGTGAATTCCATTTTTAAATTCAACCCCTATATCACCATGTTCAAGAGGTAGAGCACAGCTAGCTAAAATTCACTAACTTTATCATCAATATCTATTTTAGAAATGAAAGCTAACATGGATAGATTCTGAGTTAAAATCTATGTGGCGAATGTAATCAGAGGCATCGGTAAAGGGGGCATCTCTGTGACTTCTTTTTTGAGAAAGACCTTAAGGAAATGTGCTTGATTCTTTACCTCTGAATCCCAAAACTTTTATAGGCTCTCCACATTTTAGATGAATGTGTTGGGGTCCTTAAAAAATTAGAGCATCTCTTGAATACCTTATACAAAAAATTTCACCCTAAGATGGGTGTTCCTGATAATGGTGCTGGTGCTGATGTCATATCTTTTCATGTAGAGAGCTATAATATCTAGGCAAGGGTGTACATAAAGTACCATGTATTTGGTGAAAGTGCCCTCCTAAAATTTGAAATTGAAAGAGTTATATTACCCCCATCTAATCTTACCAATCATTCAAGCCTAGGCACCCTCTTGTAGGATATTATGATTTTATTGCAACATGGGTCAGATAACCTGGTGAGGACCCTCATTTACTAGCTTAGTGCCTGGTAGGTTTATTTTTCTTGGGATAGGTTTGATGAATTTGACTTTCTTACAACATAAGGTGGAGGTCAGTCTCCTCCACTACTCGCATTGTGGTTCTTTTGCCTTGTCAACTATTTTTCACTCTTAGACATAGATTTATTAGGCTCCATCACTACTTACTCTAATTCTAAGTCATATAATGCTTTGATACTCTAATTGTTCTTTATTTCATCCTTTAGTTTGTAGGCTCTTCATATCTTTTAATGAATTCCCAATACTCTCTTCAAAATTCTTAAGTTTTGAGTGTTTGAAAATGGGTGGACTAAGCTATATTTATATATGAACCTTTTTGAGAGAAATCATTATGAGGATTTCAAAAATGGGTGCTTCCCATTAATGATGGAGGCAATGTGAACACTCAAATATCCATTCATGAGGGATTTTTGGTGATTTTATGGGGAGCTACATGGAGTGGAGCATCCATCATTATTGTTAGGGTGATCTGGTAGATAACTATTTGTCAGGAAATGTTTCAAAGATTTAGGGGGAATGAGGAGTTGATACATGGAAACTAGAATGCCATTTATGCTAATGGCACTAATTAGAAAGGAAAAAAAAAGGAAAAAAATCAAAAAAGGGAAGAAATGAAAAGGAAAGAACAAGAAATGAAACTATCTAACTATATACAAGGAGTGTTTGAGACCTATTAGAAATGTTTTAGGTTGATCCTATTGATGGAAATCTCTAAGTCATTGTCATCTAGGTTTTCTAATTCAAAATCCCCCTTTTGTTTAACTCTGATGATGTGGAAAGGTCCCCTCCATACGGAGTCAGATTTTACATGTTGTCCTAGTTTTATAACTCATTGATCATATTTTAGGACCAAATCCCAAAGTTTAAAACTTGGTTTTGATATCTTCTTATTGAACCATCTGTTGACTACCAGCTATTGAATGATTTTTGTATCATGAGTTTTTTCATTTTCTTCTTGGATCTTGAGTAATTTGGTGATCTAAAATTTCATAGTTCTATTTTCTTCTATTTTAGCAACTTTTAGGAGTTGTTGTGAAGGAATCTCAGAGGATAATGGCATGACTACTTCCTTTTCATAAACTAGTTCATATGAGGAATTTTTTAGTGTTTGCTTAGGAGTGACATGGTCTACCCATAAATTTATCCTCACATGAATATGCCACTCCTATTACTTATTGTTGTAAATTCTTTTAATGATCTAGATTAATTTTTTTTTGTAGATTCAACAAACCCATTCCCTTACAGGTAGAAATTGGATGAAGATTTTAGGAAAATTCCATTATGTAGTATGAACTCAAAGATCTTGGACCTAAGGAAGGATTTTGTATTATCTAAAATGTTCATCTTTGAGGAACCAAATTTGGCTACAAGATCTTCATAGAAATCAAGGAGTGCATTCTTGGTTACTTCATTTAGTGGGATTGATTCAATCTACCTAGTGAAGTAATTAGTAGCTATTAATATCCACTTGTGGCCTACATTGGAGACTGGGTTGATCATCTTAATGAAATATAGGCCCCACTGAGCAAAGGGTTCATCAATAACAATTAGATTGAGAGGTATGGTAGATTACTTCCTCTTCTTAGGGAAGAATTGGCACTTTTGGCACCTTTTTACTGCTTGGTGACAATCTACAACATTATCGACCAATAATATCTTGTGTGCATGATTTTGGTTGTAGTAGTCTTAGTTAAGAAATGGCCACTTGGGGGAGTGAATTATATATCATAGAGGATTTTCTTAGCTTGAGGTCCATCAATACATCAAATAATTTATCTATTAAATTTTATTTTAAAAAGGATTCCTTGGACTACCATGTAATTGAAACCTTATAATCTATAAAAGCATCTTTTATGTAATGGGAGGCTATCAAGATATCTACCAGTCTGCATAAAGAGTACCCTATCAGCTATCCATGATTCATTGGTTTTGAATTGATTAATGAGGGCCATTTCAATTATGATTGAATCCCTTTCTTACATGTCTATACATATTCATAAATTCTCCTTCCTTGAACTACCTTCATTGGCTTAACTTATACATTATACTCCAAGATATTAGTGATCCAATTAGCTCTCTTTTCTATGATTTTTCCTTCCATGACATATTCATGTATGCTAGAATGTGCCACATGAATCATTAATTTATTTCTTTCCACTAGATGTCTATACTTATTAAGACTTTTGATAATGGTGAAGGCTTATCTTTCCATGAATTTATACCTAGTTTCATATTCTCACAATGTCCTTGAATAGAATGTGATAGGGTGTTCATCTTTATTGTTTTCTCCTTTCTATGTTAGAATTGTGGTGATGCTCTATTCACTCTCATAGGCATACATGATGAAGGATTTAGAGAAGTCAGGATTGGTGAGCACATGCATAGAAAATATTATACCTTTGATCCCTTTAAAGGTAGATCTTCCCTCAGGCATCCACTTAAAATTTTGATCTTTCTTCAACATCAGGGTGATCAGTCTAACCAATCTTATGAAATTAGATATGAATATGTTGGTGAAATTTATCTTCCCAAGAAAGGATTGGAATCCATTTTTTTAATAGTAAGGCCATGTTCTTAATGGTATCTATTCTCTTTGGGTCAATAGCAATCCCATCCTTGGAAACTATGTACCCAAGTAATTTCCCTTGGGGTACCCTAAAGATGCATTTCTTAGGGTTTAATGAAACCTCAAACTCTTGACATCTTTGGAAGACCTTCTTTAGATGGTCAAAATGACCTTCATTCTTCTTTGAGAACATAGTGAAGTCATCTAGATAAATGAGGATAATCTCATTTATCAATCCCTTGAAATCCACATCCATTACCCATTGGAAAGTTTCCCTAGCATTTGAGAGTCTAGAAGGCATTTTTCATATATAAATGTTCCCCACTTGGTGGTGAAGGTGGTTTTGTACTAATCCTCTTATTTGACCTAGAATTTTTTATATCTAGAGAATCCATCTAATAGGGAAAACATTTTAGTTCCCACTACTGTTTGAAGGATTTATTCCATGGAAGGAAGGGGATAGTGATCTATCAAAGATGATTTATTCAAATCTTAGAAAATCCACACATAATCAGATTTATCCATTCTTCTTTCTTTCAAGGACTAGATTAGACACCCAAGTTGAATGTTTAATTAGGTATATAATCTTTGAATTGATTAACTTCCACAAGTCTTGAGCCATTAAAGATTCAATTTTAGGATTCATTGATTACTGTTTTTGCTAGACTGGTTTGGGTCCTTCCATTATATCTATGGTGTGTTGTATGACCTTTTGATCATACCATTTTAGGTCATCATACATCCATGTGATGACACCTTAATATCTATCACATAAATATATCAGTCTCTCTTTATCTTTTGGAGTGACCCTTTTCCCAACTTTTAGATTTCTTCCATCACTAATGTTAAGTTCTCAATAATCACCCTTTCTATGGAAAACTTGTGTTTATCATTTTTTTCATCTTTGGAGTCAAATAAATTTTCTAGGGTGATGAGCCCTTTTTTAAATTTATTGTTTGTTTGTTGTAGAATCTATCCTTCATAGGTTTCTTCGATCTTCAGCTATAGTTGCTCCATAGATTCGTGGGATTATTGGAGGAACATAAAAATTTAGGCATTACTCTTGAATACCTACCAGTTGTGGTCATTAACAGGGATGGTGGGCTTGAAAATCACCTTTACTATCTATTTGTTGGTGAAAAGATCAACCACTAGGTTGAATTGGAACCTATGGTTTCCATCTTGTTGGCTTCTCGATTTTTGGCTCTTGGGATTATCTAAATATTAAAAGCTTCAAAAGACTCAATCAGATCCCATACATGATGATGGTATGTTTTCATGCTCACATTATTTGCTATGGAAACCCTCTTACTTTACTTACTACTAACTCAAAGTCACTATATACTTTTATTTTTTTGACACCAATTCATTCTATAAGATTGAGGCCATAAATAAGGGTTTCATACTTGACCTCATTATTTGTGTAGGAGAACTAAAAATAGAAAGCTCAAAGGATTTCTTTACTAGATAGAGATGCTAGCCAGATTTTAGATCTAAAATCATTCTTGTATCTTGCCCCATCAAAATGTAAGGTCAAAGGCTCAAACTCTTTTTCAGATCTCTTACTTTATTTTCCTTGTTCCTTTTCGATCCTGGGAACGACTTGATCTTCATCATGAATGGCATAGTTCTTGAGTCCAATAGTATTGAAGTTTGCAAATGGATCACTTTCAATGAAGCTATTGATAAGGGCCTCTAACTTAGGATCTCTATTACCTTCAATACTCACGTCTTTGAGCATTTCCACAAAATGCATCTCCATTCTCATGAAGGAAGTGTGGGTTACTTCAAATTTTTCCATCACCTCATCAACTACGTGTTCTAGGTGAATAGGTTTAGATACAATCTTTAGTTTCAAACCATATTTAGTCCTCAAGATTAGATGAGACCAATCAAGTGATAGATATCTACTAATCTTGGTTGTGAAGTCTCTAAATAGACATAACTTGAAGATAGGTGGTATATCTATCACTATGATGTCTTGAGATATAGTGATGTTTAGGTAGGAATATAACATGAGGGGAAAAGCTCTAATAATGCCTAAGGTCTAAACCTTCTTCCTATCTAGTTTCATCACACCTTTAATCAAATATTCATATTTTAATTGTAATGCATCAGCTATTTGTTTAGGCATTATCATAGTACTTGCTCCTAAGTCTATCATAGAGTTCTATAGTAGCTGCTTGCCTATAATCGTATTTAAGTAGAATGGGGTGGGCTTTATCTTGTTTAATTCTTCCTTATTTTTGATGAATGTAGTAGTAGTCTAGGAATGGGCACTTATGCTGCCCTCTTTTCCCTTTTCCCTCACAAGCACCATGCTTGATTTGTTTGGTGTGGGCATTTCCTTTTTTTATGGATTATTTTTATAGGGTCTTCTATTTTGGGATGGATAAGACAACTTAAAGAGAGACATTAGCTAATTCATTTTTCAACTATTCTACCACATTATCCAAAATTGGGCATGGGATATTAGGACCTTTTTTCTTATTTTGTAACATCTCATTGCACCTTAGATAGGATAGGGGTGGAGGTCAAAGTGTCATAGCCTTTTTAGTGGTCTATATAAGCATTTTGGTAATTGTCAAGCACTCAGCTAACCTTTTCTTTGAGCATGTATAATAATCTAATTGAACCTATGGGGTTTGATAGATAGGGACTTCATTAGTGAAGGATACATCTTCATCTTCTACCCAAGATAAGAGTGCATGATCAGAGACTAGCTCTTCTTCCTAATCCAAGGACATACCTTACATTTGTGCCATCATGATGGTGGTTTTAATCTGAGGAGATTGATAAGCATAGGTCAAATCCTAGGTATTTACTCATCATCATTGCTTAGTGACCTTTTGTGGTAAATTTCCATAGGGATAGTTTTAGGGTCCATGAGGTTCATCGTAAGGGAAAAACCAAAAATTAGAATCATCTACAAGATTATTTTGACTAGCTATCAATTCTCTATTCATGTTAGGTGATACTATGTGTAAGGGATCTATAAATACAACCATTTACAAGTTACATCTAATTATTCATCCCTTAATTGTTTAGGGGTTGGTTATTTTCTCCTTGATAATTAGGCCTTTGCCTTTCTTGCTATTAGTTTTGTTGATAAGGGGGTCTCCTTTCTTGATATATGTTATAGGTGGGTTTTGGGGGAGTATCATATTGCCTCTTAAGATTGATGATCTCATTAGAAAAACTCCTTAAAATTCTCTTCATATCATTCATCTCGGTAACTATGGAAGATATAGTGGGGGCATTCAACTGAGTAGGTGGCTACACATATATAGAAGGAGTCAAGGTTCTTGAACTTCTTGGCATTTCTCCCTATACTTGCATCAATATTTTAGGAAAGATTAGCATTTATAGATGAGGAGGGAACCTCCATACATCTATCAAGCTATTTTCTACTTTTACTATAATCTCATATGCATCTAGTACCGTCTATCCTCCAAGTGATTGAATCATGATCATGATGTCTGAATTGGGAGGTTTTAGATAGAAGACTATGACCATACCTATGAGAGGTTGAGCTATCTATGATATCCCTTTCCCAATTTTCTCAAATATGGTATTGAAATCAACCATAGCCTCTTGTGGGCCCCTTTTGATGGTTATCAACTACTATAAGAGAAAAGATCAGTTTGCCTTTTCATTAAATTGCTTAAAGAGACTGTCACCTAGGTTATCCTAGGTGGTAATGGAGTTGATAGGCAAATATTTATACCAATCAAGGGCACATCCTTTAAAAGAGGCCATTAATAACCATAGGGATACATTCTATGAGTTGATGTAGTGTACTATGCACATGTTTACCACATCTTGAATGTGTTTTGCTATAGTCTTGAAGTCTTTTCTTGAGAACTTAGAGAGTGATTTCAAAGTGTTTGATGGTATAGAATCCCATTGAACTAGAGGAGTTAGTGGGATAAGTGGGTTGCCACTATCCCATGGCACAAAATTTCTTGAGGGTCCTTATTACACCATCTATTTTTATTATTAATATGTAGCAGAGGATCCTAGAGTTATTTGATAAGTAGGAACACCTAAGGGTGATAATAATAGATTTAGGTTGTTTGTAGTTTTTAATGTTACTATAGGCCTACGGATAATAAACTCTCTCTTTTTATTAATGATAAATCTAACTTATAATTAGGTGATTGTGTGTTCTCGATCCCACTAGGCATGCCAAGAAAGATTGTAACTATTAATGCCTAAAATATTCACCCTAGAATTAAAAAGCCAATCTATTGGAAGTTTCTTAGGTGTGGGATCAATTATGATCTGTGAAGTGACCTCTGATATTTTATAAGCCAACTCTTCATTGTGTTCTTAGAAAAATGGAGGGAGAAAAGGTAGAGGGGAAATGCAAGATAAATTTATAAAGTAAATCTAATCTATGGTGATGCTCCAAAAATTATGAAATACAAACATAGAGATTGCATAAACTAGCATAGATTTTAATGAAACTATAGATCATAAAGGAACATATAGCATGAATTAGGATCCCCATCATATAAAGATACACATCATAGAAGCATCATAAAGGATATAGTTAGCAAATACGTTTTCTAACTTGAATGACATAAAAATCATATTATCTTCATTATTGGATAGGGAAATGAATGTATAAGGCCATGAATGACACATATAAAACATCCACTAACATTCATGAGATGCCTCTATTGAATTCCTTAATAGGAAATTATATCTACTATTATCTTAATCTTTTGATGGATTGTCAAAAATAAGTAAGGTATATAGAAATATTAACAATTGCCCCCTTTTTTCAAAGGGGGGAAAATAAGATACATAGGTGAGGATGCTACATGAGATGATGATATAGAGATTCCCTTATTTATGCCCATGATTTCATGCAACTGAAAGAAGGTTTGGCCCATGAGTGCAATGAACTTCATACATGCCAAAAATGGCATTATTTCCCCATTATGTTACAAACCAATCATGCTTTGGAGAAGCATGGTGATGCCATGTGTCAACTTTTGGGGCTACTGCCTATGTCTTACTCAATTGATTCCATTAGATGTCACTTTTAGATGATTAATAGATTTTACCCATTCCCTAAAATTGTCTCAAAGATGACCAATGGTGAGTGAAACATGTTTCTCAAGGAGAAATAACTTTTCATTCCTTTGGTGAGCATTGGAGCACCATGTGTCAAGCTGGCACTTTCTTGAAGGGGCTGAGAGATCTTTTGAGCTTGAGTGAGCATAAAAATGCCACATGTTTAGCTTCAAGTCTACACCATTTTAAAATGCCTCCAAAAAAATAAAAGGTCAAACTCTAGGCAAGGCCCAAAGTAGTTCAAAAGCTTTTCTGAAAAAGAGGGGATCCACCCCTATCTAATAAAATGTCTCTAGTTCTTTGATGGGTCTAACACCTCATTAGATGAGTATCGATATGACATGTATCAAGCCATGGGAATAAGATTCATCTTATAATGGGTGGGGGCCATTATTCTTGGTGGTACTATCAATAACTCAACAAAAAAAGGTGCCTTGGAGGTAAAAGGAGAGACATGTGTCGTCAGAGCACTTCTCCTCTCAAGGGACAAAACAATTGGGGGCCAAAGGAGCACCATGGTTCTATGGGGAAGAAGTATAAGGGAACTAAAATTGAACAAAAATTTGATGAATGATGATGGAAAAAGGGGAAAATAAAGAGCCCATCATTGATCAAATCCCAAAGAGGGATAAAATAAAACAAAGACCACTAGATCTAAATAATAAGTGTGGATCCAAATCCACAACTACTTCTATTTATATGGGAGAAACATTTCTAGTAATAACATTAGTGGAATTTTGAAGAGGTTCCTTAATGGATTAATGATTTGGCTCAAAATATTTCATAAAAAAGTCTTATCTTTTAGCTTGATCAGTTATGTCATTTAGATTTTGTGTATAAAAAGTTTGAACCTTATATTGAAGTGAGGATATTAATGTAGTTGTAAAGAGTTTAAATATATTATCATCATTCATGTTATGCTCTAATTTATGACCCAAAGATTTCCATTGTTTAATGAAGTCATGGGCTGATTCAGAGGGTGATTGTTTAGCATTGATAAAATGACTAAGATAATTTTCAAGAATGTAATTTTGTTGAGATTATTGTACTAAGGCATTAACTAAATCTTCTAATTACTAGATAGAATGTTGAGGTAAGTGATTATACCAATCTAGGACATCTCTTATGAAAGTTTTCACTAGAAGTCTAATGGTAGTAAAAGTGTTTATTTAGATCCATTATTTTTAGAAATTATTAAATTCCTTAAGAAAAGATGCAAGGTCTTTATTCCCATCATATTTAATAGTTGGATAAATATTTCCAATATAGATAGAAATAATGAAAGGGGATAAAGGTTTATTTTGTGTATTTTGAAGCATCTTGATATGCATAAGGGGTAATGGAATGATATTTTCATTGGCATATCTAAGAGGAAGAGGAATAAAGTTTAGATTAGTTTGAGGTAAAATAAGATAAGATTTATTATTCATGTGTAATAATTGTTCTTGCATTTGCATCATTTGATATGTATTTATGATTTGCATGATATTTGGTTTTTTGGACTATTTGGATGAGGATTTGAGTGGTATCGATTTATGTATTTGGATTACTAGTATTTTTATGGAGAAGGTTAGTGCTGGTATTAGGAGGAATATTGGTGTTGGTGGGAGGAGGAAAGTTCCTTGTTAAGGGGTTTCCTATGAGTTTATTTGTTAATGGATTTCCTATAGGGTTGGTTGTTAGGCTTGTGTCGATTAATCCTATAGTGTAATAAGGTAGATTGGATAAGGTGGTTTTATGATAACTATGAATGGATCTGATCCATCAATTTCATTATTTTGGGTAATTTGAACCATATTTCAATCTATAGATGAAGGATGAGAGAAGGTGCACCAAGAGTGAGTGTACTCTTGGGTAATAAAAGTAGGAACAACTTGTGTATCATCTAAATGGATTAAGGTTATCCAAGAATATTTTAATAGGGGATTTCATGATGTTTAAAATAGGAATTTAAGAAGGATAAAATGATGAAATTTGGACAAAGTTGGCCAAGTATTGGATGAAATTGGCTAGATGGGAATTCATAAAAATAGACTGAATTGGCCAAAAGGTACATAGTCAGCTAGATGATATAGAGTTAAACATAATGAATACATTTTTTAATAAGGTAATAAGGATAGTTGGTATAAAATATAGTCAAATAGGTTGATTGTATTTTCTAAGAGAATAAATAGAAGAGCTATGTAAGAGACTAAGTTGACTAAGTTGATTGTGTTATTTAGGAAGATAAATAGAGTAGCCTATATGAGACTGAGTCGACTATGTTTTATAGGTAGGAAAAATATGGAATGGTATAAATATAGTTGACTGAGTAATAATTTTGTAGTAAAATAACATAAACATAGATAACTAGGTTGATTAAGTGAATCTAGTTGCATCACATATCATAAACCTTGTATCAATGTTGGTTAATACAAATTTTTAAATACAAAATACAATAGGTAAACAACAAGAAACAATACCTAAAGGTAAATGTTATTATAAAGAGTGGGCATTCCTATATGTTTTAAATTAGACATAGTTTTTAAAATGTGATAGGGTATTTCACTTTGTAAAGGAACCAAAAGAGTTAAACTAAAGCTAGTTTTAAGTGTGTTAAGGATGGAAGGGATCTATATTGGTGATAGTAGATTAATATTAGGTCCTACTTGATCATTTCACAATCCCATAATGATAACATTATCAGGTGATTTTCAAATATATACCATTAACCACGTGTTTACACTTGTCCAAAAAGTTGAGTCGACTTCCCCTTGGTGATGAAATCCAAGTGGGTAGAAGGGGGTAAAAGTGTTTGAATGCTTATTTGATATTTTGTTATTTTTTAGTATTTGAAGAAGTAAAGTGACTAATCTAGTAAACTAACCTTCTTAGTAATACTATGTGCACCACTCTTAGAAAGCAAGAAGATAAATAAAAGGTGAATTAATCACTACCAATGCGAGTTAATTGCTTTTGCATAAAAAGACAATACTAGGTTGATTGGATCGATGTAGTATGTAAATAATACAAAATAAAGTCAATTTGATCAACTTTATTTATTGCAAGCTAGTCTAAGGAAACACAATTGAGTGAATTGAATAAGTTTTTTGGGTAATAATAAGTTATAAAACTAAGTTGAGCTAGTTGACTTAGTTTAGTGTAAGGTGACAATTTTTACAAAACTAAAAAATGGAAGAGTAGAACTATAATATAACTAAAAATGAAATGACTAAATTGATTAGAATGAACCTAAGGTTATTTTTATCAATTTTATTTTTGAAATGTGTTGTCCATATGAGGGATTTAACCTATAAAAAAAAATGTTAAAACAAAATGGAACTAGTTGATTGATTTTTCATAGATTGAATAATTAAAAATAACTTAAATAACAATGTCAATGAGATCAATCTAGTATTATAGATAGAATTTAGAAAATTTGAAAAAAGGGATAAGAAACTAAATTTATAGTATTGATCTAGTGTTCTAAGGGAAAAATATGATCACAAAGAGTTGAAAAATATTGATAGGTATGACTTTATTAAAAATCCTATAAGATAATGCCTTAATTATGTTGATTAGATCGACGAAGTATAATGTGACCTATAAGGAATAAATAATTGAGTAGATCAGATCAATCCAATTGTTTGTAGGAGAGAAATACCTATACACATAACTACACTAAGTTGATTGGACTGATTAAGTCTTGAGACCTACATAGAAATTATTATATCAAGTTGACATAGTCAATCCAAAAGTTTTAAAATGAAGGTTGAAAACCTACAAGGGTTGTTTCATGTTAGGCTCACTGGAATGTATGTAAGTGAAAGTGAAGATTATATATAAATAAATCCTAGCTTGGAGAAGATAAATTAGATAAATATACTTGTTAATAATACATTTATAATTATGTTCATGACCTATATATATATATATATATCTTATAAATCTACCTACAAGATATATTATCATATGGCATGGCTAGAAAGTGTTATAAATCTTGTAGTCAAGAAACACCACACAATAACCCTATCTATGTCTTGGTATTTCAATGAAATAACAAAGTAAATTAAATCTAATCTAGTGCTCACCAAAGCTTGTGGTACAAATGGGGGATAAACATAAATAATAAAAATGCAAAGGAGAAACATACTCAAGTCAATGTAAATTTAATCCTAAGCGAGGAGAGACAATACATTCATTAACCATTATACATATAGATCTATATACTAACAAAAGAGGAACGAGAGTTAGGAATAATTACCTTGAATATGAACCCATCGAGTCTTGATCTTTGCCTTGGACAATGGTGTTTCAAAAAAGGTTATTGTGGTTCATAAGGATCACAAAGATAGGTCAGTTCTAGGATACAAGACTTCTCATATGCATCTAAGACATTTCCACAAGACAAGATTCTTCTCCAAGAAGTATGAAACCCTAAGTAATAAATCTTCAAGTAGAATGGTAAATAAGTAGGTAAATAAGAATAAATGAAATATTATCTCTATTTCAAATGGGGTGAAGAATGTCTATATATACCCTAATTTGACCGTAAAACCTTCCATAATTGTAACTTATGCAGTTGGCCCATTCAACCTAGTTAGTTGGAAAATAGAGAAGTTAGGTCTTGGACTAAGTGGGTTGGGTTGACTTAGTCCCATAACATACTCAATTTTGAGAACTAAGTCAATTCGATCGACTGAATTTAGTAAGGTTATAAAATAGGGTTTTGGATTAGCTAGGGGCTATTTTAGGTGGTGAATTATTTAGATAAGAGTGTAAGGGAGGTGTCAAATATTAGGAAATTTTACATGAGGGGTTTGTATTTGTTTTAGGTGGAGGTATAGGGACAACAATATTGAAAAGAAACAAAGTCATACCCACCCCTTTCCTAGTGAACCCTTTAAGGTGTGCACTTAGAGAGGTTGAGACTTGATGGGTTCTTATAAAAGATAAAGTATCAAAAAATTTAGAAAGTTTAAAAATGTTGTGTGTATACAAGGTGCATGCATTAAGGCAAAATAAATGGAGACTTAGTGGGGAACCAATCCTCAATATTTGAGAACCTAGAATCTTAGTAATGCATCATAATATAACTTTAGTTTTAATTAGGAAAGAATAAGTAAACCATTCCCCTAGAAAATATTCTTCACTCCCCAGGTAACATACTAGCCCTTTTTCATTCTAGGTATCTATTTTCATGATTTTGTGAGTTTTCATTGCCTATTGTTATGAGAGATTTAAAAAATACCTAAATAAACATTGTAATTTTCATTTTGATTTCATATTTTATGACCAAATAGTAATGGAATATTTCACATTGATTTACTACCATCTAGGTGTTCACATCCCTAATAGATATACCTCTAATTCTACTCTAAGCCTTGCTATAATACCACCTAGACATCCATAACCCCAATAAATTGAATCACCCTTATTCTATAAGTTTAAATGATGCTTTTTTTTGACATAGATAGAAGAAGGGATGGGAATCACCATTGGCTAGGTGTATGCATAAGAAAACTTATTTTAATAAATATGTCCCTACCAATATGCATTAAATTTAATGTGTATTTTATTTCATTCAAGTTTGAGCAGTGATAATGCAGTCAATAATTTGGAAATGAGAAGTCTTTATAAAATTTGCATGAGTGCATCAAAGTAAATACCAAAGGCCTAGTGAATTCACCCAATATAGGTGTAACTTAAATTAGTCATATAACATACCTAAATTTAAAAAAACATGTAATACTATAATAAATATAGGTGAAAGGGATTGATGATTCATTTTATCTTTTACACTTATTTTTGGAAATTATTTTATAATTCCATAACATGAAATCAGCTAGTTTGTTATGTAGTTTTAAGAAAACTAATCTAGAAATCACAATAACTAATATATGAAAAGAAAATGTAGAAAAGAAGAAACTCTAATATATGAAAATAAGAAAGATTAACCTAGAAAGTAATAAAGTTATTGTAAAAACTAAAAAACTTATTCTAGAAAACATAAAATCTTTTCTACTGATACATTTACATGTTCACTATTATCAATGGCCAACAAGCATTCTAAACCAATATTCAAAAGTGATAAATATAATACAATAACACATGAATTTTTAGATAATTAATTTAAAATAAAATAAAATCAATTGTTTTTCAAAAATATGATATGCTAGTACAAAGACAAGCTCTTGCATAAATAGGCAAGTCAAAATATAGGAATAGCCTAACTAGCCAATGTGGGATAAATCTTCACATAGGAAAAACTCACAAAAGGATAAAATAGATATTTGTAGTCATATAAAATGCAAAACTAGATGACTTAAGCATGGATAATGACACCCAATCCATAGGTCTTCCTACTTTCTTACACAACCCTTCTAGGCTATTTTTCACTAATTCTCAGTCATCCACAACCTTCTAGACTTAACCCTTATAGATCCTATCATATATTTCAATCTTAGATACATCCCCCCAAATATAATTCATTATAGATAATAGTGCCTGACTTGGATGGGAGTGCTAAAATCTAGGGTGTCTTGATTTTTGTGTTGTTGTCCAAGTTCATTTTTGGTCCTAATAATCAAATTCTTTTGGATCCTTATCCTTTTCCTTATTGGCCTAATAAAAATTAATTTAACCCATCATATTTAATTTCCATATAAAATTCCATTCAAAGTCCATTGTAATGGTTGGTACTCATTTACAAGAGAGAATCAATAATATAAGCAAGTACACTCAAGCACTCTTCCCTATTCTCTGCATATAACCTCCCAAAATCATTTAAAGTTTATTCAAACCTTTACACCAGCCCCTAGCCATTTGAATAACATCCAATTTCACATCTAGTTAAATTTATCATACACAATTACAATAAACACTTTGATGGGAAACCTACATTATCTTGATCCCTCTTTAGAGTATTGGTATGTAGGCAGTGTGCCCACACATGGGGTGTGAAGTGAGTCCAGTGTATCTTTTACAAACTAACCCCTTATCTATCTTTTCCAAGTTTCCATTCAAGTTCAAGAACAAAGATATCTTAGGGATTTGAATATTCAAAGTATATTCACAATGAGATTTATAGGCTTCTATGCTTTGATATTTCACTGGCAAGGTAACACAGGCCTGCCAAACAAAACCTAGAAATCTCATACTACGTGGACAAGAGTGCTAGCCAACAAGGTGTCCCACTTTCATCACTCCTATCCAATCTATAAATGAACCTTAAGTATATTTTCCCATAGTTTCCTAGTCCTACTCCTCTGGTATCAAACCCTATCTCAGTTCGAATCATTCTAAATGAGTTAAGTTAGAATTCTCTTATTTATTACTATATTTAGAAAAGGCAAAAATACAAATCTATTTACACAAATCAGTAGCTTAATTCCTACATATTATTTATTGATTTAATTTTATAAGACTTTTTTATTTAACTAGGAATAAAAATCCATTATTTTGAAAATAATAAAACAGTTGGTGAACCTGACTTCAAATTTTTGCATAAAACCCCTTAAAACCCTAAGTTAAATTATTTCTAATTTTCTTCCATAATTTCATAAATTTTAATGTATTTAAAAATAAAAAATATATAAATTAATTAAAAAATTATCATATATTGTTTTTAAATTATTTACATTACCATGCTTCACCTTATCTTCTTTGAGTGTGTGTAGTGACCTCCAGCTACTTGATTGCTTCACTCTACCCATTGAGGGGGCATTACTACTTCTATATTAGAAACACACATTGATATAAGTACCCACTGGGGCATATTATACATGACTATATCATCCAAGTTATGGCATTCCTACACTACACACTCTGAGTTATCATGTTGATGTGAATTCCTTTCTAGATTACGTAGATTACTATATCAACATTTCACTAGTATCTAGAACTTATATATTTCTTAGCATATACCTAGTCTTGTAATAAACATGTTTTGCATACTTTCACATTTTATTTGATTATTTAGATGTGATTTTACCTTTATATTTATTACATGCTTTCTCCTCTTGCTTAACGTAGCTTATGTGATTGCATTATCATTTCCTATTTGTCTCTTATTTGTGCTTTAGGACATTTTCCAATATCCTTTGGTTCTATTCATGTGTTGCCTTAGGATATTTACCAATGTCCTTTTCTTGTAATCTTCCATGTGCCTATGGTCATTGTTCCAATATTTAATTGTTTCAAATTATGTGTATGTGGCATTTGAACATGCCTTCTATGCTTTATTTCCATTTTGAGTGACATGTGTCCATGTCCCTTATTTGCATATACCCTTGGCTATCCTTGTATGCTTCTTGATTCTTGATTATTATTTGTTTGTTTCTCAATATGTGAAATTACATGATCCACATCATGAATTTCCCTTACTTTCTTGGATGACATGATGGACATCATGCTCCATCCCTCTAATTAACAACTAACATCTAACATTCCTAGTTCCAATTCAGTACTTTGCACATGCTTTTAAATTATTATATCTATCTAGGAATACCCCTATTGATATAATAATATCTTAATACAAAAATTGATATATCTAGAGATATCTTGTCAAATATCATTGGTATATGATGTATCTATGCTGCTTAACACACTTGCAAGACTCTTTCTTCTGAAGGTAGTCATTGCAGGTTCATCATTACTACTCTCAAAAGAGGGGGAAACAAATAGGGGTTTTTTCATAGAGATAAAAGATCCTAATAGTTGAAATAGTAGCATTTAGATCACCCAATTCAGAATATATAGGTCAAAACAATCAAAACAAAGAAAAAAAATAGTAACAATTCTAGATCATCAACCATTTTTATCACAAGACAAGAACATCAAAAATGGATAGTAGTGCCAAACATAGGGGTGTTCTCATTTTGGTGATATTATACATACATAAAAACACTCAATTTTTCTAAAAATAGACAAAATGTTTAGTTTAGATATAATTTTTGCACATCCAAATCAATCAAAATCAGTAATTTAGTACAATTTTATCAAAAAATCTAGACATAGGGGGTTATCATATGTGGTATGATGGTTCTCACTTTCATTTTTAGATTAGGCATTTTCCATAACTTCTAGATAATAATCCATGTTCTAGACACTAGTGACTGGGGGAAATGCACATGGCACATTAGTATTCTTTTATTTCTAAGTTTAGTTTATTATCTAGGCATTCTTAGTATTTGTGTGCCTTGCCCCATCTACAGGTGTTTGACATCACTTTCATGTTAAAATTTCATAATAGTTTAACTTTATAAGTACCTGAGTTTTTGAGTTGGCTTTCATATAAGCCTAGTACATCAATTTTAGAGTGGATTTCATACAAGCCTAACCTCCATCTTTCAAAATGGCCAAGAATGGCCTAGTTTATAGCATACATTTAGGATATCCATTCCACATTTTCAGATTTTTAGAACATCCATGGGCTCTATGAGCCATCTCATATGACATCTATTCTATATAATTTCCACTTCATATCTTCACCTCATGGGGTAGAAATGGAGCCAAAGGGCCAACCTTTGTATTCTTAAGCCACTTATTTAGAGAAATTGGACACAAAATCCATACATTGATTAGCACATGCATGATTTGTTAACTTCAATTAGTTTGCAATGATGGATCCAAAGGGCTAGCCTTTACATTCTTGAGCCACCTTCTATGGAATTTAGGACTTAGCTCTATTCATGATATTACTCTTGATTCAACACATACTTAGCATCATCCAACACAATCCAAAATCACAATAGGTTTTTTATTAGTGCACGTACTTGATGAGGTGTATTTATTATTTTTTCTTCCTTTTATTTAGCTCTTATACACTCTTATTTGAGATATAGTGTATCTAGTAAGAAATTATCTAATTTTATATTTTCATTACATATTCACATTTCATAGCATGTTCTCTCTATGCACATCTAGCATTACATAGCTTCATGAGCTTCTCCCTTACAGATAAGTTTAGGTATGATTTTTACTTTCCTTTATCCTAGTATTTCACTTTGTTGTATCACTAAAATAAAGGGGGGGAATGTAGTCATATAAAACATAAAATTGGATGACTTAAGCATGGCTAATGAAACCTAATCCATAGGTCTTCCTACTTACTTACACAACCCTTCTAGTCTATTTTTTCACTAATTCTCAGTCATCCACATACTTTCAAACTTAAACCTTACAAAACAAGTAGCTATTTTAGGCCCAGGTCCATCCCCCCTAGGTCTCATTCCCTCTAGACAATAGCAACTAACTTGGATAGGAGCACTGAGACTCAGAGTGTCTTGATTTTGGCACTATTGCCCACATTCATTTTTGGTCTTGATGGTCAGATTATTTTAGATTCTTATCCTTTTCCTTGTCAGATTAACATGAATTCATTTAACCCATGATCATTAATTTCCATATAAAAGGAAATTCAAAGCCCATTTAGAAGGGTTGGCACTCATTTACAAGAGAGAATCAAGAATAGAAATAAGTATAATCAAGCACTCTTCCCTATTCTCTACAGACAACCTTCCAAAATCATGTCAATCTTATTTAAACCTTTGCACCAACCCCTAGCCATTTGAAGTAAATTTAATTTTGCATTTATCATACATAATTTCACCAAGCACTTTAATGGGAAAATTACATTAGCTTGATCCCTCCTCAAAGTATTGGTATGTAGGTAGTGTGCCCACACATAGGGTATGTAGTGCATCCAATGTATCCTGTACACAATAACCCCTTCTCTATCTTTTCTATGCTTTCATTCAAGTTTAATCACAAAGATCTCCTAGTGCTTTCAATATTTAAAATATATGCACAACGAGCTTTATAGGTTTCTAAGCTTTGATATTTCACCGATAGGGTATTAAAATCTTGTCAAATAAAACCCAAAAAGCCTAGACCATCTGGACAATAGTGCCAAAAAATAACTACATCATCAGATAGTAGGATGTCCCACTTTCAATTCTGTTATCCAATCTTGAAATGAACCTTGAGATCAAATTTTTGATAGTTTCCCAGTCTTGCTCCTCTAGTATCAGACCCTATCTCAGTCTAGACCATTCTTACTAAGCTAAGTTATATTTCTCTTATTTATTACTATATTTATAAAAGGAAAAAATATAAATTTGTTTGCACAAATTAGTAGCTTAATTGCTACATATTATTTACTGATTTACTTTGCTCAGACTTATTTATTTAACTAGGAATAAAACTCAATTATTCTAAAAATAATAAAACAATATCTAATACACTAAAAATGTGATAAATGCATGAAATACATACTATAACACCTCCGTAAAGTGAATTTAGGGGCTAATAAAATATAAAAAATGAAATAGTGGCATATCCATAGTATGAGTCTCAATAACTAGGCCTAATAAGGTACTCATGGATAATATGTATCCATGAAATGAAGAAGGAAGATGTCCTCATAAACACCCTCAAGGATAATTTATGAAACCCCAAACATGCCAAATAACTCAAGGAAATGAGGTGATGTAAAAGGCTTCATGAAGATGTCTATAACCTTCTACTGAATTGGAATGTACTTCAAGCTAAGAACTCATTCTTGAATGTGCTAAAAAATGAAGTGAATATGTCCTCAATGTGCTTGGTCCAGTGATGCTCAACTAGGTTGAGAAATATATGAATTGCACTCTAGTTTTCATACCAAAGTATAGTGTGTGAATCCTACATGAAGCCAAACTCTATCAATAATTGATGAAGCCAAATAACCTACTAACTCATAACTATTGCTTTGTACTTAGCCTCTATAGATGACTTCCTACTAATTTTTTCACAACAAATTAATAGGTGAATAATCAAGACAAAATATTTAACTAAAATTGGAATGCCTATCATCAAGAGAACCTACCTAATCTAAATTATCATATCCAACCAACTGAGTCAAACCCGTGGTGTAGTGTAATCCATAATGAGTAGTGGTTCACATATATTATAAAATCCTCTTAGTAACCTACCAATGACTATCATAAGGGTCATATACAAGGCCAAATATAAATTAAATATTGGGGTATGGGTCAAATACATAAGACTCCCAACCATTTGCATATATAATTTAGGATCACAAAGTAGAGTAGTACAAGAGCCAGTGAGAGTCACTCTAGACTAAAAAGGAGTACTTGGATTACAATCAACCATGTCAAAACATTGAATAAGTTTAAGGGTATACTTCTACTGACTCATATTAATCCCTGTATCTAACTATAAAATCTATAAACCAAGGAAGAAATGTAAAAGGACAAGATCTATCATGTCAAACTATGTTAAATGTGCCTACTAACAAGTCTAAATCTGAGATGAGGATTTTCCTATGAGAAGTAGATCATCATCATACAAGACTAGAATAATAGTTTCCTTCCCAATATGCTAAATAGACATTATGGGATTAGAATGACAATGAATAAAGCCAGTGGAGAGAAGAAATAAATACATCTTCTCATACCAAGCCTAAGGGGCCTATTTGATACCATAAATAGACCTCCTAAGTTTAAAAATAAGAGAATAATAATGAAAAAACCTAATAGGCTACTCTATATATATTTGCTCATGAAAGTCTCCATACAAGAAAGCACTTTTAACATTCATTTGATATATTGGATAACCTTGTGATGCAACAAGAGAAATTTTAAGGTGAATAGAATCCATCATAGAAATGAGCACAAAAATCTCATAATAATCAATACCTTCAACCTGTAATAACCTCTTTATAATAATACATGTCTTATACTTATCAATGGAGCCATCAACTACATACTTAGTGTGGTAAATCTAATTGCACCTAGCCAACTTTCTTCCCTTAGGAATAGTCACCAAATTTCAAGTGTAATTATTTATCAATGAAGAATACTCATCTATCATTGCATCATCCCACTCTTATATCCCATGAGCCTATGAGAAAGACTATATATCTCCAAAGAATTCTTGACACAAAATTAGGGTACCCATAAAATGTGCATGATGATGTTGATTACATGGAAGATCTTATATAAAAGGTGTTGCCGTAGAAACTATATTATGATCCCACCCACGCAGAGTGGAAACATTAGTGTGAATAGGATCCTCATCCTATATAACCTCCTTAGGAATCTCTTAAATTGGATCCTCAAAGAATGAATCCTCAAGAGGAGGTGAATCATTGAAAGAAGAAGAATAAGGCATGGAAGAAGATGGAGAGTCATGAGATGTGAAGTGCTCATCAAACTATACATGTGTTTGAAAATGAAAACCATGAGTATTAGGATCTAAAAGATGATAAGCTCTCAAGTCCTTATAATACCACACAAAAATCAAATGTTTGCTCTTATTTTCTAAATTTTTTTTTTCTTGTTTGGTAAAAATAGCCAATCAAGGCTCCTAAAGACTTGTAAAAATAAGACATCAGGCTTAGTTCTATACCAAGCCTCCTTTGGTGTCATATACTCAAGTGCTAAATGTGGTGTGCAATTTTGAATATAGTTCACATAATTAATTGCCTTTGAATAATATATAAGAGGTAAATCCCATGAATACATCATGTAGTTATCCATGTCCTTCAAAATTTAGTTCTTATGTTCTACTAAGCCATTCTATTATGGAGTATGAGCAACATAATGTTGGTGAATAATACCATGGAATAATAAAAAATTAGAGAAATATCTATTGAATTACTCCCCCGCCCCCAAATTATTTATATGAATCTTTTTTATGAAGCTTGAAGACTATTTCTCAATCAAAGCCTTAAATAATTTAAACTAAGAAAAGACATCAATCTTACACTTGAGGAAATAAACCCAAGTACGCTTTGAAAAATTGTCAATGAAGGTAGGTGAATACTTAGCTCTATTGAAATAAGGAGTTGGAAATATCATCAAATCACTATGCACAAGCTCATGTGGTGAAGAAGATATCATGGTCATACCCTTAAGGAATGGATCCTAATGTTTTTTCCCCAATGGAAAACTAGGGCAAGCTCCATCAAGACATGTAACTGTAGGAAGACCCTCTACCATACTATGAGTGCTCAACTCTTTAGAATTTGGTTCTTCCATTATACTAAGCCATTATTTTTTGGATTATGTGGAAGAAAATTTTGGTGAATAATACCATAGACTACCAAAAAATTAGAAAACTCTTGATTAAATTACTCCCCCCATTATCTGTATGAATCTTCTTAATGCAACTCAAAGACTATTTCTCAACCAAAGCCTTAAATCCTTTAAAGTGAACAAAGACATCAATATTATACTTGAGGAAATAAACCCAAGTAATCCTCAATAAATTATTAATAAAGGTAAGGGTATACTTAACTCCATTAAAATAATGAGTGGAAAATACCATTAAATCATTGTGCATAAGCTCAAGTGGTGAAGAAGATCTTATGGACATACCCTTAGGAAATGGATCTTGGTGTTAATTCCCTAATGCACAACCATGTAAAATCCCATCTAGACATGAAACTATATGAAGACCTTCTACCATATTGTGAGTGCTCAAATCATTCAAATATATGTAGTTTACATGTCCAAATCTCTCATGCCAAAGCTGACTCTTAGAATCTACATGAGAAACTAAACACATCCATATAATATGAGCATAATTAAAAGCATATAAATAATAGAATTAATAACTATGATAAAAAATACCTTGTACAATAAGTGTGTGTGGCTCTAACAAAGCTCGATCTTCAACACCCTGTGGTCTGAAGGTCACTATCTTGCCCTGACCAAAATGAAAAATCTAATAAACTAAAATTAAATTGGTTGTGATGTCAAAAAAATATAGTGCATCAATGATATAACCACCATCTAGTTATATGTCACCCTATCCATTAATATAAATGAAGGAAGAATATCCAACCTCAATGTTGTAAGTAGAACTCAAATAGAGAGGTTTAAAAAACTATTTGGAAGAAGTCATATGGTGTGAAGCACAAAAATATAGAACCTAACTATCTGGAATAGGTAACTATGATCTCCAAACAATATTAATTGTTTTCCCATGCTCATGAGATGGATAAGGAGGGATATATAAATCTTGTGTTTCCTAATGGCATCCTCTAAGGCTTGCATTCTATTCAAACACTTAGACTCTTCATGACTAGTTCCCCCACAATAAGAGTATGATAGGTTAGACTTATTCTTGGATTTAGAATATGAATTGGGTTTAGGTATGTTAGTGTTGGGCTTAGATATATTTTGAGATGGAGGAGGAGTTTCTTCTTCTTACACTTAATTTTTCCCTTGTTCCTAGGATGTGATACAACTAATGATTTTTGAGAGGTAGAAGACTCAAGTAGACTCAAGTAGATACAACTAATAATTCTCTCACCAAAAACTCTAGATATAACATTTTGATTGTAGCACCTAAGGCATCCATACTAGAGAAAAAGGTAGAAACAAAGATTTGGAATGGGCCACTCAAATTAGACAAAATAAAGTACACACACTCTTCATCATTCTTATCTCATGCACTCCCCTTCAACTGTATCAAAAAATGATTAATATTAGTGAGGTAGTCTACAATGGAGACAAAGTCATTTAGATTAAGTGAAATGAGATCTACTTCAAGTTGCATGGTTCTCAACCTATCTACTTTCCAAAATAAACCCTTTATATTATCCCATATTTTGAATGGAAAATTGCATCCATATAAATAAAACAAAATATTGTCACTCAAATAACCCCTAATCAAACCCATATACTCTTCAAACTTGCATTATTGTTGAATTTTTTCAAATTCACATGTAAATTATGGTTGAGTTTCATTCACTAGGAACCGTAATCCTTTGTGCTTTATGATTGTTTCCATTAGAGGTATCCATGTAGAGTAATTATGTGTAATCAAAATCTCACAATGGTCAATAATAGAAGTATAAGCCATGATAATGAATCACTAATGAGCATAAATAATGCAAAAGGTTACACAAAATCAGCATTGAGATAACCCTCCAGAAGATTGTATTAAGGACCCTCCAATTTGGCACTTTATAAAAGTAGTGGGTTTTTAAAAATATAATGAAACCAATAGATAGAGAATCAAAAACCATGCATTTTTTCAAAAAAATAGAACTCAAATCTGAGTTATGGTTCAAAAGTTACAAACATTATGATTTCTCATAAAATGGGTCAAAACATTAAAAAACACACTATAAACTAGAATTGGTGACCAAATAAAATAATAATATAGTTTTCCAACCATTCATTGGAACTAAAATGGAACCATGTACTCAGAAAAGCCAATGAATGTGAAAAATGATCCTCCTAGTTACCACTATGCTTATGCAAGTAAAGTTTGCTTCCTATTGAGGCAAAAAAATATAGCTTGGTAATAGAAAAGTATATAAAACTAGTTTTTTTTTTTTTAAAGAGAATAAAAGGAAATTATTGTGAATTTTAGTGTCTTTAGTTGAGTGAGGTGATTTCAATCTTATATCTCTACCACTCAATCCTCCTAATAGCTATACATTATCCTGAGAAGGGCGTTGACCAATGAGAAAATAAGGCACCAAAAACTAACTCAACACATAAAAATAAATGCAAAAATCAATTATACATCAAAAAAAGATGTTTCTCTCCTCTTTTAAGTAGATCCAACCAGATGCAACACTCTAATATTTTAGGTAGATGCTTGGACAGATAAAATTCTAATTCCAAAGTAGAAAAAAGGAAGATCTCCATGCCATAATTAGTAGATCAAAAAATAATGTAGCAGAGAGGAAAATAAACATTAATGAAAATATAAGATATAGATGAAGTAAGAATCAAATGCAGGTTTCTAGTAGAAATCACCTCATTTAGTGGTCAATGCCACATTCAAATTTTGATTTCCACACTAGATCTGTAATAAAAAAATGCCAAACTTACATAAATGCTTGGATCATTTTAAAATGCCTCAAATTGATCTCCAATGCCTTCCAATCAAACTTCAATGCTGAAGAAGATTTTTAAAATTCCTTAGATCAAAAAAATATATTCTTCTCTAATGCAATAACAAAGGTTGAGGATGCCAAGATCTAGAAAAAAAACACCTAGCTAAGAAAATGTTCTAATGCCTAGCTTAGATTAACAATGCATTATGAAATGATGCCTATTTTTTTAGATGAAATGTAAAGCTTGAATTTTTAAATGTAACCAATGATTACCTCATCCTTTTTGATGCCTAATATCTTTAGCAAATTTAGATACATAGATCTAAAAGAAGTGCCTAGCTTCAACAAGAAGAAGCAAAATCTTCAACACTTCAGATCAAGAAGAAGTAGAATCTTCAAAAAGTCTTTAAAAATCATGTGTCTTTTTATTCAAGGGAAACCAACACTTATTTTAATTTTTCCCATGTTTACTCTCTACCTTCCCTCTATGAATAAAAACCACACACTTTCTTCAAAGCTTCAATGAAAGTGCCAAATTCATAACAGGGAAAAAAGTGACTGAGGATTTATGATAAAGGAAGAAGCAATGACATGGGAAATTTTTGAAGAAAAATGTAGTAATATAAATGGGAGAAACACCTCAAAGCTATGGTACCATGTTAGGAATGGTTGACAATCATTCCATCCCAAGATTTAGAAGTGGTAACTCCAAGAACATCACACATGAAACTATAAGCAATTGATTACAAAGCAAAATAATCATTGTTATTCAAAAATGTGATATGTTAGTATAAAGAAAATATCTTACATAAATATCAAGGCAAAATACACAACTAACCTAACTAGCCAATGTGGGATAAATCCTCACATAGGAAAAACATATTAAATGATGAAACACATACTATAACATTCATTTAAAATCATTCAAAAGAATCTCTAATTTGAGTAGCTATGAAATAATGTTTAAAACATTATCCATTGACTGGAAAAGCAAGATCCCTACCTTGGAGGTCCTTCAAGTGAAAGGCATTGTTACCTAAAATTTAAAATATTTGATATGACCAACCCATAAAGGAGTGAACTTATAATGTTTTATTTTCTTCTCACGTGATTTATCCCATAAAAGCACTAGGTTTAAGATCTTGAAAGCCTTAATTTCAGACCTTTTATCAAATAATATTTTGACATCATCTTAGTTTTTTTTATAAAATTTATGTAGTTATTTTGTCTATTTATCTTACATATATACTATATCAAATAGTCTCAACTGAATTCTTTCATCATCTCCCATGTACTATTGCATAAAATAGGACATTGATATTTTAAGAGTGATATGAAAACTTAGTTGTTATCTATATACTAACTTAAAAGGTAAAGCCTTGAGGGCTTAATTGTGTCTTGTTCTATCTACCCAAAACACATACTTTAGTATTAGATGCCATTATCTAGGTTTATCCTATGTTGACTTCTTGATGACATCTATCAAATTATTTTTAGTATATTTAGCCACTCCATTCCCTTGTGGATAGTAATTTGAAGAGAACCTAATGGTAATTTAATTGTTATAGGCCCACTCAGTATATTCAATAGATTGGAAATCTATACCATTATCATAAACCAAATAAATTAGAGTGCCAAACTTGGTCATCATGTTCTCTTTCAGAAATTTGATAACATCAAGTTCTCTAGAATTATTATTGACCACAATTTCTATCCATTTGATACATAGTCAGTGGTTTTTAGGACAAATTTATGCCCTATTAAATAATTTAGGTTGATCACCCCAACAAATTCAAACCCCCATTTTTCAAAAGGGCATCTTTTGATGATTAGTTTTAGGGGAATGGTATCATTCAATTTTATTTTTCCAAACACCTTGCATTCATGGTATGTCCTAACATGATGATGGGTATCTTTGAAAATCGCAAGCCAGTAGTATCCCATTTTTAGAATTTTATGAGCTATATTTCTTGAGGGATATCCACTACCTATCTTTTAATGTAGATTATTAATTATATATGTGGCTTCTTATTTTGAGACACAACTCAAGTAGGTGCCCTCATAGTTATTCTAGTATAGGACTCCCTTGTTTATAATACAATGAACTGATTTGAGCCTAAGAGTTTGTCTCCACTATTTCTTTAGCTCAAGGGGACATATAATTACAAGTAAACATTGGGTGATATAAGCATACCATTCACCACCAACTAGCTAAGTCTCTTTTATTTTTTTAATATAAATGCATGTATTAGTTTTAATCATAAGTTGTATGATTCTTTGGCCTCTCACCATCTTGGCTAGTCTGATCTCAAGATAAAACTCTAATTTTTCCATCCATTTACCTCTTCTTTTGCCCAATTCATTATGTCTGAGTGTGAGATTAACAATTGGGTTAGGAATAATGCCATACACCATTTTTCTCATAATATAATGCTTGAACATCTTCACCACTTTGATCAATACACACACACACACACACACACACACACACACACACACACACACACACACACACACACACACACACACACACACACATCATTGAATACCTTAAATATACATCTTTCAAGTTAATATTCATGAAGGCAATTGGATGTTCACTATCATCTAACTTTTACATGAGTATAGTTGTTATATGGTGCTCTGAGGCAAATGAATAAGGGTAGAAATCCTTAGTGAAATTTAGCCTGATTAGAATTGAAGATTTAACAATGGCTAGTTTGATAACCTGAAAATATTTCTTGGATTTTTTGGTTAACTATATTTTAGCATCTTGCTTCAACATGACATTCAATGGGTTTACAATCATTACAAATACATAAATAAATTTCCTTACAAAGTTTATCTTACCAAATAAAGTCTTCAACTCTTTCTTATTAGTAGGAGGTGTCAGCTTAAAAATGTCCTAGATTCATTCTAGATCAATGGAGGTCCACTCTTTAATGATGACATGGCCTAAAAATTTTCCTTAATTAACTTCAAATATTTTATTCTTTAGATTGAGTGATACTCCATATATTATACACATATCAACCACTTTATGTACATGGATAGCATGATCAACTCTATTTATAAAACACAATTAGCTCATCCATATAAATGATTATGTATTTGTTAATTATTATTTGAGAGGAAAAGTACATAAATAATTGTAACATTACTTCTATATTGATTAGTCCAAAAGGCATCCTTTTGTATGTGATTCCACTAGCACCTAATTATATCATGAGAATCCATTCAAGAAGGACATCATGTTAGATCAACTAATCAATTGGATTACCTTGTCCATGGAAGGTAAAGGATAGTTACCCTTTTTTAATGCTCAGTTTAGATTATAAAGTCAACACAGAGCATGATCTGTCCATTTTTTTCCTAATTAGAACCAAGTTAGATACCTAGGTTGAATACCTGATTAGAAAGATAATCTTGGAATCTAATAGAGTTTGTACTTCTATCTAGATGAGAGGATATATAATTGGATTTAATAGAATTTATCTATGCTTGAAGGGCTTATACTCTGGATTTAGTGGGATGGTATGTGTGATTACCATTGCATCAAAGACCTTAAATTATTCATATGTTTAGGTGATCACATCATTTTATTATGTCAATAAACTCAACTTTTTTCTCACATTAAATATAACTTAGACCAATATTTACATACTAGGTATGTTAGTTTCAAGATTCTCCTTGATAAAATTAGATTTAGTTATTGTAGGCTTTCTTGGCCAATTTTGGCCCACATACAAAGCTTTTTTTAGATAGGTCAGTTGAGTAGAGTTCCTGATTGACCAAATGATCAAATGACATTAGTAGAGTTTTGGATGGAATGAGTGGTCTAAATATCATACGTAGCTTGCAAAGCTTTTGAAACACTGCAAGTACACTTAAATTATAATTTGTCAAATTTTGAAAAAGTAGGTCCCCATGTTGATCAATGTAGTCAAGATCATTGAGAATATTTTTACAAGCCTTAAAAGTTTGTTCGAGCCTTAGAGATTCAAAGAATAGTTCAATCACAAGTATAGAAGAACCAAATCATCATGGCACATCATGAAAAAATAGATTGGTCATTTTTATTGTGCATTTTTATAAGTATTCTCCAGAAGACTCTCAAATGCAAAAGAAAACATGGACATAAATTTATTCATTCTTATAACATTCTCTACAAATTTCACTTGATGAGCTTGCTATCTCAAGATATAAGGCTTCAAAGTTATATTTGTATAATGAGACATTCATGGGGACATGAAGTTCAAGCTACAATAATTAACTATTGGGATTTAAAAATACTTAAACATTTGTATAGATGTCAAGCTTAAGCAGCGTGAAATATCCATTTAATTTAAAATGATCCAATATCAATGGTGGGTGTTCAATCATACCCAAGATACATTAGTGTGCATTGATTGATAGTGTCAGTGGGTCCTAAATATCCAACAATGTGTATTTGATCACGCATTTAGGATCAATGATGAATATCAAGTCAAAGGGTTAGTTTAAGCATGAAATAAATATGTGTCAAGATATTGGGTTTTTGAATAGAGATCCAATGGTGTGTATCAATTGACAGTGTCAATGGGTCTAGGAAGATCAATTATACATAATCCATCATGTAAAGTATATCTAATAATGACCAATGAGTCAGAAAGTCAACATATCTCTTAGTCAAATGCATGGCTGACAAGTGTCTCAACCACATGAAATTGGTAGAATATCTATATCTCATATTCATTCATCCTAAGAAGATAAATGGTGAGCATGTAAGACAAGAATCTAAATCCAATAGTGTGTGAGCAGGTAGATCAATGGTTGATATCAAAATTTGAAAGTCATGGACTTCAAATGGAGAATGAATTCAACCTAGGTCAAACTAGAGTAAATTATTCAAAGTCATAAGTCACGATTAGAACTCATTTGAGCATCCATCAAGCAAATGCATCCATAATTAGTATGGTTATGATGAATTCCCATTACCATTAAAGCATAGTCTCAACCTTTGGTTTGAGGATTTATAACTTTTAGAGCCCATCTTTTGGGATTTTAAAATTATTTCATGACTATGATCATTACTTTTAAGGAATATCTATGCATGCAATGAGTGCTCAGCTTCCACAAGATTTAGAGGTAAAAATAGGTCTTTTAGGACATAATATAGAGATAAAATATGGGTGAATAGATGTTGAGTAGGGACCAATAAAAAATCTACATGGCTTGTATGCTTTTCATTGATAAGAGAAATATAGGAAAACCAATAAGGAGATTAGTTTTAATCTATAGTAAACCTATGTTTAGATATTCAAATAGGGTAGATGAATAGTTATAAATAAGTGTCTCATTTTTTATATATCCAAATACTCAAAAGTAGGTACTTATCACCACTAAAAGCAAACATGGCATGGCTCTATCAATTTTAATATATGAATATTTTGTATTCATAAGCAAACAAATGAAAGGTGGCATGAAAGTCAAAGAAAATAGATTTGGTATTTATATAAACCATTTGGAGAATTAATAGATTTTTAAGGCATCTAAGGGTTTTTATCCATATTAAACTTATTAATCATCATCTACATAACACACTCTTGCCTTCTAGTGCATATTTATCAGCCAACATGAAAAACTTGAAGACTATTTAGACCAAATATAGGCTAACTTGTTGATGATAGATTAGTATTAATTATACCAAAAAGTATGGTGGAACATTCATTGAAAGTGTAATCTCATTTAATGATCTAATATGGTGTGCTCCCCTTCTTTCTCACCCCTTTCTCTATAACACCTTATTCTTTCATTGCTAATGATCTTTCTCTCAGATTTTAGATTCTCACAAGGACTCTTTGATCTTGAAAAGTAGGGGACTCTTTAAGGTATTTAAAAATATTATCCTCTTGATTAGGATAAATTCTATCAAACATTTATAATAAATATATATTGATGCAATAAATACTTTCTTTACCTATCTCTTACCTTGGATCTATGTTTAGTGAGTTGTGCATGATTGCATTATGTGAAGGAGAGTCTTCCTAATCCATTTTCCTCCTTTCTAACCTCTTTTAGGATGTTTTAAAGTTTTCTATAGGTCTATATTAGTTTTATTTTTACCACTAAGGTAAGCTTAAAGTGAGTCTTATAACTCCTCTTTGTTTGAATTCACTTTTTCCTGATCCTAGTTTATGAAATACTTATGCACTTAGCTTGATTTTGAGGTTGTGTGAGCTAGCATTATCTTGTACATATCTAGTGTGGGTTTAAGATCATGGGAGTCTCCATTATTATTTGGTGCATCACATTTTATCCTTATTAGGAGTCTTTTTCCATTTCTATCCCTTTTCCCTATCCAAGCATTAGTTTTAGGTGATCCATCAAGATGAAGCTGACCTTTTCTTGAGGTTCAAACCTATCATAGGTTACCCATAGCCTGGGGTTATCCTAATATTATGAATGAGAGTGGAAGAAACTAAAAAAACTATTCTACAAGGTTCCAATTCCACATCATAACTATTTTTGGCATGCCCAATGAGACTTAATACATTATTCACTATTGAAGAGTTTTTGTGCTTACTCCATCCAATCAACCTTTAGATGCAAGTGTTCAAACATAAATGGTGACTCCAATCATTTATCAACTAGTTAAACAACCTAAATAAGTATGTAATCATCATAATATGGTATTATAATCAATCATATTTTTATTAGCATGCTTATTATCCACCTTAGCATCACACTTATAAGGAAAATAATGTTTATGTGTTCCCCCAAGTGGCCCGTTAATACCCTATCATGGCCTTTTCCCTCATCCTACTCTACATATGACCAAGGTTAGCCTCTTTTGCATTCAAATCAATATTATAATTCCCATTTTCAAGACTAGACTTATCCTATTGCATCTTTATCAAGAGTCAAGCAAGAATTATCAATTTATATAGAGTTGATAAGGGAGATTGGTAGAAGACTAGAGTTTTTTCCAATCGTCCCGATCCATATTATACAAATAGCAAGGAGTGGTATTTATCTTGTCAAGAATAGATGGCCATTTTATAAGGGTGAAAAATGGTCATCCTATGAGAATGAAGACATAACAATGATGATAAGTAGGGTCCAAAATTAAAATAGTGTGTTGACATATTATGAAGAGTAACAGGCTCATTTGGATCAATCTTATGTATCCTCTCCCCTCCAAGAACCTCAAGATCAACCTTAAAGAGTTCCTAATCATCCTCCTTTTCAACCTTTCCAAAGTCCATCCTTATCAAAAATTAGAGAGGCAATACTAGACCAAGGTAGAAAAATATTTAAAATCAATTAAGGGGTTAAGTTTAGACAATAATTACCCATTCATGCCATGGAGGGGATACGGATCTTCTTACATGTTTTATAATGTGTGGGCATCCATTGAATAATTTGATTGTCCATAGGTTGAGAATCAATAATTGAAAGGGTGGATATTATCTATTAAAAAAGTGTTTAAGTAGTGGGAAAAAAGTATATCAAAATTGAGCTAATCATTGCCTTCTCCTACCGTTATGCCCATTCCCACTCAGGAGCATGAAGTCATTCCATCATAGATATTCTTCAACACATTCAACCTTGCATATGTCATGCCCTCACTTGTGAGGCCACCCTCTCCTATAACCATTTAGAAGGAATAAAAAAGGTCTATCCCATACTCATTTCCATCATGGAAATCAGTTCATAAGGGCATAAAGAAGAAGGAAGAGGTGTTAGTTAAGGCAACACAAGAAGAAATATTAAAGGAGGAGTTAGTTGTGCGAAAAGTAAATCAAGTAGCCATAACCCAAATTAATGATCTTAGTGTACTAGAGTTTTGAGACTTCATCTCCTTTCCTCAAGAGCCACCAAAGAGACCAATCAAAGCCCCTAGCTGGAAGGACATTCTCTTAAGATACAATCAAGGTGAACTTTTTCACCCTTCCACCATCTCCCTCCTAGAGAAAGAACCTATTTTACAAAGGATAAAGGAGGAGGATGAAGTCATAAGTGAGCTTGAAGAGTAAAATTCAAGTTTCTATGATGAGGAGATCATGATAGGTAACCCACTTCATAGGAAGGAGCATGTTTTAGATGTAAAGTTGTAGGAATTTTACAAGACACAAGAGGACAACCTTCATGAACCTATGGAGGTCAAGGTCAGCTCAAGCACCTTAGAAGATCAATGGAAAAATTTGTGCTTGGATTTTTTGATTAAAATAGAGTAGCTTAATGTTGAAAACTTTCCCAAAGAAGATAATACTCAAGTTGAAAATAGAACAGACCTTGAATGGACTACTGAAGGTCCATTACACATAGATCAAGAAGAGGATTAGAACCAAGTGTTTATATTTGGTCTACTATAAGATCAGGTGTCAATTGAGGATAGACCTAATAGTTGGAGCTAGAGAAAAGAAAATTAGATCTTGAGCAAGACAGGTGTGATGTTTCAAACCTTGGATGGTCAAATCAACCCTCATTTATAGTTAACAAATAAGATGAAATCTTGAGTGAGGTTAATAAAAAATACATCTAAAATGTTCAAGAGATACAGTTTAAGAAGCATACCAATGAAGAGCCTAAATAGTTATGGTAGTGATTTAAGGTCATAACCAAAGTGTTTGAAGAGGCTATGAGACATGTCCTTCTTCTAGAAACCTATGAGCATGATGCTCTAAGCATGACTAGTCTTACTTTGCAAAAAGACAAGGTAAAAGAACATGGTATTTTTGAAGCATCAAGTGAACCAAGTGTAGTTTCTTCTAAGATCCTAAATGAAGTCTTCATGTAAGGATTTCTCAAAGGTGATGAGCAACATAAAATAAATGCTCCTACAATCTAACATACACCAAGCTTGGAAGACTTGGACCAATATGTCTATATTGGAGACATGTTCATTCTATTTCATCCATTAGAGAGCACATCAAAAGGATTGGCCATCAAGTTTCTTGGTTCACCATTTATAGTACCTCTAAAGTAAGGTATTTTTCATCTTGGTTTTTTAAAAGTGAATGATATTCAAAGTTTTCCATTTGACCCAGGAGGGAGATGTTTGAAAATTACAACCTTATATATACTAGAGTAGATTTAATGCTTTTCTCTAAGTGCCTATGTACATATTTGTTTAGTAGGTTATCTATTTTTTCTTTCCTCCAAGTTCCTACGTGCACTTTCCTTTATTTGTTTTGTTATCTTTGTTGCTTCAAGAGAAGTTATCCAAAGGGATATCCTTACTCAGCTTCAGATCAGCAAAGACTCCATGCCTAATGGACTAGATAAGACAAATGGTCTGTATTCTCAAGAATAACATTCATGCTACCCTATGAGTCACTAAAGATGTTTACCAATTTTGGCCCACATACAAAGATTCTACTTGGATAGGTCAGTTTAGTAGTGTTCATAATTGACCAAATGATCAAATGACATGAGCAGAGTATTGGATGGAATGAGTGGTCTAAAGATCACAAGTAACTTGTAAATATTTTGAAAAACTTAAAGTAAACTTAAAGTATAGTTTTTAAAAATATGAAAAACCAAGTTCTCATAGTGATAAATGTAGTCAAGACCATGGATTAGGTTTTCACAAGCCTAAGAATTTCATTTGAGCCTTGGAGATTCAAACAATAGTTCAAGCATAAGTCTATAAGAACCAAACCGTCATGGCATGTCACACAAAATTTGACTAGTTAGTTTACTTGTGTGTTTTGATAAGTATTCTTAAGAATATTTTTAGAGCCAAAATACCAAATAAACACAAATTTCTTCATACCTATAATATCATATGAAAATTTCATGTCTTGATGAGCTTACTATCTCAAGATATAAATATTCAAAGTTAGACTTGTAAAATGAGATGTTTGTAGGGACATCAAGTTCAAGCTATGATAATTAACTATTGGGATTTAAAAATACTTAAACATTTGTATAGATGTCAAGTATAATATTCATTAAATAAATGTTTGATTTTAAATTCTTTAAGATCAATGGCTGGTGTCCTATCATACCAAATATCTAATGACACATGTTGACTGACAGTGTTTATATGCCCTAAAGATCCAATGATGCACATTTGATCATGCATTTGATATAAATGGTGAACATCAAGTTAAAAATTTAGTGTAAGCGTAAAGTGGAAAAGTGTTAATATATTAGGTGTTTGATAGAAATCCAATATTATGTGGTGATTGATAGTGTTAATAGGTCTAGGTAGATCAATAGTGCATGATCTATCAGGCAAAGTAGATCTAATGGCAAGTGATGAATCAAAAGATTGGTGGATCTCAAAGATAAATGGATTGGTCACAAGTGTTTCAACCATAAGAAACTAGTAGAATATATATGGCTCACATTAATTCATACTAATAATATTAATGGTTCATGTGTAAGATAAGAATATAGATCCAATAGTGCATAAGAAGGCAGATCGATAGTCGATATCAAAATTGAAAATCTAGGGACTTGAAATGGAGAACAAATATGACATAGGTCAAACCAGATAAAATGATTTAAAGGCATAAGTCATCATTAAATCTTATTTAATCATCCATAAATTATTAGTTAGGATGGTTATGATGAATTCCCATTTACCATTAAATCACAATTTTGACCTTTGGTGCAAGTATTTAGAACTTGTAGAGCCCATCTTTTGGGATTGCAAAATTATTTCATGACTATGATCATTACTTTTAAGGAAGTTCTATGAATATAATGAGTCCTAAATTTTCACAAGATTTAAAGGAAAAAATAGGCCTTTTAGGGCCTAATATAGAGATCTAAGAAAGGTGACTAGTTGCTGATTAGGTATCAAGAATAAAGCTACATGTCTTATAGGTTTTTCATCAATAAGAGAACTATAAGAAAACTAATAAAGGAGATTGGTTTTCATCTATAATAAATATATGTTTAGATATTGAAATAGGGTAGATGAATGGTTATAAATAAGTGCTTTATTTTTTATATACATAGATCCTTGACAATCAAGTACTTATCATTGGTCAAGGTAGACATGGCATGGCTCTGTCAGTTTTACGATATGAAGATTTTATCTTTATAAGAAATCAAGTGAAAGGTGGCATGGAAGTCAAAGCAAAAATATTTTGGAGTTGGAGAAAGTAGTTGGAGTATTAATAGATTTTTATGTTGTATAAGGTTTTTCCTCCATAGTAAACTCATGACTCATCATCTACCAAACATAATCTTGTTTTTTATTGCATATTTCTCAGTCAATGAGAAAAACTTGAAGACTATTTGGAGCAAATGTTAGCTAACTTGTTGATGATGGATTAGTCCTAGTTATACAAAAAATGATGGTGGAGAATTCATTAAAATTGGAATCTCATTTAATGATCTCAGATGGTGTGCTCCCCTTCTCTCTCCCCCTTTCTCTATATCACCCCATTCTTTCACTTGGTAACGCTCTCTCTCTCTCTCTCTCTCTCTCTCTCTCAAATTTTGGATTTTCACAAGGACTCTTTGATCTTCAAGATAGGGGAATATTTTAGGTATTATCCTCTTTAGTAGGCTAAACCTTATCAATAATTTGTAATAATTACATCTTGATGCAATAAATACTTTATTCACCTCTCTTGCCTTGGATCTATGTTTAGTGAGTTGTGCATGATGGAATTGTGTGAAGGATTGTCTTCTTCATCTATTTTCCTCATTTTTGACCTCCTTTAGGGTGTTTTAAAGCTATCTATAGGTATGGATTAGTGTTCTTTCTACCATTGATTTAAGATATTAGTGAGTATAAAAACTCCTCTTTGTTTTCATTCACTACTTCTTGAACCTAGTGTATGAAATACTTATGCACTTAGCTTGATTTTGAGGTTATGTGAGCTACCATTGTCTTATGTAGATCTAGTGTGGGTTAAAGCTCATGGGAGTCTCCCTTTTTATTTGGTACATCAACTTTTATATTTCTTAGGATCCCTTTCCCCTTTCTAAGTCTCTAACCTATTCAAGCATTAGTTTTAGGTGATCCATCAAGAGGAATCTAGACCTCTCTAGAGTTTCAACCCCATCATAGGTGACCCATAGCTTGGGGTTGTCCAAATATTATGACTAAGAGTGGATGATCCTAAAGAAATCTTCCACAAGGGTGAAATTTTATGTCATAAGAGTATTTTCTAATTTTATGGTTACAAATCCATATATAAAGATTGATCTAATGAAGATATGACTATATTTTAATTGTAAGACACCATCTTCACCTAGATCTTCTATGCTTATAGGTTAAACATCATTATCATCTATTACCTAGGATTCAAAATCTATAAATCTACTCATAAACTATACAATTTTTTGATCATCCTCAAATACCTATAAGTTATCCACATTTTCATGGATAGATGGATAAGGAACCAACACCATAGAGAATTTATACATTTTGGATTATCGGAGTGGTGATAGATTGGTAGCTAAAGTTGATAATGATCATATCATTTGGTTTGCTTCCCCTGGGATATCCTTAATGCTTAATGCTTCAAAATATTCAATAGAATTTGATGTTTAGCTCTTATACTTATTCAAGTAATTGAGTTTACATTGATATTTATTTCTAATATAGTTAACAACCAATTATGAATCACTAAAGATCTATAACTATTTGACATTATGTTTCAATGCAAACTTTAGACCTAAGATTAAAGCATCATAATTGCCCATCTAGGTTGATTAGGTCTATGCTAACACTTGAACCCTACTTTGACCTAGCTCTATCAAAGTGCAAAGTCCATAACTAAAAAGGACCTTCAAATTCTTGTTCATGAGGTTCTTGCTTGGTAGTGAAAGTGTACACACATGTATGAAGTTGTAAAGTTAACATTTTTATTCTTAGTGCTAAACTTTATGATAAAGTACTTCATCTTCAGATCTTAATCTACTCAAATCTAGTTAGCTACCCCTTTTTGAAGTATCCACATGTGTGATAAATTAGTGGCCATGTATCCATTTAGTGTCTTTGGCTAATCATGACTCAATAAAAAGACATTAGCTTTTAGAATGTTCATGACTAGAATATCTATGTACTAATATACATATGGATCTGATGTAAGATATATGTTTGTCTATTAACTCCCTAATACATGGGATTTAAGAACACTCTTTTTGACTTATTTGGGGTCAAACCTAGTTTCTTACATATAACTATGGGTATTACATGGTTGAGGCACATGAGTCAGCCAAAAAATTATGTACATTATTTACAAACATTCTAATATTGAGAAATAAGGTAGTACCTTAGGATTATGCTTATAAAAAACTAAGTTTGCATGTGTGTCTTTTTATTTATCCATGGTTAATCTCCTAGTCAATGTTTTCAATAGAAAATCTCTTTGTTTGATGATATGGGATAGCTCATGAAGACTAATATTATCTTTAATCTTATTGATATCTTCAAAAGTATTATACCCTCCTATAACATGTGGATCTACAATCTATAAACATATGTTCCCTTTTGGTGGAGGTGAATTATTATTAGCCTTAGCATTTAGAGGAGTGGTGGTACTATTGTTTGGAGGCATGGAAGTAGTAGTGGGCAATTTGTTCCTTAAATTATAATTATTCATATAGGACTAATGGAAATCATGGATATAATATATATTTTCTTTAGGTTCATTATCATCTTCCACTAGAAATGGGAAGTCATATGCCTTAAAGACCATGGTTGTACTAAAAGGATCTAGAGTGGTAGAAGAATATGGCTCTGTCTAATTTTTAAAACCTTCTTGTCTATCCAGTTCCTTCTAAAATATCTCAAAGGTAATGCATAAATTTATGTAGTCTATTTCATCATGTTTTGTTGTATTATGGACTTGACACTAATTAGGGAGGGCTAATTCTAAGATGTTTATCTCTAGCATCTTATGGGGTGGCTATTGCTTTGTATTATTTCCAAGTCTATTGAAAGGCTTGTTGTACCTAAAAAATACAAAATTGGGAGTGGTATGATTTCCCATATTATTTCCCATTTATTTTTATATGATCAGGAATTCATTCCTCAACTTATGTACCATCCATTGGATAACATCCAATTCTATTTTTGTAGAATCAACAACAATGCCCCATGTAATAATAATATTAACTAGTATAAAATATTGGTTTAAATTTTGTTAGTTGGATGTAGACACATGATTATTTAGTAAATTGAGGTATGGTTAGGTGGAGCATGGGTAAAGGACAAAATGGTGTACCCTTGATTTTGATTTTTAGGGATAACATTTTAATTATAATTTGGGATAGCATTGAGGGCTATAAAATTAGGACCAATATGATGTGAGGCTAGAGATTATGACTAAGGATTCAATTATTTATCAAAATTAATATCCCATCATAGGCTAGTGACAAGAATGTAATTTTAGGTGGTCTAAAGAGAAAGATTTATTATACATTTCAAGGGCTAATGCCTCAATTGTTTTATAGGAATCTTCAAGTCATCTATACATTTATTGGAATCTTACGTTAAATTCTTGAATTAGTTGATTTAGTTCTCTCCTCATGATTATAAGTTATTGGTATATGACATTTGGGATAGTGACTTGTCTAAATTATTCTATAAAGTGTTTTGACATTGATTATAAAATGTGATCGAATCATCTAGGACATTAAGGAACTAGTCATAAGCAACACCTTACAATGTGGAGGGTAGGAATTTGTAGGTAAAATTTTTATGGGTTACATTTAGTATCTTTAAATTAGTCTTGAAATCCTATACATGTTCTTCAATAATCCTATCTCCTCAAGTAGAAAAGGAAGTAAGATACTTAGGGTTACTATCAAGTTCATGCACATCTCTAGGGATGATAATAATATAAATGATTAGTCAAGATTGGGCCATCAAGAGAAAAGGAAGATGGGTTCATATATTTGGTGAATATGACTAGGTTTTTGAGCTCAACATACCCCCCATTTCTAAGAAAATGGGGATCCTTGTGTTAAATTATGAAAATTTGTACCTTATAATTGAAAAATCACTTGATCAAAGTGTCACTAGCATGTTTGTATATTATTTATATTTGAAGATCATCCAAACCATAATTTGGTTGGATTACTTATTCATGGCTCTAGTTTAACTTTATCTAAGTTTGCTAACATTGGATCTTCTTATTTCAGGTTACAGGTCTAATGGGTTCATTTGGAATAAAAAATATCTGAGGTTCATAATTTTATGGTTTTATATCAATATGGTCTTCTAATAAAATTTTGTCTATAAAAATTCAAATTAAATCCATGTTTAAATCTTCTTGAAACCCTCACTCAAGAAACCCTAGCATAGGTTCTCTTGGACCAAATTCAAAATTGGTGGGAATAATTTATGTGGGAACACTTTAAAAATGCTATAGACTTAGTATAATTTTTATACTAAGGCTTGGTCATGTTTTTAAACACAACATAATCTTAGTCTTAAAAAAATATGTTTGGTCCCTTTATGTCATGATCCCCTTACTCCCATTTACATTATCATGGTCTAACTTTACTATGGTAGAGTCCTTGTATAATGTTCCTAAGCTTGGTTTGAATAATGCATGGTCCTTTTGTTATAACTTAGACTAAAATCTTAGTCCTAAAGTCTCATTTGTGTTCATTAACATAAAAAAGACCCTAGGATTAAGATTTTATCCTAAGTTTCATATAACTCTGAGTCTTAACTATTTCACTAAATTTTGTTTGTTTTGAATTTAAAGGAAAATAGAGAGAAGGATAGGGATAGGAGATGAGAATGAACCTAGATTTGGTTTATGAGCCATATCCAAACATTGAAATCACTCCTCTTTGGATGGGGAGGACTACCTATAGATAAGAAAACACTACCACAAGAGTTTGTTAGTAGATAAATGAGTTGGCTGCCAAGCTACGTGCTTATTTTAGGAAGTGTGAATCTTCCCTAAAAATGACAATCCACTTTTTATAGGCAAAATAATAATAAATAACTAAAATAGAGGTAAATAGAGAGTAAAAGAGAGATAAAATTACCATTAAAACAACATATTCATAGCAGAGAGTGAGAGGGTGCAAGTGAGGTGTTTTGTTGGTGTTTTAGAAGTTGTCTAGGTAGGTTTTGAAGAGGTTAGAAAATTAATAGTCACCGACATCGATAGGTATATGACTGATGTCTGTTAGGCTACCGAGATTGGTAGTGAGGTGACTAATGTCAATTAGGATGTTAATGTTGTTAGGGGTAATAATTATTTGGGAAGTTGTAGAGATATTGTTTGGGTCTAAGAAATGGTTTGTATCAAGTTACAGAGGTTGAGAGAGTTAGGACAAGGATTTTATGTCTTGGTTAAGTTTAGTTAGAGGTTTGGTATGCATGTAAGGGGACATAAGAAATGAAGCTTTGTAACTCCCTCATGGGGTTATAGTCATAAGTGCATAAAGTAGTGTAAGGTAGATAAAAAGAAATAGAAGAATAAATATGTAAATGACCTATTGTATCAGTGATATACTTAGCTTTGGATAATAAGTATCACATTGATAATCCCTATTAAGGAGTCTAAATCTGAGTACCTAAACAAGTGGATGTTGTAGGTCCTCAAGAGCTTAGTTACTGATGGTGATTGACTTACATAGGGTGATTGTAAGTTTGAATGTCAAAAAAAGGAATGTCAAGAGCCTAAATGAGAGTAAGAATTGATTTTCTTAATTTCTACTGACTTGAACTAGAGGTTCAAGTTTGGATTATATTACCAACATTGGTGATCATACCAAAGTTGGTAGGTAACCCACTGACATTAGCCATGGGTTGAGCGATGTTTGTGGCCCTATAATAGGTAAACCTTTCTATTCTTGGCCTATTTTTTTATTGTTGTGCATGCCAAATGTGACATCCATTATAAAATGGTAAAAATAGGAGGTTAGGGAGGAAGTAGTTGTTCAACAATTTATTTTGGAAGGATGAATAAGTATTAGGTAGTTAGGATGAGGGGACTAGGTCTTGAGGTGACTCATCAATGGAGAATTAGTCATAGGGTGAGGTGGTAAGGTAATGTGGCAATAGGAATTTTTAATTAACTTAAGTATTTTAAATTAACTAAATGTGTGAGGGGTAAAAGTATGGGTTAGGGAGATTAATTATTATTATTAAAATGGGCCTAGGGGGTTTTGACATAGGGAGTTATGCATGTGTGTGTGATGTAATTTTAGTGTCTACATTTTCCCCTTTTTTGTCTTGTAATTCGTACTGACATGTTGCAAGACAAAAATAGGAGTTAGATGCTCTAAGTATTAGATGAGGTATCCCCCCTCAAAATAAGAATTGATGGAGGAGAATCCAAAAATTAGGTACTAGTTTTATATAAAGGTAATTGGGGTGATTGGTAGAGAATTGAGCATCACTACATGTAACAAGCTATAGTTGACAATGTTTAAAACTAGGTAAGGTTAAGGAGGACTTAAATAGAAGTAACTAAAACATATCTTGTAAGTGATAGTTGATAGGTCAAATCAATCAAAGTTTTAGCTCCAATGGTCAATGTGTCGTAGGTATTTGAGGTAAGAAATTTCCCCTAGGAAACATAAAAGGGTTGAAGGTGATATCGGTAATTGTAAGCACTAACATCAGTATATTACGTCAAGATTGCCGATGTTGATAGCCAACAAAAACCCAACAAAAGAGGGTTTAGTGACTGACCAAGCTCAATTTCAACTTATTGATTAGAGAGAATAAATAGGGCATTGAGAGTGATTTGATATGGTAATATAAAGAGTGGACCTAGTAGGAGGTGTAGGACCACAGGTGCTAGTAGTGCTAGTAAGGAGGAGACGATAAGAGAAGGTAAAAGCCTAAACTATTTTAATTTTATATTTACAAGTTTTAGTTAAAATGATAGGTGAATGTGTAGAAAGTAGGATTGGAGGGATAAAAATAGGTCAGGGTAGGTGTAGGATAAGATAGGGGGATTTGGGGGTAGTTTTTTTAGGGGGAATGGGTAGGTTGGGTTTGGGTCATTCAGCCCTAGAGCCAAACTAGTCATTGTCATCAATGAGATCGACCAATGTTAGTTAATTATTAACCAACATCAATTGACATGGCACTAAGGTTGAATGACATCAGCTGACCTATTACCAAGGTCGATAGTGTGCTACCAACATTAGCCGATACATAGTCCAATAAAACATTGACATTAGCATTTATGCCAATGTTAGTTATTATTAAAAAGTAACAAATAAGAGAAAGGGTGAGTTTATATTTAGTGGGAGTAGTCAACTAGTCTAATGGCTAAGCTAGCCTCATAAGACCCTATGTCATCTAAGTGTTGCTTAAATAACCTATTTTAGGGTGTTAGGCCAATGTAGTTTCCTCAAAACTTATGAAAAATATCTAAAAGGGGTGGTTGTAGGAAAAAAGGTAAAAAAGATAGTTGAGAGGTCTAGGTTTGTTTTTAAAAGCTATGTTATAGTGTTAAGAGTCAATAATATAGGTAGTGAGGCCTAAAATTGGAATAAGTAGGTAAGCCTAGGGTTAGAGAGAGAGAGAGAGAGAGAGAGAGAGAGAGAGAGAGAGAGAGAGAGAGAGAGAGAGAGAGAGAGAGAGAGAGAGATGAGAGAGAGAGAGAGAGAGAGGAGAGAGAGAGAGAGAGAGAGAGAGAGAGAGAGAGAGAGAGAGAGAGAGAGAGAGAGAGAGAGAGAGAGAGAGAGAAGCCTAAGGTAATTAGGAAGGTGGGTTTATGGTTGAGCTGACCTTAGAAGACCCCATGTCAACTGAGTGATACCTATATGCTTGATTTAAGGCCTTAAACCAAAGTAGTTTCTCTTAATGAGTAGGTAAAAAGGTCATGATTATGGTTGTGCTAACCTTAGAAGACCCCATGTCAACTGAGTGATACATATATAGCTTGATTTAAGGCCTCAAACCAAAGTAGTTCTCCTAATGAGTAGGTAAAAAGGTTGTGAGGGAGTATATTAAAAGGGATGTGACCTGAGTCATTTGTGTATAGATGTAGGCAAGGATGGAACTAACACTATGAATCTATCTACTAAGGTTATTAACATAGATGAGGAGAGATGTTACTCTTGATGAGTGTGATCATATGGTGGCCATCATTTTGAGAGAAGTGTGATGATAATATAAAGTTACATAAGATGCGTCACTAATTATTACACTAATTAAGATGTGGGATCATACCACCAACACCTTCCATCCATTGACTGGAGAGATGATATTTACACAAGAGGATGTCAACAAGATTTTATGACTACCACTCCAAGCTAAGGATCTTTTTATATGCTCAAGAGAGGAACATGATATAAATATGGTTAATTTATATGGGGAGCATGTCAGTGAGGTGACCTACCACTCTATGAGCTTTGCATATGATCCACTCTACATGACTGATGAGGAGTAACATCATCTTAGCATCTTGATGATGATTAGGATCATGGTTTATGCCTTACCTAATTCATATGAAGGGATATTTTTTATTGATTTGACTAGTATACTTAGGATATGATAGAGTTGTAAAGTATTTTTGCCTAGGGTCTAATATTTTTGGCATAGTTATATAGAGAACTATGGGGGTTGAGGCTGTGTCAGTGATATAGTTTATGTGTTGACCATATTTTGTACTATTGAGCATATGAGAACATCATGGTGATATGACCACTAGGACTACCTACCACTATTATTGCCATTTTTAGGGTTGGATTTAGATGGTAGAGAGATGAGATGGCATAGACTTGAGTGGATGGCATCATGTGAGACATCACCTACTATAGGCATATGATTGATGGCTTAATCCATGGAGATATCATGTGGAGGTCATATCTTACATATCTAATTTTTAGAGGGTAGGTATAGTAGCTTATTGGGTTGGAGAGTGTATTATGGGTCAGACAGAGATGGGCTGGTGAGTTGGAGATGGTACCTATGGCACAAGTTAGGAGATAGTTTTAGCATAGATAATATATTCTACCTATTTTCCCTTGATATAAGAGGATGAAATAGAGGCACATTTACCATTGCTCGAGTAAACAAAGGGAATAGATTTTGAGGAGCTACTAGTAGGGTTAGGTGTTCAATACCCAAGGTGTTATAACTACCTATATAGGCTGGTGGGTAGGGTTACATCTAGTAGTGGAGGTCAGGCAACCACCAGTAGATATGAAAGGGTTACTTAGAGAGAGAGATGCAAAACTATAGGCATGAGATATAGTAGTATAGGCTTGAGATGTAGTGGTACAAGGTTGAGAGATAACTTGGGCAGAGGTTTTAGCCTGAAAAGGGTAAGTAGTGATGTTATAGGGTCATATTGGGGATTTAAAGGGTTAGGTCATAACACTACAGGGATAAATGACTATTTTATAGGGTCAAGTGATTGAAATGATGATCAAGACATATTCTAAGAGTAGCAATAGGCTAGGCCACTCCTCCTCCACCACAAGGACTCGTACAAGTTGGGCCATCATTAGGTGTCATGGGTCTTCCATAGACTGTATTAATGGTGAGGTATTTGACTACCCTAGATAAGATTACTTACTATGAGAGGGAAATTAGATATTTCTCATAGATACAGTGATATTCAGAGTTTAGAGAGTATGAGAGGTCAATGTCACATGTGATAGCTTCTAGCTCACATCGATTTAGGCAGATAGAGAGTGGTGATGATACTACATCTTTATGACCTTAGGGATATCCTCGAGGACACTGAGTATCAACATTTTTTAGTTTTTGTTTATATATATTATATGTATACTAGCCTACAAGATGAAAATGCAAGATGTACATTTTAAGAGAGTTTTGTGATGTTTTGATGATGTAGATGAGAAACATGTATTTGATCACATATTTATATATGAGATGTTCATTTATTGCCATGTGTCTATTTGAGATGCATTACTTATGTTAAAAATGTCGATATGGATGATGTTCATTTATTGATATGTTAATTTAGATGTTGAAAATGTTATTTGATGTTAGACTAACCTTCCCATTTATGTGATGGTACATGCATAGTTGATTGGTTATCTACATCTTAGCACTTTTCCATACTTGTGATGGTGTATGTGTAAAATAAATGGGTTATTTTAGGGTAATGTTTATGTTAGGTTAATATTAGTATGACATTATTTTTGCATTTTAAATAGAGATATTAACATATGATGTGGATCAAAAAAATAAAAAGGTAGAATGCTTGTGCATTGGCAAGGACCATAATTTAGAACATAAATAGGCTAAAAAAATGAGCCTCTTTCATGCATTATATCTTTACACCATTGTGTTTGTTGGAGAAGAATCATGTTTACCTCATGTTAAGTGAGCTTCATAGTCCCTTGAAAGGATATGAGGGAAAAAAAGGGAGAATGAGAGGAAATGTTTAGATAGCACAACCTACTAAATAGAAATAATATGTCCCTTTTGTGGGTGACCTAAGAGCTAGTATAGGCAAGTCCATGACTTAAAGTTTGTTTTTTTTTTTTGTGTGTGTGTGTAAGTTGATCAATGTAGGAAGCCTAAAATGGGATTTTATATAGGTTAAGGTCATGAAAAGAGGTGAAGATCCCCTTTGCATTTATTTTTCCCTTTGAGAACAAATATTGACTTAGTCATCCTTTAAGGGAGTGGCATAAGCATTTGTTTTAATTTAAAATAGTTATCCTTCAAAGAAGCAGTCTATTGATAATAGCAAAGGGAAGTTACGCAACTATCTTTCAAGGGAGTAGTCTATGTTGACAAACATGAACTGAGATTTTAGAACTTTTTAAAAATATCCTATTTTTTTAATTATAGTCATGGACAAGACTATATAGTCTTAGGAGTTTTCCACTATGAGGATAAAACCATATCAAAGATAAGTTATCTAAGAGTATAGGAGTAAGGGTGAAGAGGAAGGGAAATTAATGTAATAGGGATGATCAAGGGATAAACTCAAGTGAAACATGAAGTAAAGTGATACTAGTTTAACAAAATAATGGTCATAGGAGTAAGGCATTTAAAGGCTCAAGTTTTAGCCTTCCTTCAAGAGAAGACAAGTGATAAATTCCTAAACCATACTTGTGAGTTATGATATAAGGTCCAAGCCAATTAGGAGCAACTTTACCCCATTTTATTTTGTCCATGTTTGTCACATGTTGATTTTCTTTCAAGACAAGATCTCTTATATTGAAATCTCACTCTTTGAGGTTTTTTTTTTAAGCACATTTGATATGCTCTTGATATATTTGGAGGTGGTTGAGGGATATGAGATGATATTCATTAAGAAATTCAAGTTGGGACAAACATTATTGGTGAAAGGCATCATTAGTAAGTATATCATTTAGAGAAATGTGAAGAGAAGGAATCTGGACCTCAAGAGGTAAAACAACCTCCATCCCATATACTAATGAAAAAGGCATAACACCTATAGTAGTTTGAATGTTAGTGTGGTAAGCCCATAAGGCAAAAATAATATGTGTGTGCCAATCCTTGCCTGTATTGTTGACTACTTTCATGAAAATCTTGGTTAAAATTTTGTTAGAAGCTTCTACCTATCCATTAACTTGCAGATATTATGGTGATGAGAAGCTTAATTTGATTCCAAATGCATCATAAAGACCTTGAATAGTCTTGTTTTTGAAATATTTGCCATTATCTATTATAATATTATGAGGTATACCAAAATTATAGATGATGTGATGGTTAATGAAGTCAGCAATTTTGTCAGCTTTAGTGGAGATGAGAAGAACCACCTCGACCTACTTGGTGAAGTATTCAGTGGTAGTAATGATAGAGAGATGATAGAGTGATGAATAAGGGTTAATCTCTCTAATTATATCTAAGCCCCATTGGGAGAAGGGCCAAAATTATTTGGAAAATTTCAATTCATGACTAGGAACATGAAGAAGGTTAGGATGTTGTTGACACTTTACATAATGCTAAACATAGTCAACACAGTATTGATGAAGTGTGGGCCAATAATAATCAAGTCAAAGAATACATTTACCAACCATGTGACCATTGAAATGCCCACCATAAATCCCATCATGGACTTCTTTAATAGCAAATGGAGTCTCATTACTAGTTAGGCATCTAAGGAGAAGACCATCAAAACCTCAGTTGTAGAGAAGTACCCCTAATATAGTGTAAAAAGTGGCACATTTTATGAAGGTCCTTTTATCATTATTAGAAAGATTAGGAGGGGTAATAGAGAAGGAAATAAAATTTGTGAGTTGTTAGTACCATAAGTCTTGTGGGTTGGTTTTTACATTTTCTATAAATAAGATGTTAGCTGAGACATAGGAGGGTAATGTTAAGTGATGCATGGTGACATAAATTTTTGAGGAGGAGGATGAAGAGGGTATGTGTGAATCAAGTGAAGCCATCATGTCATCAAAATTGTTTGTAGATTGAGGAAAAAATTTCAAGAGATGAGAGTCAAATGATACCAAGAGTGTATCTACATGATGTTTATACCATTGAAAAATTTCATTTTTCCATAGGTAGGAACCATTAACTTGGTTAACCACTAGCTAAGAACCACTAAAAATGGTTATGGATTTGATACCTAGGAAGAGAGTTGTTTAAAGTCTAAGAATCAAAGCCTCATATTCATCCATATTATTAGTGCATTTAAAATCTAGTTTAAATTACAAAGGTATAGGCTCACCATCTAGAGAGATAAGTATGACACTGGCACCCCCACCATGTTGGCATTTATATCCATCAAAGAACATCATCATTTGATAATAAATGTCATCAATAGAGAGTTTTATAATAGATTCAAGGAATTTAGGATTTGAATGTTGATTTTCAAGTAAAGGGGCAACAAATAACTAGTCCACTATTGCTTTCCCTTTAATTAACTTTTGATAAATAAACTCTAAGTCAAATTCAGTAAGAAGCATGAGCCATCGAGCTATACGTTGGTTGTGATAAGGTTTTGAATGCATGTATTTGAGAGGATGAGTATGGGTGACCACATAAGTTTTGTTATTTAGTAGATAATGTTGAAGCTTAGAGGTGGAAAAGACCAACATAAGGAACAGTTTTTCATTGTGGGTATATCAAGTCTCATAATCAATAAGTGTGTGGCTTATGTAATAAACTACCTACTCTTGATGTTAGTCATCTCGATGTGAAATCATATCACCTAAATAATGGTCTGTTGTGGAGATGTATAGGTAAAAAGGCTAATTTTCCTTAGGTGGAATAAGAACTGATAGGGAAAGGAGGTATTGTTTAAGTGCATCAAAGGCTTCCTAGCAGTTTGTATTCCATTTTAAGGAGACATCCTTTTTGAGGGGATGATGAAAGGGTTGGTAGTGATCTGACAACTAGGAAATGAAGCATTAAATTGACTAAAGTTTGACTAATAGGATGTAGAGTTGTTTGATATTAGTAGGTGGAGGCATCTCCAAGATTGCCCTAACCTTAACAAGATCAACCTTGATACCATGGAGAGAAATGATAAAACCTAAGAGTTTTCTAGAAAGAACACCAAAGACACATTTCTTTGGGTTTAGTCAAATGTTACATTGGAGGAGATGAGTAAATATGGTTTTGAGAATTTTCAAGTGTTCTTGGAATAGTTTAGAATTTGTGAGTAAGTCATCCACATAATCTTCCATAATTTTGTGTAAGAGATCATGGAAAATATAGGTCATCGCAGGTTGGTAAGTTACACTAGAAGTTTTCAAGCCAAAAGGTATGACCTGATAATAGAAAGTTCCCCATGGGTTAATAAATGTGGTCTTATGTTGATCCTCAAGAGTAATCAAGATTTGATTATATCCAAAGATTCTATCCATAAGTGACAACATCTCATAGATGGCTATTAGATCAATAAGTTGGTCGATACTAGGCAATGGAAAATCATCTTTTGGATAAGCAAGGTTTAAATCATGATAGTCAGTACAAATACAAATTCCTCTAGTCACTTTTGTGATAGGAAAAATATTATAAATCCATTACAAGTATTCAATGGGTTGGATAAAGATAACAAAAATGAGGCATTGGAGCTCCTCTTTGACAAAGAGAGTGATACAAGGATGCATTTTGCAAAGTTTCTGCTTAACAAGTTTAACATCTCAATTGGTGAAAATGTTATGGGTGATGATAAAGGGGTCAATACTAGGCATGTCATTTTAAGACAAAGAAAAGGCTTTTCTATCATCATTAAGAAATGTGGCATAATCATATTGCTAAGAGGAATCTAAAGATTGGCCAATCTTGAGGATGTGAGGGTTATCATGAGAGGGCAGGTTGATGTCAATGGTTAACTCATTTAACATAGCTTAGGTTTTAGATAGGAGTGATCATTGGATGTAAGAATCATCCACACCCATGTAAGTTATAATTGAATCATCATCTTGACATTGGATAGTGTTAATAGTGGGAGAATCTTCATCAATTATTTTAGGATGAACTAGAGGGGACCTTATTTCCTTACCTTGATTATAGGTGAGAGGCCCCAAATATATGGCATTTATTGAAAAAAAACACTAGGAGGTATAGATACCTATGATTCTATGGGTGACAGTGGAGAAGAAGGTGGAGAAGGAGAGACTGGTTCTTCAACAATTGGTTCATGGGAGGTTTTGGTGAGTTTGTTTGGTTCATCATATCCCACCCCATGCCTTTTTTTGGCATTCTCAATGGTGTTGCTAGTAGGATATTAATAGGAATGTGGACACCTTGTTCGTAATGACCTAAACCAAATCCTTTATAGGTATACCTATATAGGTAGGTGTGAGTGAATCTAGGGTTACTCATAAAAGAGAAGTCATAGGTGAATGGTTGTGGTAAAGAATATCAGTTACCGACAATAGGAGCTTGATCAATTCCCCCATATGTAAAATTGGTTCAAAGATTAGGGGACCATAATAGATGACCATCCCAATATGGGAGTCATAATTCAGGTATATGTGGAGGCTACCATATTCTTGTGGAGTATAAAACATGTTGAGTTTCAAAAAATGATATTCACCAAGTGATAAACATTGAAAAGTCTCCTCCATGGGATATTTGTCAGGAATTTGTGCTATTGGTATCTATGTAACCATAGGAGTGAATATTGTCAACGTTTTAGAAGCATCATGTGAGGAGGATGATGTTTTCAATGGGATGAGAACATCATTAGGACTATAAGTCATATTACATGTTTTTAACAGAGGTGGGTCACTTAACATGTACTTGTCCATCATGCTCAAACTTGACACAGTGATGCAAAGTTAAGGGTACACATGCCATAGCACATATCCAAGGTCATCCAAGTAGTAAGTTATATTGGAACTCTCTTTCCACAATATAGAAGAGCTCAATAATTATTCAAGGACCTACATGAATATGTAATACAATAGTGCCCACCATAGTAATGTAGTATCATTAAATGAATAGAGTACCATATCAGTTTGAGACATGTTATTGTCAAGAAGAGCTAGCTATTTGTAGGCATGGGTGGAAAAAATATTAATGTTGGCTCCCTCATTGATCATAACTCATTTGATATGAGTTTGATCGATATATATGGTAATAAAAAGATCAAAATCTTGATCATGAGGGTGTTGAAGTGGAATTTTTAAATTACTAAAATAAATCAAGGAGATAGAATTAAGGGAGCCAACCAAAGCCGTAAGAGGTTGGGGATCATCTGATTGTACCTTAATCTCTTGCAAATCACTAGTCAAAGCTTGATGATATTAGGATGAGCTTTGGATTAAATCATATAAAGACATCTTAATAGGAGTTTGGTGACGCTACTTCACCATTTATCTTTGAATAATGTCTGAAGATGCTATTTTAGGAACACCCAAGATGGAAATATTAGGGTTAGTAGGGGGAGTGTCTTTGGTGAAGGGATGGGTCCAAGGTGTAGTGACTTTTTCTTTATCTTTAGCCTTTTGGTTTTGTGATTGTGTGGCCACATTAACTATGTTGATTTGAAAATTTAGTGAGGGATGTGGGAAAGGGGTGACAATAACATATTTGGGTTTGATTTCTAATGGAATGGTAGGAGGCACTATAGATTCCAAAGGTGGAATAATAAGAAGGTTAATGGTAGTGCCATCAAAAAGAGTGTCAACATCAAAGTGTTACTAAATAAATTCTATGAGGGATTTATAATTCTTAGTATCATGTCTAGGTGAATGATGATATAAAAAAACTTATGTATCTTCAAACCAAGATGGATTCATTCCAAAAGGACTATAAGGCTTAATGGGAGGAAGAGTTATTACTAAAGATTATAATAACTAACATAATAAAAAGCTTTTAGAGCATGAAAGTGGGTTCATGATTTTTGTACTAATAGGAGTGGACACGTTCTTCTATTTTGATGTTAGAAAGGTAGTTTTACATGGTGTCTTGTTTAGAGATAATGGATTTGCATGTTTTTCTATCACTTTCTTAGTGTCGAATGTGAAATGTCTACCAGATGGTAAAGGTAGGAGTGGGGGTAGCTTAAACTTTTGTTTGGCTTGGTTAGATGATATTCCAACTAAATTAGAAGGATGTGGCCCCAAAATGGATGGTAAAGTTGAGGGTTGAAGAAGATATTAGTGAGGTCTAGAAGGCTTAACATTCTTCTATGTTTTAGGGTGAGAAAAATTAATTTATGGATGAGGATTCAAATATAATTTCACCTATGGATGAAATAAATTGGAAATGGGGCATACACCTAAATTCTTGATCTAGTTTAATATAATAGATTCCTATGAGGATGAGAGTTCTAACATAGATGACTAAACTTCTAGTGCTTTTGGTGAAGAAACTCTAGCTTTGTCAAATACCTTAGGGTAAAGTGTAGTAAGGGGATTGGCATTAAAGGCCGACATTCATTGTGTTGGATATGGAATCTTAAGCCAATCCTAAAATGATGTGTGGTCAAAATTCATGGAGTCAAGAAATTTTATACTTTTCACCAAACATGAGAAGGGTTTTGACAATGTTGACATAGGCCTTAAAATTGCATCTTTAGAAAGTTGTGGTGTTTGGGAAAGAGGTAAATTGTTGGTTTCTGCTACTTTAGGATAAAGACAAGAAAGAACCACAATGGTGTCTTCTTCGACCAAGATGGGAGAAGAGACTGGATCTACCATAGGTGGAGGGGAGGTATGAGAAGTAGGTTCGTCAAGAGGGTAAAACATACATATTATCGCTCCTTCAACATGTGGGTGAGGCATAGATAAAGTATGATCCTCCATATGTAAAAGAAGAGGTAAGAGTGGTGTAATTAGAGTAGGCAAAATAGGTCTCTCATCTATTATTGAAGTAAATGACATGTAATCTTCTAGGTGCAAGGCAAAGTGGGTGGGGTATCACTCTCTATAGGTGGAGGAGAGATAGGAGAATAAGGTTCCTCAAGAGGGTATAATGTAAGAATTATGTTCCCTTTAACATGTGGTTGAGGAACTAGTAGAGTGTGGTCTTTAAGTGGTAAGAGGATAGGTAATATTGGTGCAAATATAATTGGGATTCTAGGCTCCTCAAGTGGAAAAAGGAGTTGCAAAGGAGGCTCTTCCTCTCGATGGGATAAAATAGGTGAAATAGGCTCTTCTACTTGAGGAGGAAGAGTGGGAAAAATAGGTGCCACTGAATGTAGAGGAGTTGATGAAATAGGTGTCTCTTATTAAGGGGCTAGTTGAACTGAAGATAAAGGAAAGACCATATTAACCATATGGATATTTTGATCTCTTGAGATAGTTGTGGACTGGACAATATTTTGATTTAGTGAATGGTTAGGGAAAGGGTGTTTAAACACATCCATGCTTTGATTTGGAGGTGAATTAGGATTATCCAAGATAGGCTCACCTCTATTATGCATTGCTTGAACAATATTCTTGAGAATCTTGCAATTATTAGAGTTTTGACCTTTAACTCGATGGTAACCAAAAAAATCATCTTCCTTATACTAGGTTAGGATAGGATAGGAAGGGTCAAAATGTATAGGAGTTTAATCTAAAGAAGGGTTATGAAACCTTACTATAATAAGTTATCCAAAGTGGATGTATATGATTCCCCAATGCGAGTATATTGTCTTTTTTCATATCATTGTTAGAATTGCTTGGTCAAATTTTGAGAATTAGAAGTATTCAATTGGTTTGTGGTTGTGGAAGAGGCTAACTTAATGACTACCATGTTAATAGAGCCTTTAGCCTTTTGGTTATAGGGAGAAGTTTTAGAGGAGTCATTTGTCTTAGTATTAGGATTCTTACTACGCAACTTGACTTTGCCTTCATTAATAACATGGACCTTGAGTTTCTATGCCATGGTAAAATCTTCATCAAATGTGTGGAAATTTTGTACCCAAAGTTTGGACGAGATGTGATTAGCACATGCCCTTGAGAAAAGCTCAATAAGCTCCAGTTGGGGTAAAGAGAAGGAGAGTTTATTGATCAAGCTTATCTAGTGAGTGACAAAATCAGCAATAGACTCATCATCAAATTGTGTGATAGAATAAAGGTCTATTATGGAAACCTTTTTAGAAATTTTAATAGAGAAATGGTCTAGGAATATTTATAAAATTTAGGTAAATTAGAAAAGAGAGTGATGAGGTATATAGTTATACCAATCCAAGGCATCACCTAAAAGAGACATAGGGAAAGTGCAAATTAATAATGCATCATCATGTCTTATTAAATAACAAGCATGTTTAAATGTTGACAAGTGCTATTGTGGGTCCTCCTTACTCTAAAAATGAGTAAATTGAGGGATTTACCATTGACTTAGATAAGGGTGAATAGGCAAAAAAGGGTGGATTGGTTCATTTCATATTTGATCATAAGATAATACATTCTTTGAACTAGAAATGGATGTCTCTAAACTAGACATCTTGTCTATTAGCATATTAATGAGTTCTGGAGGGGAATTAGTTTGGAAAATTCCTCCTTAGTAATAGGGAAGTTGATAGGAAGTAGAGGGAGAATATGACATAGCTTATTGAGTGGGGAAACATAAGGATAATGAGTCATAGGTTGAGGTGCGAGAAGAAAAGTAACTTGTCCCATTGGGTTGGAGACTACGCCTTGGTTAGTTGTTATTACTACAGGTTGAATTATTGGCATGGTTAGATTGGATGAAGGGTGAGTTATAACTTAGGTAATTATAGGAATGAGGGTGGATGGAATAGGTATCAGTAAATTCTAGAATGGGGTGTGACTTGGTTGAACCAGTTGTGGTTGTAAAGGTAGGGAATTTATACTAGTGTTTAGGTGGGATTGGGTGGTTGGAGATGCCACATTTTGGACATTTTTTATAGTTGGGTTACATATCAAAGTGGTGGTTTGGGTAACTATGGGGAAAATAGTGGAGGTAACTAAAATTGAGCTTGTCTCCATCAAAGAGATTAGCATACCATAGATTGGGTTACCCACATAATTATGAGTTTGACTCATAGCAAGGTAATGCTAAAGGGCTACCACATTGTAATCAAGAAATTTAGCAAAATCTTGATCTCCCTCAGGCACAATGTGAATTTAGTTAGGATTGGGAGTATGCATTGTATCTGAAGTATGCTCCATGATAGAATAAGAAGTAAGAGAGGAAGGTTGAAGTGGTTTCCAACTTGCATAATTGGTAAGAATTTTGGCTTGAGCTCATGTCAATACCATCCAAGAGGTGGTTTAAATAGTCTTAATACTCTATATTTGAAACAAAATAAAGAAAAGCCAAGTTTGAGTGCAAGAAAATGGGTTGTTTTAGCTTTCTATTTTGATCAAATAAAACTACATAGTCACCAACATTGGTAGGGATGATCGATATCGATAGGAAAATATCACTGACATTAGTGGATTAACTGATGTCAATAGGTAAAGTCTACTGATACTAGTAGTGTTAATCGATGTTAGTCACTGTGAAATCTTGGCAACAAAAAAATTTGATATTTTAAGAAATTAGAGGCTAAAAAGAGGTAAAATATTGGATGTAAAGGATCTTTGTAAGAGAGAATAACACTAAAAAAACCTAAGATAATGAGTTATACAAACTAAACTTTAGAAATAGTATTGATTTTTTGGATCAATAAAAAAGTGTCCTTACCAGCTCAAAAATATAGAAGGTAATTGAAAAAGGAGAAAAATAACATGCATCCAACAATTATTAAGTGATAGAGATTAATTTTAGTCTCATGTTTGCTTATGCCTTAATCAGATAGTGAGAAGAGAATTTGGTTATTGAGGGTACTAGAAAGCAATCTAGAGATGGTTTCAAAATTTTTTTGGTGCTCAAGAGGTAATATGTGTTAGACCAGGTACATGGCTTATTATAGGAGCTTGCTCTCCACAATTCATAAACCTAGAGCTGAGCTAGGTCACTTAGCCAAAATATACCTTTTGTCTAGACATTATAATCCACTAGAGAATGAAGTGGGTTCTCCCCTTGGTGGTGAAATCCAACTAGGATAGATGTGTAAGGTAAGGTGATATACCAGGTGATGAAATCCTAATGGGCCTTTTCTCAGGTGATTTTTTATGCTTTTTTATGTGAATGTGATTTGGTTATGTAACATAGGTGTACTATGATTTTTCAAAATTATTGTAATTACCTAGGTGAGTTAATATGCAACAAACAAACTATGAAATGCAGTAAGTGTTAAACCCAAATATGAAATGTTAAGACTGGAATGAAAATAAAGAGGAAATAGGAATAGAATATAAAGTTCAATATATTAATGTGGATTCTAGAGGAAGAAAAGAAGATATTTTCTTTTGTTTGTAAATGATAAATGATAAATTATATTTAGAGGCAAGGAGAAAAGAAAGACAATTTCAATTTTACTGCCTTTTAAACAGAGAAATAAAATATTAAATTTATATTTTTAAGAGAAAAGAGAAAAAAGGAAGTGTAAGAAATGAAATTTCACTATAATTCACCTATATGAATATTTAAAACAAGAAATGAACCCAAGTAAAACTCTAGGGTCCCACCGAGCATGCCAAACATGTTTCACTAAATTTTGTCTATTTTGAATTTATAGGAAAATAGAGAGAAGGATAGGGATAAGGGATGAGAATGAACCTAGATTTGGTTTGTGCATAGTACCCAGATGTTGTGATCACTCCTCTTTGGCTAGGGAGGACTACTTGTAGATAATAAAACACTACGACAAGATGTTTGTTAGCAGATAAATGAGTGGGCTAGCAAGCTACGTGCTTGTTATAGAAAGTGTGAAACTTCCCTAGAGATGACGGTCCACTTTTGAGAGGCAAAATAATAATAAATAACTGAAATAGAGGTGAATAGATAAATAAAATTACCATTTTAAACAACTTGTTCATAATAGAGAGTGACAGGGTGCAAGTGAGGTGTTTTGTTGGTGTTTTAGAAGTTGTCTGGGTAGGTTTTGAAGAGGTTAAGAAATTGACAGTCACTGACATCAGTAGGTGTATGACTAATGTTGGTTAGGCTAATAAGATTGGTAGTGAGGTGATTGATGTCAGTTAGGATACTGATGTTGGTAAGGGTAATAGTTATCTAGGAGGTTGTAGAGAGATTTTATAGGTTTGGAAAATGGTTTGGATCAGGTTAGATGGGTTGAGAGAGTTAGGACAAGGAGTTTATGGCTTGGTTAAGTTTGGTTAGAGGTTTGGTATGCATGTAAGGGAAAAAAAGTAAGGAATATTTGTAACTCCCTCATGGGGGTATGATCAGAAGTGTTTAAAGCAGTACAGGGTAGATATAAATAAATAAAAGAATAAATATGTAAATGACCTATGGTATCGGTGATATACTTAGCTATGGACAATAAGTACTAGATTGATAATCCCTATCAAGGAGTCCAAATCTAAGTGCCTAAATAGAGAGAATAAGTAGATGTTATTGGTCCTCAAGATCTTAGTTGCTAATGGTGGTTTACTTACATAGGGTGATTGTAAGCCTAGATATCAAAAATAAAATGTTGAGATCCTGAACAAGAGTAAGAATCAATTTTATTAATTTTTGCTGACTTGAACTAGAGGTTGGATTTTGGATGATATTGCTAACATTGATGATCAGGTAACCTACCGATGTTGACCATGGGTTGATTGACATTGCCAGCCCTAGAATAGGTAAAACTTTCTATTCTTGGCCCTTTTTTTTTTATGTGTGCCAAATGTGACACCCATTATAAAATGGTAAAAATAAGAGGCTAGGGAGGAAGTAGTTGTTTAGGAATTTATTTTGGAAGGAGGAATAAGTCTTAGGTAGTTAGGATGAGGGGACTAGGTCTTGAGGTGACTCATCAAGGGAGGATTAGTCATAGAGCGAGGTGGCCAAGTAAGGTGGAAATAATATTTTTTAATTAACTTAATTAAGTATTTTAAATTAATTAAATGTGTGAGGGGTAAATGTATGGGTTAGGGAGATTAATTATTATTATTATTAAAATGGGCCTAGGGGGATTTCAACATAGGGAGTTACACACATATGTGTGATGTAATTTTGGTGTCTACAATAACTTAAACATTGTGCTTGTCTATAGGACCAACAACCTATGTTTACTCAGGAAACTTTAATCAGGTGGTGTGAGATGGGCCTAATGAGCCAAGGATTATAGTCCTTATAACCAATATCACTCAACCCCATAGATTGAGATCAATGATCCATGCTCACTCAGATGGCCAAGATCCAATGATGTGAGATCAATATTAAGACTAAAAGGTTACCTTTTTATTATATATACCTAGCCTAAGATTTTACCCTAAATTTTCAATTGTATTTATTTATACAATAAAACCTTATGATACAATCTTATGCCATGAATTTTATTCAAAAGGTCCTATTGCTAAAAATTTAGCTTAGATCCTTTACCCTAAAGTTTTTGCATATTTATTAATATGATAAAACCTTATGTTAAAAACCTTATGTTAAGTCCTTTCATTATTATCCATGGGGTCCCCCTTTTATTATGTTCTAAGCTTAACTTAAACATTTTAGTTTAACATTTATTTCATGTTTATTAACATGAAATAAAACCATGGTCTAATATCTTTAACCTAAGTTCTATATGTATCCTAACTTTGCCTTAAACATTGATCATCTTTACAGGATAAAAAATCTACATTTTCGTAGACAAGATTGATTGAATGATGCAATATGAGTCAAAACATCAAACAAGGCCTAGGATGAGAGAGAGGATGACAAGTGTCACCTTCTCAAAAAAAGACTTTTAAGAAACCAATGATGGTACATCCCTTAGATCATGATCTAATGATTTGTGTTTATTCGGATGATGATGATCGGATGCTACATGATGAGGGTAGACTTTTCAATGGACCTCTGACCAAAATCGAGACCACCACATGGAGAGAATGCATTGTCTATAAATACTAATAAGGTATAGAGATTAGAAGGACCATGGGACTACCAAGTTGCACAACATTGGTGCATAGTATACATTAAATCTCATGCATTTTCCTATGATCAATAGTCCACATTGATTCATACCCATCAAATCCAATGGTATGTAATCAACATTTAAAAGTTAAAGACCATACAAGCAAACTCAAGATGGCCACATGGTGAAAACATCTGAGCTTACATAGTTGACAAAGTAGAGAGCTTAGAAGGCCTATGAAACTACCAAGTGACACAACCTCAGAGCCAAATAAATATAGTGACCAATGACGTTCAACTAAAGGGATCAATATCAATGCCCATCATTGATCCATGCAAAGATATTTTATAGTGTGAAATTAAATTAAATTTTAAAAAGGAAATGATCAATTTTTAAACATTAATGAGTAAGTTTTCCATGAAAATGCCACATAGATTCCATGGTCATTCCACATAGACATAAAATGACAAATTTGAAGATCTTGTGGGCTTATAAAGGGAAAAGATATAAATATAAGGATATGAATAAAATATATGGCACAAAAATCACTTAATTGAAAATAGTCATAACCATTAAAGCTTAGATAGTACCTACAAAAAAGCCCTAATATTTATAAAATCTCTAATTTGATCTAGAATTAATCACAATCGAGTCTAGGATATTGAATCATCACTTCAACCAGTGAAAATTGATCTATAATCAAACCATAAACCACTAGGGAGCAATTTATCAAGTTCATAGTTATGGAAGACTAAAGACATAGAGAAGATGTAGAAATCTAACTTTAGATGTGGAGGGGAGGATCTTCAAGGACACAGTTTGATGTAATGGCTATAAACACAAAGAATAAAAACTAGTCCCAACTATTTTAGACAATCTAAGAGCAACTAGTCATTTTTAGAGAAGAGGTGAAGAACTTATTCATGAAAAGGATATATTATGACATTTTGGCCATCCAAATTACTGGTCTTAATTTCACTATAGCTAAACTAGAGGTATTGCATTACACTGATGTTATCTCTCCCATATTTAAAGAGTACAAAATTGATAAAGGCATGATAGTTAAGGAACATAGATTTAGGAAGGTTACATATATTTCTCATATAACCTTTTAGAATTATTATAAGCTACCTAATCCCCAAACATACATGACCACCATAAATAATTGGGCTAAATAAAATTACCTAAAGATCATCCTTACCCTGTGGTTATATTCTAAGAATCAAGTATGATCAAAGTTTAATGGAAATATCCTAATTAGCCAATTCATACCTAGGATTAGGATGATTATGACCTTTATGAATAGGTTATGTAAAAATCTAACCACCTCCTATATGGATTCAATCTAGGTGCCCTTGATGTATTTTATGGTTGAGAGGGGGCTCCACTTGGTGAAGTTATTAGCATCTATCTAAGTAGACAATTATCTAAAATAAATAAGAAGACTAAGAGTAAATTTTATATGATGTCATACTTGTTATATCCCATACTTACCACCACCAAGATTCTCAGCATCAAAGAATGGTCACCTAAGGGAACCCAAAAAATCACCTAATATTATTTTCAATTTCACATTTTAAGTATAGATATCACATATAATTCTTATTTTATTGTGTCTATCCAAATTTAGTAGAGGCCATCATAGGGATTTTAATGATGAGGATTAAACCCATAATTAAGAAGACTATGGAAGCTATGGGAGATATATGGTTCTATCCTAATTACACAATCATCATGATTGAAGGAGCCTTGAACCAACCCCTCAAGCTACCAATTCATGGGCCAATCAAGCTAGTAGAGCAGGAAGTGGCCTATTAGATATACAATGGGGTAGACATCCTATGTAAAAAAAAGAGGAAGGGATTTCTTCATATCATACCCATAACCATTGGAAGTATTTTATTTTAATAATGGGGTAATATAAAGGCTAGCTCTAGACACATAACCTCCTTCAATTTGTAACTTAATGAGATAAAACCCTAGGACCCCTATGAAAGGGTTGAGAAACATTTAAATAAAAAGGGGATAAATATGAATTATGAGAATAAACTAATAAATTATGACCCCATGTGTAGAGTGGATTATGAAAAGGATCAATTCAAACATTAATCAAGAAAACTCATAAAACAATGCATAAGAATTGACAATCTAAGCCAAACTATTCATGCAGGGATTGATAATGATAACAAGATATAAATAAAAGAAAAAAAATCAACCATTAACTTCCTAAATGACTCCATTACTCAAAGGAAACTCCAATCATGTTCTCCCCTTGATCTAGAGATTTAGTCTTTGTCAACAATGGCTTTTTTGCTCCTCTATTGCCTCAAGAACTCTTTGCAAAACCTAGGCTCATGATATAAATTGTCTATTTTTCCTATCAATGAAGCTAATCCAAATGAAAATAATGAAATAATAAAAACACAAATAACTTGTAGAGATATTTTAGCATTATAAGTCTACACAATTCTAGCTTAGGAATGGTAGTGTGAGGCCTTTTATGTATAGATTTTTAAGATTGCTTTGGATAAACCATGACCGTCCATCTCAAGATTGAGATATGTGGCCATAAAATAATCTAATATTTATAATTAAATCCATAAATATCTTCATCATGATTTGGGAATAAGGGGAATTAATGAGGCATGGGAGGTATTAAATAAGTGTGGGAGGCCATAATCATGATATTTGTTGTAATTATGGCTTTTGGATGCCACCCCATAGATGATGTCATTTAGGTGATGCAGTAAATAGGAATTAATTCCCAAAAATAAATATTCAATAACCTCTATATAAAATCCACTTAATCTCTTTATTTTAATTAATTAACCTTAAACAAGATTAATCAATATTTATGCAATTCTTTGGAAATTGGCCCTTAATTAATCAAAATGGTCAGAAAGTCATATTACTAGGTTGTAATTTGACTTAGGAATAATTAGAATGTGATTTTAGATGTATTGGAATCATATTCCCATATTGGATGTTTCCAAAATAAAATAATAAATGTACATGATGTGTATTGATGAATTGGAAGAAAAGAGATATCCAGAGTATAAAAAGGCAAAATTGTCATTTTGAATTGAAATGAACTGATCAAAGTTAGGAATCACATAAAATACACTCCCTATTTAGGGATAGTTTATCCTAAATTGGCACTTGTAAACAACAATTTTGAACCATTTAACATGTTTTACTTATTTTGATCTAAATTGGGTATTTGATTGCAGTTCAAGTAAGATTGACAATTTAAACACAAATGATGCTAATAATTAGATGTCTACATTTTTCCCCTATTTGAGAAGGCATATCAAGATATTCAGGTGAAGAAACATATTTTCAAAGAAAAATATTATCAATAATAAATTAGATAATTACCCATGATGCCCCCTCGAAAGAACATACTAGGATGAAAGAAAAGGATGGACTTTTAAAAATAAAGGAAATGTGAGAGATTAACCCATGGAATAGATCACATATAGACAAGATAATGATAACACACATGGTTATAATCAATGATAAAAATATAATTAGAGGTATAATGGACCCAAAATATGGGGGGAATGGGAAGGATTCAATCCAAACATATAAGAAACACACTTTGAATGCACCTAATTTGAAAGTGAAATATGTGCACTTATGACATTGATCAATCCTAAGACAAGTTACACACTAAAACATTATCATCATGGGAAAAAGTGTAGAGATATTTGAATTAGAGGAAAAATAGAATGTATTCCCCAAAAGATGATAATAAGAGGTGCCCCAGTATGGTAGGTATGATTATGATAAAATATTTGTGCCCCAACAGGGCTAATTTTGATTATTGATAAAGAATAAATAATGGTTTTCCCCTATAAGGCTGATTTAGATTTGAGACTTGGTTTAAATTTGTGCCCCAATATGATTAATTTGGCAAGAAAATATCTCAAGGATATAACCTAAAACATATATTAAAGTGAGTGGGCACAAACATAGATGCAATGGTGGAATGGATTAGAAAATGCCACAAAAAATAGGCATACAATAATGCACAAAGTGATTTAAGAGATGAAAATAATAATGAAGATAGTTTAGATGACTCCAGATGTATAAAACAAGTAAATAATTCTTACATAATTCCATGGATGCATGTTCCAACATGAACTTAAGGCCAATGTAGTTCACCCAAAAGGGAGAGAGAATGGAATGAGGGATGATGAAAACTAACTAAGAATTGATTAGACCCATGATGTATGTGAAGAGATGCACATCTAAGAATTAAATTGAGTTTTAAAATGCATGGTGCCAAGATTCCTAATTTCATATCATGAGCCTAGATAATGCATAGTTTTCTTGAGACCTATTTAATAGATTTGTATTGATGTGAATAATTTGAAACTAGATCACAAAGTTCTTGATATAGAAAAAGAAATTAGGCATAATAAATACGAATAACTTAGAATGACATGGAATTTCAAGTGCATAGATTCAGTTTAAATGTGAACACTTATAACTAAGGACACAGTGGTAAAACAATAACCAAAACCAAATTTAAAACTATTTACATTTAAACAAAAAAGCAAAGATAAATAAAAATATAATCATAAATGAACCAAAATAAAAATTTGGATATGAAAAATCAAGATTCAAGTAAGAACAAGAATGTTTAGAAATGAAAAGCAAGAAAATATTAATGACATAGGATCAAGATATAAAGAATCAAGATCTATGTGGATCATCAAGACATTATAGAACACAAAAGATCAAAAATCAAATGAGAAAACAAAAAACCAACAACAATCAAATAAACACAAAAGAGACAAGCAAAAACATATAAAGAAACACAAGACCAAGGTGAGACAATAAGTAATAAAAAGAGAAAAGGAGAAGAAATAAATGGAGATGTGTGAAATAACAACAAAAAACCAATAAAACACAAGAAAACACCAATAAAACTCAAATAAACACACGCAAACAAAAACTAAGTTAGTGTGGTTTAAACACAATTGTTCATGCACATGTAGTAGAGGCACTAATTTCCACTATAATGTAACAAAGAGAAAGGACATAAAATTTATTGCCTAATTGAAGTTAAATAATGGTAGAAAAAATGGGGGAAGAGAATAAAAGGGGTTGGTTGAGTTGACTCCAAATGTACAAGACAAGTGGATGCTACCTACATAGTTCCATGGATGCATGTTCCAACATGAACTTTATGCCAAATGTAGTTATCCTAGGAGCTAGGATAGAAGACATGATGATGAACATAAACATATTATTATTACTATAGAAGAAAAAGGAAGACATGAAAAAGGAGATTGGTCTTGAAAAATTTCAAGTTGGTGAGATGAAGGAGAGTGATCTTATAAAATGGCAAGTGCATGGATATAATTTGCTTGAAAAATGTAAAAAGAATGACATGGTAGGACAAGATGACTTGCACATCAAAAATTTAGTAGGATAATATGCTTGCAAAATGGCAAGATCATGAGGATTAAAATTTAAAGAAGTGTAAGATAATGCTTTTGTTCTTTTGGGAATCATTTTATAATGTTTTTGGTATTTTTGGGATAAAATATGTACAAAGGGGAAAGAAAATAGTCAAGGAGATATTTCAAAGAGTATAATTTCCAATAAATATCTAAGCTAGCCACAACAACAATCATGGATATAAACAATGGACTAGGGAATGAATTAAGAGTTCCAATAATAGCTAAAGATGGTTACAAGGGTATATTATCATAAATAAACAAGAGTAAGGATCTTAAAAAAATAAAAATGTTCACCAAATAGAAGAAAATGTAGTATAAAACAATGTGTAGCATGAAATCAATCTAAATAACCATGCGATTAGGTAAAGATCATAAGCTGTAAAGGTGTTCTTGTTCACTTGTCTATAAAAAAGATAGAAAATATTGTCCTAGCTAAATTTCTTTGTAAAACTAGAATTGAAGGTGTTCATAATGTTTATGAGACATAATCAAGATCATAATTGGTAAAGGTACAAAAGTGTTTAGGTTATAACAGGCCTTAGGTATAAAAAATAATAGGTTTATAAAAAAGAACGAAATAGGGAAAGATAAAATGAGTTCAGAGTACCAACGGTCTAAAAGTGTTCATTGTCTAGAGTCGTGAAAGGTGGTTTAGGGTAGCATAAAATGATAGGATAAAAATACTTCAGTAAAATATTCCCCCAAGTAAGGGGTTTTGTAGACAATGGTTCAAATTTGTTCACGTGTAGAAATTCTTAAGGTGCATGATGTTCATGGGATCTAGAAGTTCTTCACCATTTTGTTTATCTATTCAATATGCTCCTAATCCATAGTTTATCATGATAACAAATGGTTCCAACCAATTAGGTTGAAACTTACCTTTCTTTTTGCATTCAAAATTTGTGTTCTTTTGATTATCTTTTATGACCAAATCACCAATCTTAAACTCTTGATGGAATATGCACTTATTATAGCTTCTTTGCAATCTGTTATGATAGGCTTGTAAGTTTCATAGGGTATCCAAATGCTTACCATCAATAATTTATAGCTCTTTTAGTCTTGAGAACTTATAGTCCTCATCATCTTCAATGGTATTCAGTGATACTCACAATGATGGTAGCTCAATATCGATGAGGATAAATTTTTTAATTCCTTAGACAAGGGAGTATGGAGTGGCTCTCTTTGGAGTTTAATGACTAGTTTTATATGCCTAGATGCTAGGAAATATTTACGAGTGCCAATTATGGCCAATGTCATTCAAAATATTATTTAAAAAGGTTAGAATGGTCTTGTTTGACACCTTGGCTCATCCACTACCTTATGGTTATATGGAGTGGATTTATTGTGCTTGATCTTAAATTTTACATAAATATATTTTACATCTTAGTTTATAAAGGATACACCATTATCATATACAATTCATGTAGGGATGCCATATTAATAGATGATATGGTAATGGATAAATATTTCAATATACTTCCTAGTGATATAAGTGAGAGGAATGTCCTCAATCCACTAAGAAAAATATTTTGTAGTAGTTAGGATATGCTTATGGCCATTTTAAGATGTTGGGTTTATTTTTTTGATGAGATCAAGACCCAATGTTGAGAATGACCATGGTGTTGTTCTTGATTATAGTGGTAAAGAAGGTGTGTGTATTAAATTTCCATGTTGATGACAAGGAACACACTTCCTTACATAATGACAAGCATCAATCTCAATTTTTTGATAATAATATCCTTTTATAAGGAATTTATTTTCTAAGACTACACTATTGGTATGGGGCCCACACATTCCTTCATAAACCTTCCTCAATACTTGCTTGGATTTTGCTAAAGATAAATAATGAAAAAGCATTCCATTATAGCCTTTATGATAAAGTATGTCTCCAAGGAGGGTATAACATAATAAACAATGATTGAATAGTTTCTACTAACTATTAGATAGGTTAGCTAGGAAAATGTGATCATGGAAGTAGTTATAAAAGTCTTATAACTAAGTTAATTTAGGTGGGGAATTGGGATCACCAATGGTGCATACCTTTTCTGAATCTAGTATAACATGTGCAAGCTGAAGAAGATTTTTAATAAAAAATTGATACTCTTTAGCACCACCATCAATTTTTATCATGGAACCAATCATTTTCATTACATTGGTTGATCTATTTTTTCTCTTAGGATTTGTTCAAACTAAAAATATTTAAAATGACCTTTGAGATTATCAACAATTTACTTGTAAGGAAAGAGCTTGTCATCTCTAGTTTGATATTGATCAATGATCTGATTGGTGATTAATTAGGAATCACAATAGACATTTAAAATTTGAATATCCCACTATATGGCAAGGTGAAGTCATATAATCAATGTGTCATACTCAACCATATTATTTGTAAAATGAAATTTTATATGAAATGCTTTGGGAATTAGATCTCCCAAGGGTGTAATCAATAATATGTCATATCTAGGCTCATGATATGTAAAGAATTAATAAAAATATAACTTCCATTATTCAGGTTCCTATGATGCTTATTCTATTACCATAATAGAATCATCTGGAAAGTCAAATTTTAGAGGTTGAGTATCTATGATAGGGGATTTTACACATTGATTAACAATAACCTACCCCTTGATTTCTTTTTGATTCTGATACTCAATGTCAAATTCACTTAGGAGCATAACCCATTTAGTCATAGATCCTTGAATATCTTATTTAGACAATATGAATTTGAAAGTGTCCACTTTGACAATGATAATAATTTTTTTAAACATAGAATGTCATAATTTTTGTGTAGAAAACACCATAACTAAACATGCATTCTCAATAGGTGTATAATTATGTTCATAAAACACTAAAGTGCATATTAGATAATATACTCCATGTTATTTACCTTGATCATCATGTTTGGCTAAAAGTGTCCCTAATGCATGCTCTATTTTTGATATGTAAAGAAGCACTGGTCCTTCAGGTGTTGGTAGTCTCAAGACTGGTAGATTGGGAAAATATGTATTGAGTTTTGCAAATGTTATATGAAAATATTAATACCATTGAAAAGTTACCCATTTATTCAAAAGGTGGGTAAATGGGTGGCACTTATCTTCTAATAGATAAATGAGCTTGCATATAGATTGGATATTTCCTTGCAGGTTTCACAATTATTTAAATTTTTTTGGTGGAGGCATCTCCACAATGGCCTTAACCTTGGTAGGTTCGACTTCAATCCCTCTTTTTAATGTAATGAAACCTATAAATTTACATGATGTGACTCCAAAAATACATTTCTTAGGATTTAGGCAAAATTTATATTCATGAAGCCTCTCAAAAATTCTTCATAGAATGTCAACATGTCCAACTCTTGTTCTTGATTTTTCTAGTATATCATCAACATATTCCTCAACAATATTGTGCATCATGTCATGGAAGATGATAGTCATGGCACATTGATATGTGGCTCTAATATTCTTCAATCCAAATGGTATGACTTTGTAATATAATGTTCCCCCTAGAGTGGTGAACATAGTCTTGTGTTGATCTTCTTAGGATATCTTGATCTTATTGTATCTTATAAAATCCATCCATTAAGGACATCATCTAGTACCTAGAAATTTAGTCGATAATCATATCGATGTTGGGTAGAGGACAATCATCTTTGGGGCATGCTTTGTTGATATCTCTAAAATTAGTATAAATACATATAATCAAGGTCTTTTTATTCATTAAAACTATGTTTGATATCCATTACAAGTAATCTAGTGGCCTAATAAAACCTACTCCTTGAAACTTTTCTAGTTTTGATTTAACTAATAAAGCAATGCATGGATACATCTTCTTCAATTTTTACTTGACTGGTTTAGCATTAGGATGGACAAAAAGGCGATGTAAAACCAAATTTGGGTCCTATCATGTTGGAGTATACCCATGTAAATATGTCAATAAAATCCCTTAGGAGGGATATAATTTGTTCACATTTTGCTTTAGTAAGGGAAGATCCAAGATAAATAATTTTAGGATCCTCATAGGTTTCCAAGTTCACTTTTGTCATGTTTTCCACAAGGAATGTGGATCCATCTTCTATAATTTTAGGTAATTTATGATTGGGATCATCTTGTTCTACCCCATCTTCTTACTATTCCTCCCAAAGTTCTGGATAGTGTGATGAATCAAAATCTGCCATCTCAGGTAAAGGCCAAGTAGCAAAAACCTATAGAAACTCAAGAACAAGATGCTCAAAAATTTGTTGTTATTATGAAGAGATTTTTTTAATGGCTATATAACTTATGCTATATGGACCTTCTTCATCCTAAGGGTATGAATAAACTTTCCCACCTAAGAGCACTTAAAATATGTTTTCACTCGAAGGCTTGTTTTTTCCTTTAATTTTTCCCTAATCGACATGGACCTCAAAGAGTTTTTAAATTAAAGATCTTGATGTTTATTATTTATTGTGACAAGAGAGTTTTCCTCCTCTTTAAATTAGGCAAAAAGGTCTAATGAAAAATCAAAGCCTTGTTTATGATCACTAGTGAGCAATCCATCTCTTAGGCCCATGTATTATGCAAGTGATTCTTCATTATAAAACTCATCGAGGCATATGACCAATTTTTTTTGGTCCCAATCAATGATTTTTCAGTGTCAAAGGCATAGGTAACAATGAGGGTTTAGTTTAGGAAGGAAATATCCAATGATAAAAATATGATGTTCTACTTCAAGAGGGGAATCATCAATAGAATTAGATACCGTGTCACTACCAGGAGTCTCATCACTAGTTGATTTGAAACAATCACTATCAAAAGTTATGAAGTCACCCTTAGGTGGTATAAATCTAAGACCATGATTCAAATTTGGTACTCTATCTGATAAGGGTTCTAGGATTCCTTATGATCATGAGACAAGGACTTTTTCTATATAATCAAGATGATCCATGATCCGATTAGGATTGGATTCTTTAGAATTAGGAAGCAATCAACAAGGCCTTTAGAATATAACTAGTTTCCCTTGGTAAAATCCTCTCGATCTTTGTTTAGCACAATAATAGGTATTAAAAACACATGTTTTTTTTGTTTATTCTTCTATTACCAAATCATTGTGTATATGTTAGGATTCTTTGAAAGTTTAAGCTTACTAAATGTTTTTGGAGTTTTAGGAAACTTTGCAACATGGAAGGTGTCCTTAATACTATATGTGGAAATGCTCATGTCTTTAATAACAACCTTCTTTACAAGAGCTATGGGAAATGGATCAAATGAAGTCAAAGTAAGATCGCTAGGGTTGATGTAATTAGATAGAGATGGATGTGACACTATAGTATTGTTCTTCTTCACAATGAATTTAGAACCTGGATAGTATTTATAATTATGGAAATGGGCATCAATATGTTTTTAATATTCATAAGGCTATTGATTGGAAACAATAGTAACCTCAATCCCATCATGGGGAAAATTAAGGCACTAATGTAGGGTGGAAGGAATGGCCTATACTTCATGGGTTCAAGGATGACCAAGAATTATGTTATAAATCAATTCAATGTCCACAATATGATCAATGTATGATGTGAAATGGACCTAATGATGATTGACAACCAAATAATATCAAAAGACTCCCTTTTGACATTCTCATAAGACTTGATAGTGATTGTCTTTAGTTAAATATCTTTCATAGCGTATCCCAATATTTATACCAACTGAAGATATATGATTTGTAGCCCTAAACCATGTTCTATAAGACCCACTTGATCTTATGGTTTTCAATGATTACTTCAATGTAAAGTGGGTTATTATGGCTTGGTCCAAGTGTAGACATGTCTTTTTGATCAAACATCAATTGATGAAATGAAGTTAAATATACCATAAGGTTCTAGAATTGTTCAAGGTTTATATCATTTATAATATTGGATTCTTTCAAAATTCTATTTAGGATATTTTATGGACTTTAGATGTTCACAAGAGATTCAAGATGGAAATATGTGTAGGGGTTTTGCTAAAGTAGTCTAATAGATTATAAATCTTTTCAAAATTAGGACAAGATGACTTGGATTGTGTTGGGATAGTAGTCAACTTTAGATCTATTGGTGTAATTTTCACATTAGGTTTTATGTAAGAAGTAGTCGAAGGGCCTTGGAGAGTAACTCATGGGCATCTAGTTGCAACTATGTAACCTAGAGGTGGTAAGGAGACAATATAATCATAAGATGAGGAAAAAGGACCTTAGAGGGTGACTCATAGGCATCTATTTGCATTACTACAATTTTGAGTTGACAAGGAACCATTATAATTAGAAGAAGGGTTTTGTCTAATAACAACCCATGTAAATGGAGTTGTAAAAAAATTGTGCAAACTTGACATAGTATTAATGGAGAGAAGGTGTTGACCCTATAATGATGGGTCTCATACTATGAGGAGTATGAGATGGTTCATATGGTTTAACAAAAATAGTGGTAATATGGGTTGGAAAAATGTGTCCCATGCTATTTTTATAGTCATAAGGCATGTTGTTGTAACCCACATTGTTAGTATGGGTATTATGATCATGATTATTCTTATGTTGATTATGATTTTGACCTTAATTTTGGTTATGATTCTACCTATGTCCTTGGTTTTATCCTTAGTTTTGATTTTTATTTTGTGGTGGTTGATTATGTCAAGGAAAGGGGTCCTTGTAGATTCCTATATCCTAATTTGTGTCCTGATTGAGGACTAGTTTAATCTTAACTTTGCCACTCTCAATGAGATATTAAATAATATCTCATAATTGGATGCAATGATAAGAATTATGACCATAAACATGATGAAATTTTCACAATTCATTCTATTTTTACCAATTTGGTTTTAGTTGATCTTGAGGAAATGGCCTTGGTACTGGCCATAAAATTAGGCTAGCTACTACAAACTTTTGGAAGACTATTTTGATTAGTTCTCCCAATTTGCTAAAAACCCTAAAACCAATAAGGTTTTCTCTCCATAGATGTTGTATCTAAAAATTATGTGGTAGATTAGTGGGAATGAGTTGTACATTTGGGAATAACAAATCTTGCACCATTTATATGTGCCTTTTTTTAGTCACCCCATTTATAACCATGTTCTTATTCTTTTAAAAACATTTAGGCTTATCTTGCATAACTATCTAACTAAAATATGGGGTCTGATTTGATGTTTGACCCTATACAAATATATTAACAAAGACATTTGCAATAAGACCCATCTCAATCTGTACACCCATATCCATGATATCGTCAAATGAGTTAGCATAAGCTAGATGTAGATTATGCACAACCTCAGGATGTAAGTTTTGTGAAAATATATCCACCAACTATTTATATAGAAAATTATGTTGAAATTGACCCAATAATGCTCTCCATATTTGTAAATATGTAGTGAATCTTTCTCCATCACATTGTTTGGATTTACACAAGTCAATAATGGTTAATTCATGTTCTATGTTATACAAAAAATGGTTAACAAACTTTTTAGATAAGTCATTCCAATCCATAATTGATCCTTTTGGTAATTTAAGTAGCCAATCTAAATCATGTCCTACTATACTTCATGAAAATAATCAAAGTAGGAACATGTTACTATAAGAAAAATTTTAGCATAATACAAAAAAGATTGGATATGTTCATGTATGTCACTCTTTCCTTTATATTTATCAAATTTTGATGCCTTAAAATTATCCAAAAAATGGACTTGGATAATTATTAAATCAAATGGATATGGACATATCTCATCAAATTTGTACTTTTCAATCTTGTTTCCAATCTCCAAATGTGACACAATCTACTTCATGGAGTTCCACTCTTGCATGTTTGGTGCATTCATGGGTGGAACATAGTTATATTGGGGTGGAATGTTCCCCTATTATTGTATAGATTTATGAGGGATCTACACCCTATGTTATGTGACTTGGTTTTGATTTAATCCTAGAGTCAATTGAATAGGTCACTGATTCCTTAGAATATATTGCTTTTAAATATATGTGCTTTATTGATTTTGGGGATTCATTGGTCTATTTACTGATTTTTGCATTGGTTAAGATGAACTAGCCAAATTATCTTGAGGGATTTCCTTAATTTAAACCAAATGTTTGGGTTCCTATGCTTTTAAAGTGATAAGAGGCTCTTTGTGATTAAATGATGTGTGTTACATGTATAATAAAACATTTTGTACAACCTCATGTGTTTTATTTTGTTCATTTGAGATACCTTGATTAATTGTTGAGTTCTCAATCAATTTTTGTTGTGTAGGTTCAATCACATTTATTTGTTCCTTAGAGGCATCTTTTTGGATTGAAGTAGAAACAAGAGAGTTTTTTAAGTCCATGATAAGATGATTGGAAAATCGTTGACTTATTTTCTTAATCTTGCTAACAAGATCCTGATCAGTTAGTTTTGACTCTATAAGAATATATTTACCTTTGTTAGAGGAAGAAGGTATGTTTGATTGTGAAACATATTTCTCTTATTGTATTTGTTCTCCTTATCTAAATAAGTTGTGCAATTGCTCCATAGGAGGGTAGCCTAGCACAAGATAATATTAACCTAAAGAGTGATTCATCTTAGTTCTCTTGGTATTTAGTATAATCCCCTTTAGATCCTATAGTTGTAGGAATGTCATAAAAGATAATGAAATTTTCTTGTCCATCATAAAAGTGCTCATCCTCATAGTTAGAGCTATAAGGGACCCCACTATGAGTGAACCTTTGAGTCATGTCTAGAAAGGGTGTCTCTACATGTTTGACTAAATTTGGATCAATGTTATGCAAACATTTAAACAAGGTATGGATTTATATCTTTTTCCAAACAAATGACTAAGGTACAAAATAGAATATAAAAGGAGGGTGGCTTAGAACCACACACAATTAGAAGAATGTGTTCACAAAATTACTGAACCTTTGGGTAAAGTTGAAATCATATAAATTAGAAGAGGGTATGATAACTCAAAAATCCTAGAGTATCATTAGTACACTAAAAATGTAGAATTTTGATATATGTCAATACCAAAAAATATATTTCAACTTTGATTACTTGCTATTAGAAAACTAAAAGAAAGCCCTTTGGATTAGGAAGGAGACAATGTGAACCAAGAAACTCATGAGGTAGAAACATGTAAGAATTCATAAGTATAAAGCTAAAACCAAATGGGAAACACAATTCTACCACATGATAATAGAAATGGTAGTATAAAATGTGTTCTAAGACTCAAAGCATGAGAAATACACAAGATGGATTGAGTCCACCAAAGATGATAATGTGATAATGAGTCTTTAAATATACCTCAATTCAAATGGAAAATTGAACACAAGTTATAAAAGTCAAGTCCAAATGGAAAACCTAATTTAACACATCAACCTTTAAAACTTAGAAAAGTCCTATTCTAAATTTAAATTATCAATGAGGGACTTAAGAAAATTTGGAAAATGATCTAGATTTAAATGGGTAGTATAACTGCCCCAAAATGGATGATAAGACACAATATTTAAGATGACAATTTGAACAAGGAAAAAATGACTTTCACTTGGACAACATAATGCCTCCTTGTTTAATAAATTTGTGAACAATGTGTTTGGTTTATGACATTTTATTAACAATCATGTTTTGACCCAAAACAAGACCAAGTAATCTATGACAAATATAAATCAACTAATTAATCATCTTAAGCCCTAAACTGATAAAGTGTGGTAAATTGGGATTAACTAAAATAGCAAGTTTATGAACATTTCTAGATGGATCAGATTTACAACACTTTCACATCAAAATGAAAGAGAATCAACATGCCAATTAGATCCACATCATATGTCTTGTTGTGAAAAGGTCTTTCCCTTTTTATAGCCACTACATCTATCATTTTCTCAGTGTATTGTGATGTCCAACATGATCAAACATCCTAGGCTTAATTTCCAATGATAAGAGATGGTTTAACCACTCAAACCACCATCCCAATGGGGTGATATCAATTTTTATATCCCCCCTAGAAAGGGGTTAAAGATGATGTTAGGAGATGAAAACTTGGGTAAAATATTCCTTAAATAGCTTATGGGAGGTGATGAAATCCACCTCACAATCCAAAATGTAATGAAAATAAAAACTAAGTAAAAGGGATTTAAAGTTGTTTCTAGATCACCCAAGCCATGCGGGTCTTGGGGAGAGCCTTTAGAACATCTCTTTTATGACTTTGGATAAAGAAAATTTACAATGAATATGACACTTTTGATCCCACAAGTTCCTTATAATAAATGGGTGGAGAGCATACACACAACTTCCTTTTTGATCAAACAAATTTAAACTAAGCAAACAATGATAAATAACTTACTTAAAACAAAATTTTGAAGTCAGTTCAGTTTTAAAGCACTAAATTGAAATTTTTGGTGGTGTTCTTTGGCCCCTTTTCCTTAAGTTGTAAAAACCTTTAAAGAACAACTAAAAAAACATTCAATATAAACAAGCAATTTTTCTTTAAGCACTAAATGAAAATGTTCTTAATTCTTTTTAAGCACCTAAAAAAAGGTTACAAAGACTCAATTAATCATAAATGGATCATTTTACAAGTAGGTCCTAAAAGAAAATGGTCAACATGTAGTTTATCTTTGAATCATTTTTTCAAATGAAACAAACTTGAAAAGTATGCTCTTGGGTTTGGATAACTTATCGACGCAAAGGCAAAACCACAAAAGATAAACATGTTAGGTTAGGCAATGGTTAACAAAAATATCAATAAAAACCTCAATAATAATAATAATAATAATAATAATAATAATAATAATAATAATAATAATAATAATAATAATAATAATAATAATAATAATATGAAACATGCAAACAACAAGTTAGAAGGTTTAAAAAAAAATTTAAACACATAAAACATAAAAACCTATGGTTAATATTATAATCGTAACTTTTAAAATATGTATTATTTTGTCACAAAATATTTACAAGTTGTCAAAAACTCCAAGGTGTACCTCTTTGTAAAATATCCAATCTAAATAGTTGATAAAAAAAAATTATTAACTCTATACTATCCATTTTTACTAGAAAAATAGAAAATGAAAAGTGATAGTCACTAAAAGAGGAAACTAAAAATCAGATTTTAATTAAATTTTAAGAGAATTAGGATGAAACCAGTAAGAATAACTTGTCAAAATTATTAAAAAAATAGTAAACAAATTATAAATAAGAACTATTTTAACAACCATTTTTGTTCAGATATATGGAGTACACAATCATGTCCCACCAGGCATGCCAAAATGTAGAGTGGATTACGAAGATCAATTCAAATATTAATCATGAAAAATCATAAAATAATGCATAAAAATTGATAATGTAAGTAAAACTATTTATGTGGGGGTTGTTAATAATAACAAGATACAAATGAGAGAAAGCAATCAACCATTACCTTTCCAAATGACTCCATTACTCAAAGGTGGCCACACATATTCTCCCATTGATCTAGAGCTCTAGTCTTTGTCAACAATGGTTTATTTGTTCCACCATTGCCTCAATAACTCTTTTTAAAACCTAGTTTCATGATATAAACTATCTATTTTTTCTATTAATGAAGCTATTTTTAATGTAAATAAAATAATAATAAAAAAACAAATGACTTGTGGAGATATTTTAGCATTATAAGTTTACACAATTTTAGCTTAAAAATGGTAGTGTGAGGCCTTCTATTTATGGATTTTTGAGATTGGTTAGGATCAACCATGACCATCTATCTCAGGATTTAGATGTGTGGCCATGAATTAATCTAATATTTTGTAATTAAATCCATAAATATCCTCATCATGATTTGGGAAGAGGGGGCATTAATGAGGCATGGGAGGCATCAAAGAGGAATAGGAGGCTATAATCATGATATTTGTTGCAATTATGGATTTCAGATGGCACCCCACATATGATGTCTTTCAGGTGATGTAGTAAATATGAATAAATTTAAAAAAAATATATTCAATAACCTCCATGGAAAATCTACTTAAGTTTTTTATTTGAATTAATTAGCCTTTAACAAGATTAATAAATATTTTTGAAATTCTTTGTAAATTGGCCCTTAAATAATAAAAATGGTTAGAAAGTCATATTACTGGGTCATAATTTTACTCAAGAAAAATTGGAAGATGATATTAGATTTGTTGGAACCATATTCCTATTTAGGATGTTTCCAACACAAAATAACAAAGGTACATGACATGTAAAAATAAATTAGAATAAAAGAGTGATCCAAAGCACAAAAATGTGAAATCATCATTTTAAATTGAAATGAATTGATCAAAGTTACGAATCACATAAAATGCACTACCCTATTTAGGGATACTTTAGCCTAAATTAGAACTTGTAAATGAGAAGTTTGAATCATTTAGTGTGTTTTAATGATTTTGACCTAAATTGGGTATTTGAGTACAATTCAAGTAAGATTTATAATTTCAACACAAATGGTGCTAGGAATTGGATGTCTACACCATGTAAAGTAAGGCCTATTCATTTCACAAAGTCCTGGGGGGATTGAATAAATACAATATCAAACTAGAGGCTATATTGATAAGAGAGTAAATCCAAGTGAGGATATATGGTAGATGGGACATAGGCAGTACCATTTAGTACCAAGTCCATCTTCTAGAACCCCTCCAGTATAGCCATAGATAGAAACACAAAGGCCTAAAGTAAAAATTGAGTCAAGGCCAAAGGAAAGAATGCCCAATGAGATGACATAATATTCAACTCAACCTAAAGAACCAAGATCATAGGTTGAAATAATTGACATTATAGCATTGGATCCTAAAGAAATAATGGAAGATTTCCTGAATATATTGGCTAGTGCCTATAATTCAAATGAAGAAGAAGCTCAAGCTGAAGAGATAGAGAAAGAGAAGGGGAAATAAGTAACATTAGACTTAGTCCCTATTTCCACCCCACCAAATAGAAAATATGAACTAGTTTTAGTTCCAGTAGGAGGTAAGAAACCTAGGTTTACCTTCACTCTTCCTTTGAGTGGGGTTAACATTTTCAGCGATGAAAACCCAATTCATGGTCCAACCATTCCTAAATGGTTTATATATGGAAGGTTTTAGAATATTCCTACCATGCACCATCCTTGGGCCATTACAAAATCTATCAATCATTATGCATGATGAGCTTAAGCTATGGATTGTGGCTTTGAAAAAGGAAGAAGAACAAAGGATGATAACTCTATGAGAGTCATGAGAACATAAATAAAAACTATATATCCTCCAAAAGTGAGTCAATCATTAGTGAGAGTTGATTTTAATCTAGAGACTGTTAGTCTAGAAAGAGTGATTGAAAATAAGGCCTTTGTCATAGGTGAAGAATTAACCCTCAAAAATATATAACCATTCATAGGTCTAACCCATGTTGAAGGCTAAAATCTATTAGAAGATAAGATATTGAAAGAAATGATCCTTGATGTAACCCAAGCCCAATCATAGCAATTTTAAACCATGATCAAGGGCATCTTACAACAAGACAAGAATCTAAAGGAATTTGTTATCTTATCAATCCATGAAGATGGATTTAATAAGTTTGAGGAAACCATGATTGACCTATTTAATTCTTTGAATTCAGTTAGAACTAGGTAGGGAGCAATGGAGAAGAAAATCACTAAGGCTACAAGCCAAGTTGGCTAATGGAAAGATTCAAGATATTAGTTGAAAGACTTGATCAAGGCTTTGACCAAGAACCTAGTTCCTAACTTTAGGACTATCATTTTAGCATATTTGAATATGGCTATGGCCATATTGGTAGACAAGATTGAATCCCTAAGCAACTACTCTAAATAAATAGAGGGGCTAGCCAAGGACTTCAAATAATAAGAAGGTAGAATGTTTCATATCTGGGATAATTTGATTAAAGAACCCATATACCTTGGTTCATTGATTATTATAACTAATGAATAGTTCACACACAAGACCTTTCAATTTATATAGGTGGTGAGAAGCCAAAGGAAAGGCCAAACAATAGATGATAAAAAGAGGATCATGGGCCTTCTATCATCTAAAGAGAAAATGGGATATGTTAGGGCCATCAATCAAGTAATAGATAAAATTGATAAGGACCTCAAGGACCTAGAAGATCAAGTAAATGATCTCTTATTGAAGCTTGTTGTTTACCTCTAGTTCATCAATGAGAAACACTATAGGATGAAGATTCTTCAGCAAAAAATAGGGAACTACGTCGACATAGGAAACTTAAGTTAGTTAGGAATATTATTTTTGTAAAAAATTGTAATATTTTGAAAATAGTATATTATTTTTTGTAAATGCATGTTCAACTTGTAATCACATTGCCTATAGGTCAGTCTACTTGTAAAAGTTTAGTGTATTCTAGAAATTTTGTAGAAAGGATAGTTGCCCTTCCACTTGTACACTTGTAATTAGATATGACTGACTGACATACTTCCTTGCATTCTATAAAAGGATTATTATAATTTTTAAAGGAGGGAGGGAGTTTTTGAGACAAAAAATTGTGTAAAATTTTTAACAATTAATGCAAGTGCTAAATTATGCAAAGATTATCCACATTTGTTTGTGTCATTTGTTATTATGGGTTCTCTCTCACTTGCTTGTTCCTATTTCCATATTTTTTTGGTTCTTATGAATTATTAGTTTGAATTTTTTTAATTGTAGATTTATTAAATTATGACAATGTTAGGTTGATTGAAAGTTCCTAGGTTCATTTTGTTTCCTTTACACTTCTTGTAGTTGGGCTAATGTTGTTTGTTTGCAAGCTAAATATTTAAAGTAAATTTAGTTCTTATTTGAATTTTTCTCATTCCTTAGATGTTTTCCTAATGTGTAGTGGGATTTGAGCTCATGATATTTAATATTATACATTGGTTAAGTTTATACTTGGAAGATATTTGAAATTTGTCATGATGTTTAGGATAAAGATTAACGACATCTCTTTTCTACCTTACCCTTCTTTTTGCTCAATTTTTAACTAGATCACTCTAGCTTAATTACCAATGTATATCTTCATTTTAGATTAGTATTTAGATTATAATTTGATCATAATTAAATAATATTAGATAAAATTTACTCATTATTTTCAAAGATACAGGCCAAGGTGGTTATTAACCACTAAACTTTATAAATATTGTGAAATAGTCCACTTGATTTGCCTCTATTCCATCAACAAATAACAAGATTATCACGACTTGCAACTCCTAAATTGAATTATTTCAGTTATAAAATGATAAGTTTTATTTAAACACTTTGAGAACCTATGATACATATTAAGGCATCAATAAATAGAGCTTTATTGGTGCTAGAAGGAGGGCCACATTAATTCTTTGTAGATTTGTAGTATCTTTGCTGAATTTTATGAATTATGTTTAAAGATCACTCTACTCTTTGAATATTTGTGTTTATTTTAGAATAACAATGTAAAGGTTAGTGATTTTCATGGATTTAGACTAGTCTTTGTGCTTATTTAGACAATGATTGATATTCTTTGAAGACATATGTTGAATTATGGTAAAGATACCTTTAGATTTGTTAACCCAAAAGGTTTGATGTTAGTGAGGATAATTTTGATTAAATATTGATAGGAAATTTTAAAATTTGAGTTTATTTGAATTAAAATGTGTAAATATTAGTTATACTTATGTACTGGGACACATCTTTGAGCTAACCTAGTTAAATATTACTATCTTTTATATGAATATTTGTAAAATTCATTTAATGTGCCTTTATAATGATTATTATCTACAAATATAGGATTGAAAAATAATATTTAAAATATTATTCAAATTTATTAATCTATAATTACCAAGAATTAGAACAAGATCACGTTTAGAGACTCGGGAGCTCCTGCTTGAATTAGAATTCCATAGGAGAACTAGGCAGGACAAAGGTAAGTGCAAGATTTCAAAATATTTACCAACTTCATGAATTTAGTATACTCCTATGTTTGATCCTTATCAAGGTATGGCTTGGATATGTGTCTTCAATCAATGTGCTAGGTGTGGTACATAACCTTCCTCACAATCCCAAAAAATATTTTCCAACATGTAGTCTTAGTGACATTATAACTACTGAGGAACATATTAAATAATTCAAATCTAATTTGATATTATTAAATGTCACTCATGAATATGTAGCACATAGACTATTTAATTTCAATTTTAAAGATGCTACATATGAATGGTTTTTAAATCTCCCTAAAAATTACATTACTAGTTGGGTTGATTTTAACAATGTCTTCATTAACTAGTTTGGTAAAATTATTAGTCCTTGTGTCTTGTACCAATAATTCACCATACTGAAAAGGGATGAAAATGATCCCATAAGATATTTCAAGTATAGATTACATAAAATTTTCAATAAGACTATAACTCCTTATAGACCTGATGAGGCTTTAGCCTTGGAAATCTATAAAGATGCCTTAGATCCTATGACTTTTATATTTATAAATAGAGTTATTGGACCCATGAACACATTATATTTAGTTGATACCAAGGATATGATTATTAATGACCAAATTCAACCCCAAGGATAATTATCATACTCAATTCTTAATGACAACTCCCATTTACCCATTCCAAATGTTATTTCCAATGCTAACCAAAATGTGTCCACCTTGAACCAAATGCCAGTAATGAACTAATGAACTTCGAGGCATACTCATCCTACTCAAAACTTATGATTCCTAAATAATGATACCCATGAATCACATCCACAAGATCAGAAAGAATTAATGCTTACGACTAATGCCAATACTTGAGTTCATAATTTTGAGGCCCCATAGAATGAGAGTGACTTTATCCTCAATATGATTTAGAAGCTTAAAAATAACTTCTTAGAATGTATGAAATAATAAATTCATCATGCTTATAAATTAATCTTATATAATATGGGGTAGAGCACACCTACACTTTTAGTTGGGGGAGCATACAATTTTTAAGTGGGAGCATGACCAATGTGAGGATCCACTAGACTAGATTAGGGGACCACTTGTCAAAATACACCATATGAGATAGGGTTCAAAGGCCTATAGTATAACATAATCACATAAAAAACCTAAAAGGCTCCTATGATTTAATATTTCACTAATCTAATAACAAAAGTAAATCTAATCTAGTTCACACCAAAGCTTGTGGCACAAAGTAGGGGCTAGAAACAAAACAAATAAACAACTAAACTAAATATATACTCACATCAATGTATATGAAATCATAATACATGGAAGATAAGAATAAAAATGCTCTATATATCTACTCTTACAAAGTAGGAATAAAGTTAGGAATACTTACCTTTGAAGATGAACCTGCCAAGCCTCAATCTCCCCCTTGGCCAAGGTGCTTTACAAGAGATTGTTGTGGTATGTAAGGACAACTAAGACAAATCAAATCTAGGCTAAAAAACCTATCTAGGAATCCAAAATACTTATCCACAAGATGAGATTGGATCTCCAAAGAAATTATTGAAACCTAAAGGTTTATTCCCCAAGTATAATGGTTAATAGGTAGATGTTGATTCACACTTATTTTATTAATTCTTTGCTGTTATCAAATGGTGGTAAATGACCTTGTATATATAGTGATAAATTACCCTAAATTTTTTTGGGAACATTAGATATTCTAGGTTGACCTAGTTAGCCTAACATGTTTTTGGGATAACTCTATAAGTATGTGTTAGGTTGGCCAAGAGGCCAACCTGTAGACACCGCAAACGTGTCTGCACCTTGGTCCTCCCCCTTGGCCTTAAACCCCTATCCTAACCCTTGACCTTGGCCCCCTATCCTAACCCTTGACCTTGGCCCCCTATCCTAACCCTTGACCTTGGCCCCCTTTCCACCCTACCCTTGCCACCTTGGATCCTCCCTTGAATCCCTCCACCTTCCCCCTAGCATTTATTAGGCCAAATCTCTTCTTTATTTTCCCCCCACGCCCATTTTGGCATCCTCGTGATCGTTCTTCCCATCCCCCCTCGCTCGGCGGCGTGCAAGAATGGGCAGAGACTATTTTTAGCCTCTGTCCCCATTCTGCGACTGCCGACGTCGGCGACCCTTCGGCCGACGTCGGCGAAACTGCCGGCGTCGGCATCCTTCATTACCCCTTTCTGCATCCGTTGCAGCGCCCTGGACCCTTGAGCTCGAAAACAGATTTCTCTTGGTGCTTTAACTTTCGTCTCTCCTCTGTCTTGACCTCGTATAACAGCAACAACAGGTGAAAAGGCTCTGGATCAGGGATTCTCTTCTTGCAACAAGTCTTTCGTGGCTCCAACAATAGCACCTCCTTTCTTCAGTCAGCAAAAAGGTAAGCAAAGTCTGGTTTTCTTCATTTTATTTATTTAGTTTTCAGTAATCTATCCTATCTATTATCCTCTACTTCCTCTGTTCTTCCTCTTGAGAGGCTGCAAAGCCTTCTCAGGTCCTGTCCCCTGTGTCTCTTCCTCTTCCCCATCCCCCTGTCAACAAAGACCTTGTATAAGGCACCCAACCAGAGCTAGACCACTCCTCAGTCCATCTAAATTTGTCCCTGAACTCTGTCCCACCTCCGTTCACAAACCAGACCCGTCCACAGTCCAGAAAGTAACTCAGACCCGACTACAGGCCATAACCCTGACCGACGCCGGTCACTACCCCAACCGACGTCGGCAGGCTAGCCGATGCTGGCAGATCAGATAACCGACGCCGGCAACATTTCTAACCTCGGCGACTGTCTTCAGCCCAACAGCTCCTTCAGGTAATCATTTTGGTCTTTTCTTTCCTTTCTAACTTCTTCGTCACTTCTGTATTCTGGCATTCTGTCTTTTTATCAGTCACTTATCTTATCAAAACAGTGGGTTGATCTCCCTTAAGGAAGTTTTTACACTTCCGAGAACAAGCTTTTGCTTGGCAACCCACTGCCCATTCATCTAACATCTTCTTGTCCAAGTTTCCTTTTTTTCTTGTAGGTGTCATTCCTCCATAGCCAAAGAGGAGTGCCCACAAACGTTTGGATTTACGGTGTGCAATCTTTAGTCCAGGTACTTCCCAAGCCGTGTCCATTACTTCTTTTTAGTTTCTTCTTTCTCTTAGATCTAAAAGCGAATTTTGAGTGGAAACATTCTGGCACGCCCGGTGGGACCCTAGGTTCCTCCTGGGTTCCTTTTTCTTCATTCATTTAGGAGCATTAGGTTCTTACCTTTTCTCCTCTTTCTCTTCTTCTCAATGACACTATAAGCAGGACTAAAACGAATCTTTCTTCCTTGCATTTCTAGACTAGTCTAAACATCATACTCTCGACCCTTTCTCAAAACTTGTCTTCATCACAATATCACATTTCGACTTTGGCATTAAAACGTATTGCACTTTCATTTCTGCTTGTGCTTGCATTAGTCCACATCTAGTAACTTAGACGCATATTGAATGAACCGTAGACACTTGATGTTACACTACCGGACCACATGCACTAAACAAACATAAAACATACCTGAGACAAGGTCCGACTGGGATTTCATCCCCCAGCGGATACCTTACCCGTCCCGGTGACCCTACTTGGATTTCATCACCAAGGGGGAAGCCCACTCCATTCTCTGGCGGAGTATAAACTCTAGGCGAGGTATATCTTGGCTAAGTGAGACCAGCTAACCACTGGAATCGTGAAGTGAGGGGAGCTTGCTCCTTAGCACCAGGCCACGTACCAGACCCTAACACAGATCTTTGAGCACCTAAAACAACACCCGAAACTATCTTTAGACCGCCTTCTTCTAGGACCCATTTTTCAGCCAATCTCCCCAAACATTCATCTAAGGCATAAGCCACAATTTCTAAGGTTAATTCTTAGGATTTATTGCTTAGGCTTGTCTGTCTCTCTCTGTTTTCCTCTTCTCATCTGTTTGTTTGAGTGTGTGAGGTCGCTTTCTTCTTTGTTTTTCCAAGAATCATCAAACCTTTTTGGTTCTCTGGAAAACACAGTCACCGGCATCGGTTTTGATACCGATGTCGGCTTCATCTGTTACCGGCATCGGTTATCTGACCGACGTCGGCAACATTTATTACCGACATCAGTTTTTCAACCGACGTCGATCTCTGTCACTGTCCTTTCTTTTAAAACCAGCAGCCTGAAACCTGTCCCTCCTCTGCCAAAAACTCCATTCTGATTTTTTGAGACTGCAAAAACACAGTTTCTGGAACCAGGACTCTCTTCTTAACCACTTTGGCCAATGGCCGCTTCCGTCTATCCTGTCTCTAACCAATCCTATCATGGAGTTTCACTCGGAGACTGAAAGAACTCCTACAGGACCGACCCCGACCCCGACCCCGACTCAAATTCCCATCATTCCTGAAGGGGACCAAGATTTCGAGAAATTCTTTGACCTCAATACCGCAGCCCTCCAAAACTATCTCGCGAGAAACCCAACGCGAGACCTTTCGGGTGACGTGGCGACGACATCCACACCATTCGCCACCCAACCCTTTATGACTCAGCCTTTCGCCTCAACTATTAACCCAACCATGGCCAATACGCAAAGTTTGGCCTCCCCATTTATTTTTAGACCAACCTCCATCGGGGTTCCATTACCCCCTCGACTACCTGCAATTCAACCAAGTTCTACATCATATCAGAACTTGATTGCCTCGACCCCTCACACTCTTGCGCCCACAAATGTAGGAGTGCCAACCTGTCCCTCTACCAGTGCCGCTATTCAACCACCTTTGGCGGTGCCCATTCAACCTATACCTTCGACCTTCGTAACGCAACCACCTCTAGCCTCCACTTCCGCCCCTGCGACTAGTCATCCGTACATTGTACAACCGACTATGTCGCACGCCTCCTCTAACCTCTTCCAAGCGCCTTACAACCTAGGGGGCGCTCAACCCACCAATCCGTCACCAGATCTTATTAAGATGTTGATGGATAAAATGTCCAGTCTCGAGGCCTCCATTTCCAGTTCAAGCAATACTTTGTCATATGAACAAATTTGCAATGAGCCCATCCATCCTTCCGTCCCTATTCGACCATATCCTAACCATTGGGAGCTTCCTAAATTCACTCGCTTTCAGAGTAAGGAAGACCCAAAACAACATCTATGGGCATTTAGACATGCCTGTTATCTTATTTCCCATGACGATGCGTTACTTCAATGCACGTTCCCTATGTCCCTTTCTGGCCCTGCCCTTGACTGGTATAGTTCTCTTGCCAGACACTCTATCTTTTCATTCATCCAACTCGCCCAACTATTTCTTGACCATTTCTCAATCAACATCACCAAACAAATCTCAATCACAGACCTTTACTCCATCAGATAATTTGACGACGAATCTGTTGTCGATTTTGTCGCTCGTTGGAGAGGCTTGATTAACCAGCTCTCCTTCTCTTTACCTCAACCCGAGCTCATCGAGCTCTTCTCTCGAGCATGTGCCAGACACATCTCTTCTACCTTGCGGATTCAGACATTTTGCACTTTTGATAAAGCTTTCATCATGGCTCGAAAGCTTGAACTCCGTGCCCTTGAAGAAGATAAGGTCAAATTGCGTAATACCAATGCAAAACCTGCTGACCATTCTTCTTCCGGACCTTCTTCTTCTGCCAACTCCGAGTTTAAAGGAGTGGCCAATACTGTGGTCATTAGATCACCATCCTCAACACCAACAAATTACTCTCAACCTTCGACATCTTCCAGCATCACCAAACAATTCCAACAACGGTACATTCAACGTTCTTACACTCCACTTGGAGAACCATACGCTTCCGTTTTGGAAAAACTTCTCAAGCAGGGGGTCCTCAATCTCCCTCCAATCTGACCACCTCAATTTGACCCCTCTAAGGCCATCCCTACATGGTATAGAGAGGCCGACTTCTGCCACTTTCACCGTGTCCAAGGCCATGACATTGACAACTGCTGAACTTTCAAAAACATCATCCAAGACATGATCGACAAGGGGGATCTTATTTTAGATAACCCGAATGCCCCGCCTAACCAACATATTGACATCTTCAAACAACCATTTCCGAATCATCCGCCTACTCAATACAACGTCCAGACTTCGACCAATGACCCTCAAGACCATGACATTCACACGATTAGCACTATCTTGCCTCTTGTCCTTGACCAACCTCTTCCATTAAAGGATGAGGAACCTCCTTCTCCTACTAGTCCTCCATCTACCTCTCTTGTATCGGAGGACGCTTTGACCACATCAATGCCATTAAGCCCACCTTCATCCGAAAACCATACCTTGCCTACTCCTCGAGCACAAGCGAAAGGCACGATCATCCATGCCCTCTGCCCACTTGAGGAGCTAGACTCTCTTATTTCTTCTCCACCAAGAGAAGAACTAATCTCTCCACTCGTTTCAACCAAGGAAGACCCAGTCGCGGTTTCCTCTTGCCCTTTGCGTGAGATTGTTACATCTCACTCACCTTCGTCCACATTCAAACCCAAACCCACATCTAACCTCGCCTTGCACAACAGTGTCCCTCGACCCAAACACACGAAAGCTACTAGACCACACCGGAGAACTCCTCCCCCACCTTTGTCATTACCTTCAATCTTGGGCCCGCATCCGTCCACTTTAATAGGAGTGCTTCCCACTCCCATCCTTCACAGAGGCACATCGCCTCCATTACTTTCTCATCCCATCAGACATACATCTCATCCGAACCTTCGACCTATGCCTCTTTCACCTCCCAAACCAACGTCACCAACCCTCACTGCAATAAAGCATCCCGACCCGTTAGCAGGTTCATATGCCTTGCTCTTACGGCACTTGTTGCAGTCCTCTCGTATCGACCTCCCGCCTCTTAGACAATATCAATCTCTTAGACCAAAACCACCATGGTTCTATGACACTCGCATTTGTGCATATCATCGCACGCCTGGGCACGACACGGAGCATTGTCATGCCCTCAAGGTCGCCATTCACTAATGTCTGGGGAATGACACCCTTCTTCTCGACCACGTTATCAACAAACCCTCAACACCACTCCACTCATCAACCCTCAGATTAAGACCATCTTGGTTCGATAACTCCACATTCTGCCATTATCATCACACTCCGGGACATGACACTGAGCGTTGTTGTGCTCTTAAAGCTGTCATTCATCAACAATGGAAAAAGGGTTCCCTTCTCATCAAGGGTCCTCTTGACCACCTTTTCGACAAAACATCAACCTCGACTCATGCCTCTCCAACCTCATCACCTAAATCGGGATCTCCACGCCAGACTGTGGTCCCTTTGCTGCCTTTGACCCCCTTATTCGACATTAACACCATCCATCTGACCATTAAACCTCAACCGACCTTAACCAACCTTTCAAACATTCTCCCTACCCGCTGGGGGAATTCATCCTTTATTCAAACCTTGACCAACTATTCAGCCCAGTCTCTACCACATATCAATCACTCATTTTATCTTAAAACCCGACCAAGTATCCACCGACCCAACCCCCGACCAATTATTCGACCAGTCTCAACCAAACTTCAACCAAATATCAATCACCCTGACCTCTCGACCAAGCATTCAACCTTTCTCAACCAATCAACGACAATGTCAACCAACTTCACATCCATCAATCAACACCTGACCAATCTGGAAAGAGGCAAATGGGGCAGGTTTGCTCCCAATTGACCCGGACCTTAACATACTAGCATGGCCCAGGGTCTTATAAGACCTTAAACCCCTTTTTATGTCTTGTGTCTTCGACCTTTCTTCTGTTAGTCGAGTGCTCCATCACTTGAAGTTTTACTTGAGCTCATCCCTTGAGCAAACCCTTGTCATTATCATTCCTTTTCCTATCAACCCTGCTTCCTAACCCTTGTCAACCCCTTTTTTGTCAAGTAGTAATGCTTTGTCCTAATAAAAGGGGCGTCTTTGAACTTCTACAGCCTTGTCCATGACTCTAAATCAAAAAATATATCAAGATGTCAAAACATATCCATGGTCACAAAGTCAAGTCAAAATCAAAAAGACAGACTGCTCCCTCGAAGGACAGCTGTACTATCATTGTTGTATTACTAGACTGATCCCTCGAAGGACAGCTAGGCCAACTTATCAAACATTATTAAGCAAAAATATAGACCACTCCCTCGAAGGATGGCTATGACTAATCTTGCTACAAACAACAACCTTTCTTAGAAGCTTCCCGCATTGATCAGCTTCGCAACACGACCACTACATCAAAAGACATCTCTACGTAGGCTTCCCGCATCGATCAGCCTACACCAAAAAAAAAAAAAAAAAAAAAGTCACGGACTTGGCTTGTAGTTGTCTCAGGGTCTCCTATAAAAAGGGGCAAGGTTATTCCTGCTCTTAAACTGGGTTACCCTATCCTCCTCCTATCACCTGCTCAAGGGACTTCGAGCTCACTTTAATGTCAAAGTGATTCGATTACCATTCTAACTCAACACTGGTCAACAACGTAATGCATGAATGGGGCTTTTGTTCTAACAACCCCTATCTATGCTTCCTTTTTGGTCCTTGTCAATGAAAGAGCAATCTGCCTTTCATCTTTTCTCTTCACTTTAGTCACATTTAACTGCATCAATTGGCGACTCATCTCAAACCCAGCCATTTTCATCATTTTCAGCTGACATCATCCTAGACCATTTCACATAGTTTCTATGGACACCAGTACACATGGAAACTACCGACTAGACCCAATTTATGTTAAGCATAAACCAATACTTGCTGAAGCATAAATAGACTTCTATTCATTCTTAGCATACATCCATCTCGACTATGGAAACTTGCTAGGGATGAAAGACTCTCGACCAATTCTACAAAATACACCATCTATAGCATCATTTTATCTTCATCCTACCCTCGTCATTTCAACACATGACCAATCTCATCATTGACCAATCTTCTCAATTTGTCTGAACTACATTGGTCTGAGGCCCTATGACCAGGGCTATATAGCCAGCACTCAGATAACACATCCTCTGAGGTTAGCTCGACCACCCCCCGTTTGTTCGTCTCTTTGATGGACAAACCTTCTCTTCTTAGACCAATCATTCTCTTTGACCAAGATCAATCATTTTCTTTGACCAAGACCAATCATCATCGACTTTGACCAAGACCAATCATCATCGACTTTGACTAAGACCAATCAATCCCTCTGACCCTCCCTCCCTTTTAGGGAGAACTACATCGGCCTGAGGCCCCTACGACAGGGGCTATGTAGGCAGCACTCAGTTGACATGGGGTCTTCTGAGGTTAGCTCAGCCGCATCCTTTTGTCCATCCATCCCCTTGACCAATGACCCTCCTTCGACCTTCGACCACTTCCAAGACAATGTTGCCTTGGTTGTTTTTGCGTGTGTGCTACCTCACGGCTGGTTAGCAGAATTGTCCGCAGACTATTTTTGACCCTTCGCAAGTATAGGATCGCGAGCCAGTTGATCCCTACTACTTGTGGCTTTTTTCATGTTTCTGGGAGCACTTCCTGAGCCCTAGATACCTGGAACACGATGACCATTTGGAGCTTCAGCTTAAATTGAGTGACCCGATCAGCAGACGACTAAATGCTGGGGCCCGGTTACTTCAATTTTGGCACTCCTTGACCCTCGACATGCGACAATTTGACCCGACCATCCCGTAACGTGGTATATGCGCAATCACGACTTTTGCAGCATTTTCACTCACTTTTCATCTTTCTTATCCATTTCTCTGTCAAATCGACACTCGATCTTCGGTTCCCTTCTCTCAACTATCGCTTTGAGGGGGGAACACCTCATCCCTTTTCTGGGGTAACCAACTCTTGTTTTTGTCTTGTAGTTCGTCTAGAACAACCAACAAGACAAAAAGGGGCAAATGTAGACACCGCAAATGTGTCTACACCTTGGTCCTCCCCCTTGGCCTTAAACCCCTATCCTAACCCTTGACCTTGGCCCCCTATCCTAACCCTTGACCTTGGCCCCCTATCCTAACCCTTGACCTTGGCCCCCTTTCCACCCTACCCTTGCCACCTTGGATCCTCCCTTGAATCCCTCCACCTTCCCCCTAGCATTTATTAGGCCAAATCTCTTCTTTATTTTCCCCCCACGCCCATTTTGGCATCCTCATGACCGTACTTCCCATCCCCCCTCGCTCGGCGGCGTGCAAGAATGGGCAGAGGCTATTTTTAGCCTCTATCCCCATTCTGCGACCGCTGACATCGGCGACCCTTCGGCCGACGTCGGCAAAACTGCCAGTGTCGGCATCCTTCATTACCCCTTTCTGCATCCGTTGCAGTGCCCTGGACCCTTGAGCTCGAAAACAGATTTCTCTTGGCGCTTTAGCTTTCGTCTCTCCTCTGTCTTGACCTCGTGCAACAGCAGTAACAGGTGAAAAGGCTTTGGATCAGGGATTCTCTTCTTGCAACAAGTCTTTCATGGCTCCAACAACAGCACCTCCTTTCTTCAGTCAGCAAAAAGGTAAGCAAAGTTTGGTTTTCTTCATTTTATTTATTTAGTTTTCAGTAATCTATCCTATCTATTGTCCTCTACTTCCTCTGTTCTTCCTCCTGAGAGGCTGCAAAGCCTTCTCAGGTCCTGTCCCCTGTGTCTCTTCCTCTTCCCCATCCCCCTGTCAACAAAGACCTTGTATAAGGTACCCAACCAGAGCTAGACCACTCCTCAGTCCATCTAAATTTGTCCCTAAACTCTATCCCGCCTCCGTTCACGAACCAGACCCGTCCACAGTCCAGAAAGCAACTCAGACCCAACTACAGGCCATAACCCCGACCGACGCCGGTCACTACCCCAACCGACGTCGACAGGCTAGCCGATGCCGGCAGATCAGATAACCGACGCCGGCAACATTTCCGACCTCAGTGACTGTCTTCAGCCCAACAGCTCCTTCAGGTAATCATTTTGGTCTTTTCTTTCCTTTCTAACTTCTTCGTCACTTCTGTATTCTGGCATTCTATCTTTTTATCAGTCACTTATCTTATCAAAACAGTGGGTTGATCTCCCTTAAGGAAGTTTTTACACTTTCGAGAACAAGCTTTTGCTTGGCAACCCACTGCCCATTCATCTAACATCTTCTTGTCCAAGTTTCCTTTTTTTCTTGCAGGTGTCATTCCTCCACAGCCAAAGAGGAGTGCCCACAAACGTCTGGATTTACGGTGTGCAATCTTTAGTCCAGGTACTTCCCAAGCCTTGTCCATTACTTCTTTTTAGTTTCTTCTTTCTCTTAGATCTAAAAGCGAATTTTGAGTGGAAACACAACCAACCAAAAGAGAACAAAAGTACCAAACTATACTAGGTCTTCCTGGTCCAGCTAACACAACTGTTAGTTAAAAAGGGTAATATGGAAATGAATGAAGGATAAAATATATAAAATTATAGAAATAGATAAGAATAATAAGAATAAGCTTGTGTTTAATGGTTTGAAGAGGCTAGTATTTGGATGACAAGAGGCAAAAGAAAGGACAATATTATGAAGCACTGATGGTCTACCCACCCCTTTCCTAGTGCACCCCTTAAAGCATACACTCGGAGAGATTTAGACTTAATAGGTTCCTAAAAGATATAGAGTGTCAGTAATTAGTAAAAGTTAAAAATATTATGTGTATATATATGCTTTAGCTGAAGCTCATCATGTGTCATGTAAATGCAACATGGGATGGTGCTTTAGAAGAAAACATGACAACACATAATGTTGATGATAATTATGGTGTAGTAAGAATAAATTAAGATAAATGAAAAAACTATATTTAAAAACACATACCTTTAACTTACCTTAGTATCGTAGATAAATAAGTAGACTGCAAGAAAATGAAGGTATCCAATGTAGAGTACACTAGGCAAACCTATAGAAGTTAGTGCAAAAAATAACCAAAAAATAAAAAAGTTTAGAAGATAGGCATATGATAGTGGAAAATAGTCTCTATTTATTCATGAATATATTTCATTTTATGGTTTACAAAATGGATGAGCAAAAATAAAGATAGAGGCAAAACAAGGAATCCACCTAAAAATAAATGAAAGAATTTGAATTCCTAAAAGTGTTTTTAAATAGGGAAAAAGAGAATTCATTTGGAATTTTGAATTGTGAAAGAGAGAAAAGAGATATATAAGACCAAACAAGGATAGGATGGTGAGGGAATGATAGGCTAGATGAGAAGGGCACCCAAAGGTGGCAGCAAGTGCACTACAGGTATGCAACTATGGATATTAATCCAAATTTTTGAAAGTTGTATTGAATTAAGTGAATTTTTAATAATTTTTTTAAGAATTTATATATGTTTAAATCAAAAAAATTTAGTTTCTAAGGGTATTAATTAGGAAAATGGGAAATGGGTTAGAAGGGTTTAGGAACAAAATGAGAAAAATACACATTTTGAGGAAAATGTACTGGGTTAGCACATAAAACAATCTAGGTCAATCAAGTCAACCTAGTAGGTTGAAATAGGGTAAAATACATATGGTTAACCTAGTAGGTATGGGTTGACGTAATGTCATCTATATACTAAGAAGCTAAAAAAAAAATTAATAACTAGTCTGTAAGGGCCAGAATGAAAACTCAACACTAGGGAGGGAAAAATAAGAGGGTTGATTTAGAATTTGAAGTTAAGTATGACAAAAATATAGAAATTTTGGTCAAACTAAGTTGACCAAAGAACTAGAATAATCATAAGAAAACATGAAAAAAGCTAAAAGAGGGCTAGAATGGTCTGAAATGACCACATGAGGGAAAGAGGGACCAAACAAGCTAGAAATAAGATAAAATGAATAAAATAAATAGTGTAAAAGTAATTAGGCTTGCTTTTTTATTAAAATTGTAAAGACAATGTGTAAAGAATGTATTTTGATTATAAATTACATGGAATAAATAATACATCTTTTGTTATTTATTTGTTATAGAGATGGTGAAGATTTTGGAAGTTGGTGGACATGTCTTGGTTGCTAGATTTGTTAGAGAGATTAATAGATGGAGATCAAGCTAGATTGGTATCCATAGGTCTAGGAGGTATATCTAAGATGTGAAATATCCCCCTCAATACTAACCTATTAGTCATGTTTTTGAGATGTTGGAAATGGTTGAATAACACCTTCACATGGGAGGTAGATGGGGATGTGATAGAGGTGGGTATCACATTAGAGGATGCACATGCTATTTTTAGGCTACCCATAGTAGGATCACCAGTGACCATAGGGATACCAAATTGCTTAGAGGAGAGCCTTATCCATGTGGGATAGAGGCTCAAAGATGATAATGAGAGGATGGAGAGTCTGTATGGATGATGTGTATATATCATAGATTCTTGGATCTTTAGAAGGTAGTGATAGGTCTTTATGACATAGTAGGTGCTTTTTCACAAGTTAGATGGCAAGGTACTGCTATTTGTGCTACCCTTGAGTAGGATACTATTGGAGGATGGAGTATTATATGATTTAGGCTCTATTATCTAGGTCCAACTTATTATGATCTATTCAAGATGTTGTTCAGAGGGAAGAAGACTTGGGATTGATCATACTACTGATAGCATAGATATATGAGATATTCCCCCTATATCAACCAGTTGGGTTACCCCATGTAGTTGATGATAGGTTACCTTGAGTGTGGAGATTGTGGGAGGACAAAGTAGTATGGGCCATGCCTCACATGATAATGCTATAATTTATGAGATGTGTAGACATTGTGTGGTAGCCATATGGGCACATAAAAACTACATGGGCAAGCTAACACACAATTGCAATAGTACTATAGAGGAGAGAGGTGATTGGTCACTATACATGGTAGAGAGAGCCACATCTAGTGGCATATGTGTCATGATATATGGGTATACCTTATCTGGTGACACTAATACTAATGCTTGACATGTGGGCTTGGCATGTTAGGGAGCCATGGGGGAAGAGGGGACTCTGACCATTGATAGTGAGGTTGATACTAAGGCAATGTTAAAAGTGACCATGGACTAGGTGAGCATGACCAGTGGTAAAGGAGGAGATAGAGATATTAGATGTACCGCTACCAACCCCATAACAAGATGAATAATGGCCACTGAGGACATGATAGGGATGGAGACAAGAGAGAGTGGAGACTATAGACATTCTGGATGATCCCATAGATGATCTATAAGAGATGATAGAGAGACCACTATGATGGAGGATGAAATGGAGATGAGCCATGATATCTAGGCTTGAGTTGAATAGGTGACCTATTGAGGAGGTAATAAGAGGCTGTGTAGATGGAGAGACTGTACTAGGTGATTTTGTAGATGATGATATCATAAGAGTCAAGACATAGATAGGTATGAATATGGTTGAATTATTTCTTAAGTTTTTAGTTGGTAGTAGAGAGATATAGATATATATTATGAGATATGACAGTGATCTATTATCTATTTGGTATGATTTTATAGGCGTACTTGAGGATGAAGATGAGAAATGGGGGTCCCTAGTGAGGGGAGAAATCCATGACATCCTAAATGTGACTCTATATCCATATGACCCCATGGCACTAGAGGATTTGAATGTACCATCTAACCTAGCTTAGGCAAGCTAGTTTAGATTAGCTGGAGAGGTAGTGAGGTAGATACAAGTTTATAGAGAAAGGGTGAAACCACCAGTAGAGATGGGTATAGGAAAGAGATAGACCTAGAATAACTTGGAATATGAGAGAGTTATGTATCTATATACAATGATGTAGGCATATATAATAATGCATACTAAGCTAACACAGGCACACATAGTAACCCATACTAAGTTGGTATAGGCATAAGTGCAGATAACATGCCTATAGGGATAGGTATAGGTATTGATATCTTAGACTACCTCATTATAGCATATCATTTATAAGAGTTATATTAAGACCTCAATAGGTAGTGTGGCTAGGCCATGAGATAGATAAGGTGGAGTTCAAACTTAGTGTTGAGGCTTTGGATATGGTTATAGATGTATCAAACTCATGGTGTGTGTGTGTGTGTGTGTGTGTGTGTGTGTGTGTGTGTGTGTGTGTGTGTGTGTGTGTGTGTGTGTGTGTGTGTGTGTGATGTATCATTTTTGGCTTATTAGTGTTGGTTGTGTATATTATCTTTATGGTTATTATGTTTGTTCATTATGGTTTAGGTTGTGGATGCTTTGGATATATTTATTTCTAGGACATGTATTTATCTTTATTGTATATGATATAGGAAATATATGTGGTGTGGTTTCTTTTCTAGCATTATGGAGTACAAATTCATGGTTAAAAAGAAATAGGTGAAAAGGACTTGGAAAAAAATATAATCAATCAAAGAAATGTAATACATACAAGTTCATATTGGTAAATGTGTAATAAAAAAATCCAAGAAAATGGAAAACAAGATAGTAAAAAAAAGGGATTTATTTCTAAACCAATGTAAAATATTTTTGCACCAAATTAAAACAAGTAAAATCATACTAAATATCACATTGGTAAGTATGACAAATAATGTAATAAAATGGAAGGTATGTAAAAGGGCACAAATGATAATAAAAACAAATCAAAATTAAGTTAATCAATTATACTATATCATGATGGGAAGTATAAAAGAAAAATAAAATTTGCAAAAACTTGGTCTTAAATTTATCATACTAATTCAAGTTTAGAAGGATGAGAAATTAAAGAAATGGTTGTAATATTACATGCACTCAGAAAATAAAAAGATAAAAGAAAAAATAAAAATGAAGTAAGCATAAAAAATACTAAATATCAAGATGGGAAGTATGTCAATGATGTGTAACTTCATAATCAATCAAATCTTATCTTTTATTTGACACATGCAATTTTGGATGGTGACTTGTTTATTGGAAAAATTTTGTGAGGAGGGCCAGCCCTATCCATGGTCTTACACTACAACTCACAAAATAAAAACCCAAGGGGATGCCAAAATAACATTGGCAATCAAAACGATAAGGAATGGTAAATCAGGGATGTGATCTTTAGGATGGAAAAGGTGGTAATTTGTGAGGGATGTTAGGTCCTATCCATTATCTTACAAAGCAACTCACAAATTAAATTCCATGGGGAGTGATCAGTAAGCAAGACAATATTTTCCAAGAGGAAATATGAAGGAAAAGGAATGAAAAGGGGAGTGTAAGAAGCAAGATTTAGGAATCTTATGAAAATACCTTAGGAGGCAAGAGACATACTAAGGACATAAAAAGACACTAAGGGACTAGTGGTCATCTATGTACAAAGGAAACCCAATTGTGATAGACACAAAGCTTTGTAGGTAAATAGGTGTGCTATTAAGATCTACTCATAATGGTAGATTAGAATAAGGAAAAATAAAATGGACCTACCTTCCCATGATGTGTTCCCTGCTCTTTAGGACCCCTTATAGAGCCATCGGTATACTACGAAGATTAGGTACTTGCATGAGAAAGTAGGTAGCACCATTTTTTTAAATTCTTGTCTTTTAATCTACTAGCCTACTACACCCAAAAGGAACTTGGTTGTACCATGAGGCAAACTTTGGAGTTTGAGCTTTGACTAGAAGAATGAGATGTGATTTGAATCATATCTTTTAGTGTGATTAGAGTTTTAATAATATTCAATATTTTTTCCTTTTAATATCATTTTATTTAATTTAAATGATTTAGATTTTAAATTTATTTTGAAGGATTTTGTAAGATTCCTCCTCCATATGGATTTGTAATGAGAAATCATGAGAGAGATAGTAATACACATGATTGAGTTATAGGCTAATGCTAAAGAAATCTAAGTGACACAAGACAAAAGACTGACTAGTACACTTAGGCTTGATAATGAACTAAGCTATGATCTCAAGTCTCAACCATGTATATGTTTAATTTGTACAAAAAGGAAGAAGGGAAAAAGGAGATCCAAAGTAGGAGTGGTGAAAATAAATAGTAATGAGAAAGATTGATTGTGAACTGATCACATGGTAATAGGAAATAGTAATCAAAGGGAAGAGGGTAGATATAACCAAGTCACCATGATAACTATATTTTGGAAAAAGAAGATAAGAAAGTAAAAAATCATTAAGATATAAGGGAAGAGTTTTGAGAAAAAATCTAAATGAAAAAAAACAATGGCAAGGGAAAAATAGAAATGATAAATAAAAGATAAGTATATGTGAAATGTAAAATAATAACATAGGCTAACTATAGTACAACAAGAAGAATAAACATGATATAAGATAAGAATGAATTTCACACAGTGTCAAATGATATAATCAAGATGGAAATATGATTGGAGCCCATGTCCAATCAAAATATAAATGAGAAAGCACCATCTATGTGCTCATAAATACTAGTAAATTTGTCCACACACATTATCCAATACATCAAATAAGTATCTCTGAAGCTAAATACGTACTACTACTAAGGTTTCATCAAATTTTAATGAATACTAAGCAAATACTTATTTTTTGATCTCCTCAAATAAAAAATTAGGAATGCTCAAAGGATCATGATGAGGAGGAATGTTAGACAAAGGTTGGTCAGGGGTGTGGAAAATAGATCTATGGGAGAAGAAGGAAGATCATGAGGAGAAGGATACACAATTGAATGCCTTATGGGTGGATAAGGATCCAAAGGTGAGGGAGGGTCCAAAGGTGAAGGAATCACAGGTGGAAGCACAAAAGGTGGTGAAGGGACTATAAGAAATGATGCAACCACTAGAGGTTGAGTCATGGGAGAAGAATGAGGAACCTTATTTTAGGAAAAACCTATGGGAGGAATGGTAGAATGTCTAGGGATGTCTACAAGATGATCTTTAAGATTTTGTTTAAGAATGCGACAATTATCAGTGTGATGCATGCCACATAATTTCCATAGAAAATATACCTCACTATACTTGGGCAAATAGTCAAAAAAGTACCTTTGGGGTAGGTATGGCTTTGTCTAATAACCAAAAAAGGATGTAAGGTATAAGGGTATTATCACAACCTACAACAATGATTAGAATATTGATAATATATCTTATGCAAGTAACATATATGATTGTGAGTGGTTTTATGAGCAATCACAGAAGAAGGTGAAGTAGGAAGGGAAGTAGTGAAATATGACTCATTCACCCATTTGGTGGGCAAAGGAGCCATCTTAGGTAGTGAAAGAAAAACATAATCAATGAAATATGATGATGTGGAAGGATTATAACTAGGCTCAATAGGAGGATTACTATGATAAGACACATGAAGAGTCTCATCAATAGTAGGAGAAGAAATAGGCTCAACTAGAGTGGAAAAAATAATGGGCTTAATTATAGCTGGTCCTATTGAAGGAGGGTTAGGATGCACATAAGGTCTAAGGAGGACTTCCCTAAGTGTGGTAAAGTGATAATCTCTAGTCATATCATGATCTACGAGCATGGTCCTAAGTAGATCCTTAAAAACTAGAGGTATCAACACCATTTCTACCATACAATAAAGAGGAAAAATATAATAATCAAGAAATATAAAAGAAAGATAATGATGAGATGCATGAAAACACTCAAGTAAAGAAGAGAGATAATGAAAAATCTTGGTATCAAGGGCCTAGACAAGGCCACCTAAAAGAGGATCATCTAAAGAATAACCATCATCATAATCTACAGTATGAAGATCGATGACATAGGTCAAGATGACCTTGTCATCAAAGGAAGATAGGTGAATAGAGTGTTTAGTCTTGGTTAAGACAATAGGAATTTCATCATAAGGAGCCTTTTGAGAACAAGGATACAAAGAAGTAGGAAGCTACAAGATGAGATGAGGTGAGAAATCATAGGTTTTGATCTTTAAGTTAATCTCATCATGCTCATCATCATTAGAGTCTAAAAGGTTGGTAAGAATGTTATTAATGAGCTTAGGAGACCCATTATACTAGTTGGTTGAGTTGATAGGAAAGTTGAAATGTTGTGATTCATGAAATAGAACACTAGGTAAAGGTTCAATAATAGTAATCTTGAAGACACCATGATCTTGTAATTATTCAAAATTACAAGGGTTAGTGTCTCTTTAAATCCTATAAATTGCTCAATTATGAGTAAATTTAATGCATTAACAAGTGGAATATGTGACATCTCACATATGATGAGTCCACAACCTATCAAACAAGATGCTATACAAAAGGAAAAAGTTGCAGATCATCACCTTCATATGAATGATGACAAGTTGGATGGTAATGGGAAGCTACACATACCCTAAAGGATATGCTATCATATCTTTGGCATGTGCTACATGGAGACTTGATATTACATTAAAAATATCCAAGAGTCTTAATGAAATCAAGGGAGGTGACACAGGTGTCATAACCCTTATCGATCAATGATCACTTAACTTGGATATCACCTATTTGGATGCTAATAAATAATAGAGGATCATCTACACAAATTATAATCTCATCCAAAATCATAGAGGCAATAAGAAATCATAAATAAAGAGAAGTGTCTAAAGTTTCATCAATGTTAATAGACATCTCTTCACATTGTTGTAAGATACTATCCTCTGATCTAGATAAAGTGGCCTCCTATCCTACTAGATGAGGGCAATTGATGAAATGGACATCTCTTCACATTTTTGTAAGATACTATCCTCTAATCTAGATAAAGTGGCCTCCCATCCTAGTAGAGGAGGGCAAGGGATATTCATCTTAAATAAGAGTTATATGAGGTGGTTTTTATGATGTGGAGATGTCCTCATGAGTTTAAGATAAGGTATTTGGGATGGAAAATTAATAAGTGTTACAATGGGATCCCACTCATCATAACCCATAAGGAGATTGTTATATATAGGTGTGTAATTATTAAGAATGTCTTTGGAAGGTGTATCCAAAGAGCATTATAATTTATGTTGATAAGAATGAGAAGGTTGAGAATAAGGTTGTAAATTTTTTGTTGATGAAAAAGTAGTTGGATTAGATTGATCTTGAAGTTTGGAAGAAGAAGTGTTAGTAGAAATTGGATTATCATTAGTAACTAATATGGTGGGAGAGAAGAATAAATAATATGAGATGTGTTATCTAAATAAGATCTTCTTTCCCCAACTCATTTAAATGAGTTAGAGAAGAATCTTGGATAACATGATATGTTTTATGAAAAGGAGTATAGATAAGTTACAAATCAATAAAATCTACCACTCTTCATATATTGGTCATGATAACCACATTATCTTCAGAATTTGGTTCAATAAGACTTTCTACATTATTGGTGGCAGATTTAGGCATGTCTTGACTTTCTTGGATTTATTGATGATTAGGAAAGGGGTATTTATAGATAGTTAAATGAACATTTAATTGATTTAAGTCATGAGTTTTATCATGTGATTTATAGTCTTTAAAATCAATATCATATTATTGTTGAAGTTTATGAATAATGGAATCATGGTCAAAATTTGGGCATAGAATAAAGTCCATGGCTAAATTGTGAAGCTGTCTACAAGTCTCGTGAGAGTGACCCTAGCTAGGATGAAACCAACAAAACTTATTAGGATCATACCATGATTTCATAGGTCAAGTAGGTTCAATATCTCAAGGGAAAGGCCTATGTATAAGTTTAAGAAATTAAACCGATGATAGACACTTATGGACATTAATGGTGATTGTTGAGAAATGAGGACTAGTATATTATTGAGAGATAGTTAGTTCTGAAGAAGGGGTAAGAATGACAAATTGAACATTGTGAATGGTTTCATATGAATCTATAACACCATAATTGGTTATATTATAGTTTTTATTCTTAAATAGTAGGTGAGGGATCATAAAAGGTTGGGGTGACTCAAATTGATGCATGAGGAAATCTTGTCTTTTGGCTTGATTGATAGCTTCCTCCAGGGTACATAGAGAAAGGGTACAAACTTGATATTAATTTAGGAAATAAAACATTTGTAAAGAGATGAAAGAGACTAGCATATGCCATGTTTTTTTCACATTTATTTGACAAAGTCTTTCATCACATAACAAAGGCTTGGGTAGTCTCATTTTCATTTTATTTGCAATTGATGAAATGGACCAAAAAGTTCTTTGAAAGATCACTAGTTTGAAATTCCTAAACCAATGTATTTACTAAGTCCTCAAAAATAGTGATAGAGTGTTGTCTAATATGATTGTACCAATCCAAGGCATCACTCATGATGGTTTTGGATAAGAGTTTGGTAGTGGAAAAGGTATTTAATTTGACCCAATCTTTGTAAATATCTCCAAATGTCTTAAGGTGAAGGGTAGGATTGGTTGATTCATTATAAGAAATTGTAGGTGTTATACCTCCAATATCAATATTATTAATTTGGGTGGTAAGAGGTTCATTTTGTAAATCCTTGATGACTTTGTTGACTAATGGATCTTGAGGAATGAGATTACCTTGAGAATCTTGAATAAGAGGAGAACACCTTGGTTATGTGTACCCCAAGCCATTGATTAAGGATTGGATTGAAGATTAAGAATGTGGTTTTGCATTCTCATCAATTGATTCATATTATGAGTTGGGAATGTGTTCATTTGATTGAGATTTTATAACAATATTTCATGAGTTTGATTAGTTTTATTAGAATAAGTAGTATTGGTGTTTGTGTTGGTATTAGTGGATTGGGTGCCACTATTAGTGTTGATATGTGCTTGAGAATAATTATGAGAATTTGAGGCACTAGTGGAAAAAATTTATTGTGAAGAAAAATATGGACTTATAAATGATTGAGAAGAAGAAGCACTATAAGCATGAATGCCTTGGGTAGCAAATCATGAACTAGTGTAAGGATTAAGGATAGTGGATCTTATGAGAGGCCCACTAGATGTAGAACCTGCCATGTTAGTTGAGATACTAGGCATGGAGGTATAAAAATTTAAATAAGAATATGTCAAAGCATAATAAGGAGTCAAGATTAAAGGAAGAGGTTGAAAAGCAAAGAAATCAATACCCCCAAATCTAGTTGAGAAAATGGGAGTAGGGGAATGAGGCTCTTCAACTTGATGGTTAATCATGAGGTTATAAATGGTGGAAGGATCCTTCCCTATATGTTAAGGTAATTCCATGATAAATAAAAGTATTTTAGGATTATACTATAATTCAAGATGATATTCTAAGATAAGAGGAGCATTTTTCTACAAAGAAGTATGAGGAGGAGTCTAATAGTCCATTATTTGGTTGTAATATGAACATTACTAGCCTTTAAGAAAGGAGCCCTACTTTGTCTATGGGAGACCCTATTAGGATTGGTGAATTCCATCATGTATAGTAATTGAACTTCAATGTTATCACCAAATATAAATTCCATGATGAAAGGAGAAGAGGCAAGATGAGAAAGCAAAGAAGCAAAAAATGACTAAAAATAGTATTAGGTCAACCTAGTTGACCTAGTACAAAATAGGGACAATAAAACTATACTGGGTCCACAATATAAACCTAGTTTAGTAAAAAATGATTGGTATAAAAAGGAAAAGGTGTTGTAAATAACATCAAGTCAAGCAAGTCAACCTAGCACAATGTATAGGGGCTAAAAAAGATACTAGGTCAATAGCATCGACCTAGCACAATATACAGGGAAGAAATGAAAGTTGATAAAAAGTTATGAACTAAAGAAAGATAATTTAAAGTAATGTAAGATAGTAGTAAGTACTAAAAGGGAAACACACAATTAATTAAATTGACACTGGTCAGTCTAATTAATGAATATAAAGTAAAATCTTGCACTAACACTGGCTAATGCAATCTTTTACACACAAAATTGATCAAAGATCAAGAAAATAACTTGAAAGTAAAGCTATCTACTTGGTTAACCTATAATTTTGATTATATTATTAAGAATTATTTTAAGTGTAAAGGGTAATTAGTATAAGTAAGGTACGAGATATAAATCTATGGATGGTTTTAGGTAAGTTTAGGATGAAAGGGAGTGTAGTGGTAATGATACAGGCTTGGTATTGGGGCCTACCCCCTCACTTCACACACCACAACAATAAGGGTAACATGTGCTTAGCTAAAATATACCATTGACCATGATTTATACTTGACCAGAGCATCAAGTCAACTTCCCTCTTAGTGATGAAATCCAAGTAGGTTGGTCTGAGTAGTCAAATGTTTGTTGATGTTTATGTGGTTTGGTCATGTGTCAAAAAGAATATAAATAGTGAAACTAAATGATTAATTAAAAACCACTGAATTAGACTATGTATGTTACTCTAAGCTTGCAAACAACTAAAAAGAAATATGTGATTAACATATATGGTTAATTCCAACTTTGAAATAAGGTATAGTTGAGAAAATATATGGACAATCATATATAATAAGGTCAAACCTATACTATGGAAGAAAAGTCTGAGAATGAACTAGGTTGGTCAAGTTGACCTAGTTATTTTATGACACAAAACATAAAACTAGGTCCACATGGTCGACCTAGTTGACTGCATAGGGGCAGTTTTAAATACTATAAACTATGAAAGGAAAGTATAGAAATAAAAAAATACATATAAATGTAACTCACTTGAATGGTTTAGAGATGAAGATAGAGAATATTGATGATCTGAAACCTTGAATAAAGCTATCAATAACTTTAAAACTAGGTCGAGTTGGTTGACCAAACAATACAAAAACATACTAAAAAAGTGATAAAAATGCACTAGGTCAAGCTAGTTGAATTATTTGACTAAAAAGGAAGTCTAAAAATTGGTGAAAGCTATACTAAGTTAAGTTGGTCAATCCAATTATCTAACCATAGTTATGTAAGTTCTAAAACCTTATACTAGGTTGAGTTGGTCAGGATAAATACTTGTTCCTGCCAACCTATGCACAAAGATAAATGATTGGGTTGATAGGGTTGATCCAAAATATTAAAGACATGATAAACATAATGATGAATAAAAATGAAATAAGTGAAAGAAATATTGCAAGGGTTTGATTCACATCATGTTCACCAGAATGTATGTAATTGAAAATGCATCCTGTCCACAAATCAATCCTAGATTAGATGGGATAGAGCACACCTACACTTTCAATTAGGGGACCATACAATTGTTAAGTGTGAGCATGACTGATGTGAGGATATGATAGACCTAATTAGGGAATCACTTGGCAAAACACACCATGTGAGACAGGGTTCTAAGGTCTATAGTCTAACACAATCACATAACAACCCTAAAAGAGTCCTATGATTTAATATTTCACTAATCTAATAATAATAAAAGTAAATATAATCTAGTGCACACCAAAGCTTGTGGCACAAAGTAGGGGTTAGAAACAAATTAAAAAAACAACTAAAATAAACATGTATAGGAGACATATACTCACATCAATGTATACATAATCCTAATACATGGAAGATAAGAATACAATTACTCTATTTATCTACTCTTGAAAAGAAGGAATACACTTAGGAATGCTTACATTTAAAGATGAACCTGTTGAGCCTCAATCTCTCCATTGGCCAAGGAGATTCACAAGATATTGTCATGGTATATAAGGACAACTAAGATAAATCAGCTCTAGGATACACAACCTATCCAAGCATCTAAAAGACTTATCCACAAGATGAGATTGGAGCTCCAAAGAAAGTATTGAACTGTAAATCTTTATTCCCCAAGTAGAATGGAAAATAGGTAGATGTTCATTTGAACTTATTCACTTAATTATTCACTCTTATCAAATGATGGTAAATGATCTTGTATATATAGTGGTAAATTTCCCTAAAAACTTTACATAATGTTGGTTGTGCTAGGTTGACCTAGTACATTTTCAAGGCTAACTCTCTAGGTATGTGTTAGCTTGGATAAGAGGCCAACTAACCAAAAGAGATCAAAATTTATAAAATTGTACTAGGTCAACCTATCATAAGTGATAGGTCAAAAGGGTAGTAAGGAAAGAAATGAAGGATAAAATATAACAAATAATGGGAATAGATAGGACTAAGAAGAATAAGATTGGTTTCAATGGTTTCAAGAGGCTAGAGAGTGGATGACAAGAGGCAAAAGAACAATAGTATTACAAAGCACTGATGGTTTACCCACCCCTTTTCTAGTGCACCCCTTAAGGTATGAACTTAGAGATATTGAGAATTGATAGGTTCATATAAGATACAAAGTTTTATTAATCAATAAAAGTTAAAAATTTAATGTGTGTATAATCAATACTAGAGATATCTCTGGTAAGAATTACTCTTTTCAAAGGTTCAATAGGCTCACTTATAGATTTCAAAATGATAACTACCACAACAAAAAAAACAATGAACCATATACTAGGAAAAATGTGCTTGATATCAATCTTACTAATGTTGTTTTACATTAATATTGTAGAGTTCATTATACTTCTAAACATGGGGAAATAGAATGTGTTGAAATTTTTAATGAATTTGAAGCCTTCCAAGAAGAATTATATATTTTCAAAGTTATCCCCAATAAGGATTGTGATGCAAGTACATCTGGTTCTTGAAGGTCATCCAAGACTGCTAATTCATCTCTCATGGTGGAGACATTTGAGTTCCCTCTTCAAGAGGAAAATGAGGCTAAGGATATTCCTAAAGAGATTCATGCTTTTTATAAATTCTTGAAAAAGACTTATCCTCTAATAATTAGGGAGTAGAAGCAACCATTAACCACTTCAACTCCTCCAAACAACTTTAAGACTCCTCATGATATGACCTCAAACAACAATCCAAAGCTTCCTAAGGGAAGTACTTATAAACCAAGTGTTGATGCATCTAATTCTACCAATAAGACTATGTATAACATAGCAGAGGACATGAATAAGATCAAGGCTAACATTACCTTACATGAGTTGACATAGATTACTGAATAGAGAGATATGTTGTTGGAATCTTTGTCTAAAAATCTTGGTAAGTCTAAAAACTCTACACATGCTAATTTTACAATACACAAAATTAAGGTGTTCCTCCTTTCCTACTTACAATCAAGATCTTTGGTAAAAATATGCATAATTGTTTATTAGATTAAAGTACATCTATAAATATAATTCCTAAGGGTATTTGTGAATAATTAGGTTTGACTCCTATTAAATATAATAGATTTTTAACTTCAACAAATCAAGAGTTAAAGTGATTGGTGAATTATTGAATATTCACATGTATATTTTCTTATAGTCAAGGATCCAATAGTTCATCGATATCTAAGTGGTGGACATCCTTGATGCTTATGGGATGATATTGAGAAGAGACTACACTAGGAGCTTGAATGGTTATATTTCAACAGATTGTTCAGATATGTGGTTTCCATGGAAGGGAATCCCTAACAAAATTAGGATAGAAAGGGAGCCTAAAATGAAACATATGATCACTGAATATAATGCAATAAATGAAAGGGTAAATATGGTTAATGCTAAGTTTGGGATTTACACTCTTAATACCTCTAAGGGATGTGACCCTAAGACTTCCCATGCTTCTCCTGGTCTATGGAAATTATATTTTGATGGTGCAAGGTGTAATTCTAGATTTGGGGTAGGAATTATTATAACTAACCCTATTGGTAGAGAATATCATTTTACTTATATTCTTAAATTTCCTTATGTTGTCCCCCAAAAATATCACTCATTTTTGGTACAAATTTGAACTATTTTGGTCCTATAGACCAAAATTGTCTCTTCCCTTTTCGAAATTTGTCCTAGTCATTCAAATTCCTCATTTTTCAAGCTTCTCAGAAATCTACGGACTCTGCATGCTTGAATCTATGGACTCTGCAGGAAAAGAAAATCTTCAGACTCTATAGGCCAAGTTTAATGGGCTTCACAGGTTGAAATCTACAGACTCTTTCAAGGTTAGAGAAAACTACGGAGTTGGTTTCTATGGACTCTATAAGCAAGTTCATTTCTATAGGTTCAAAGACTTCTGTAGGTGGGTTCAACCAAAAGAATCAGTTTCTAACACCTGGTCATTTTTGAGATTTTTTTAGTGCCTTGATTCAATCAAACATCTTCATTGGCAAACATCTGAATAAAGAAGGCTTGAACCATTGAACCACTTTGGTTCAAAGGTTCAATGAGTTCAAAGTTTAATAGGTTTAATGCTTTCGATTCAATGGTGGGTTTAATCAAAGGAACGGTTCAATGTCTTGGTTCAACCAAGTGGTTCAACACTTTGTTTCACTTAGGTGGTTCATCCACTTTGTTTCAATGCTTTGGTTCATCCTTTGGTTCAATCAAATGGTTCTTCAGTCGGTTCAAGGCTTTGTTTAAACCGTTGAACCAAAGCTTGGTTCAACAGTTGGTTCAACATCTTTTGGTTCAAAGGAGGGTTCAAACAAGTGGTTCAAAGGTAGGTTCAATCAAGTGGTTTAATGCTTAGTTCATCCACTTGGTTCAAAGGCTTGGTTCATTGGCTTGAACCATTAGCTTGAACCATTTTGGTTCAAAGCTTGGTTCATCGATTTGGCTCAATGTTTGGTTCAACCAAGCAGTTCAATGCTTTGGTTCAATGTTTAGTTCAATCAAATGGTTCAACGACTTTGTTTAACCAAGCGGTTTACTGTGATGTTTCAAAGGAGTGGTTCAATGCAAAATTTCAAAGAGCCTCCCAAAGGATAAGTGCCCTTGTGGAGGGAACTTGGTCAATAAAAGTACCCTTCAGAAGGGTCATTTTCAAAGAAGGCCACAAAGGTAATTCTTTCATATTTTGTTTAAAGAATTCAAAAAAGACTAAGTCAAGAAGCAATTCCTTCAGACAAAAATTCTAAAGGAATTCAGGAAAGCAACTGCTGCAAGAAAACCTAAAGGAAATTCTCAAAGGCAAAAGAACAAAGGAACAATTCCATGGACTTTTTATCCATGGGAAATTTCCATGGACAATTTGTCTATGGGAAAATACCTATGGAGAAAGCCCAGGGAATTTTTTCATAGGAAAATGCCCATGGAAAAGCCCAGGGAAAATGCCCACGGGGATTGTCCATAGGAAGTGTCCACGAGAGACTACCGAAGCTTGAAGGGCATTCAAAGACCACCTGAAGGGTAGATACCCTTATGGGGGGCTCTTCCCAACCCAAAATGGATCATTTCTAAAGACCTGAAAGAGTAGGTTCTTTCTAGGAAAGTGCCAAACAAAAAAGATGAAGAAGGACCAAGGGGTGATGCCCCTGAAGACGTCAAATTCAAGACAGTGAACTAGCTGGTGAAAATGTGGTGATGGGTATGCAAACGTCAATTTCAAAGCTCATAAAATAGCCATTGATCTTTGTAATCTATAGACTAGAATGCATTCACAGGCTTTAAGGCCAAGACCAGTAAAAAGCGAGGAAGGAATAGAATAACAAATTTAATCTAGGCCCTGATTTAATTAACCAAAAAAGGAATAATGATGAAGAAAGATCAGATCACTGGGTGGACATTGGAAGTTGAAAACTTTTAATAGCATGACTTGTTTCTCTGCATTTAGAAAAACAAATGGGTAGATGCACCTAAATTCCAACCTATCTTCTTAACAGATTTTAATGCAACATGATGTGTTACTATTCCTGAGTCCTTCTTGAAGAGGATAAATAAGGGACTATCTTTTATTGTAAATTGATCTCTTTTTGACAATCAAAATGAAACTCTGCCCAAATTGAAAGGCATTACTGAGACTTTGAGCTCAGTTTATTGATCATATTTTGTTATTGGAATAAGAAAGCAAGTGATTTTTTAGACTTTGTGCTGTGATATCTTTGTTGTTGAGGAAATTGTTCTTATGTCTTTTTCCTTAATATATCTTCTATTCCTTTAATTCAACAAGAAAAATTAGTGAAAGTAGTTAGGAAGGTGTCTTGAAGAGTCAACTGTGGAGAGACTTTGTGCCCCCATAATTGCCTTTAGTGTGTTTTCTTTTCATTTCTATGTAAGGACCTTGGTATGACTTTGTGCCCTCATTGTCCTTTGTATCTTACTCTTGAACAATTCAGGTGGAGACTTTGTGTTGCATCTCAATTTGCTAGTTATTATGTCCTTTGCTACATTTTGCTTTTACTACCTAGAGTATTCTTGTGGGTTGTTGAATAGTACTTCTAAAAGAAGAGGAGTGATTTCTATCATTTCCCTTGAGTTTCTCCTTTGATCTGCATGCATCATCTTTGAAAAAAGAGAGATGGATGGTTTGTCTTACCCTTGAGTATTATTTTCTATATATATATATATGTATGTATGTATGTATGTATGTATGTATAGGAACCTCCCCTTGATGAGAGGAGAGATCAATCCCCTTCTGATGTGGTAAACCTACACATTTGGATGACTAATCTTCCTACTTTGGCTGATCGACAAAATATTCAACCAACAGTTTTTGGTGACTCCACTAGGGATATAATATCCATTATCCATTTATAATCTATCCATTCACCTCCATGCTAACTAGGAAAGAATGCATAGTTTAAAGCCTCAGGCTTTAACTGAAGCAAGGTCAATTCTTTTCCATTTTCATTTCACAATTTGGCAGATTCAAGGTATACATGAAGCCAAAGGGCTAAAGGTATTATTGACCCTATATTCATATTGGTAAAACAAAGTGATTTTGATCTATTTCCTTCATCATCTCATCTCCAACAAACCAATAGCTTTCCTCCTACTAAAGTCAGATCTCCATTTCTAGACGAAGTATCTACTTCTGTTGTTGATAAAGCTTTGCCAATAATTACCCCTCTGAGATTTGTTATTCCTCCTTTTCATAATCCTAAAATGACAGTTTAAGGCCCTTGGGGTAATGCTTTTGGTCCTATCAATCTTACTCCACCTCTACATGAGCTTCCACATAGTTTAAGGAAGAATTTCCCCAAATTCTATGGTGATGGAAAAGTTCATCCTGATGAACACATTGCAGCTTTTAGCATAGCTTGTGGAGTAATCAGAGTAGAATTTGAAGATGTAGTAGTCAGGGTTTTTGTGGAAACATTACAAGGTGATACTATAGATTAGTTTTATCATCTACATGCTCGGTCAGTGACTGATTGGAATACTCTCAAAGATAAGTTTGAAGCTAGATTCAAACCTGCAGAAGATGCACATGCATTTCTAGCTCAACTTACACAGATGAAGAAAGAACCTTATGAGACTATGAGAGACTTCATAGCCAAATTTGACAAACTGAGAGATAGAATTCCTATAATAGCCTGACCTATAGCTGAAAATCTCAAATGCTTTTTCATTAATTCTCAGTTACCTGAAGTAAGTTTTCTCTTGAGATGTGCTGGTCAAATAGATCTTGCTGTAGCTCAACATTTGGCCACTGAGGTAGAAGATGATCTCATCTTAGTAGGGAAGATAATAAGAGATCCAAATAGAAATAGAGCTTCATCATCTTTTGAATAATCATCTACAAGCACCACAGATCCAATGGTGAAAAAATTGGCAAATGAGTTGCTTGCTCTCAAAAAGCAAATGGCTCAAGGAATGTCTTTTGTTCCTTCATACAGAAGGACATTCCCAAATCAGTCATATCAGGGCAATGCTACCAGGAATCAAGGGCAACATAATTTCTTTCCTCCCCCACAAGGGAAACTTGCCTTGAAAGCTCCTCTAACCAATTTAGCAATGGGATATCTTGAAGCAAAATTAGAGTTCTCTTTCCAGCCTAAATTGAATCAAGAAAATGAGGCTGATCTCCTTGAAGACAATCAAGAAAAATCAATTGGAAACTCCCACATTAGTTTCTTGAACTACCAGGATGAACTTGGAAGCAAAGGAGAAGCTTTTGATGGATCATATGTAGTGTTTACCAAGTCCAAGAACCAATCAGTCTAGCAAGCTGATAAAGAGAAGACAAAAGAGCAACCTCAGCCAGCAGTCATGATTGCTAAGCATGGAACCACTTTGCCTTTTCAGTCAAAGGATCTAGTGATCACCTAAAAGACAAGTACATCAATTTTTCCTTTCCCTTTTACTTCAAATTTTCAAACTAGCCCACCTCCCATCCCTCCTAAAACTTAGAAGGTTGAAGTACCTTTTTTTGTACCTAGCTAAATTCAACCATTTGACATAATCGATCATGTCAAGAAGACAAAAATACAAATGTTTGAATTTGAGTATTTACAGTCCAATCTTGATTAATTGAATAATTTGGTCTAATATGTTAAGAACCAAACTATCTCTATAGGAAAAAAGGCTAAAAAGGTAACTCTTGATTCTCCAAAGAACATGCCTATTCCAAATAATCTTGTCATTACTCCCCCAACTACTCCTAGAAAAATAGAACCTTTTTATGTTTCCCTGTTAATTAATGGCCACAAGTTGAGTAACTATATTATAGACTCAGGCACATCTAAAAATTTCATGCCTGCTAAAGTAGCTGAGTCTCTTGGTCTCACACTGACCAAGACATTTGGGAGATGGTTCTCCATGGAGAACAAGAAAGTACCATTGCTGGGGCAAATTAAAGATGTCCAATTTGCATTTACAGCCTTTCCAGATAAGAGAATCACGATGACTATCTTGGTGGCTGATGTCCCAACATCTTATGGCATTTTTTCTTGGATGAAATTTCTATAAAGACATGGGAGGAGAACTAAGCATGGATCTATTTGAGGCAAGGATCCCTGTCCAAGGTGTAATGAAGAGGTTACTCCCTAAAAAAGAGGCAAAATATGTGGTCACCCAGACATTAGCCCCTCAAGCTCAAATTCTTTTTGAATCTGTAGGTATGGGTAACTACTTTCTATTTACAGATGAAGTGCATGAAACACCTGATATAATTCTTGAAAGTGTCAACTCAAAAATTAGTTTAACTAGAATAGTAAAAGAACTAGTAGGTTGCAATATAGATGAAGAAGAACCCTCCATCTCTAATGAAAGAAAGTATAAAGAAAAATTAGTACCAGATGAAATATGGATTCTGGAATTCGATGGCAGTTGTTCTTCTACCAGTTTCGGAGTTGGAATTGTGTTGATATATCCTCAAGGAAATATGTTTCCTTCATCTTACAAATTATAATTTAGCAACACTAAGAATATAGTTGAATACGAATCTTTGCTACTTGGAATGAAGGCTGCTCAAAAAAAAGGCATCAAGTTTCTTCATGCCAAAGGAGATGCTGAATTAGTGGTTTGTCAAGTAAGAAATATTTACCAAACTAAGAATGAAAGATTACACCACTACCACAACATGGTTTGGGACCAAATTGAAAGCTTTGATGCTTTCAACATTTCTGCCATACCTAGAGAGTTTAATGACAGAGTTGATGCACTTACTATTTTAGGAACTCTCTTAGTTCCTCATTCAAATTTCAAAGAAGATAGGTATACTATTGAGCTAATCTATAGACCAAGGGTTCCTAACAATGCTGATTATTGGCAAGTATTCAATGATGACCATCAAATCATTGCCTTCCTGAAATGAAAAGACAATTTTGAACAACTACATTTTGAAGGTAGTGAACCTCAGAAGTATGAATCAACCTCTAAATGCAGTTCAGATGTAAATGAAGAATTCGTACAACTGAAAGGAAACAAAATTCCTAAAGGCCTGGTTTCTCTTGAGAAGTTGTTTGACTAGCATGATAGATTCATCAAACAACAACAAACAGACTCAAGTTTCTCTCAGGGATTTGATCAAGTGAATCTGACCACTATTGAAAATCCCAAGATGGTCAACATTGGTAAGAGTTGCACCCTTGAAAAAAGATTCAAGTTCACCTCTTTACTCCATCAATACATGGATGTCTTAGCATATTCTTACGAAGACTCGAAGTCTCTCAGACCAGGTAAAATTTGCCATGACATTCCTCTCAAAGCTGACTCAATGCCTTACAAGCAAAAATCTAGATAGTATAATCTAAAAATATTAGGTACTATTCTATTTGAGATACAAAATATGTTAAATGCTAGGATCATCTTCCCAATCCATCATTCCACATGGATTGCGAACATAGTACCAATAAGGAAAAAGAATGGTGAAATTTGCATTTGTGTAGATTTTAGGAATCTAAATCAAGCATCTTTGAAAGATAATTATCCTTTGCCAATTATGGATCAAGTGCTTCAAATGGTGACAAGTTCAGAGATGTTATCAATGTTGGATGGCTTCTCAGGATATAATCAAGTTGAAGTTGGTGAAGCAGACCAACACAAGACTGCATTCACGACACCTTGGGATACATTTTCATATATAAGAATGCCTTTTGGCTTTATAAATGCTAGTGCTACCTTTTAGAGAGCAATGGATCTGGCTTTCAAAGATGAGATTGGTAAATTCATATTGGTATACCTTGATGACTTGACTATCTTTTCAAAGCATCGATATGATCATGTACACCACTTATAATAAGTTTTAGAGTACTGCTACTAGAATGGTATTTCCTTTAATCCTAAGAAGTCTATTTTTGGAGTAATAGAGGGGAAACTCCTTGGACACATTGTGTCAAAAGAAGGCATAAAGATTGACTCAGACAGAGTCAAGTCTATTCAAGAGTTTAATCTAACTAAAATAAAAAATGATGTTCATTCTTTCTTTAGAAAGGTGAATTTCTTATGGAGATTCATCCCCAAATTTGCTAAGAAGACTAGACACATTGTGAACATGATGAAAGGGAAAACCATCTTTAGCTAGACTAAAGAAGACAAGTCAGCATTTCAAGATATCAAGACCACCATTGCTCATGCCCCGACCTTGGTTTATCCAGATTAAAACAAAGATTTTATCATATACAACTATGCATCTGAACATACTCTTTTAGCAATTCTTGTTCAACAAGATAAGGTAGGTATGGAATCTCCTATATCTTTCATGGGTTGCCCTCTCAAAACCCATGAGATGAAGTATTCAAATGTAGAGAGGCATGCTTATGCATTGGTGACAGAAGTCAAACATTTTCGCTTCTATATTCTGAATTCACACACTACTGCCTTAGTTCCTAACACTACAGTCAAGTCTATATTAACTCAGCAGGAGTTTGGCACAAAAAGAGGTAATTAGATTGCAAAGATCTAAGAGTTTGATCTAGACATCAAGCTAACAAAGCTGGTCAGGGGTAAAGGCCTATGCCAATTAATTACCGATAATGAGCTAAAAGACACAACATGAAGAAACTAAAGTGGAAGAGACACCAATAGTCCTTTTTATCTCCACTACCAATGAGTGGTATTTAGGTATCACTCATTTCCTTACCTATGGTGAATTTCCCGCTCATTTGTCTTATAAATAAAGGAGGACTATCAAATTGAAAGCTGCAAATTTTGTCCTTTGGGATAATGGATTGTACAAGAGAAGCATAGATGGAGTATTCCTTCACTGTGTAGACAAAGAGCAACAAAGCCAGCTTTTAAAATCTTTCCACAATCTGGCCTATGGAGGACATTTTTTTGCTCCTGTGACTATTAAATATTCTATGAGCCAAGTTTTACTGGCCAACTCTTTTTCAAGTTGCACATAAGTGGGTGAGAAAATGTGAACTCTGTTAGTAATTTGTTGGAAGACCCAAGTTAACTCTATGCCTCTCAAGCCAATGATCATAGAAGAACCTTTCCAAAAATGGGGGATTGATTTTATTGGGACTATAAACCCATCTTCAAGTGTTGGACATGATTATGTCCTTACAACAACTGACTATTTCACCAAGTGGGTAGAAGCAATCCCAACTGAGCATGTGTAATATCCCTTACCAATAGAGATATATGAAAGACACAAAACTATGATACCAAAGACCAAAGCTCTGATACTACTATAATATCCCCTACCAATAGAGATATATGAAAGACACAAAACTATGATACCTAAGACCAAAGCTCTGATACCACTGTGATGTCCCTTACTTAGGGGCTCCTTTTTTCTGCACCCATCTGAATAACTGTAATATCCCCTTTAAACAGGGAATATATAAACTCATAAAGCTCTGAACAAGATATAATTCTGTGGAATAGATTCACATATGCATAAACAAATCACAATATAATATCTCAATAGCAAATCAAAGATCTCATCACTTGTTCTTCTAAAAGATTACACAATTAAGTCTCTGTTATACAAATAAAAGAATATTAAAATCTGGTCTTAAAACCTTGGCTTTTGCTAATCTGGAAGTGAAATCTGGATTCTGGAAGGTCTCTGCTTTTCTGTGTCGACACACAGACGCCGTCGTCGATTGGTATCTCGCCGACGTCGGTCACTGTCAGTCCACTTTCTGCCGACGTCAGTTTTTAGTCGACCGATGTCAGTCACTGGAAGCTCTTTGTCTACCAAGGTCGGTGCCTGAGCGGATCTATACGGACCTGTACAGACTTGGTATGGCCGCCAACCTGTCTATTCTTAACCCCTGATAGCTGAATAACCTGATCTCAAGAATATATGATTCTAACACAGCAATTCTATATCTGTATAACTTATTGGATCAAAACTAAATTAAGAAATACCTGTAATACTATGATAACTTCTAAGTGAAGTTATCTCTCAACCCTGGAATTCTATGATAACTTCTGGATGAAGCTATCTCTCAAATCTGTACCTCTGTGATAACTTTTGGATGAAGCTATCTCTCAATTTGGCAATAAATCAGCTGATATTTCACAGCCTCTAAATCACACACAATGAAGAGTTGACATTCTCCACTGCAATGGAATCCTGGAACCCTTGGCTCAGTCTTCATAGAAGAATTTCTTCAATTTTCAATAATCAATAATCTATGCATACCCCCATAATGGCCTCCATGTGAAACCCTTATACCCTCAAAAGATATGCTTGCCCTAATTAGGGTTTTCTTAAATTAGCATTAGGGTTTCTAATTTAAAATTAGAGCAAATAATTAATAATTAATTATTAATTATTAATGAGACCAAATAATTAATATTTGATTAAATCAATCAAATATTAATATCTCCCTCAATATACGTCAGATCCTCAAACCGATCGAAGCAGGTGAATCAGGGAGTGATTCCACATATGACCATACCAAAATAAAGGTGCTCTGCTGCGTGTCAAATATCCCTAAATAATAGGAGCATCAATCAAACATGTCTGAAAGACCCTGAATGAAAACCAAATGTAGAAATTCTGTGAATCAAAGTCAAGCCAAGCTCCATTATGACCCTCGATCCATCATATTAGCCTATGAAGGTCGCATAATAAGCTAATCATCAAGCCTGTCAATGTCCACGAAAAAGGGGACATGACAATCCGCCCCTCCAAAAATTGCTTGTCCCCAAGCAATCTCAGAACAATGAACTACTCAATCCACTTGGATCCCAAATGTAGTTATGCTCTGCACTACTGTGAATCAATGCAAGTACCTGTAACATCAACAGAAGTAGAACAAAGAGGAACCCATAATCAAATTGGCAAACACAACTCAACCAATCTCTAAAATCACAACTACCCTAGATGTGTCGATACTGTAGACTGTGTACTTGGCAACTGCAAATTCCATCTACAAAAGATGGTGCCAATCCATCCCATAACTGATCTCGCTGTAAAGGCGGCACAACCAACTATACCACACTATCATCTGTATGAGAATAATCAATATGGAGATTCAACTCCTCTGGTATTCAAAACTCCTCAAAATTAGGTACTCCCAAATCCTGAATATGAGTGTGAGCCTCAACCACATGGTCCTCATCATCAGCTACAAAAACATACTCATCAGCAATACTCAATGTACTAACCTCTGAGTATACCTCCACACTCTGAATGCAAGCATCAGGCTCATCCTCACTGTCTAACACCTGTGCTGAACTCACCTGAAGACAAAACTCATCCACAACATCCTCAACTACCCCTACCGGTGAAGATAATGCAGATAAATCATTACCTGAAGATGTGTTAATATCACCCTGTACTGGATCAGCATAACTGTCAAACTCATCATGCAAGTGGCTGCATGTCATAGGGAAAGCACTACGATCCTTGGGCCTATTAATTAAATTCTTTAACCACATGCAAGCTCTAGGTGAGACATTTCTCCCTTTTGTCCAGACATACCATAAATCTTCTGCCAAGAGTTTGGAAATTTTATCCTCGTCCTCAAACAAGATTGTGAACATAATAGAGTGCATTGATGCCAATATATTGCTAGAATGAAACTCATCTAAAATATTCCAAAATATTTTAAACATCATGCGAATTTCACCAATACAACGTACTAACATCATAATGTTTTCAAATCCATACCTTGCAAATGTTTCAAGTAATCTTGCCCTCCTTGAGAAATGAGGGTCTCTAATGTTATCCAACTTTTCGAAACTTTTTACCATGGCATAAAGTACCTCTCTCATAATCTGATCATCATGAAAATCAAAGCCAGCTATGATCCTCATCATTTCACTAATGCAAGAGAGAGTTGCAAGTCTTACCACCTCATCATGATGTCTCAATAATCGGGGCTTCACCAACGAATCAAACGCTGGAAATAACGTTGTTTTCATCTCATAAGTATTTGAATGCTCAACCTTGCCTAAATAAGTGTCCAACTCCTCCAAAATTTTTAGAGTGTCATCTGCTTGCTGAAATGGATGATCTAATTTCTTCTTTGCATTGTGCATGCGTTCTTCCAAATCTTTGACTCCTCTTAGAGCCATACTGATAATCGAATTGAACCTGGAACTACCCAACAGGATGGCAAGACATTAGTTTTGATGTGCCCAATAGGATGGCAGGAATTTAGCTCTGATACCACTGTAATATCCCTTACCAATAGAGATATATGAAAGACACAAAACTATGATACCAAAGACCAAAGCTCTGATACTACTATAATATCCCCTACCAATAGAGATATATGAAAGACACAAAACTATGATACCTAAGACCAAAGCTCTGATACCACTATGATGTCCCTTACTTAGGGGCTCCTTTTTTCTACACCATCAAAGATCTCATCACTTGTTCTTCTGGACGATTACACAATTGAGTCTCTGTTATACAAATAAAAGAATATTAAAATTTGATCTTAAAACCCTGGATTTTGCTAATCTGGAAGTGAAATCTGGATTCTGGAAGGTCTCTGCTTTTCTGTGTCGACACACAGACGCCGTCGTCGGTTGGTATCTCGCCGACGTCGGTCACTGTTGGTCGGCTTTCTACCGACGTCGATCTTCAGTCGACCAATGTCGGTCACTGGAAGCTCTTTGTCTGCCGAGGTCGGTGCCTGAGCGGATCTGTACGGACCTATACGGGCTTAGTACGGCCGCCAACCTGTCTATTCTTAACCCCTGATAGCTGAACAACCTGATCTCAAGAATATACGATTCTAACACAACAAATCTATATCTGTATAACTTATTGGATCAAAACTAAATTAAGAAATACCTGTAATACTGTGATAACTTCTGAGTGAAGTTATCTCTCAACCCTGGAATTCTGTGATAACTTTTGGATGAAGCTATCTCTCAAATCTGTACCTCTGTGATAACTTCTGGATGAAGCTATCTCACACTTTGGCAATAAATTAGCTGATATTTCACAGCCTCTAAATCGCACACAATGAAGAGTTGATGTTCTCCACTGCAATAATATTTGATTAAATCAATCAAATATTAATATCTCCCTCAATATACGTCGGATCCTCAAACCGATCGAAGCAGGTGAATCAGGGAGTGATTCCGCATATGACCACACAAAAATAAAGGTGCTCCGCTGCGTGTCAAATATCCCTAAATAATAGGAGCATCAATCAAACATGTCTAAAAGACCCTGAATGAAAACCAAATGTAGAAATTCTGTGAATCAAAGTCAAGCCAAGCTCCATTATGACCCTCGATCCATCATATTAGCCTACGAAGGTCGCATAATAAGCTAATCATCAAGCCTGTCAATGTCCATGAAAAAGGGGACATGACAGCATGCTACTTTAGAAGTTGTATGCAACTTCCTCAAAGAGAATATCATTTACAGGTTTGGAGTTTTGATTAAAATTATTACTAATAATGTATCTTGTTTCACCTCTAAAGATATTACACAATTCTATTTCCATTATCGAATTATACTCTCTTACTCTTCTGATTATTTTCCACAAGGGAATGGACAAGCTAAATTTAGCAATAAGAACCTAGTAACTATCATCAAGAAGCTACCAGATGAAAATCAAAGGACATGGAACAAAGCATTTGTTGATGCTCTATGGGTAGACAAAATCACACGAAAGAGGGCAATTGGTATGTCTCCTTTTCAACTTCTTTATGGTATCAATGCTGAGATACCAATCACCTTAGAATTGCCAGCCTTGAAATTGGCAAAGGCAATTGAAGATTAGACATATGAAAGCTCTCTTGATAAAAGAATCATGTATCCAACTGAGCTGAAGGAATAGAGAACCATGGTGGTGGATAAAATTGCTGCTCATCAAAGTCTGGTAAAGAAACTCTTTGACCAGAAGGCTAAAAATCATGATTTCCAGATTGGGGATCAAGTCTTGATATGGGACAAAAGGAGAGAACCAAAGGGGATGCATGGAATGTTTGACTCCCTTTAGAGAAGCCCATTTATAATTCATCAATGCATTGGTGAAAATAACTTTTTATTGAAATATCAAGATGGCACACTCTTTTCTCTACCTCACAATGGGCAGCATCTGAAACACTCCAACTCTTGAAGTATCAAATCATTGCATCTATATATATGTATATTTGTATAGTTTTTAATTGTATTTTTTTTTTTGTTTTCTTTTTTGATGCCTTTCATTTCTAAGTAGCATGACTTGATAGCCCAATGGTACACGTGAAGACACTGGAGGTTCTGGATTTTACTCCCTTCAATTCATTTTATAATTGATAGAAGTTCTCCAACTGGAGCCAACTGTTGTCCCCCAAAAATATCACTCATTTTTGGGACAACATTTGAATTATTTTGGTCCTATAGACCAAAATTATTTCTTCCCTTTTCAAAATTTGTCTTGGGCATTTAAATTCCTCATTTTTCAATCTTCTCATAAATCTATGGACTTTGTAGGCTTGAATCTATGGACTCTACAGGAAAAGAAAATCTATCAAATCTGTAGGCCAAGTTTAATGGGCTTCACAGGTTGAAATCTATAGACTCTTTCAAGGTTAGAGAAAACTATGGACTTGGTTTCTATAGACTTTATCAGCAGGTTCATTTCTATAAGTTCAAAGACTTCTATAGGTGGGTTCAACCAAAAGAATTAATTTCTAACACCTGGTCATTTTTGGGATTATTTTAGTGCCTTGGTTCAATCAAAAATATTCATCGACAAGCATTTGAGAAAATAAGACTTGAACCATTGAACATTGAACCACTTTGGTTCAAAGGTTCAATGAGTTCAAATTTCAATAGGTTCAACACTTTTAGTTCAATGGTGGGTTCAATCAAAGGAATAATTCAATGGCTTGGTTCAACCAAGCAGTTCAACACTTTGTTTCACTCATGTGGTTCATCTGCTTTGTTTCAATGTTTTGGTTCATCCTTTAGGTCAATCAAATTGTTTGTTAGTCGGTGCAAGGGTTCATTTGAACTGTTGAACCAAAGCTTGGTTCAACGGTTAGTTCAATGTCTTTTGGTTCAAAGGTAGGTTCAAACAAATGGTTCAAAGGCAGGTTCAATCAAGTAGTTCAATTCTTAGTTCATATGTTTGGTTCAAAGGCTTGGTTCATTCAATTGGTTCATCAGCTTGAACCATCAGCTTGAACCATTTTGGTTCAAAGCTTGGTTCATCAATTTGGTTCAACCAAGCGGTTCAATGCTTTGGTTCAATCAAACGATTCAACGGCTTGGTTCAACCAAGTGGTTCACTATGATGGTTCAAAGGAGCGGTTCAATGCAAAAGTTCAAAGAGCCTCTCGAAGGACAAGTGCCCTTGTAGAGGGCACTTGGTCAACAAAAGTACCCTTTAGAAGGGTCATTTTCAAAGAAGGCCGCAAAGGTAATTCTTTCAAATTTTGTTTAAAGAATTCAAAAAAGACTAAGGCAAGAAGCAATTCCTTCAGACTTTTTGTCTAAAGGAATTCTTTCAGACAAAAAGTTTGAAGGAATTTGGGAAAGCGACTGTGGGAAGAAAACTCGAAGGAAATTCTCAAAGCCAAAAGAACAAAGGAACAATTTCATGGAATTTTTGTCTGTGAGAAATTTCCATAGATAATTTGTCTATGGGAAAATACGCACAGAGAAAGCCTAGGGAATTTTTCCACAAAGTTTTTATTCACGGGAAAATGCTCGCGAAAAAGCCTGGGGAAAATGCCCATAGGGATTATTCGCAAGAAGTGTCCATGAGAGACTGCCAAAGCTTGAAGGCCATTCAAATACTACCCAAAGGGTAGATACCCTTGCGGAGGGCTCTTGCCAACCCAAAATGGATCATTTCTAAAGGCCTAAAAGGGCAGGTTCTTTCCAGGAAAGTGACAAATAGAAAAGCTAAAGAAGGACCAAGGGGTGATGCACCTGAAGACGTCAAATTCAAGAGAGAAAAATAGCCATTGAAATTGTGGTGATGGGTGCATGAACATCAATTTCAAATCTCATAAAATAGTCGTTGATCCTTGTAATCTACAGACCTGAATGCATTCACAGGGTTTAAGGCCAAGACTAGTAAAAAGTGAGGAAGGAATAGAACAACAAATTGAATCCAAGACCTGATTCAATTAACCAAAAAAAGAGGAATGATGAAGAAAGATTAGATTTCCAGGTGGACATTGGAAGTTGCAAACTTTCAATAGCGCAACTTGTTTCTCTACATTGAGAAAAAAAATGGGTAGATGCCCCTAAATTCCAGCCTGTCTTCTTAATAAATTTCAATGTAACATGATGTGTTACTATTCTCGAGTCCTTCTTTAAGAGGCTATATAAGGGACTATCTTTTATTGTAAATTGATCTCTTTTTGACAATCAGAAAGAAACTATGTCGAAATTGAAAGGCATTACTGAGACTTTGAGCTCTATTTTTTGATCATATTTTGTTATTGGAATAAGAAAGCAAGTGATTTTTTAGACTTTGTGCTATGATATCTTTGTTGGTGAGGAAACTATTCTTATGTCTTTTTCCTTAATATATCTTCTGTTCCTTTAATTCAACAAGTAGAATTAGTGAAAGTAGTCAGGAAGGTGTCCTAAAGAGTCAACTGTGGAGAGACTTTGTGCCCCCATAATTTCCTTTAGTGTGTTTTCTTTTCATTTCTGTGTAAAGGACCTTGGGATGACTTTGTGCCCTCATTGTCCTTCGTATCTTAATCTTGAGCAATTTAGGTGGAGACTTTGTGCTGCATCTTGATTTGCTGATTTTATGTCCTTTGCTACATTTTACTTTTACTACCTGGAGTATTCTTGTGGCTTGTTGATTAGTACTTCTAAAAGAAGAGGATTGCTTTTTGTCATTTCCCTTGAGTATTATTTTATATATATATATATATATATATATATATATATATATATATAGGGAACCTCCCCTTGATGAGAGGAGAGATCAGTCCCCTTCTAATGTGGTAAACCTACACATTTGGATGACTAATCTTCCTACTTTGGTTGATCAGACCTATTTTGTTTATCAGTACACTGATTGACAAAATATTCAACCAACACCTTATACAAATAATCTAATTGAGTATGAAGCTTGATTCTTGGGTTAAAATTTGGAAACAAACATAAGGTTAAGGAATTTCTAGTTTATGGTGACTCAAAGCTAGTAGTCAATCAAAGAGTAAATATTAGTGAAAATTATCATATCTCAAGAGGTATGAGTTTAGAGTCTGAGATTTACTTGAGTATTTTAATAATTTTAATATTATTTCCATCCGTAGGGAAGAAAACAAATCTACTGATGAGCTTACCTTAGCTGCATTCAACCTTATGCCAAACCATGACTCCCCAAACCTTAGTATTGAGTTGGTCCCATGTTCCTTAGTGCCTAATAATGTCAACCACTTGCAAGTATTCAATGATGATCAGTAGATCATAGATTTCTTGACTATTTTAGGAGTATTTGAGGGTCACATTATTGATGAAGCTAGTCTCCTTAATGATGAAGTCATTGAAAGAAAACCTGAAGACAAAGTCATTCTATTGAATGACAATAAGAATCCCAAAGTCTTGATAGTCTTGGAGAGACTCTTTGATTTTGATAAACTAGTTGAGGCTACCAAGACTCCCAAAGTAAGTGGGAAGGATTACAATGTAATTGATATTGGATTTCAAGGTTAACCTTAGCTTGTTAGCATTGGTACATCATATACAAGTATGGAAAATAAAATATCCAAAGAAATGCTAACTAAATATGAAGATATCATAGCATGGTCCTTTGATGACCTAATGATCTTTGATCCTAAGGTTATAACTCACACCATAACTTTAAAATATAATTGAAAACCTCTCACACAAAATTAGAGGCCTATCAACCCGGTCTTAGTTACACTAAACTACAAAGAGGTCAAGAAGCTCTTAGATGCCAGGATTGTATTTTCCATTAGAAATTGGACTTAAGTTGCTAATTTAGTCCTAGTTTATAATAAAAATGGTGAAATTAGGCTATGTATTGATTTTAGAAACCTAAATAGGGCATGTAAGAAAGATAATTAGCCCCTACCTAATCTTGACCAAGTAATACATAGCATTTATGGTTCTGCCATGATATCCTTTCTTGATGGTTTTTTAGGGGATAACTAAGTGCTAGTGAATCAAGAAGATAGGATGAAGACTACTTTTACTACTAAGTGGGGCATGTTTGCCTATAAGAGAATGCTTTTTGGATTGATAAATGTATGGGTAACTTTCTAAAGGGCCATGGATCATGATTTCCAAGGTTTAGTAGGTAAGTGCACTATTATATACATGGATAATTTGACTGTATTTTTTGAGAATAGGGAGGACCACATCATGCATTTACAACATGTATTTGAAATATGTAAAAGGCATGGGATTTTTCTCAACCCAAATAAAATCATTTTCTATGTTACTAAGGGAAAACTATTAGGACATGTTATCACTAAGGAGGGAATATCTATAGACCTAGATAGATTAGATGTTATATCAAAAATAGAGACTTCTAATAGTAGGAAAGAATTGAAGTCATTCTTTATAAAAATTATTTTTTTAAGAAAGTTTATTTCTGGTTTTGTAAAAAAATTCAAGCCATGGAATGATATGCTAAAGAAAGATGTCAAACTAACTTAGAACAAAGAAAACCAAGAAGGATTTTAAAGACATCAAGGAGGTAATTAGACAAGCTCTAGTATTGATAAGTCCAAACTTTTCCAAATATTTTTACCTTTATTCTTTTGCTTCTAATCATACTATTGCTATAGTCTTAACTCAAAAATTTGATGGATGTGATCATCTAATTGCTTTGATAAGTATAAATATTAAAGATGTTGAGTTAAATTATTCTTTAATTGAGAAATAAGTGTGTGCATTAGTTAAGGTGGTAAATAAATTAAGGCACTACATTCTTAGGAATAAGGTGCATCCAATCTTACCAAAACCTACCACCAAGCTCATGCTAAGTCAAAATGAGCTAGGAGAAAGGAGAGGTAAGTGGATGTCTATTCTTCAAGAATATGACATTGTAATGAAGACTAAAAAATTGGTAAGGTGTCAAGGTATAATTCAATTTATTGTCAATACTAACCCCAAGCTAAGTGTCATATAGGTTTAATAATAATTTTTTTAGTTCAATGATTGGTGTGATCCAACAATAAATGGTACTTGTCATATATGGTTGACCAAGGAGCAAAGAAGAGCCTTAAGACTCAAGGCAACCCACTACCTGATTAAAGATAGAGTGTTATAGAGTAAAAAATTTGAAGGAATTTACTTGAGGTGTGTATCTAAAAAAGAAGCAGCTAAAATCATGAGCACTTTTCATGAGAATCTGGGAAGTGGACATCCATCTAGAAGGACAATAACTCATAAAATACTTAGAGATAGTTACTATTGGCCTACAATATGCAAGGATGCCCATAGTCATGTAGGGTAGTGCCATTCATGTAAAGTATTTAGCATAAAAGAGCCCAAGGTAATCATGCCATTACAACTAATTATGGTAGATAAACCTTTTACTCAGTGGGAACTAGATTTTGTGGGGGTAATCAACCCTAATTCATTATAATGTCATAAATATGTTCTAACTATTACTGACTAGTGCACCAAATGGACTAAGGTAGTTGTAACTAAATAGTGTAAGACTAAAGAAGTGATCAATTTTTTAGAAGAAAACATATGCACCAGGTTTGGGACACCTAAGTTTCTAGTTTGTGATAATGGATCTACTTTTATATCCATAGAGATGAGAGAATGGGCATATGATAATAACATCCTTCTCAAGTTCTCATTCAACCATTATCCTCAAGGTAATAGAGTATCTAAATTGAATAATAAGAACTTGTTGGAGGCAATAAAGAAGTCTATAGTAGACAAGCCTAGGACATAACATAAGCTACTTAAGTATGCATTTTGGGTAGATATAATTAGATTCAATCAAGCTTTCAAGTCATCTCCATTCATGCAAGTGTATGGCTAAGAGCCCATATTTCCCATCACCCTCAAGTTACCAAAATATAAGTTCATGCCATAATACATAGAGAATGATGAGGAAATGGTAAACTCAAGGTTTCTTAATATTATCCAGATGGAATATGCACAAGAAGAGGTTTTTACTAATTTTAGTAGGCACCAAACCATAGTGAAGAGGTGGTTTGATAAGATATCAAAGATAAAGGTGTGTAAGTATGGAGACTTATTTCTTCTTTGGGACAAGGCATCCAAGCTTAAAGGTAAACATGGGAAGTTCACACCTTTATGGATAGGTCCCTACCATATTAATGAGATACTTTAAGATAACACCTTAAAGATGAAAGACCTACAAGGAGTAGAGTTCACACTATCCACCAATGGGAAATACCTTAAGCACTAACTTTTTACTGCTCCCCCTGGGGTATTCATGGAGTAAATTGTAAGGATAGTTAGAGTTAGTGTAGGTGGGCTAGCTTAGTTTCTTTGTATTTTTGCCCTGTCCCTTGTTTGTCCAAAAGTTTATATATTTTTTTTACTTTTCCTTTGCTTTATACTTTATGTTTGTGTTTTTGCTTTCTCTACTCTATTCCTAGCTTGTAATAAGTCCTTTTGGACAACCTTCAACTCAAAGTTCACTTAAATACTCAATAAATCCATAGATTATAAATGTAGGTATGAATCTTAAGCATATGTTAGCCCTGGGTTTGAAATAGGAGCTTAATCTTATAATTTTTAGAAACTAGTAAGGACTAGTGGATAGGTTAACTATTCCATAAGACTTTTAACATTGTTTTGATCTAAACTTGGTTTTAAGAAGAATTGTACATATAGGATGAAATCTTAAATTATTTAAACATAGTCATGTTTTCAATCAACATACATCCTTCCTTGGGATAAAAGATGCAACCATAGGTTATTGTCTGAAGATCAAACAATTAACCAAATCATAAACATGGCTAACCTAGATCCCAACCTTTTCTAGAAAACTAAAAATGATCTAAAAAATACAAAAATAAGAGATTATTACAAAATCAAACTATTTTCAAGCAAAGGTGATTATGGTAATCTCCACTAAGATTATAGATGCCTAGCTGGCAATGGAGCAAGGTCTTGAGTAGATCCAAAGTCATATATTTGAGGGATATGGATGCTTAGCTAGAAGTAGAGCAATGCCCAAGCCATCTCTAGGTTAAAAAATGGTTTTTAATGGATATCTAAACATGTTGTAAGTCAATGTTAATGGTTAAAGTCATGAATTCTAGAAGTTGTTACCTAAATCTCATGGAAAATAGTAAGTGGAATCAAATCACACACTCATCATGGCTAGGTTTTGATATTTGATCCTAATTATGTAGGTATAAGAATTTTTTAACCATAAACTGGTCTTGTTAATGGTACTGTTCAAGTGACATAGGTAATATAGTTATTTATTTAAACCAAAATATTTTAATTCTAATATATTGCTATGTTTCCCCTAGAAGTCATCATTTGTTGAGGTCAACATACCTCACATATCTAAAAAAATGGGGACCCTTGTGTTAACTTGTGTAAATTTGTACCTTATAATTGAAAAGTCACTTGATCAGAGTATCACTAGCATGTCTTCACATTATTTGTATTTGAAGATCATCTACACCATTATTTTCTTCGATTAATTATTCATGGCTCTAGTTTAACCTTGTTTGAGTTTACTAACATTGGATCTTCTTATTTTAGATTATAGGTTTAATGGGGTTCATTTAAAACAGACAATGTATGGGGTTCATAATTTTATGGTTTTATCTCAGTTTGGTCTTCTACTAGCCTTTGGTCTATAGAAAGTAAAATTAAATCCATGTTTAAATATTCTTGAAACCCTCATTCAAAAAACCCTAGCACAGGTTCTTTTGGACCAAATTCAAAATTGATAGGAATAATTTATGCAAGAACACTTTAAAAATGCTATGGACCTAGCATAATTTTTATACTAAGTCTTGGTCATATTTTTAAAACACAACCTAACCTTAGTCTAAAAATTATATGTTTGATCCCTTTATGTCCCTAGCCCCTTATTCCCATTTACCGTATCATGGTCTAAGTTTACCATGGTAGGGTCCTTTTATTCTATTCCTAAGCTTGGTCTGAATAATGCATGGTCCTTTTATTATAACTTATACTAAAATATTATTCCTAAAGTCTCATTCATGTTCATTAACATAGAAAAGACCCTAGTCTTATGATTTTATCCTAAGTTCCATATACCTCTAAGTCATAACTTAAACATTGTGCTTGTCTATAGGATGAACAAATTGTGTTTACTCTAGAAATGTCAATCGGACAGTTCAAGATGGGCCCAATGAGCCAAGGATTATAATCCATGTGATGAATCTCACTTGATCCCATGGATCAAGTGAGATGATCCTCATTCACTTGGATGGCCAATATCCAAAGATACAAAATCAAGATTAAGACTAACCTTTTTATTATATAAAATTAGCATAATATTTTACACTAAGGTTTTAATTGTATTTTTTAATAAAATAAAACCTTAAGATAAAAGCTTATGACATAACTTTTGTTCAAAGGGTCCTATTGTTAAAAACCTACCTTATAGCTTTTACCCTAAATTTTTGGCATATTTATTAGTACAATATAATCTTAGGTTAAAATCCTTATGTTAAGTCCTTTAATTATTAGTCATGGGGTCCCATTTTTATTATGTTCTAGGCTTAGCTTAAACATTTTAGCCTAATGTTTATTTCATGTTTATTAACATGAAATAAAACCATGGTCTAAAGTATTTAACATAAGTTCTTTGTGTCCTAACCCTTACTTAAACATTATGCATCTTTTCAAGATCAATGATCCATGTTTGATCAGATGAGATTAATTAAACAACATGGGATGAGTCAAAACTTCAAACAAGGACTAGGATGAGCGAGAGTGTGATAAGTGTCACCTTCTTAGTAAAATAATTTTGAGTAGCCAATGGTGATACATTCCTTGAATCTTGATTCATCAATCCACATTTTTTAGATGATGATGATGATGATGATGATTAGATGGTGTAGGATGAGGGTAGACATTTCAATGGACCTTTGAGTAAAATTGATACCTCCATGTGGTGAGAATGCATTAAATAGAAAGACTAATAAGGTACAAAGCTCAAAAGGCACATGGGAATACCAAGTGGCATAACCTTAGTGCATAATATAGATTAAAGCTCTGCATCTTCCTAATATCAATGGTTTACATTGATTCATACCCATCAAATCTAATGGTACCTAATCAACATTGAAAATTTAAAGACCCTACAAGCAAACTTGAGATGGCCACATGGAGAAAGTGCATGAGCTTACATAACTGATAAGGTACAAAGCCTAGAAGGCCCATGGGACTACTAAGTGGAACAACCTTAGAGATAAATACATATAGTGACCAATGTAATTCAACAAAAGGGATCAAGATCAACAACATGCATTGCTCCATGTAAGGAGATATGATGGTGTAAAATAAAAGAATTTTTTTCAAAAGGCAACAATCAATTTTTAAACATTAATGAGAAAGATTAACATAAAAATCCCACATAGATGCCATGGTCATGCCAAATAGATATAAAATGAAAAATTTTAAGAACTTATGGGCTTAGAAATGTCAAAGGTATAAATACAAGGATATAAATGAAACATAAGGTACAGAGATCACTTAAGTGAAAATAGTTATCACCATTAAAGCTCATATAGGACCTATAAAAAATATATAACATTTATAAAATCCCTAATTTGATGTGTCTATGATATTGAATCATCACTTGAGAAAGTGAAAATTGATTCATAATCAAACCATAAACCTCTAAGGATCACTTTATCAAGTTCATAGTTATGGTAGCTCAAAGAAAGAAAATATGTGGAACTATATCTAACTTTAGATGTGGAGGGGAGGATCTTTAGGGACACATAGTTTGATGCAATGGATCTCAACATAGGGAACAACAACTGGTCCCAACTATTCTGGGCAATCCAAGAGTAACCAATAATTTCTAGAGATGAGGGAAGAACTTTTCCATGAAAAGGAGGTATTATGATAGTGTGGCCATCTAGATTATCAATATTCATTTTTATATAGCCAAACTAGAGGTACAACATTACATTGATGTTATCTCTCCCATATTTAAAGACTACAAAATTTATAAAGGCATGATAGTTCATGAATTTAACTTTAGGAAGGTTGCATATATTTCTCATTTAGACTTTGATAATTATTATAAGCTACCTAAGCCCCAAATAAAAATGATCACCATAAATAATTTGGATAAGAAAAATAACCTAAAGAACATCCTTACCTCATGGTTGTAATTTAGGAATCAAGTATTCTCAAACTTCAATGGTAACATCCCATCAGCCAATTTAGACCTAGGATCTAGATGATTATGACCTTGATGAATAATCTATGTGAAAATTAGACCACCTCCTATATGGATTCAATCTGGGTACCCTTGATGTATTTATGTTTGAGAGGGAGTTCACCCCTCCTCTTGGTGAAGTTATTAGCACCTATATGAGTAGACAATTATATAAAATAAAGAAGACCAAGAGTTAGTTTTATATGATGTCATACTTTCTAGATTCCCTAATTTCCACCACCAAGATTCCTAGCATTAAAGAGTAGTCACCTAAGGGAACATAGATAGACACCAAATATTATTCAAAATTGCACTTTTTTAAATATAGAGATCACATAGAATTCATATGTGATAGTGTCTATCCAGCTTTAGTAGAGTCCATCATAGGGATCCCAATGATGAGGGTCAACCCTCTAAATAATAATATTGTGGAAGCCATGGGAGATATATGGCTCTATCCTGATTACGCACTAATCAAAATTTAAGGATCCCTAGACCAACCCCTTAGGTTACCAATTCATATGCCAATCAAGCTAATAGAGTAGGAAGTGGCCTATCAGATATACAATGGGGTAGATGGCTTATGTAAAACCAAGAGGAAGTTATTGCTTCATATCCTACCCATAACTATTATAAGGACTATGTTTGAACAATGGGATAATATAGAGGTTACCTCTAGACATAGAAGCTCATTCAATTTGCAACTTGATGAGCTAAGACATTGGGACCCATATGAAAGGGTTGAGAAACATTTAAAGGAAAAGGGGAACAATATGAATTATGATCATCAACATAGACCTTATGAACCTATGTACACTAAGGCCTCTTATTTTAATGAAATCTTGGGGAGATTGAATAAATTAAATATCAAACTAGAGGATAGATTAATAAGAGAGGACAAGATAAGTGAGGATATATGGTAAATATAACCTAGACAGTACCATTTACTACCAAGTCCATCTTTTAGACCCCCTCCATCATAGTCATAGATAAAAATAAAAAGTCCTAAAGTAAAATTTAGGTTGAGGCCAGAGGAAAGAAGACCTAATGAGATGGCATCATCTTTATCCCAACTTGTATAACTAGGATCATAGGTTGAAACATTTGATATTATAGTATTGGATCCTAAAGATATTGGCTAGTGACTCTAAATTAGATGAAGAAGAAGATCAAGCTAAGGAGACAAATAAAGATAAGGGGAAATAAGTAACATTAGACTTAGTCCCTATGAATACCCCACCAAAGAGAAAATTTGAGCTAGCTTTAGTTCTAGTAGGAGGCAAGAAGCATAAGTTGACCTTCACTTATCCTTTGAGTGAGGTCAATATTTTCAATGATGAAAACCTAATTCATGGTCTAACCATTCTTGAATGGTTTATGTATGGAAAGTTTCAGAAGATTCCTGCCATGCAACATCCTTAGGCCATTGCAAAATCTATCAACATCACTGTGCATGATGAGCTTAAGCCATGGATTATGTCTTTAAAAAAGTAATAAGAACAAAGGATGATAGCTCCAAGAGAGATATAGACACACAAATAGAAAATCTATAACCTCCAAAAGTGACTTAATCATTAGTGGGAATTTAATTTAATCCATAGATTTCCATTCTATAAAGAGTTATTAAAAATAAGGCCATAGTTAGAGGTGAGGAATTCACCTTCTAAATGATAGAGCCATTCATAGGTCTGATCCCTATTCAAGGCCAAAATTAAAGAGAAGATAGGTTATTCAATAAAAATATCCTTGATATATCTTAGGCCCAATATCAATAGTTATAAACCATGCTCAAGGGCCTCTTACAACAAAATAAGAATCTGAAGAAAGTTTTTGTCTTATCAATCCATAAATATAGATTCAAAAAGTTTCAGGACAACATAACTAACTTGTTCAATTCGTTGAAGTTAGCTAAAAATAGGTAAGGAGTAATAGAGAATAAATTCACTAAGGTGAAAGACTTAATCAAGGCCTTGACCAAGAACCTAGTCACTAACTTTAGTACTTTTAGCCTAACAAATTTGTATATAGATATGGCCATATTGGTAGACAAGATTCAAGACCTAAGCAACTAGTCCAAACAAATAGAGTGCATGGCCAAGGAATTCAAATAATAGGAAGGTGGAATGTTACATATCTTAGATAGTTTGACTAAGGAACCTAAATACCTTAGCTCATTAAGTCTTATAATTGATGAAGATTTCAAGCACAAGACATTTCAATTTTTTGTAGGAGGTGAGAAGCTAGTGGCAAGGCCAAACAATAGACAACAACAAGAGGATCATGGGTTCACTTCTATCATTTGAAGAGAAAATTGGATATGGCATGGGAATCAAGAAATAAATAGAGAAACTTGAGAAGGAGTGCAGGGACCTAGAAGATCATGGAAAGGAGATATTCTTGAATCTTGTTGTTGACCTCTAGTTCATCAATGAGCAACAGTATAGGATGAATATTAATCAATGAAAATAGGGAATTACATCAACATAGGGACCTAAATTTAGTTAGGAATATTATTTTTTTAGAAATTTTTAATAATTTGAAAATGGAATATTCTTTTTTGTAAATGCATGTGTAATTTGTAAGCACATTGCCTATAGGTTTGTCCACTTGGAAAAGTTTACTGTATTCTAATATTTTTTTAGAAAGGACAATTGTCCTTACACTTATACACTTTTAATTGAATATGACTAACCGACATACTTCCTTGCATTCTATAAAAGGAGTATTGTCATTTGTAAAGGATGGAGGGAGTTTTTGAGCCAAAAACTTGTGTACAATTTTGAGTAATTAATACAAGAAAGGAATTATTAAAATATTGTCAACATTCATTTGTGTCATTTGTTATCATAGTTTATATCTCACTTACTTATTAATATTTCAAGATTTGAAGGGTTCATATGAATTTTTCATGTGCATATTTTAATTTTAGAGTTGTTAACTTGTGCCAATGCTAGGTTGATTGAAAGTTACTAGATTCATTTTGTTTCCTTTACTCTTCTTATATTTTGGATAATGTCATTTGTTTGTAGGGTAAATCTTTAAAGTTAACTTAGTTCTTATTTGCAGTTTTTTCATTCTTTAGATGTTTGCCTAATGTTAGTAGGGTTTGAGCTCATGATATTTAATATTATACTTTGGCTAAGTGTATTATTGGAAGATATTTGAAATTTGTCATGATGTTTGCGATAAATAACATCTCTTTTTTGCTTTACCCTTCCATTTGCTCCTTTTTTAACCAAACCAATCTAGCTTAATTACCATTATAAATATTCATTTTAGATTAGTCTTTAGATTAGAGTTTGATCATAATTCACTAATATTATCTAAGACTGATTCATTATTTTCAAAGATATAGGCCAATGTGAATCCCAACCACCAAAATTTAAAAATATTGTGAAACATTCCACTTACTTTGCCTCTATTCCATCATTAGATAATAGGATTATCACAACCTACAACTCATGCACTGAATTATTTAAATTTTAAAATGATAAGTGTTCTTTAAACACTCTGATCATCTATGATACCTATTAAGGCATCAACATATGCCTAGGGTCATCCTAAGACACCTTTATATGACTTAGATTTTCTATGGATTTCTAAATCCGGATATATCAATCTAGTATCTATGGTGGACATTGTCAATATTCTAGGTATATCTAGTGTAAATATAATGATATTTTTAAACCATCATTATAGAACCAAATAAACACTTATTGATGTGGGTTTTATTCACACTAAGGAACCTTATAAGGTATTTTATATGTTTTAAGATCAATGAATGAATATTAACTCAAGGCACAAGGTTTAGGCTATTGAGTTCTACAAACAACCTAGTGGTGGAATAGTGGTGAGTGGAGTAGTTATTTACTTTAGATGATTTGGATATGACATGATTATAGATATGCATGAGATGATAAGATTGATGATGGATATAACCTAAGGTGGGTCTAATTAAAATAAACTCAAAAAGAAAGGTAAGGTATGAAATAAGGTTTGAAGATCAAATAAGATGAAACCTTTATAAGTTGGATATTTCACTAAAGGATGAACAATATATTAGGAACCAATGTTTATTTCAAGACACTATAAGTACACAATAAATAAAACATTTTTAAGAGTCAAAATAAATAAGAATAAAATGAACTTTAGCATATATAATCAAAGATACTATGTTTGTGAAATTACAATTACACACCTACAAAGGGAGATTATGATTATTACACAAAAGATTTCAAATTATCAATAAAAAATAATTGTATTAGAAGAATAATCATGCAAAACCAAAAGACTAATTTATTAGTTTGATGGAAATTCTTACAAGATTCACAAGTTTGAAGAATAATAAGATCTGGACATTAATACCAATTGTAGGACAATCCTCAATATTTACTTTTAACCTTAATATCCAAAATTATCCTCCCTTTGGGATAGGGGGGAGACAAGTATATATAATGTTGGGATGGGGATGTCTCATCTTTCAAGAATATTCTAAATTTACATGTCCAACTATAAAACTATGTGTTAAAAATTCATGCATGGCATGAATGTGTACAATGTGATTATAAATAGTCTTTTAACATAAGAATTATGAAAATAGTAAGGTCTAAAATAGACTTATATTACAACTATAGCATGCACTCATATAAAAAATTGTTTATGATGTGGTAACACTTTGACGTGGAACTTACATGCTTTTTGAATTTTATGAGGCTATAATTGTAACTTGAGCTACAAATTGAGTGGCACTATTATTGTTGTAATCACTTAAAAGTGCTATTTGGATGCTAAGCATGTTGCTTGAGATATCTTATTCTTAGCTTATCCCTAGATCTATCCTAGAGCCTTTATCACACTTTTCCAGCCATTATGAAAATGACAAACATCTTCTATTAGCCTAAACATAGTCCCAGGACAACATTACCAAATCTCAACCTAATGTACCCAATAGTCTACCTAGTGGAAATTATCACCACACTAAGGACACTACAACCACATGGTACTAGTGTCCCTAACTCTTTTTAATGGATACTTTTTCAAATGTATGACCCTCTTAAGGTCAGCCTAAGTAAATTTTATTATCTATACAAGATACAAATCTCTATAAATACAAGACTATTTGACCTCTATTCACTATATGGAAAATAGATGCAAAATCCTATCCAAATTAGAAACAAGTTGAGAAAAATTAAGGTATTTGATCCCCATTATACCCTACTTCTACATATAACCATCTACAGCTTCCCCAAGCCTAGATTTCAAAGGTTTCAAATCTAAAACACACTCAAGGCATTCAAGACCACTCTCATTCTAGCATTCACTTACACTTGCACCAAACACTAGGTGGGAGAACTACATTAGACTTAATCTCTCCTTAGAGTATTGGTATGCAGGAAAATCTCTTAGTAATAGGGTGTTGAGGATGTCCAACCTATCCTATTAATGAACACACATTTTTAGTTCATTCCATACTTGTAATGTATATTAGGGTTTACATACTAAATCAATTTTTCTAGGCACAATACATAGTTCTATATTTTATGCATACAAGAACAAAACTACAGAACACAGTTGTAAGTGCTCCCAAAAAATAAGAACATACCTACAAAGAGGAAACTACACCAATATGGTACTATTTTTTAGGTGGGGTGCTATTGTCTAGTGAGAAATTAGATCTTGGGACCTTGTATACAACACTTAGACATATCTAGAACCTATTTTTTATAACCCAAATCATATATGACAATAATTTTCTAGATAAGTCTCTATTTATCCATATTTATTACTATTTTTATAACTACAAAGTAAGTCAAAATCCATAACAAATTAGTGGATAATTATTGCATATTATTTAACTAATTTAAACAACTCATCCCTTTAATCTAACTTAATTATTATACTTTTAAAATAATAAAAGGTTAAATCATTTGGTGAACCTAACTTACTTTGAATATTTCTTTAAACCCTAGTTTGAATGGATCCAATTTTTTGTGTAATGAATTAAGGCTACATACTTCTAATTTTTTAGACAATATAGCTAATTAAATCAATTTCATATTAGGGTTTCAATTTGTTTAGATATCATTTAAATTGGTACAAATAAACCCTAGATTCAAAATACCCTAACCTTAGATTCTCTTAGGGTTTGTATCATTTTTTTCCTATTTTCATTAGCTATTATTAATTTTTCAAATTTCATATATTCTATTTTAGTAGCTCTATTCTAATTTGTTTACTATATGCCCTCTAAAAATATCTCTTCCATTAAGAAGAAGTGATAGACTAGATATTAATCCTATAGATCATATTTAGGTTCCTACTATTTATGTCGATATCATGGACAAGATACCTATTACAAATATAGATATGTATCCTTCACACCCTGATTATATGGATTTTAATGACAATGCATCTGAACATGAATAATACAACTAAGATCAAGATGAGGTACACATTAATAATTAGGACACTCTCCCTCCACTTAACAATAATGACATAATTATGAAAAAAGATGAGGTATTACAAGGATTCATAGATAGAATTTGGGAATATCCCCTTAATCATGCATATATTCTATAATACATATTGGAAATTAATAATAAAATAAACAATGGGCCATATTCAACTCCCATATTTAATAATGTTATTACACCTCTAGTGGGGCAAACCTAGCTGACTCAGTTAACACAACCTAAGATTTTTATTCAACCATTAGTGACATATACACCACTTCTGGCTAGTTTTAAAACTCTAGATGTACAATCCCTTATGCATGAGATTCATAATCTATAATCTAAGTTGTTACATCTTGAGAAAGAAACTACTAAGCCATCACATGCCTTGGATTTTAACATTCTCTTGCATACACCTTTGTTACACCACATAGTGGAAACTCCCTTACCATCGAGTTTCATGGCACCCAAGATTACATTATATGATGGCAAGGGTGACCCAGAGCATCATCTCAAAGCTTTTCACATAGCATGATTGGACTATGTGTCCAATGATTAGCTTATTACAAAATTATTTCCATGTAGTATCAAGGATTATTCCCTATAATAGTTATGTGATTTACCAAATTAATCTATCATATAATTCAATCCTTTAGCTAACATGTTTTAAGAACATTTATCTATCAACATCATTGATAATATATCATATGCACAAGTGGAAAAGTTAAAGAAAAACTTGAATGAGCCTATCATGGATTATGTCTTATGATACAAGATAATATTAGTCAAATTAACTATCCCCATAGAAGATAGAGAGCTTTAGGAAATACTTAAATGAAGTCTTTTACCATCATTTCATGAAGTTATCTTATTCAAGAAGTTTCCTACATTTACTTATTTGTGGCACATAGTCAAGGAAAGATAGGTTAAGTTATTATCAATGGGAAATATCAAGTACACAAATGGATAAAAATAAACTATTAAGAGTTAAAAAAAACCTCCATATAAGGTAAGGGCCATAGAGAATAAAAGTGATCAAAAGGCCATAGTCAATGCAACTTTTCAGCCATTTCCCATATTGGTTTTATTCATTCCTCAATGGAGAGTCTTCACTAATATAACAAAGTCACTATCATGGGTTGTAAAATAGCTCTTGGAATGAAATGTAATCTCTCTCTCTCTCTAATTAAAGAGGTTTATATGACATAGCCTCTTCTAAATAGCTATGATTCAAATGTATTATATGAGTATCAAAGGTTACCAAACCACATGATAAATAGATGCATTAGCCTAAAGCACAAGATACAATGTCTAATTGAGGATAATATTATTGATGTTGGAATACCCAAAAATGCACAAACACCCCCAAAAAAATCTAATGCACTAAATATATTTTTATATTTTTTCCCAAAACATACAACAAATGTGGTAGGGGGAACATTAGGTGTTCACTATACATATTAGGTGCACCCACCACTATATTCTTATCACATAGTTAAGGAGGAGGCACATCCATTTAATAAAATTATTGGAATGTATCACACTATAGTGCCACCTAAACCACTTATCACATTTTTAGATCAAGAGATTATGGATGATGACATAGATTTACATGCAATCTTTATAGAGCATACATAGACCACCATACTATTCAAAGTGTTATGGTTAACAATGGGTTAATCATAAACATGTACACTATGATAGTCTTATAGTATTTAGGTTACATAAAAAATGATATATTCCACACACACACACACAAATATATATATATATATATATATATATATATATATATATATATATATATATAGAGGTTTTATTGGCACATTCATAGATCCATCAAGAAGATTGTACTTTCATTATAGGTTGGACCAATATACATAGCCACTCAATTCCTAGTAATACCTAGTGCAGGTGTATTCAATATATTATTGAGAAATCCATGGTTATAACATATTCAATCCATACCATCTATATTAAACCAATGTATAAAGTATATACATGTTAATTAGGTGTTTAAGGTTGAGGGTGTCCCTTATGAGTATCCTCTACCCATCCCATAGGTAGTTTCAACATAGTTTCTAGCTACAGTTCCAACACAAACACTAGTTACAGTTTTAAAACCCTTAGTAGATATTACATGATTATCAATTACATATAAGAGTAAATATCCTATGAAACATCATGGATTTCACTAGATTCATCAGTGTAGTCCATATCTACTTCTATGGTATATACACATACACATACTTTCCCATGGAGACCATTACTAGAGAGACCCATACATCAAAGATATGTCACAAAATTATATAAGACCTTCCTCTACTCAATTTATTCCCAAATAGATTTTATTGGGTTTTATTTTTTATCAACATAGGGAACCTACCTCACATAAAAATTATTATGGTACTAGATGGGTTCTTAAGACCCTTATTGTTCACATGAAATAATAGTTAGTGACACAACATCATAACTTCACTTCACAGGCAGATTTAAACACATATTAATCCACACGCTAGATTATGGGATCACAATTTCAATTTCACACTATACACATGACCATAGTTCCTTTATTCAACATAGGTCATATTTATATTAAGTCTCCCATGAGACTAATTGGTTAGTATTCTTCCTAATCTTGTACATACTTCCTTTTCTCTCTCACTCCTTCTACATAGTTTATTTTATTATAATTATACATAAATTATATTTATAGAATACAAAAATAATATAACATGTCAAAAACATAAAAACATTCAAATATTACTTATAGAACAATAAATTTATAGATTGTATGCATTGTTATGTTTACATTTATACTACTTATCAAATATTTCATATGCTAGTTGTCTTAGTATAGTTGGTTTTATCATACATAAATGTTTCACTTGTCCTTGTTGAGTGCTTAAAAATTACATAGAAGACTCCAGTCCACTACACTAATCTATACTTGATATCATCTACCCGTTAGGGGAGTATACACTAATCTAGGTTTATTCATTCGATATATATGCCCAATTAGGGGTATCTCATACACAATTGATACTATTAGGTTTTATCCATAAATATTATACATTCCAATTTATGCATTGATATATCTTGTTATTGATCATTAATACTTATTGATCATATTTTAAATTGATTATCACTAGTTAGACTTAGCATATGTACATCTTTGAATTTACATAGATTTGTACTACATAGTTATACATGCTTTCATTTATATTTTCTTAGTTTATAATTTATTGTGTTTCCTATGATTCCTGCATTTTGAGGGAATTTAAACATGCCATTATGCTTTGGATCTATGCCACTTCTATATATGTATGCCTTGGACATGTTCCCATGTTCCATGTATTGTGATCCGTTATCCTACTTTTACATGCCTCATGTGCTTGTATGTATGCTTAATTATATGCTTATTCAAAATGACACTTGTAGTTACTTGTTACACATAAACCAATTTATTATGAAATGGGGGACCTCATGCATCTACCCTTTTTACTTGGGTGCCATGATTGACATCATGCCCCATCCCCCTAGCTAATTACTTAGATTTTATTGTTATACACGTTGATTACATATATATTAAAACCCTTGTGTAATTCTAGATTAAAACATACATCTTACATTACCTACTTACGCTCAATTACTTTTACACTCTAATGTTATGTTTTTACATTATATTGGAATATCACAAAGTTATCATGAATATGCTTTGGCTAACACATTTTACATGTCTTCTTATTTTGAGTAAAGTTCTTACATAGGTTCCAAAACTACCCTCAAAAGAGGGGGAATTCATAGTGGTTTGTTATAGAGATCAAGATCTTGCTTTTCTATTCACATTTTATTGTCATCATATAGGCTTAGTTTTAGAAATCAAACATAAGAAAAAATAGGGAGTCATAAAGTAGTTCACTCACCTAGATTTCAAACTAGGTCAACATTAGCACCTAGATTATGACACTAGTACCACAGGGAATTACTATATACTATAGGGTAATATTGTCTAGTAACCCCAAATTTAGGGCAATCTAAATTAGCCACACCAATAGACCAAGTAAAATATAGATTGCAAAGATACTTTCATACTTTTGATAATTAGGTTTAGATTTTGTTTAGATACAATCATTTCAACTCAGATTCATATTAATTGCTTATATTTATGGGAATCGTGAATGATATGATTACTCCTACTTCCAACTCAAATATATAGATTCAATTATTACATACTTAGTTAAGTATTAATATACTCATATATCAAATTGGGGACATGTGTGTGACACATAGTTTCTATATGCTCAATTACACATATGTTAATCAAATGGGATGGTCAAATCCATGTAATTCTCTATAATGTATACACTTTCTATCATATTCCAGGTTGTCACCAGTTTCATGCCTTACTCCAGATGTAGTGGTTAGAATTCTTGAGTGGATCAAAGCTACTTAATGTACTTGAATGACCATAGAGCTAACATATATAGTTAGATATACCCATTTAGATACTTTTAGAACTTTACATAGTTTAGTTTTAGAAGAATCTACTTCACATATGTGGTAAATTATGGAGTCATGGCTTACTTGAATTATTGAGACACCCACATGAAAGGGTTAGACACACTTATAGTCTTATCTAAGCTATTCCTAGATCATGATCCACTGAGTAAGGGTGGGTAATGATGGAGTCAAAAATAGATTGAGTTCTTGAGCCATCCATATGAGGATGGAGTAAGATATCAACTCAATCCAAGAGATTTAATGATTTAATCACTACACACACACACACACACACACACACACACACACAAACACACACACACACAGAGGGAGGTTGTCACTAGGTTCATACACTGGTTCACATACCAAATGAGGTGTATTCATTCCTTTCCTCTCTTTTTAATTAGTTAATTTATTCAACATAGTCTTTGGATTTTGATAAATTCTTAAGTTGGACTAATTTTTTCTTGTCTCATTGTAGGTCATTGATTTGGATCATGTTTCACATATGCAAATTGAGATTCACATACTCAGACTCAATAACATGATATTGACTTCATAGGTTAGTCTATGTATGCTTATTTTTACTTTATATTAGTTATTTAACTTTGATTAATTTATAACATAAAGTGGTATTTAGATGCTACAAGTGTTTATTTAGATAACCTATTCCTAGCTTATACATAGACCTATCTTATAGCCTTTATCACACTTTTCCATCCATTGTAAAGATGATAGACATATTTTTTTAGACCAAACATAGTCCTAGGATAATATTACTAAACCCCAACCTAGTGTGTCCAATAGTATATCAAGTGGAAATTAGGGTCACACTAAGGACATTGTAACCACATGGTTCTAGTGTCCCTAATTGGGCATTAGTGTCCCTTGACCTGATCTCTCGAACATATGCTTTTTCAAACATGTGCCCCTCTTAAAGTTGGCCTAATTACATTTTATTATCCACATAATATATGAATATATATAGATATAAGAATATTGAACCTCTATTCACTAGATGGAAAAAAATGCAAAAGCCTATCCAAATAAGAAACAAGTTGAGAAAAATTAAGGTATTTGATCCCTATTCTACTCTACTTATGCATAATACCATCTATAGTTACCCTAATCCCATATTTAAAATATTTAAAAAGATCAAACACACTCAAGGAATTTAATACCACTCTCATTCTATCATTCACTTGCACTTGTACCAAACACTAGGTGGGAGAACTACATAGGGTTTGATCCCTCCTCAAAGTATTAGTATGTAGGAAACTCTCTTCATATTAAGGTGTTGAGGATGTATATTATTTCATAATAATGATTTTTTTATCTCATTCCATAATTGAAATTAGGATTGGATTTTTCACAATAAATTAAGTTTTTTAGGCACAATACAAACTTCTATATTTCATGTGCATATGAATAGAACCTAAGAACACAAGCACATGCACTCTTAAAAAATAGGAACAATCCTATAAATAGGGAACTATAACCACTTTAAGGACACTAAAATAGTATGGCATTAATGTCCAAGTGGGGTGGTACTATCCAGTGAGAAATTAGATCTTGGGACCCTATGATGATACTTAAACCTATCCAGAACCTAATTTTCAAAACCTAGATCATCCACAATAGTCACTTTGTAAATAGGTCTCTATTTATGAATTTTTATTAGTATTTTAAGAAATGAAAAATAATTAAAAATCCATAAAAAATTAGTGGTTAATTATTGTATATTATTTAACTAATTTATACAACTCATCCCTTTAATATAACTTAGGTATTACACTTGTAAAACCCTAAAATTTTAAATTAGTTATAGATATTCCAACTAGAGTTATGACAAAATTTGATACCAATGTAGTTATGGTGATGAATGTGGGAAGTAGGAAAAATAATTTACTCATCCATGTTTTCACCAAAGCATTTTTTGGGGACTGAGATTGAGTACTCTAGGGAGGTGTTAGTGGTGCCCCTACTACCAATGTTGATTACTTTGCCACTTCCATTTGTAAATATAAGGCATGACTAACCTGAAAGTTAATATTGATAGTTTAAAAATCAAGGAAAGACATTTTGAACAATTATGGAATATTGTTCATCAAATTCTTGTGCATGGTCAACATAAATATAACCTCTAAATAAAACATTTCTATCCTTATAACCCTATCTCTATAAATATCCACTAATTTCAAGATTTATTCATTAATTCTATAAGTTATTTCCTTAATTTTTTATTAAAATCTTTCCACTATAGCTCAAAAGAGATTCTCAAAAATGGGCTTAAGAACTAATTTATCAAGAGGAATACTCACATTAGTGACCCTCATGTGCTCCAAAAATGGATATTGCCTCTCTCTCTCTCTCTCTCTCTCTCTCTCTCTCTCTCTCTCTCTCTCTCTCTCTCTCTCTCTCTCTCTCTCTCTCTCTCTCAACTTGTAAATTATTACACTAAAGTTATCATTTATTGATGCCAGTCAAGAAAATTATCCCTCATAGTGTCCATATAATTTTAGGTTTCTTACTCTCTCTCTCTCTCTCAACTTGTAAATTATTACACTAAAGTTATCATTTCTTGATGCCAGTCAAGCAAATTATCCCTCATAGTGTCCATATAATTTCAGGCTCAAGAAACCTCTAGTGTTGTTTTTAAGTTTAGGTGGGCATATGCCTTATTTATATTTTATTATCGTAGGAAGTAAATATTACCATTCATATCCTTAAATTTATTAAATAAGTATAGTATGCATCCCCACTTTATATGGGATGTGGCCTTTGTATACCTTTTTAATTAAATAGTATCATATAACTTTTTATCTATACTCTATACACTATCTATAAGTTATTTTGAAACTTGAATATTTATCCTATCTTATAACCTCTATATAGACTAATCATGGATTTTAAACATCTACTTTATTATGCCCCTAGTAGAATCTAAAAATTATAGGGATATTCCATGTATTGATCTAGGTCAGAGGGATTTGTTTTTTTCAATTTGGTGAGAAAATATATTTGTTCTCTTTGTCCTAATTTGACCTATCCCTCTACAACCATAGTCTTCCTCTTGACCTTCCTCAAAGTCTTTTTTTGTCTATCAAAATGGAACTTGATGGCTAGTTATTCAATAATCACTATGTTTTGTTTGTCTTCCTCCTCTTATTATAGTTGGTAAATCCATGAGGGGACATTCAATATAACTTTTTACTTAGCTTGTTGTGTGAGTACATGAGTAGAATAATGATATTTACTTATAGGGTGAATTGATTTAGGGGAAATGTCCCTAATTTAGGGAATGGAGGTATGACCTTCTTCCATCTATTGACTTGCTTATATGGTGGGGTATCACTAGTATACTTAGTCTTACTAGCTGACTTATGTATTGAAATTATAGGGGAATCTATCTAGTAAACATGGCCAATGGACATTACCAATTATGTAGATAACCTAGGATGTGTGTCCTATGTAGCAAAAATAGAAGTAGATAATAGACTTTCAAAATGCACTTTCCTTGATGTCCTAGGGGACTTTGGACTAGATTAAATAAAGAATAAGTATGTCACTACAATGTTAAGCATATTTTTCTTGTAATTGCTGATAAATTTGTAAGCATTAAAAATAGTAATATATATATTAAGATAAATCTGAGGAGATTGGATAGATAAATCCCAAATCATAGGAGATTAGTTAGTAGTTGGAAAAATTGGTATTGTGGTTGCTTGGGTCTTTTTTGTGGGGCTTAAATATTAAAAATAATGGGTATTTTTTCTATATAAATTTTAGTATAAGTAATTAAGTAAGTCACTAAATAATGGGTAATTTATTTACATACACTTTGGGATGAGGTAGATGGGGCAGTTGTGGCTGAAATTATAACCATGATAGATTGAGGTGGAGAGTATGGGGATATTGTTGGTGCTGGGCCTGACACTGATGCTTGTAGTTTTGATTATGAATCACCTTGCATATCTCATTTATCTACCAACAACTCAGTGGTTATTGAACTAAATTTTCCCTAATAAACTTCCTCATATTCCCCTAATACCTTCATTCCTCTAGATTGAGTTTCTTCTTCACTCATCCACTCATATACTTCATCCTCATTCATTATCTCCTAGAATAATTTTGTTTCTTCATTGTCTATTTTGGACACCCATTATTATTTAGTTGACCATCTCTCATCCTCTTTTCTTATCCTTTTCTTCCTCTAGAACTTATATAGTTTCATCCTCCACTTGCACTTTTTGAGGTAAATTTTGAGGGTTTTTAGGTTTTCTCTTATAATTAATTGGTGGATTATTAATAATAGGGGCTGACCCTATATATAGTAGAGTGAGGGATGAAGGAGTTACAATGGTAGCATGTGGTAGTGAATTGGGAATGATAGTTACCACTAGGGAAATCATGGGAGGTGAAGATGGTTATAAAGGAGGTTAGGTCATTGTAACTAGTGGTGTTGTTGTAAATTTGGTAAGAAAGGAAGATAAATAATAGGAACTTGAGATAAGAAGGAATAAATACTTACTTATTACATTATAGTTAGTAAAGGTAGATGTAACATAGATAATAACACCACTAATCCACTTGAACTTAAAAATCCCTCTATGATAGTTGTATTTGAGAAAATGTAGCATCAATTGAATGTGTATAAGGAGCCTAAGGTATACTTGAATATGGATTCAACACTCACTTCCCTAGATGGGCAAGCTTATTTCTATGTATTTACTTCTACTTAAGGGGGGACATGAATAGCTATAAAAACCCATTATTTTATTTTGATCCTCTTGGCATCTTCATCAGTAATTGTAAGATCACATTGGATATGTTAGGATATAATCATTGACATATTTATTCACACCTAATCATATGTAGGAGGATGAATATAAAGGAATTCCATATTACCATGCCCAATGGATTAATTTAAGGCTGCTTGATTCCCACTTAATAGGCAAGTAGATCATATAGGTCACCAAAACTATTAACTTTATAATTCACCCCTTTAGAAGGCACTAAACTCAAAGGGACTGCACAAAGATTCACTTGATTACATAGTGATCAAATTCCTAAAGATGAATCTATGTATGGATACTTTCAATCCACACCCTCACTCAATAACTAGTTTGGTTTTAATCATCAATTAAGTATAGATGTGTGCCCATAAGGATCCCCTAATGTGTTCCCCATGAAAATATCCTTCACTACTCTAGTTTGGCATGAGTTAGGGTGCACAAGTTTCCCCAACTTCAAGCATCAAAGGAGAGACTAGGCACAAAAGGAGTTTGGGTTAGGGTAAATTTTAGAGGTGAATATTCATTAATTCATGGAAAATCCAAAATCCAAATTTTATTTTTGATAAATTTTTAGGGTCAGTACATGGGTCTACATCACCTAAAATTTAGGAATGCAAATTATTTTGTGGGTCATCTTGTTAACCATTTATAATAATTTTTTAGTTTAACCTTTAATTTACCATAAATATATAGTACATATGCTACCATGGGTAACCATCAAAATATACTTTCAACAACTGCTCCATAATATCAAACAAGCACCCAATAGGTAACAAGTCTAAATGAATCAGTAGAACTCACAACATAAGTGTAACCAAACAACTACATCTAAGTAGAAACATTGAATAGGAGCATCCAATTTGCAACATTGAATGATGATATCCAATCTACAATACCAAATGATAGCACTGAATGATGACATCCAAGATATGAACATAGGGACTAAATGGTGACACTAAATGATGACACTAAATGGAAGTACCAAGTGGTAGAACCAAAATTACAATGATGTTGTAACCAAATAATAAAATTGAATGGTAGCATATGATTTATAACTAGATAATAGAATAAAAGTGTTTAATCCTTGATCATCATGGAATCTACTAGAAATGGTAAAGGGACAGGACAATTATCAAGAAAATTTATCATAATATCTTATTTTAAAGAGCCAATAAAAAATCCCACACAACCATAATGCACTTAGAATACATGTACTTACTAATTTTTTATTTTTTCTTGAATTTGAATTTAATTGTTAAATAATATTAAAATAATTTTACATGCATAAATCCACACTAATCAAGATGGTGTCTCATAAGAAAGAATTAACCATAATAACATGTCACCTCCTAAAGATTATTTTGATGATGGCATGCCACTAAGTGAAGAAACTCCTTTGATTTTTGATGAAATTGATCATGACACTAAAGTACTAGAGGAGATTGTTGGTTCTCATCAAAACCAAAGTTTATCTAAAAACTCCACTAAAAAATTATCATGAAGAGAGGTAGATGGACAATTGAAAGGTCCTTTAAAGTGGACTAGGAAATGAAATTTCCATTCATTGAACCTATAGAATATGAAATTGTGATGATACTCTAATAGAATGCAAATATAAAATATGTAGTTGGAAACTAGGAAAGAAATATAGAATGCAACTTAAGTTAACATGATTAAGAGACATTGAGGAAAAATATGTGACATTGAAGCACATAGATGGATAGATAACAAGAACACATAGCTACAAAATTTTAGAAGAATGAATCCATGTAATCTATGCACATGAGTATGAAAATGATAAGATATGTTCAAAACATCTTGTTGAGAAATGGGAAATAATCAAATAAAATTTTGGAAAAGTTATGTAGTCCCATCTAAAGGCTAAACATATACAATTATATATTGTATACCAGATTCTTAAAAAAGTAGACTTATTTCTAATTTTTAGATTATTAGATCTTATTTTAACATAATGGATTTCTTGATATTCCACAATCAAATTGGTTAGATAGTAGTGATTGGGAAATGGAAAAATGTCTAGAAATGGTTGAGAAAGAGGATTTAAAACAAAAAGTTCAAAATTCACTATTCATCTCACTACCCATTAATGAGGTCATAACAATTGACAATACATATAAGGTTTATAAGCATGTTCATACTTTTGAGAACCATTCAAGGCAACCTCATCTGCTAACAGTTCATAAAATGGTAGAAAATTGCAATGCTAAAAATATTCACTAATTGGTCGTATCTAATTTGAAAGATAAAGTTGGGATGGATGATTATACAATAGCTACAAAGATGATGTTTGTTTGGGCTAATGGTGCATCAGTTATATAGGGGCATAAAAATGGTTTGTGTGTTCAAATGTAAACAATAGTTGCTCATATATGATTTCAATTCATTATATGGCTCATAAGATGAATCTTACATAAAAAAGAGTTATAAAATTTGTTAATGTCGTAAAAGTGGAAGAGCTCATTCGTGACTTACATGCTTATATGTCAAACAATCCAAAAATATTTTTAGAGTTCCAAAAATTTGCAATAGGAGTAACTAATGATAAAAAAACCTACTAAAAGATGTTGATACAAGATAGATTTCTACGTCTAAACCTACACGTCGAATTTTTGAAGAATATCCATCATTAATAGGTTCTATATATATCATAGAGAAGTTGACAAGGAAAAATATTTGTTATACCATTTAATATATTTGGAAACGTTACTAACATTATGTGGAATTATCCTAATGTTGAAGGTAATGAATTATTTAGTGAAGCATTCTTAAGAGAGATCCATTTATATTGTTGACTTCATACTATTGAGAAAATAAGTATGTCAATCTCTAAATATACTATACGCTTTGAATGAAAAGTTTCAAGGCCCTATTTTTAGTATTTTCCAATCTTTGACTAATTTAAGGAATCTTGAAATCTATTTGAAATTGAATATCAATGATCATATTTATGTCATTGTTAATGGCAAGGAGATACCAATACACACTTTCTATAGAAGACCTAATCTTATGGGAGCTGAATCTGAATAATTACCTAAAACATGTATTCTATATGATACTATTATATCTAAAAAATATATGAAACTAAATATAATTTCATAAAACTTATTTTTAGAAATAAGATATTGTAGTAAGAAATTTGAAATTAATGGTTTAAACTATGTAATTTAAACACTCAAACATCAAACTACTTAGTTAAGATCTAGAACCATTAGAAACTAATGGAAATATATGAATAAACTATTCAAAACAACATTGCAATTCTAAAGCTAAATGTTCTAAACCATGATAAAACTGATCAAAATAAGAGGATTGGGATAACTTTTGAATCAAAATTTTGACATGATGTTGTTTGATCAAGGATGCTTGATGATGGATTGATTTGGCATGAAGATAACATAAGGATTCTAGTTATCTCCCATGGATGAATGAGGTTGATTAAATATAAAATGAAGGTAAATATAAATGGTTGAGATTCAAAGTTAGATGAGGGACATCAAGGGTGGATAATAAAAAAGAATTTAAAATTCCTTGAAAGCCTCTAAATTTAGAGTCTTCTAGAGAGGAGGGGTGAGAATAGATAAGGTTACATATTTGGAGGGTTCTATAATCCTTCTTAGGGACTAATGATGATTATATGAAGATTATATAGGGATTTGGTAGAGATTAAGAACTAGGGGTATAGGAGATCCTAGACATAGGCTAGTAGGTGGGTCATTGGGAATTTAAAATTCCAAAATAATAGGTAAATGGGATTAGGATGTTATAATATGGATTTAGGATAAATCAATTGATTGGTGGGGATGAAAAAGGTTAGTGCATGTATAAATATTGAGGTGGATGTTAGATAAATGAATATGAATGGGTGAATAAATTAATGCAATTAATTAGAATAAATGAGATGAGTAGAATTGGTGTCAACTGATAGGAATATTAGTGACATTAAATGAAGTGAGAATATTTATATGAATAAATTTTATTGAAATGTCATTATGAGTGGATATAAGTGGAAGGAGTAATGTTATTTAAAATAAAAACCATGTCATGGATGAATGTCAATATATGATGTTAGTGTGTGTGATGCCCTCTCAAAGGGACATGTGAGGAAGAATGAGATGGATGGATATTTGGAAGAATAAGAAAGGGTGGGATGTGATGGATATATGAGGGGATGGGATGAAATATATGAGATGTAATATGAATAATATGATTTCAACTTGAGAAGTGAGCTACAAATTGATGATGCCCTTGACAGAGACATATGTAGAGGGAGTAGATATGACTGTGTCATGGTTATCGACACATCCCAAAAGGGAATCAACCTAATATGATGTTGATATGATTAAAAGGATGGAAGTTTTAAGACATAAATCAAGCAAGGATTCATGCAAGGAAGAGATTCTGACCAAAGATTATAAAAAAGTATTTGATAATGGTATTGATGGGTGTAGCTCAAATCCAAATTGATCAATATGATGTATGTGATGATAGAGAAAAAATGATATGATCAAGTGACCAAAAGAATTAAGATGATGGTGATCAAGACAATGATGATGTATGAAGAGATATAGTGGCTAAGCTATTTTTGAGCACTAAAAAGTGGATAAGTATTGTCTACATAGTCTAAAAATACCTCAGGCTGATGTAGTTCTAACTTGAGGATATATGATAAGTGATAGAGGAGATGGTAATGATGATGATGGGGATTAGTGATTATAGGATGATGTTAGTGATTAGAAGATATGACTTAGATGATGATATGAGTATTAATGATTATATGTTAGCTGAATGGGTTACAAAGACTAGATTAGTGATGAGAATAAAGATTTTTAGATGATTAGATAGATGATGAGATGTAGGTGATCAATCCATACTAAATGTCATAAAGATCATCATAGTCTAATCAATCTAATAAGTATGGAACTTTGTTGTATGACTCATGATATAAGCATGACCAAGAGGACATGATGCCAAAGTGTGTGGGTAAATAGTGAACTATGCATCATTAAGGGAACTTATGTTAGGACTTGTTCCAAAGTCTTAACATTAGGTTAGATTTTTTGGTAGGTTAATAAATAATAATTTTTAATGGGGCATGCATCTTTTTATTAAAGACACCCCCATAAAATAAGTTACTTAGTTTTAGTTTTAGGTAGTTTTCATGTTTTGTGTTTATTAATTATAACTACCCTATGGGTTGATTTCCCATAAATAGTTGGTTATAGGATTAGTTAGTTTTACCGATCATGGGTAAAATCTATATAATCTATGTTTGCTATGAAAAAGGGTTAACAAAGTAAAGACACCCTTATGTACTTGGTTTTTTTGAAAATTAATAAAATACTTGTGCACTCGCACTAAGCGGGGACAAGGTTCAAACTATTTGTTCAAGGATTTATCAGTGGTATCAGAGCTTGGTATTGTCTAGCATGGTGAATTTGGGGAGCATTAGTGAATTCAAAAGAAGGCAAGGTGAAAAGTCAAATTCATGAGAAGTCAAATGGAATGAAGTAAGGTATGCCATATCAAGCTAATATTTTATTGGTTTAAATGTAATGTCAAAAATTTGAAAAATTATTAAATTATTTTAATTTTTCAAATATTTTTTGCTTTTAAACATGTATATTTCTCTTATATGATCATCTGGTCATTTTAGCCATTCATACTCCAATATTATGTTTCAACTCCTCATCTCGCATTAAAAATGAATTTCTTAGCATTTAAATGTTATTAAATTCATTATTTTTTTTCAAAAATAAACTTGTACAACCTATTTTCATACTAAAAACCTCTATAATTTTCATCCATGGCTGCCATTGTTGATTGCATTCATTCTCAGTGCTCTTGAATCCAAAAACACCTACAAAATCTTGTTAAAACCCCTATTTTGTATCCTCAATGGAAAATCTAGAATTTTAAAAAAAATTTATGGCCTTCCAATGCCTTGGCTAAGATTTGAATCCATTTCTAGCAAATTATAACTTAAAAATTTGCTAAAACTCAACCAAAATCATTTTTATCCTACCTGTGTGGATTTGTTCAGCCTCTAGGAGTGAGAAGAGGTACAAAGAAAATTTCCAAGAGTTGCCATGGCATCCCAAGCAAAAATGGCACTGCAATAAAATTGGCAAATATTTTTTTTATGTTTCTAAAGTTTTGGATATCAAATTTGCATTAGATGGGTCCCACGTGAGAAATTTTGGCTGAGAAGATTAAAAAGGGAAAAATTCTTGGATTTATTTACATACATGTAATTTTTTTTCCCTCATAGACAAAATCTAGCATAAGTACATGTTTCTAAGTATTATATTTTGAAAGTGCTCTTTGAGAAATTAGTTAAAGTCATTTTATAAGAAGCTTGCAAAGAGGAGGTCAAGGGTTCAAATCCCTTCATTTTGAAAGAAATTTCTTTAGTATATATTTTTTGTAAAAGGAATATTCCCTTTTAATTTTATTTTTGTATGCCTCAAAAGTTGTGAAAAACATACTTATTGTATAGTGTTATTTTAAAAATTGAAAAAGGGGGAAATAAATTATATTTCTTTTACATTGTTGTGGTGAAATAAGGGTGTAATTGGTGGAATAAGGATGTAATTTGGTGAAATAAAGGTGTAATAAATTGATTTTTTGGTGAGGTTAACTGTAAAACCCATCAAAAACTCTTATTTTTCTTTTTTGCTCTACATGGAGGTTAAGTGAAAAACCCCATAGAAGGCAGTGTCTTATGTAGTGAGTGTGATATTTGTTTCATCTCTTTTGTATTTTGTCACACTTTTCTCTACTAAACTTGATTTTTTTTCAAGATGATAAAAATGCAAAATTTGCTTTCAGATGGTGATAGATTAACAATTTCCAATTATTCTAATTGGAAATGATTGATGGAGACTTCACTAGTTTTTAATGAGTTATGGGATATTGTCAACAGAATAGGCTAAATTAGATGTATTCAATTTGCATGATTCTAAGGCATTAGCTCTCATTAAATATTGTTGTACTCATGATACTTATGTTCATATTGAAAATTTTCCTCATAGTTACACTGCATGGAAAACATGTCAGATTTGTATGATAAGAAGCCTAAGCATAGGAAAATAGATATTCATATGCAGTTGTTTAATTTGTCATTATATGAAGATGGGTATATGGGAGAATATATGTCTAAGTTGAAAGATATCACTATTGAGTATACCAAGGTTGGGTTTGTTAGGTTATCGAGCTAAAAGCTTCAACTATGCAGACGAAGAGGAGAGGTTGCTAAAGTTCCAAAAGTACCGGCATCGGCAGTATGACCGACGTCAGTCATGATGAATGTAAAAGGCAACCAACGTCAATAGGGAGTTAGCTAACATCAGTTAGCACCAGTTAGATAGGGACCGATGTCAGTCAGCTGTGTGTTCCAGAACTATTCGTTGCATGAATAGTTAGTTTGTTAAACTGAGTGTTTGCATGTAAAGGCTATTTCGAGTCTTGAGCTGCATGTCTATTATTAGTAAACTAAGAGTCTAAGTTATTGTTTAAGTCTGGGATCTATTTATAGACCCATTGGTAGGTATTGTAATTATGAGATAGAAAGGAAGGCAAGGAAGATCCTTCCATTGTAAGATCATTGACTTCCAGGTTGTTGCAAGCTCATAGGAGATCTACATGTGTAAGTATGGTCTATTGAATTGCAGGTTATAGGTTCATGGGAGATCTACTTGAAGTAATTTAGAGTGCTTGGTACTGGTAGGGTTATTATTGACTAGTTGGAGAGGTGAACACAAATTTTGTGTGTGAGTTGTGTGTTGGGACCATTTTTGGTAGGAGAGTGAACTTTTGAAGAAGAATTACTATACACTTGAGGTGTGGCAAGCCTCTATAAGGTGGAAGAGTGTGGTGTCTCTTTATTGTATTATTTTCTGTATGAGTGTTAATACAAGATTGTATATTGTCTCTCATATTCTGTGCTATGTGTGAATTCTAGTTACTTGTACTTCTGGTATAATTTTTGCATGTTTAATTGCTTGTATTTGGTAATCATATTTTGCTCTTTCTGAGGAGCAAGATCCTAACAAGTGGGATTAGAACAGGTGTGTTGTTCTTGGATTCCCTGACAACTGGTATCAAAGCTTTTGGTTGGGATACTAACAGGTTGTTTTAGATCTGGTTAGTGTGTGTTGATTATAGGTTACTCATAGGGGTTTATGTTTGAGTGGGAGTAGAGCAATGGTAGAAGATAGTAAGCTACAAATGGAGAAGTTTAATGGCAATAACTATCAATTATGGAGGATGAAGATTGAAGATTATCTGTATCAAAAATATTTGTACTTACCATTGGGTGGGGTTGATTGTAAGCCCCGATATATGAAGGATGAAGAATGGGAGGTTCTTGATCGGAAGGCTCTAGGATCTATAAGGTTGAGTCTTGCATCGTCTGTGATTTCCAACTTATCACACGCTAAGACAATGGTAGAGTTGATGGAATCTTTGGCAAATTTATATGAAAAACCCTCAGCTTTGAATAAGGTATTTCTTATGAAGTAATTATTTAATTTGCAAATGTTGGAAGGTGGATCTGTACATAGTCAACTTAGTGATTTCCATGGTTTGGTAAACCAGTTATATTTAGTCAATATTTTTTTTGATGATGAAATTAAGGCTCTCTTAATCTTATGCTCATTACCCAAAAGTTGGGAATGTTTGGTAATGGTAGTTAGCAATACTGCGTCTGCTTCAAAAATCTTAAAAGTGGATGATATTGTGAGTGTAATCTTGAATGAAGAGATATGTAGGAAAAGCACAGGTGAATCATCAAGGAATGCTGTAGAAGGCAAAGGAAGGCAAAGAGAGAAGATCAAGCGTGGGAGATCAAGGTCAAAGATAGGTAGGAATACCAAGTCCAAGTATGGCAGAATAACTTGCTGGAAATGTGGAAAGCAAGGGCACTTAAAGAGAGATTGCAGGTCGGGTGAAGATCAGCATGAAGGACATGAAGAAGAAGCAGATGTTACGGATTTCATTGCATAGGATGCTCTAGTATGTTCTTTGGATAAAGTAGAATCTTGGGTTTTAGATTCTGGTGCCTCTTTTCATGCATCCCCAAATAGGGATTTTTTTCATGAGTATGTCCAGGGTGACTTTGGAGAAATTTGTTTAGGGGATGGTAAGCCTTGTCAGATGGTTGGCAAAGGGAAAATGAAGCTGAAATTGCAGATAGGTAACACATGGGTGTTAAAGGAGGTCATGCATGTCCCAGTTTTGGAGTGGAATTTGATTTCTATAAGAAGTTTGGGTGATGAGGGTTGCATAGTAACTCTCACAGTGGACTCTTGGAAGGTTACCAAGGGTGCACTTCTTGTAGCAAGAGGTAAGAAAGTAGGTACATTTTATCTATCTACTTATATTACTAATTCTCTTTTTGCGTTATCTACTTTAGCTATAGATTTGAAGATGTGGCTTAATAGGCTTGGTAACATGAATAAGAAGGAAATGCATGTTCTTGAGTCAAAGGGTATGAATCAATATTTCTATATGCAGAAGAAGAAAGTGATGTTTCTTGAGAGATCTGATGTTAGTGACAAGAATAAGAAAGCCTTGGTTTTCAAGGAGAAGGTGATGGATAGAGTTTAGCACAAGGGGCAGAAGAATTCTAAGTATAGCAAGGGTGATTTGGACAAGGGTTTGATCCAAAAGGAGCTCGTGGGTAGAATTCAATTCTCACAAGCAAAACACAGAGACTGATGTCAGCTAAAAAATTGGCATCAGCGTCAAGACAGGGACCGATGTCAGCTATGTGCAATCTGATGTCACTGACTCAAGGACATATAAACACTAGTGTTGGCCAGGGGAACTGATGTCGGTGATGAGGCAGTCACATGGAATTGACATCGGTCAGGTGCAGACTAAGATGTGACCAGCATCAGTCACTGAGATGAATTTTGGGTGGACAAGCAGCTATGAAGGAGTCTCAAGAGCCCATATGGAGGACTTAAAGGGTATGTAAGCCTCAAATTCATCATTTCCCTTCTTTACACTACTTGTTGCTCACTTATGGTAAAGAACTAGGAAGTTGTTAAAGAAGCAGAACAGGTAGATCCAGGAAACAGTGGGAGCTCAGCATGGATGAAGGATGTGATTCCTTGGAGAAGAACCAAATGGGAGCTTTAGGTGGAGTTGCCAGTTGGAAGAAAGCACTAAGAGATGAATGGATGTTCAAGATGAAGAAGAGTGGAAATGGATACGTGAGATAGAAGGCCAGGGTATATGGTCTTGAATAAGCTGCAGGACAATGGAGGTTTGATCATTGTGTTTCTCTTTACCAGGTTGGATAATATTAGCTACATTATCCTATTACTATATGATGTGCTTGTTGCAGGGTTACATATACAGGGAGTTGCTGAACTAAAGGTAAAGCTAGTTCAGAGGTTTGTCATGAGGAATCTAGGAGCAGCAAGATTCTTTGGCATGAGTGTATTCTAGGGACATGGAAGGTCACATGTTGACTTTGCTTCAGGATGATTGTGTGAGACCGGTTAACACGCCGATGGTTGGATAGTTCACAAAATATTGTCTTGATTCACATAATGAGGTTAAGTGCATGGTATGTACTAGACCTAAGTTTTCCCAAGTAGTGGGAGTTGTCACAAGTTTGGAGCCAATCCGGGAAAGAAGCATTGGAGGGTATTTCAGTGGATTCTTAGAGAGACTAGCAGCAGGTGCACATGCTATGCAAGGTTCAAGTTATTTTCTACATGGATTTGTAGATGTGGATGTGGTAGGTGATTTGGATGACAAGAGGTGTTGCACCACAAGATTTGTGGTGGTTGGTCTTCAAGAGTGATTTTGAAGAGGGATAAAAATCCAAGGGAACAAACTAGATGGTGTACAGGTACATGTATAGTTGCAGCTATTTATCTCCAAGTGGGAGATTATTAGGTTGTGGAGCTAAAAGATTCAACTATGCAGATGAAGAGCAGAGGTTGCTAAAGTTCTAGAAGTACCAGCATCAGTAGTATGACTAACATCAGTCATGATGAATGTAGAAGGCAACCAGCATCAGCAGGGAGTCAGCTGACGTTGGTCAGCACCAGTTAGACAGGGACCGATGTGGGTCACCTGTGTGTTCTATAACTATTTGTTGCACAAACAATTAGTTTGTTGAATTGAGTGTTTGCATGTAAAGGCTATTTTGAGTCTTGAGTTGTATGTGTATTATTAGTAAACTAAGAGTCTAAGTTATTGTTTAAGTCTGGGATCTATTTATAGACCCATTGACATGTATTGTAATTATGAGCTAGAAAGGAAGGCAAGGAAGATCCTTCCATTGTAAGACCATTGACTTGCAGGTTGTTGCAAGCTCATAGGAGATCTACATGTGTAAGTATGGTCTGTTGAATTTCAGGTTGTAGGTTCATGGGAGATCTACTTGAAGTACTTTAGAGTGCTTGGTACTGGCAGGGTTATTATTGACTAGTTGGAGAGGTGAACACCAATTTTGTGTGTGAGTTGTGTGTTGGGACCATTTTTGGTAGGAGAGTGAACTTTTGAAGAAGAATTACTATACACTTGAGGTGTGGCGAGCCTCTGTAAGGTGGAAGAGTGTGGCGTCTCTTTATTGTATTCTTTTTTGTACGAGTGTTAATACAAGATTGTATATTGCCTCTCATATTCTATGCTATGTGTGAATTCTAGTTACTTGTACTTCTAGTATAATTTCTGCATGTTTAATTTCTTGTATTTGGTAATCATATTGTGCTCTTTCTGAGGAGCAAGATCCTAACAAGTGGGATCAAAATAGGTGTGTTGTTCTTGAATTCCCCGATAGGGTTTGGAAAACTAGATGATGACCTCATAGTCAATACTACTTTGAAAGGACTACCTAGGTCCTATAGGAATTTTGTTGAAATGTTTCATGTATCTAACAAGATCACATGCATTACCTTTGATAATTTGGATGAGTTTATCATCCAACATGACCTCTATCTACCCAAGAAATCTACTAAAACCTAAGAAGCCCATGTTTTAGAGTCAAAGCCTAGCTCATCTTCATTTGGGCATCAAAACAATAAAAGAAATAGTTATAGAGGGGGTTGAGGTTACAGAGGAGGTAGATATCAAAATATATGTAGGGGTCATTTAAATAATCAACAATTTAATCAATCACATTCACATGAAATAAGTGATCGAGGACATGGTCGAAACTTGTATAGGGGTACAGGTCAAGGTAGATCAGACATTGAATGTCATAGATGTGGAAAATTTGGTCACATTGCCTCATAATGTAGAATTTATTTTGATCAAATTTAGAGGCCATGAAAAGTGACTAAGTCTAACTCTGCTCAGTATGCCGATGATGACTATGATGAGTCTAGTAATGTTTCCCATGAATCTGCATTCACTTCTTTGGGGCACATTGATTATATTGAATATGAGGCTAGAGATGAGCTCATATATGTATGGGTTTTAGACACAAAAACAACCAAACACATAACATTTAGGAGAGATTTATTTTGTTCTTTCAAAGAATTTTCTCTCTCTCTAGTTGCCTTGGCAGATAAGTCTATGCATACACCACTAGGACTTGGATCTATTTGGATTCCTCTTCCTAATGGGTCTATAAAATACTTGGAGGATGTTTCGTATGTTCCCACATTGAAGAAACACTTAATTTCTTTGGTAACTATTCAAAAAAAAGGTTATCAAATTGTGCTTGAAAATGGGCTCATTTACATCAATTCAGTGAAAGATGATTATAAAACAATGTATACAAGATATGAAGATGGAAACTTGGTTAGATTGCATTGTAAAGTGCTTCCTCCCACTATAAAACTTGTGGTAGTTTTTGACATAGGTACAGGTACTATGTCTACAAAGTGATTATGGCATCTCCACTATGGACATTTAAATATCCACTCTTTAGTGGATTTACAGAGATATGGTATGGTGAATGGGTTGCACACTTTTCCCAAAGATAGTATTTTTTGTGAGTCATGTGTTTTGGTCAAACAAAATTGAGAAAATTTTCCTAAATAGTCATCCTGGAGAGCTGATAGGTGTTTGTAGTTAGTTCATAGTGATGTGTGTGACATGAAAAAGTCATCTATTGGTGGGTGTAGATATTTTTTCTTGTTTATTGATGACTTTTCTTAGATGACTTGGGTATTTCTTATGAAAAACAAATTTAAAGTTTTCAATAAGTTTGTTGATTAGTTACACTTAGTAGAAAAAGAAATAGGTTCACATTTGCTCACTCTTCATTCAGATAATGGAGGTGAGTATACCTCAAATGAATTTTTAGATTATTATCAAGAACATGGCATTCATCGACAATATAGTAATGTTTATACTAAATAACAAAATGGAGTATCTGAATGGATGAACAAAAGTTTAGAGGGCACAACACATGCCATGTTGCACTATAAACAACATGATGATAAGTTTTGGGTAGAAGCTATTGGTATTGTAGTGTATTTGAGAAACATGTCCCCCATAGTTGCACTTTTGGGATAAACTCCATATGAGGCATGGTATGGGTTTAAACCAAAAGTTAAACATGTGAAAGTGTTTGGATGTCTTTGTTTTACTTTGGTTCCTATTAAACATAGAACTAAGTTGGAACCATTAAGTTGAGAATCCATCTTTCTTGGTTATTTTGATGATAAAAATGGGTTTTTTTTGCTTGCATAAGATACAGGCAAATTCATAGTGAGTCAAGATGTAATATTTGATGATTTTGGGACTATGAACACGGTAGAGATTGATTCTCAACTTGATAGATTAGAGAGGAAAAATACAAAAAAGAGATAAGGGTTTGAATAATTGGGATAACTCTTTGAAGTTATGGTATAAGACTCAAATTCCTTTAGTTTCCTCTCCTTCATCTACAAGTTCACAAGTTGATGACTTAGAAAGTGTTGAAAATTATCTAAGTCCCCCTTCAAATGATGCACATTATGAAAATTATAGAGTCCCTAATTTTAATAATTTGATTAAGTATCCAAAATGGGCTCAAAGTACATTTTGTAACTTAAAAACAAATGAATTTGGTTTAACAATGCCCAAGAATTCTCAAAAATAGGTAAACTATGCTATGGTTGTTACTACTTCTTCCTCTGGGCCATCCACTTTTGAGGAGGCATCTACTGAAAATGTTTGGCAATAGGCAATGAAATGTGAGTATGATTACATACTTAGCAATAAAACATGGGTTTTAGTTGATCCTCCTCCACATGTTAAACCCATCGGATGTAAATGGGTTTATAGGACTAAGTATAAATCAGATGGCTCCATTGATAGACATAAGGAAATACTTGTTGCAAAAGGATATGTGAAACAAGAAGGTATTAACTATGAGGAAACATTTTCACCAACTACCAAGTGACACACTATTCATATGGTACTTTCCTTAGCAATACAAAATCATTGGAAAGTACATCAATTAGATGTTAAAAATGCTTTTTTAAATGGTGATTTATAGGAAGAAGTATATATGAAACAACCTTAGGGTTTTGAATAGGTGGGTGCTAAACATAAAGTGTGTAAATTGATAAAAGCTTTGTATGGGATCAAATAGGCACCCAGGGCTTGGTATAAGAAAATGGATTCATACTTGAAATCCATTGGTTTTAATCATAGTGAATTTGATGATACTCCCTATTTTCAAGTGTAGGGTAATTAAATGGTGATACTTGTTCTCTACATTGATGACTTTTTTATCATAGCTAATGATGAAAACCATAATAAGTCTATGAAGAAGGAATTAAAAGATGAGTTTGAGATGACAGATCTTGGACTTCTTCACTACTATCTAGGCATAGAGGTAACTTAAAAAGAACACAATATTTTCATTTCACAAACTAAGTATATTTCTAAGTTATTAGATAGATTTTTCATGAGTGATTTCAAACCTACCCTCACTCCCATGGAAAGTAACTTGAAATTGTCTAAGGATGATAGTAGTGCCCTTTTTAATGACACCACATATAGACAATTGGTGGGAGGTTTGATATACTTGATGACTACTAGGCCTGATATTTCATTTATAGTTGGAATTTTATCTAGGTTTATTCATGAGCCTAGGGAAATTCATTGGCATGTAACAAAATGAGTACTGTATTACCTTGAAGGAATGAAAACATATGGCCTTGAATACCACCACAATAATAACTTCAAATTTATTGGATATTGTGATGCAGATTTTGGTGGATGTGTGGATGATAGAGTGCCAACCATATGATACACTATGCATATGGGTTTAGCTTCCATTGCTTTGTGTTGTAAGAAGCAAGATATAGTGAAAAATTCATCAATATAATGAGAGTATATTTCAGCATGGGATGCTTCCAGAGAAATTGTTTACCTACATCATATTCTTGAAGATCTTTAGGTTTCTCAGCTTGCTCTTACACAGTTATACATTCATAATCAAAGTGCAATCAAGATGTCCAAGAATCACATGTTTCATGCCAAAACAAAACATATGGGTGTCAAATAACATTATTTGTGAATGTTGATGGCAAAGAAAGATCTTGATCCAATATGTTTCCCAACTGTCAATCAGACAACTAACATCTTCACAAAACCCCTTGACAGAATCAAATTTGAAAAATTTAGAAAAATGCTTGGTATGTGTCCAAAGACCTGACTTTGGATTATAGGGGGGTTTGTTAGGACTTGTTCCAAGGTATTAACATTAGGTTATATTTTTTGGTAGGTTAATAAATAATAATTTTTAATGGGGCATGCATCTTTTTATTAAAGACACCCCCATAAAATAAATTTACTTAGTTTTTGTTTTAGGTAGTTTTCATGTTTTGTGTTTATTAATATGAACTACCTTATAGGATTATTTCCCATAAATATTTGGTTATAGGGTTAGATGGTTTTATCGGTCATGGGTAAAATATATATAATCTATGTTTGCTATGAAAAAGGGCTAACAGAGTAAAGGCACCATTATGTACTTGTTTTTTTTTGAAAATTAATAAAATACTTGTGCACTCACACTAAGTAGGGACAAGGTTCAAACTATTTGTTCAGGGAGTTATCAACTTCAGCATTATTATAGCTTTGGGTGACCTCATAAAATCCCATTAATTTCACAATAGACAAAAAGAGATAAAGATAATCAAATATTTACATGATAAAAACATGTAAACAAGACAAATAAAATAAACAAGTAACACATACAAGTATTTACATGTAGTGACATAATGTATTGTCTAATGATGGATGAATGATTGGGTGATGGGTTGGATTAGGATTTGATTATGGATTGAGAATAGACGTGGATTAGGGATAGACTAGAGATGATGAGGATTGGATAGTGATTTAGATAACGGTACGAACTTGGATGAGAAACTAGGATTAGGATAAGGATGGGGATGAGGATATGGATATGAATATGACCAAGTATTACCAAAATAAAAATCTTTGCAAGAGTCCAATCTAGAAAAAATATTAGGATATTATGGGATCAAACACCTTTCATACTATAAAAATAGTGATTTGATGGGTTCTAGGTATGGAGAGGCTTTGATAAAGAGGTGACGGGATCATATGCCTTTTATACTAGAAAATAGGGATTAGATGGGTACTAGATATTAAGAGGAAAAAATAAAGAATTCAAGGTTTCTAGACTAAATTCTTTGACAAGGTTGTGTATATCAATAACACCTTTGTCAAAGAGGATGGCAATGAAGATATGGATAGGTGACCACTAGGAGATGGATATTAGATGATTATTTGGGATGGTGATAAGGATAATAGAATTTATGTAATGGGTATTAGATGTGGTGTAGGATGGTATAATGTGACTAGGGGTTTATGCATAAAACAAGACATCATGGACTATTTTTGACTATTTTGACTATTTTATGATTTTTAGTGTTTTTGAAAATTTTCAATTTATAGTGATTTTTGGGATATGTATGTACAATATACAAATGATGTTAATAGCAAAAGGAATACCAAGCCTAGAAACCAAGATGAGGATGAATGGAATGATGGATGATGTTGACAAAAGGATGAGGGGATGGGGACCAAGGAAGAATGGACTAGGGATTTCCAATGACCACATCATGAAGGAATCAAATGTCTATTAGCCTAATTGTTCATTGGAGGATATGCCAAGATGATTCTAGAACATTTCTAAAGACACCTTCCTAATCCTTATAAAGGTTAAGATAAGAAGAAATGAGGGAAATGATAGGATGGGTGATATGATGATGGGTAACAAAAATAAATGGAGGGGATGAAATGGATGGATTTTGACCCCTAAGTGTGAAGGTAAATGTAGACAATAGATTATTTTACCATGATGATGGAAAATATTTTTCATCATGGTACCTGCCCAAGGTGCTAGAAGACTAGTTTTCACCATTGGATGAATGATTTGTTATTTCACTTTTTACTTTTTTTTAAACTTTTGGGCATCTCAATTTATTAGATATGGGTACAAGATGCATGATGTAGATATTGGTGCAATTTTTAGCTGACACCTATTCTAGAGATATGTGATGATAGGATCATGTCACTATTAATGTCTTGGTGGCCTTTATTGACTCTTGATTTAATGTCCTTTAGATATTTTAACTAGGTTTCTTTGTAGCCCCTATGATGGACAATGCTACCCAAGGATTTGAGATATGGGGTGGATGGGAGTTCATTGTGATTATGATGATGAGATATAGGATATGAATGAGGGATGTGATCATGCTGGATGATATGATGGTATGGGGAATGGAAATGGGTTTTAAAAGTTCCATAAACCATTAGATATGGTATAGGGGATACTTTAGATTGATGCCATGATATTAAGGGATCTGAGACCTTTTTATTTGTTCATTCTTTGACCCAAGCATTAAGAGGATGATTAGCCCTATGATTATTATTTTTGACTTTCTTTTGAATTAATGATTGGATTTGATGTTGATTTCCCCATGGTGCATGATTTTGGGCTTCACTAGAGGGTATTGATTTTTGACTTGATATATGATTATTTTGACTTTGATATGCCCCTAGTGATAAATTTTGGGCTTCACTAGAGGAAGACATTTTTTGATTAGGCTGATGGTTTGAATTTTATTGACTTTGATTTATGGGATCAAAGATTATTTGACCATGATTTATGACTTTTGGAATATGGTCTTGGACTCTTGTATTTGTGATACATGATGTTGAATGAAAAGGGAAATCAAATTATACATGTTCTTATTCATTCCCTTCATGTAGTGGGATATAGGGATTAGGGAGGTGATGTGGATGAGTAATGTTGGGTGATTAGATTAAGGATATAATGGGAAACATAGACCTCATAAAGGTCACTAGGATCCCTAACCTCAACACTAGAGAAAGTGTCTTCAATAATATCCAAAGGATCACTAATACATGCATCTAAGGTAGGATCAGATCCACTTTGAAAATCAAATAAAGCATTCAAGATCTTGGTTATGATGTCATCATCCTATTTGGGATCTAAAGATTTACCTGGTGATGGATTGCCATCTAAATTAGAGGTATATTCAAAAGGGTAGACATTATCATCATCTACTATAATATCATTGAGGGATGATGTTTTTTATGAAGAATCTAATTCACATGTTGGGGTTGAACATGATCTTGATGCAAAGAAAACTTTGGTTGGAACTGATGCTCGCTCTAATGTAATGCTATGAGTAGAGAGATCATTGTCCTCTCAACATGGTAAAATGTTTTATTATTTTTGGGAATATAGTGTTTAGATCCTAAATAATAAGGATCTAGAATAATAGGAAAAATCTAATTTGATAGGGTAAATTTAGATTTTAAGTGATAATTATACAAGAAAAATAAAAATTAACTTATCTAGATTCATACTAAATGGAAGATTCTAAGGATGGAAATGGAAGAGTAGGACTAAGACACTATCAAGAATCTAAATTTGGTTTCTATTTTTTGATTGGATAAGAGAATTAGAAATAAGACACCCTAGTATCTAGTTCTATATAATTTCTTAATATTGTTATCTTGAGCATCTAAGCTTTATGGGTTTTGTTCACCTAGTCAATATGAGACTTCATACCAAATTTTGATAGTTATAAGTCACTAGAGATCGTTGTAGATCCATTTTAGTCTTCAATAATTGTATCCATCTACACACATAAAAAAATGAAATACCTCAAAAACAAAAGGGTGAACAACAAGGTTAGGGGAATAATGATCACATAATAAAGAACCCCTACTATTCTAATTGTTGCCTACATTAACCCTTAGGATAGGGTCTTAGATCTGATGTAGTTGTCCCTTAGGGAATATGCATAATCAATGTGCATGATAGATTCAAGAATGAATTTCACCTAGGTACCTCCTTGATCAAGAATGCAAGTCTATTTGTGATGTAGAATGTTGAGATATACTATTGATTAATTTGTATTATGTCTAATGTGTCAAATTAGTAAATGCTAGATATAAAATGCTTTGTGTAGTCCTTTATATAGGAGACTCATTATTTCAAATTTTAGAGTTTTACTCACATTTGTCCAAAATTGGAAAACTTAGGAATGAAGTATATAAAATGGGTAAGACTCATCTTATTCGAGAAAGTGACGATTGGAATCAAATTTGCACTTGGACAACAATGTTAGAAACTAGACACCTTGGGTTTTAGCACTATAGTCCTATTTGGGTGCTATTGTACAGAGGGTCTAAGACATGGGGGGATGGAATAATCATGGAAAGAGTAACTTTGGTTAGTTAGGTTTAAGTTTTGAAGGTTACGAATGATTGACAAAAGTCAAAAAGGTGTCTAGGGTATGAAACAATAGTAAGACAAATCAGATAAAAAGATATGGCTAGATGTGAATAAGACTCATGTTCTCCAGTTGGTATCTCTTGTGAAAGGACTATAAAGATACATGTTATGTGTGATTGTTTTACCAATTTATGTTGTATACATTTCCCCACCTTTTAATATATTGATGCAATGAAATGAAGTACTAGAGTAGAAGAAAGAAAGAAGATGTGTACCTAAACTTACATATATGTAGATAAGTGTAATGAAAAAGGATCCAACTTCTTGGCTAGGGAAGTGGATGGATAAATTAATAGTGCATGGAGAAAGAAGGAATCCCTATAATAGATGTCCTTTATACTAGATTTGAATAGTGCCTAGAGAAATAAGGAATCCATATAATAGATGCCCTTATACTAAATCTAGATAATGCCTAGAGAAATAAGGAATCCTTGTAATGGATACCTCATGTAATGAATTTGAATGAGAAATGAGAAATTATTAGAGGCACAAAACCAATGTCTACCTTTTGTCTTACATAAACTCCTAGGTCTAAGTAATGTTATGGACCAACCACTATAGATGATTATACGATCAAACCTAGTGACAACTTGGGTATACGTGGGTGTAATCTAAAAACTTTGGTAAAGGTGTAAGAAATAAATGGCCTATCTTATCATTCCAATATTTATAATCCTATATTATAAATAACATGATAATTTATGTCATGGTCCCAAATATGGTATATGAGTGATGCATCTAGATAATCTATAAATTTGTATAACCACATGTGCCATGATTTATCATGGCATGTCCCATTTAAAAAATTAGAGATCAAAATAGTGTGCTCTACATGATGCCTATAATAGACTATCTAGTCATGTAATGGTGTCATGCTATATGAAGCTATATGTATGAGATGTGTATTAATGTACATGACCCTAAATCTGGTATCTAAGTCTGAGTTTGTATCAAAGTCATTATCAGTCCATATCATATGAATAGTCTGTGTATCTATAAATTAATGGTTTATCCCTATGGATGTCCAAGTGATGATGAATGACCCACATAATCTAAATAACTATATAATCTTGACCAATCTGAGTTGAGTGATGCTAAGTGACCCAAATAGTTTGAACCATTGTATAATCTTGACCAATCTATACTACATAATGCTGATAATCTAGATTCTAGAGGTGTAAAAACCAAGGTGTGTTTACCTATAGGAGTGGATAGGGATATTAGGTAATTTATATAGATTATAGGAATTATTCCCCCTTTTGGGGATAGAGATGAGATCTTTGATAGATGGGGTTGAGCGAAAAGTGATGACTAGTGGTGTATGAATAGGAACAAAGTTGGTATAGTTTAAACTAATTAAGAAGTTATATCACTAAGATTTAAATGTGTTTATGATTGGTTAGGACCAAAGATTATTTGTGGGTATAGTATATATTAGAAACATTCATATCATGGTAGGCAAATGAGGTGGTAGTAGACTAGATGAATTAAAAATTTGATTGATTTGGTTGGGTTATTTGAACAAGTTTTTGATTGGTAGGTATCAATTTATATGTCAAGGTACAAAAGAGGTATAACAATGCATGTATGTTGTAGATGATGAAATGATTTAGAAAGGCATGTGTGATGTCAAAGGTATCATTTTCATGATTCCATTAAATAAAACAATTTTTAAAATATAGCTAAGGGGTTCTAGATATGGGTAAAATGGTGTTTTGTTTTTTAATAAAAAGTTGGTTGATATAGGAATTTTTATTGACTTTGGGTTTATTTGTGAATTGACTAGTTTTAGACATTGGAGCTCTGGAGTGAGAATATGCCTAGGACATGAGCACCTTTCATGACCTATTTTGAGTAGCTGGTAGCCTAGATTTGGTTTAATGAAGAAATAACCCTGTTGAGTACCGAAAGTACCTAGTTTTTTCCTATTTAAAATCTTATATTTAGCATTTTAAGCTATTTTAAGTGGTCTAAGAAGTGTTTAGTTGTTTCTAGTGCTCCTATCCTAGAGGCAATGATTCTATCCATGATGCAGTGTTGCTTTCCAGGTTATAGTGCTAGTGTCCTTCTATAGCGCTAATATCCATTAAGGATAGTTTTTTAGTTTCTAAGTTATTTTCAAGTTATTGTATGGTTTATCTATTTTTCCTACCATGATTGACTCATATATATGTTTTTTTATAATTTTTTCAAAGTGAGTTACATATGAGAGAGTTCTACAGAGGCTAGGTGATGGAGACATTGAGAATGTTGCCCTTGTTAGTTGATGAAAGAGCCATAATAGATAGAGTAGGATTGGGTCATGTATATGACCTAGGTAGTACATAGTGAGATAGGTATTTGATCATTGCCTTATGTGAGAGGTGGAATGTAGACACTTGTACATTTTAAATTCCTATAGGGGAGATCACTATGACCCTATAGGATGTGTTTTGGATTATGTATTTACCAGTTAGTGGGTGATGGGTGACATTTGAGGATGATATGGGTATTGATGCCATTGATCATGCATCCTTGTATTTTTCTAATGTGCCTTTAGGTGCACATTAAAGAGGAAGTGATAGTGATGTATTACTATCGGTCATTATGCATTCAAGTGTTTCATGCTTGTAGAAGTGGTTAGCTATGTTTTTGACTTCATTTGTTGTAGTGGATGGTAGCAAAGTTTCTATTTCTTATAGGATGCATAAGTGGTTTATAGTGTTGAGATGTATGGTACTATGTTATCATGGTGTAAGACTATGCTTGCCCACTTATACATAGATTTATATAGATATACACAAGATGCATTCAATGGTGGTATGGGTGTGTCTACTCTATTTCAATGTTGGGCTTATGAGCACATAGAAATTATGTGATTGATTGGATTACTAAAGGAGAGTTGGGTACCTCCACAACCATATGGGGAGTAGTGGATGAGTTCATTGACTATCAGGTCTCATGGGATAGATCACTATACATGAGCTTTGGATAGACTAAATTCCCATGAGATCATATGGAGGCCTTATAGAGGATACCCTAGGTGGGATGAGGATGGAGTGTAGTTGAGATATATGAGGGTTATTATTTGGATACATGACATTGGGTTGGAGTGTATGAGCACTTTCAATATGAGCATGTGACTAGGTATTTTGGAGTTTGACAGGATGTTCCTCTTATAGCATGGGTATGGTTGAGTGGATGGGCACCAATGAGAGTAGGAGCTCATGTGAGAGCCACTGAGGCTGAGTTGACACCATTACCTTTAGATTCATGAGATAAAGCTATAGATATTCTTGATGTATATGATGTGAGATGTATTGAGGCATATATTTCATGGTGGGTTAGGCATTAGTGGGATCCATTGTATCGTATTGATGGAGTGGATGTTCTTATGTATAAGGATCTTGAGTCAATCCAAATGATGGGAGGTAAGCTATGAATACATTTAAATTATGCCTACATTTGTACTTTAGTTTGATTTACAAGTATATATCTAATGTAGTGTTTTAATATATATGTTTGTAGGTGGAGTGGGAGGTGCATAGGATGAGGCACCTACTAGGGTGGGGAGAGGAGATGATGAGTTATATAATACCATCATTGAGTCAACACTCTAAGAGCTCATACATCATGTTCCATATGATGTGTTCAAGGATGGGTTTGATAGAGTGAGAAATGGTTACAACTAGTGTCTATGCTCATTTGTTTGATAAGGGTGTTATAGCTATAGCTACATATGTTCTTATGTATAAGGATCTTGAGTCAATCCAAATGATTGGAGGTAAGCTATGAATACATTTAAATTATGCCTACATTTGTACTTTAGTTTGATTTACAAGTATATATCTAATGTAGTGTTTTAATATATATGTTTGTAGGTGGAGTGGGAGGTGCATAGGATGAGGCACCTACTAGGGTGGGGAGAGGAGATGATGAGTTATATAATACCATCATTGAGTCAACACTCTAAGAGCTCATACATCATATTCCATATGATGTGTTCAAGGATGGGTTTGATAGAGTGAGAAATGGTTACAACTAGTGTCTATGCTCATTTGTTTGATAAGGGTGTTATAGCTATATCTACATATGTTAGTGTAGTAGGAGAGAAATGAGATGAGAGTAGAGTTGGATAGGCATATGATGTCTCTTCCTAATTATGGTAAGGTGAGTTGAATATTGTGGATGTTTATATGGATCTTCAATGGTGATATGATGACTTTCATGAAGATCATGGTTGGATACTAGAGTGAGATAGTCAATATAAGAGGCATTCAAGAGTTTGAGGAGGTGTGGGGATATTGAGTTTGAGACTGAATTATGGGAATAGTAATGGAGTAGAGAGTGAGATTGAGACTGAGGGCATGATGCCCATTCATGATTGATTGTATTTGAAAACCTAGTTACATATATATATATATATATATATATATATATATATATATATATATATATATATATATATATATATATATATTAGTTTGAGTTTGGATTTATTTGTATTCATGTTATGGATTTTGGAGTATGCTAGTATTATAATTTTTTGATTTTAAATAGTTGATTTGATGTCGATATTTGATTTTTAATCATGTACAAATGAAAATTTTGATGGTTTTTGTAATTGGTAAAATTGATTTAGTAAATTGAATTGGTTTACAAGTAAGATATAAGTAAGGTCTAGATTTTGAGATTGGTAAAGGGTTTATATTAGTTAATTTAGTAGAATATGGGCTTTGACGAGTAGGTTTTAGGATATAGATAGTTAGATTTAAATAGGAATGTTAGTTTTTAGTATGGGAGATATAAGATAGCACTATGTGAATATTACTTCCTTGAAAGTGGCTCAAGAATACAAAGGTTAGCTAGACCTTTGGATCCATTATTGCTCTATTAAGTGAAGCTTATGAGCTAAAAACTAGTATGATTGTATATTATATTATTCTATGTTGTATCACTATCTAAACCCTATCAACCAACTAAATAAGTGCCCATAATACTCATGTTATGTAAGAATGTGCTTTATATCTGATGTTGTCTATTATGTTCTAACTATAGCTATACATGGAGACTTTAAAAAATACAACCTTACTAGATGTTTAACTAGAACTATGTGCTATGGAGGAGGCTCATTGATTCACAATCATAGTGGATTGCTATATGAAATAACACTATATGTCCTCTACTTTGATGCATATGACTATGCAATAGATCAAGATGAAATTGTAACATGTGATGAGGGTTCATCTAATCTTAACTATAATAGGTTACTATGTGAGATAGTACCCTAAAAAATTAGTTATAGTGAATAACTCTAATGAGATACTAGATATTTATGTCCCCTATTTGAATGCTATGATACCATTATCAACAAATCTAATAATGTAATCTCTAAGTCCAAAACAACCATTATCTTTATGTCCACAAATACGATGATAGTTATAACAAGGTCGATGTTGTTGTCTATGTAAGAGATGTGGATATCATTGATGAGTAGAAGGTAATGTGATTAACCTCTTATCTAGTAGTGATGCTAATATGTAAGATGGGATATATCACTCTAAATCAAACTATAGTGGTGATTTTCTATTGTTCTCTATAGTGCAAATGGTTGGTTGTGCTCAGGAAACTAGTTCCTTGTTCTTGACTGATTACTTTTCTAGTTGTTGTCTCCTATCTTGTCTAGGACATGGTGGATGCTGAGTCCTAAGATCTATATCTAAAGATGTTGATGTGAAATCTAGAGTGATATAATCAATTGAATCTACCTCAATCAATCCCAATTTCTTTTCCAAATATAAAATTGTATACCACAAGTGTCTAAAATAAGACTCTATCTGATATAGTAGATGCTCAAGTAGAGGTTGGTGAAGCCCCTTAATAAAGATATGTTGAATATCTATATTTTTTTGTTTGTATATCAATATTAGCATGTGATGATAACTCCTTAAACAAATAGTTTGAACCTTGTCCACACTTAGTGCGAGTGTACAAGTATTTTATTAATATTTTTAAAAAAAAAGTGCATAAGGGTGCCTTTGCTCCGTTCACCATTTTACATTGCAAACATTGATTTATATATTTTTTACCAATGACCAATAAAAACAACTAATCCTATAACCAACTATTTATGGGAAAATAACCCATAAAGTAGTTCTAATTAATAAATACAAAACATGAAAACTACCTAAAATTAAAACTAACTTTATTTTATGGGGGTGTCTTTACTAAAAGATGCATGACCCATTTACAATAATATATATTAACCTACCAAAAAAATCTAACCTAATGCTAAGACTTTGGAAAAAGTCCTAACAAACCCCCCTATGATCCAAAGTCAGGTCTTTAGACACATACCAAGCATTTTTCTAAATTTTTCAAATTTGATTCTGTCAAGGGGTTTTATGAAGATGTCAAATGTCTGATTGGTACTTGGGAAATATATTGGATCAAGAGCTTTTTTTGCCACCAACATTTGTAGATAATGGTATTTGACGTCCACATGTTTTGTTTTGGCATGAAACACAAGATTCTTGGACATCTTGATTGAACTTTGATTATCAATGTATAACTTTGTAGGAGTAAATTGAGAAACCTGAAGATCTTTAAGAATAAGAAAAAGGTAAACAATTTATTTGGAAGCATCACATGCTATAATATACTCTAATTCTACTAATGAATTTTCCACTGTATCTTGCTTATTACAATACCAAGCAATGGAAACTGAACCCATATGCATAGTGTATCCTATGGTTGACACTCAATCATCCACACAACTACCAAAATTTGCATCATAATACCCAACAAGTTTGAAGTTTTTGTTGTGACGGTATTCAAGGCCATATGTTTTCATTCCCTAAAGGTAATGAAGTACTCATTTCGTTGCATGCCAATGAATTTCTCTAGGCTCATGTATAATCCTAGATAAAATTCTAACTAAAATTGAAATATTGGGCCTAATATTCATCAAGTATATCAAACCTCCCACCAATTGTCTATATGTGGTGCCATCAAAAAAGGCACCAGTATCATCCTTAGAAAATTTCAAATTACTTTCCATGGGAGTGAGGGCAAGTTTGAAATCAGTCATGCCAAACCTATCTAATAACTCAAAAATATACTTAGTTTGTGAAATGAAAATATTATGCTCTTTCTAAGTTACCTCTATGCCTAGATAGTAGTGAATAAGTCCAAGATCTATCATCTCAAATCCATATTTTAATTCCTTTTTCACAGAATTGTTATGGTTTTCATCATTACCTATGATAAACAAGTCATCGACATAGAGAACAAGTATCACCATTTTCTTACCCTACACTTGAAAATAGAGAGTATCATCAGTTTCACTATGATGAAAACCAATGGATTTCAAGTATGAATCCATTTTCTCATACCAAGACTTGGGTGCCTATTTGAGCCCTTATAAAGCTTTTATCAATTTACACACTTTGTGTTCAGCACCCACCTATTCAAAATCCTGAGGTTGTTTCATATATACTTCTTCCTATAAATCACCATTTAAAAAAGCACTTTTAACATCCAATTGATGTACTTTATAGCCATTTGGTGCTGATAAGGCAAGTACCATATGAATAGTGTGCCATTTTGTTGTTGGTGTAAATGTTTCCTAATAGTCAATACCTTTTTGTTGAGTATATCCTTTTACAACAAGTCGTGCCTTATTTTTATCAATGGAACCATCTGATTTATACTTAGTCTTATAAACCCATTTACATCTAATGGGTTTAACATGTGGAGGAGGATCAACTAAAACCCATGTATTATTGCTAAGTATGGCATCATACTCATTTTTCATTACTTGTTGCCAAACATGTTCAGTAGATGCCTCCTCAAAAGTGGATGGCTCAGAGGAAGAAGTAGTAACAACCATATCATAGTTTACCTATTTTCAAGAATTCTTGGGCCTTGTTAAACCAACTTCATCTGCTTTCAAGTCAGAAAAATTACTTTGAGCCCATTTTGGATACTTAGTCAAATTATTAAAATCAGGGACTCCAAAATTCTCATCATGTGCATCATTCGAAGGGGGACATAGAGAATTTTTAAAAATTTCTAAGTCATCAACCTATGAACATGTAGATGAAGTAATTGAGGATGAACTGGATGAGTCTATCACCCTATTATTAAAATTAACACGTGTATTATTTGAAATATAATCATGAATAAAAGTAGGAGAAATATTTTGACATGCATTAGATTTGAGAGAAAGAGTGAGAGAAGAGGTCGAAGCATGAGATGCATTTTCTTCTTCCCTATATGCATAATAGTCATAATTATTCCATGTATTATCACATTCTGATTTTTGTTCATTTTAAATAGTATAATTTTAAGTATCATTTTCGTATTCACTTTCATTCTCATATTCATTTGCATGATCACTATCATACTCAGTATCACTTCCATCATTGTTAAGGGGAGGTGTAAGAGAATAATTTAATTCCTTTCTAATATGAAATAAGTTATCATTATAATTTAAAATATCATGTGTATCTATGTTATCCATGGATGGAGTATATGAATTTTTTTCATTTTTAGTATGAGAAGTAATATTAAGAGATTTATCATTTGAACGTACTTAGGATAAAGTAGAGTTGAGATCATGAGATGTATCATTTGAACTATGATTTGGTAATTTGATTTTATTGCATTTATATTATTGTATTTTGAACATAGAAGTAGAAAAAGAGAGGTAGAGATTAGGTTCACATGGAAGAAAATTATGAATTATTAGAGGTTCATTTGGAAGTGTATGACTAATTTGTTCATTTTGTGCATTTTGCATAGGAGAATGAGGGGATTTTTTTTTTACACATTTATTAAAAGTAATTTCTTTAGAAGAATGGATTAAAAAGATAGGTTTGAGAGGATAAGATGCATCTAAATTTTATTCACTATCACTTTCATGAGCTTTATAATATTCCTCATTGCAATAATAGTAATTATCTTCACTGTAAATAAAATCATTTTCCACATTTTTAGCTAATGTGTAATTTTGAAAATTTGTCCACTCATTATCATAATTATGAAAAAAAATAAGAAATTTGTTTATGGGATTAGAGGGAAGAAGTGGCTTAGTGTCCATTTTATTTCTTTCACCACAAAAAAGATAAGTACTATTAAGAAAATAAATGCAATAATAGCTACTAACATGGAAATTTTGAAAATACTTATGACTATCTAAACAATTTGCAAAAGATTTGAAATTAATTTCTAAAAATTGTAAGGATGAAGGGTTTTAAGGTGGAGGACCTAGTTTAGGAATCTAGGGTTGAGCTAGGGTTTTAGAATTTTTTGAAATTATGGCTATAATTTAAATTTTAAAATTAATTTGACCAAGAGAATTGCACAAAAATTGATAAAAAAATCAGAAAATTAAAATTGAATTTTTGCGCAAAATAACTACTAATTAAGAAAATTTGAAAATATTTTTGGCACATTGAATAGTTTTCAAAAAATTTGAAATGAATTTTTAAAATTTGTAAGGGAGGGAAATTTGGGGTTTGAGGACCTAGTTTGGAAATCTAGGATTTTGAGCTAAGGTTTTAGAATTTATTAAAATTATGTCTATAATTTAAATTCTAAAATTAATTTGAATAAGATAATTTCAAAAAAAAAATACAAAAATTAGAAATTTTAATTTTTTCACAAAATATGAAGGAAAACCCCTAAGGGTACCTAGGATTTTAAATTTATTCAAAGTAAGTCAGGTTCACCAAAATTTTTTATTATTTTTGGTAATCTATTGTTTAGATATTAAATAAGAAGAGTCTAGAATGATAGGAACATATAATTTCATAAGGGAAAATATAGATTTTAACTAACAATTATACAAGAAATATAGAAATTAACTTATCTGGATTCATATTAAAATAGAGGATTTTGAGGTTGGAAATTGAATAACAGGAATAAGACACTGCCAAGAATTTGAATCTAGTTTTTGATTGGATAGGAGCACTAGAAATTAGACACCCTAGTATCTATTGTTATAGTATTTCTTGATGCTCTTTTCTTAAGGATCTAAGATTTTTAGGTTTTGTTTTCCTAGTCAATATAAGTGTACATACCAAATTTTGAGGGCTAGAAGTCAATGGAGCTCATTGTAGATCTATTTTAGTCTTAAATACATATATCAATTTACAAACATACAAAAAGAAAATTTCATCAAAATAAAAAGGGGGAAAACTAGGTTAGGGGAAGAATTATTGCACAATCAAGAACCCTTGTTATTTTGATTTTTGCCTACATTAACCCTCAAGTTAGGGTCTTAGATTTGATGTAGTTATCCCTTAAGGAATGTGCATAATCAACACGTATGATAGATGAAAGAATGAATTTCTCTTAGGCCCCTCCTTGATAAATCTATAATTCTATGGGTGATATATAATTCTAATCTATACTCTTGACTGATTTTTATTATGTCTAATGTGCCAAAGTAGTAATTGCTATATATTAAATACCTTGTGTAGTCCTTTATATAAGAGACTTGTTATTTTGAATTTATGAGTTTTAATCACATTTTGATGACATTGGAAAACTTAGGAATGAAGAAAATAAATGGGTTAAGACTCATCTTTTGGGATAAACTAACCATTAGAATCAAATTTGCACTTAGATAGCAATGCCAAAAACTAGACACCCTGGGTTTTAGCACTATAGGCCTATTTGGGAACTTTTTTTTGGAGGGTCTAGGACTTGGAGGGTTGAAATAAGCATGGAAATATTAACTTTGGTTAGTAACAGTTAAGTTTGGAAGCTTACAAATGATTGGGAAAAGTTAAAAAGTTGTCAGGGCATGAAACAAAACCAAAGCAAATCAAACATAAAGACATGGGTAGATGTGAATAAGACTCATATTCTCTAGTTAGAGTCTCCTATGAAAGGATTGTGAAAATACATGATATGTGTGATTTATTTAAAAATTTAGGGTGTATACATATATTGATGGATGAGAGGGAGATGGTGGATGAGTAATGGATTGAGCAAAAATAGGCCCATGGAAGGAATTATGAGAAATATAAGGGTGAGGTGTATGGGAAATGGGCTTGTGTGTGATGGAGGGTTGGTTTATAATGATAGGATGATGGAAGAGGTAAAATATATCTTGACCTTGTCTTTTAAGAAGAATGGATTTATCATGATTAGGAATGAAATATTGGCATTCCTCTTCTTGTTTACCTAGGGTGATAGACTCATGTAGTTCATCCTCAATTACTATATCACCACAGTCGATGAGGTCTTGAACATAATATTAAAAAAATGACATCATTTAATGAAATTTACCCATGTTTGGTGATATATATAATATTTTTTTGCTTTATACCAAGAGAGATTAAGCTTGGTGGGATCAAGATGTCTTATAGGTGGATAAACCATCATGTTAGTGGTGATAAGTTATTTTAAAAGGGATTCTAATGACATAAGGGGAGTATAAGAGCCCACTTATCTTTGTGACTTAGATGTGGAAGAATTATATTTTAGATTAGATGGTGGTTGTGTATGTGACTAGGTGGATAGACTTGAAGGAAACAAGGTGGCTAAGATTGGATTCCCTTTGCTAGTAGAGGAAGGGGTTGATGATTGCCTATGACTAGTGGATGGGGGATTGGAAGGAAAATTACATGTATGGGTTTATGTGGGAGGTTCAATGAGTTGAATGGAGTCAAATTTGAGAAGTGGTACACCCATTATAAGAAACTATAAGAGGATCTCATCCTTGTTGGTAGTTATGTATTGGTTTATGAAAGCAAGATTGAGGTTCATGGTGGTGGGTGTTAAAGGATAGGGGACTTGCTAGGATTTAGCATAGGATATGTGTTTTTTGGATGATGAGGGTGATAATTTTGATTTTTCTTTGCTATTAGTATGAGGAAGTGGTGATGTATTATGATTGGTAGATGGAATATTTGACTATGGACAAGTATGAAATAGGGCTAAGGGATTTTGGATAAACTTAGTAGATGGTGGAAGGGAATGGAATGGAGATAATATTTGATGGTGGAATTGTTTAGGAGTTGGTTTTAGGATTATGGAGTCAAAATCATTAGGAAAAGGAGCACCCATCTTCTATAGTAGCAAGAAGAATTCATCTTTATTTTATATGATGTATTGATTGATTAGGTTGACTGCATCAAGGAATGTTGATACTAATTTTGATGAGATAGGGGATTATGGATGGGGAAGGATGTGGGATTTTGGTTTATGGTGAGTAATATCAAGGTAAAAAGGTAAGAAAATACCCATCTCTAGATCTCACAAAAGGACCTCATCTTTATTGGCCAAGATGTATTGGTCTATGAGAAATGGGTCCAAATCCATGGGAATGGATAATAAGGGATGAATGATGAGAGATGGCTTCTTGAACAAAGAAGGTCTAAAGGATCAATATAGTATGATGGGTGATGATGAGGATGAAATAGATAAATGGATTATATGATGTATGACTATGATAAAATGTCAGGCTGATAGTATAGTAGGTGCTAACATCCTATCAATAATGTCTAGTTTTCAAACTAGCAAAAGGATTAAGGATTTTATGGGTGTCTAGATTCAAGCTAGCAAGACAATGATATGATGGGTGCTAGTTATGAATAGGCAAGATAATTAGATTAGGTTAATGATTAATGGGTTTGATAGATTGATGGTGACAAAGTGATAAGATGATAGAATGATATTGACTAGGTATGAGATATAAACAAATGATGAATGATAAAATACTAGAGTGATGGGATGATCTTGATGGGTGATAATAGGACTAACTCAAAAACTTGGAATAATTTTCTTAAGATGGGGTGGGGTATTATTATGTGATGAAGGTGATAGGATAATAGAGGACAAGTATGATTATGGGTGATAATGAAATTATTAAGAGATGTGTATGGTTTAGACCTATATGTGACCTAAAAATCCAATACAAATAGGATAACATGAGGTTTGAATAGATGGGTGATGGAGACAAGGTCAAGATAGATGATTGATTATGAACTTAGAATGAGATGTGTATGATATGACAAGACATGAATGATGGATTAAGAAGATTAAAAATATGTAAATGATATAGAAAGGAAAATATGTACAAAGGGGGATGGTGAAAATAATGTATGAGATGTGATTAGGATATGTGAGTGATGGGGTGTGTAAAGACCTAGATAGGTGGATATGATGAGACTAGGAGGCGGTCACGATAAGATGGGAGATGGGATAATGGTATATAAAGATAATGGTGAGATAGGAATGGGATGATGGGGTATGATCAAAGATGAGACAAGATAATACTAGGGTTATTAGATTGGGATGAGATAATGACAAGAAGAAATACAAAAAAAAGATATACAAAGAAAAAATTTACAAGATGATAGTGAGGCAAAAAGATGATGGGATAAGGATCTACAAGATGATAGAGTGATGAAACAAAGATAGATAAGATATATATATATATATATATATATATATATATATATATATATATATATATATATATATATATATATATATATATATACATGATAAATATTTACAAAATGGATTGTGTAAGGACCTAGATGGGTGTATTAGTTTGGGGTAAATGGATGATTCAACTCACAAACATCACTAGTTTGGCATGACACACAACAAATCAAGTATACCACAAACCTATGATTATTAAAATGATGGTGTGTAACCTGATGCTCACACCATCCAATAGCTTTGTGGGTGAGGCTTTAGGGTAGTGACCCATTACAGAATTGACCAAAACCTCTTGACCCTATTTTAACATGATGGTTACTTAGGAGTTGATAATAACTTTGATAGTGAGGTACCTATTATGACCAAAGGATCTTATTATATGATTATATAAGCCTCTCTAGGTACATACCATATATACATGAAGTTACAGTGGAGACTACATTCATATAAGATTCTATCTAACCACCCAACATATTGGAGCTTAATTTTCCCTCACTCTAAAAAACCCTTTATGGGGAATTCTACTTAGGCATGTATATCTCTAAACCCTAAACCCATTAATTCTAGCATCATATATCTCTAGATTTGGTGTTGGATAAAAATACAACTAATGGCATCAATCCTACATATTGTCCTTCTCTAATAATTTGAGATGCCTAATAAAAGTAAAAAACATCATTCATCTAATGGTGAAAACCAAACTTCTAGTGCCTTAGGCAATTACTGTGATGAAAAATAGTTTCCAACATCATGGTAAAATAATCTATTATCTATATTGTCTCTCCAAACTTGGGGTAAAATTCATCCATTTCATACCCTTTGTTAATCCACCCATCCCTTGTAAATTCCTCATCAACCATGTCTATGTCACCCATCCATCAATCCATTATCTTCCATCATATCATATTCCTTCCCCATATTAACCTTCAAAAAAGTGTAGAAGGCATCTTGAGATATGTTTTGCAATCATTTTGGCATATCCTCCAATGGACACTTAGAAAACTAAAAATTTGGTTCCTTCATGATGTAGTCCATGGCAATCCCTAGTCCCTTCTTCCTTGGTCCTCAACCCCTTTTATAGCATCACCCTCATCCTATTATTCCTCATCTATCAGTCTACTTATCTTTATCTTGATTTCTGGGCTTGGTGTTCCCTCTACTAGTAACCATATTTGTAATTTTACATACATGTTTCTAAAATACCTAAAAATTAAAATATGCCAAAAACCCTAAAAATAATAAATCTTTAAAAATCCAAAAATAGTCCATGGTGTTTTATCTTATGCCTAATACCCTAGTCACATCCATTTCTGTGTTGTTCATCTTTCATATAATCTAATATCTATCTCTTATTTTCCCATTCCCATATTTGGATATAAAATTTAATCTTGAAATAAAATTAGAGTGGTCACCCATTTGTCCATCTCTTCAATCTCATCCTTTTGACTAAGTATTATTAACATGCATCACCTTGTCAAATAATTTAATTTAGAACCCATCACTTTTTGTCAATTGAATTTTCATATCTAGTACCCATAAACTAAATTATTTACTAGGATTAAAGGTAATTGATCCCATCACCTTCCTTATCATTTTATCTTCATACCTAGCACCCATCAACTCAATTATTTACTAGTATGAAAGGTAATTGATCCTATCACCTTACTTATCATTGCCTCTTCATACCTAGCACCCATAAACTCACTTCTTTGATAGTATGAAAGGTAATTAATCCCATCATCTTCCTTATCATTGCCTCTTCATACCTAGAACCCATAAAATCACTTCTTTGCTAGTGTAAAAGGTATTTCATCCCATCATCTCCTAGTCTCCTTGCTAGATAAAACTCTTTTAGGGCCTTATCTATTAGTAATCATTGGTCATCACTTTTATAAATCCAATTCCTTGGCCATTTTTTGATTCTATTTTAAGATCAAATACATCTTCAAAGACCTTATCCCATAACCAAGGGTAAATCTAGTCTATACTGATCCTAATCTTAATCTAGGTCCCCAAATCCATATCCATATCCTTATCCAAGTCTTAAGTGTAATCATCATAAGTCTATCCCAAATCCAATTCTATCCTGAGTCCAAAAATCACATCATGATCATCCTAGTCCAACCCATCACCCAATCATTCATACCATCATTAGACAAGACATTATGACATTACAGGTAGATACTTATGTGTGTTTTTTGTCTATTATTTGTCTTATTTATCTTGTTTGTCTCATGTATATATCTTTTTTTTATGTTTTATTTTCATCATGTCTCTTTTTGTCTATTAGGTGAAGAATGAGGATGCTATGAGGACACCAATACTATTGTAAAGTGCCCTCAATGATGCAAAGTTCAGTATTTGCCCATGCACTTTGGCACAATGTCCCCTTGGTTATGTTTATATTATGGGGAATCTTTCTAAGTTTTATATTTGTTAGATTACTTAGAATATGATGAGCCTTATGATGAGTCCATAAAATGGCTCATTATATCCATAAAATAACATCCTTTTTTGCATTGAAAGTGGATCTAAATGTAGTTTCCAAACTTATAGTTTATTTATAATTAAATAGTAACTATATATCATGTTTATGTCTTTAAAATTCCTTTTTATCTATTAGTTAGCTATTTATAATGATTATTTGGAAAAGTTGTCAATGAGTGTATATATAGTTTATAATATGCTAAGAATGATTCAAAGTATGAAGAGTAACCATAACAAGATCTAGTATTTTGGTCAAGATATGGAATCACATAGGCTTGCTAAAAAATCCCATAATAGATTTAGATTTCAACAAGTTTATTATAGTAGCTACAAATTACAATAGGCTTGCTACAAACCAACTACAAATTACAATAGGATTACTATAGACCAACTACAAATTACATCAGATCAACTATGAATTACATCAGACCAGCTATGGATTTCACCAAGCTTGCTATATATTTAAATAGGCTTGCTATGGATTTCACTAGGCTTACTATGGATTTTAGCAGGTTGCTATGGATTTCAACATAAATACTCTAGACTTCAAGAAAATTGCTACAGACTTGTTTGGGAAGTATTTCTAAGATTATTTTAATGTTCCATTTATCATGAAGAATGCTTTCCATTTAGATTCTTTCTTACATCAAATCAACTATGAATTACATCAGACCAGCTATGGATTTCACCAAGCTTGCTATATATTTAAATAGGCTTGCTATGGATTTCACTAGGCTTACTATGGATTTTAGCAGGTTGCTATGGATTTCAACAGAAATACTCTAGACTTTAAGAAAATTGCTACAGACTTGTTTGGGAAGTATTTCTAAGATTATTTTAATGTTCCATTTATCATGAAGAATGCTTTCCATTTAGATTCTTTCTTACATCAAATCAACTATGAATTACATCAGACCAGCTATGGATTTCACCAAGCTTGCTATATATTTAAATAGAATTGCTATCGATTTCACTAGGCTTACTATGGATTTTAGCAGGTTGCTATGGATTTCAACAGAAATACTCTAGACTTCAAGAAAATTGCTACAGACTTGTTTGGGAAGTATTTCTAAGATTATTTCAATGTTCTATTTATCATGAAGAATGCTTTCCATTTATTTTCTTTCTTACATCAGACCAGCTATGGATTTCACCAAGCTTGCTAAATATTTAAATAGGCTTGCTATGGATTTCACTAGGCTTACTATGGATTTTAGTAGGTTACTATGGATTTCAACAAAAATACTCTAGACTTCAAGAAAATTGCTACAGACTTGTTTGGGAAGTATTTCTAAGATTATTTCAATGTTCCATTTATCATGAAGAATGTTTTCCATTTAGATTCTTTCTATATATATATATATATATACATATATATATATATATATATATATATATATATATATATATTTTATTTATTTATATGAATAGACTTTTCATTTAAGATTGTACTCAAATATAGATTTATGTAATTTCATTTCTAATAATTATCTCTCTCCATATTTGGTGGAGATCGAGATTAGGTAGTAATAGATTTATCTATTAAAATAAATATCTCTCTTCATATTTTGTGGAGATTGAGATAGGATAGAGTATCTCAAATTGTTACTCCCAAATAAGGTGTTGGTTAGAAGCATGAATTATAAATTCAACCATCCACACCCAAATCAAGGAATCAATCAATACAACTTTTTCTTTCATTATTTTGAGCAGTCCATCTAAAACTTGTGTTATAAATATATCCTCTTTTGAGGAATGAGCTGGCCACTCATTTCAAGGAAGATGGATCCATGTATTTTATTTATTTATTTATTCTATAAGTATTATTTTCTTTTTTAAATTATTATTAATCTCTTTTTGTAAACATTTCTTTTTTGTACAGTTTGTTGTAAACCTATAGGTGTTTTATGTGTTTGCCATTTATTTTAAATTCAAAAATTTTTGTTTTGAAAGTGTGCTTCAATTTCATGTAAGAGTGTTTTTATTTTTGAGAAGTGTGATTTACTTTCTCCATGTGTGATTTGATTTTAGTAAGTGTGATTTTCAATTCTTTCAAGTGTGGAGTGTGGTAGAAAGAATCATTTGCCAAAGATCTCTTTCTCTTTTTGCATATAGATTTTAGACTCCATCCCTTAATTGAAATTATTAAATGAAGGGTATTGATGACACTCATCAACTTATTATAATTGTGATGGATTGATCACGTACACCCTCATCATTCATCTAATCATCATTCTTTCCATCACTAATCTTATCCTCTTGACCCATCTAACTAACATCCAATAATTTATCCTCATCTCATCATCTAAGTCATATCCCCCAATCATTAACATCATCCTATAATCACTAATCATCATCAAAATCATAATATTCTACTTCATTAATTAACATTTATCCTCGAATCAAAACAACATCAACTTGAGGTCTGTTAAGACTATGTAGGTAGAAGTTGGCCATTTTTTGATGCTCAAGGATAGCTCAGCCGTTATCTCTCTCATCTATCCTCAAGTTTTGCATTAGTCAAATATTTGATTTTTAATCTCAATAATTAATCAATTGTTCTATTGATCAATCACCATACTCATAATCATCTCCTTAATCTTTTCATCAATCGCCTACACCTATCAATTGGGACCAACAAACTCATACCATCCATCTTTCTCCTAATAATTATTTGATCAATTAATCAAATATCTCTCCTTTCCATGTGTCCTTTCTAGGATCATCATCATTAATCATAATATGGCTCATTGATTTGATGCAATGAAGTCCAATCCTTCTTCCCTATCTTTTGGTCACTCAATTATGTCATTTACTCTCTATCATCATATACATCATATTGATCAATTTTAGATTTGAGACACACCCATAATTAATCTCATCAAATCACTATTTTATCCTAGCCTATAGCTCTCCCTTACATGAATCCTTGCTTGGGATATGTTTAAATGTTTTAGCCTTTTAATCTTATCATCATCATGTTATAATTGATTCCTTCTTAGGATGTGTCAACAACCATGACACCCATCATATCTACTTCCTGTGCATATGTCTTTACTAGGGGAATCATAAATTTATAGCTCATTACTAAAGTCAACTTTATATTCTTCATCATCTATCTCACATCTAGCATCCCATTCCCTTCTCTACTCATCACATCTCACCCATCATTTCTTCTTTCAAGTGGCCATACATCTCATTCTTCCTCGCACATCCCTTCAAGGGGTAATCATATTCCCTAACATCATTTACTAAAATTAATCCATGACATGGATTTTATTTGAAATATTGTTACTCCTTCCAATTTACTCTACTCACAATGCCCTTTCAAAGAGGGAAAAAATATATGCATCTAGATTTGCTATCATCACTAATATTACTATTAATCAACATTAATTTCACTTATCTCATTTAATCTAATTTATCACACTAATTTATCCTCTTTTTAATCATTTATCTAATATCTTCTTCTAGTATTCATCATCTACTTACCTTATTTTATCTCACCTTTTCATTAATTATCCTAAATCTTCATTATCTTAATCTAACCTTACTTATCTATTATTTGGGAATTTTAAATTACCATGATCCACTTACCCACCTACACTAACCTATCCATAGGCTCTCCTACACCTTTAGTCCCTAATCACTATCCTAATCCCTATTTAATCCCTGATCTAATCATTATTAAATCTAAGAAGGTTTCTAGACTCTTTCAAATCTAGAACCTTTTCTAAACTTCTCTTTTCTCTTTAGAAGACCCTAAATATAGAGGCTTCCAAAGAATATTAAATTCCTTGGATAATACTCATCCATTGATCTCCCTCAACCAACTTCAAATCTCCACCATTGATTTTTCCCTCCTCTTTCTATTTAGACAACTCATTTCCTCCATGGAAGTCTAATGAGCATCTATCTAACTTCTGCATGCCAATTTAGTCATTTAATCCTCCATCAAACATCATTATCATGCCATCATAATGTCATAAATATGAGTCAAGGTATATCAATCTAATCTCAATCTTATTTTATTTTTCATTCCATTTTATCCTGGTGTAGAGCACTTACCTTTAGGATTCTAATGCTATTTTGAATTGGTTTTATTCATCCATTGCATTTGGTCTTAATGGATGTATCACTTTAACTAGGTAGTTAGTTATCTAGGTTGATTGAGTTGCATGATTTAATCCATATATCTCAAACTTACTACTATAGATATCAGTTTTAAAGGGAAGATTTTTTGGAGGCCATGGTAGTTGTGAATCCCATATTCTAGAATAATAATAATAGTTAAAAGTTGATTAGCAATTTATTTCACAAATACATATGTTATCTTGTTAAATATTTTTAGTAAACCTATAAAGGCAAATTGATTTAAAATAAAAGGTATTTTGGAAAATGATTTACTGACATCTCAGTCAACTCATTTTGGAATTACAATATTTGAACAATATTGCCTTCTAAGTGAGCCAAATGAAAATGGGGCAATTACATGGCTATGGAAAAACCTTTATCCTAGTAATATCATAAAAGAAAGTCTTAGCAAATATTTTTGATTATATGATATTTTTCAAACAATGATTCTAGGCTTAGTGGAAGCTGAAAGTGTATTCAGTGCATTATATTTTATTACATCAAAACTTTGAAACAAATTGGATACAAATTTAGAAACATGTTTGAGATTGTATGTTTCACATTATGTTGTGGACCTGTTTCCTTATGAAAGAGATATGGTAAGATCGATTTATATAACTTAAAAAAGAGTCATCAGTAATATAGTGATAAATAGAGAGGATATAAATAATGACATTGAATATTCCACTGACATGGCATATGCAAATGCCACTAGAGTTGAGTAGGTTTGTGTAGGATTGTTTGAACTACATAAGTGTTAGTTGTGTATTTATTTAAATTGTCATATTTTTAATTCAAATTTAATATCATTTTTTATATTATTAAAATATTTAAAATATCTAATTAATTAAAATTGTTGATAGCATTGTCATTTGAAACATTTGTTCATTCATCATACAACTTTCCCTTTTATTTAACTGATTCTTATTAATTTCAAATAGGTTATAATATATTTATATTTTTCTAGGATTGTATTATTAAATACATATTTTTATCAACTTTTAAATAACTTAATTTTAATATTGTAGCACTATATTAATGGTTTTAACCTTAACTTTTAACTTAAAAATATGAATCTTTGAGTCAAATACAAGGACGATAGAACATGACAGGCCTATTGAATAACATGACCAAATTCAAAAGAAAAAAAACTTAATATAAAATAATTATAATAATTGAACAATATGAAATCATATAAAATTCAAATTCATGCTCAATTTGTATGTAAATAAAAAAAAAATTGTAGTCCGCATCACCATGTTGTTTGAATTACATCAACTAAATAAACTCATATTTGTAAAGTTAAACTTTACATTGTCATTTCAATTTTATTTATTTAAAACATAAAATCATATTTTAAAATTGAATAATGACTTCAAAAGATCATAAAATTCAAATTCAAATTCATTCTCACTCCAAATCCATAGAAAAAATAATTACAATCCATATCACCATGTTCATTAAACTACATCAACACAGAATATGTATGTAAGATGATAAATGAACCATAACTCATTATTTAGTAAAATAAGACTAATTTAAACTTAATAAAATTATCATTTTAAATATAAACATAAAATTTTCATTTAAAATATTTCTTAAAAAACATAACATTGTTTGCAAGCATAAGAGATTTTACAACATAAAAAATTATCAATTTTTTGGTCATTTAGAAAGACCCTTCACTGTTCAACCACTTTCTCAACCACAACATCCACATTTATATCAAAATCCTTACTAATCCCTACCTCGACTTCCTCTTTTCCATACTTCATTATCCATTCCATTTTAAGATATTCAGTCATAGAATCAATACAAACAAGAATTTCATTTTCTTCTTTTGCAACATCTCCTACTAAAGTAGACTTATATTGGCATCTACTTCTACTTCAATAAAACATTGGGATCCCATCCTTACTCATTTAATGATTTTCAAAGTTTTTTGCTCTATTTATTCAATATAACAAACTTATCCTTGAATTTAATGATAGAATATGAATTTTTTCATGAATTTTTAAAATACACATTGAGGACCTCAACTTCCTTTTTCATATTCTCATATATTAACTAAAATTACAAATGAAATATAATTATATTCAAACTAAAATAACTATGAGAAGAAATTTGATAAAACTTATGATACTTTACTAAAGATTTTTACTTCTCGACATTTTCAAAAATAATAAGGTTGATGTCTTTTACCCATTTATTAAAATATACCTATTTAGAATAATACTTAACACATTATCATTGTAACTATTATAAATAATAATGGACCCAAATTTAGCTTGACCAAAAAAAGCATCAATCTTTATGGGTTCATGTTGAACTAATTAAAATAAATTTTCTCTCTAAGAGTGGTTATGATAATGGGTATTTATTTCTTTAATAAATGTCTTTGAATAAAACTCTCAAACTAATACATTTTTTACCTCATCTATAACACTCTCCTTAAGACTCAGATAATACTTTCAAATAATAATTGTTTTAATGGAAAAGATATAATGGCATCATCAAACAAGTGAACATTAGTTGGAGGGGTGGGGGTGAAGAGGTACAAGGTTCCTCCTAAGTAGTTACATGAACATCTTCACCTTGAATAAAATCATGTTGATTGAAAGCAACACCACCAACTTCTCCACTTCTAATCTTGAATAATTCATTATCAAGATAAATTTATTATAAATATGTTAATCCATTCACATTGAAGATACCTCCAATAGATAAAGTGGGGAATTTAAAACCTAAAAATTGAAGTGTTCCTCTACTAGGTTTTGGCCCTTTTGGTAATACAAGAATCTTCCCCTTTATATGAACAACATTCAGGGGTGGTAGTAATGACATATTTTTCCTTAAATATTGAGGGTTCCCTAAAAAAGTAAAATATATTAGAAAAATGGTATATTTAAAAATCAAAATTAAATGATAATTTGAAATTAAAGATTTAGTACTTGCATTTAGATATAATGTTTTCTGCAATCTACACACCATATTTCAAGTGATGGGGGTAGTTTGAGATACTATAATAGGCAAAATTCTAGTGAAAAAATCTATAATCAATGAATCTTAAAATAAAAAAACAAAACATGGAATGTAAATTAACATGACCAGAGGGTTGAGAAGGTAGATGAAATTTTGGGGTTTATTGTGGTTGTTCCATGCCAACCTCAGTAGATTCTGAATCAACTACAAAAATGAAATAAATAAATAAATAAATAAGATAATGAACTTGAAAGTAAAAATGACATTTCAAAGTTTTAAATACTAAACTTGCATATGGAGAGGATGTAGAATAAAATCTTGGATGTTTCAAAATCTGAAATAAATGCAAAGATAGTTCTATAGACTCAAAATCTCCAAATCCTTCAACTACACACTATCCTTTTGAATAAAATTGTTTTCATGTCATAAAGGCATTAAGTGATACCTATAACAAACAAATAAATATTAATCCTTAATTTTATAATACTTCATCAAAAAAAAAATCCTTAATTCAGGTGATTTATTTGAATGGTAAAGTAATCTCATGCTCATCAACAAATAAAGCATTTGTGCTCATCTCTAGATGCAACAAAAATAGAACCATAGTATTATTGAGGTAATATAAGGCCTTATAATACAAATCCATAATAAAATTTGAATAGGAAACTATGGAATTGGGATTGATATAAGTATAATTTAATTATAACATAATACTAGAAAAAATAAAAGAACACTAGTCATATCTCAAACTAGAGAGTATGAAGAAAGTAAAAAATAATCCAATAGGGAATATCTATTGGTCTTCCCCATAATACTATTATTTTAAGGAAAAATTGAACCATTTTTATAAGAAAATGCTCATAAACATCATCCATGTGGATGACCCTCTTGAGACTATCTAAAATAAAAGTGAAAAAAATGAATGAAAATTGAATTTTCACTATGAAAAACCAATTTTCATATCAAAAGTTGAATTTTCAATATGAAAAATAAATTTACATATTTTTTGGATCGATCTACAAGCATAAATTTGACTCTAGATATTTCTTGTTATCATTTATTAACATTAATTTTAGAATCATAGGGTTAACATTGTGGAATGGAATCCCTATCAGATTATGAATCTCTATTGGTGAGGTACCAAAGCAGATATATCTAGAGTCAACATTCATAATGAACCTCATCTCGTTAGTGTTGTAGGGAGACATTAGTAATGTCAGAAGCCCATGGTCTACTTTGTAATTGGAAATGTAGATTAGGCCACTAAATATAGATATAAAAATAAAATCGTTATAGGCATCAAGTTAGTGTACCATATTCAAAATGACCAAGTATAACAAGTTATTGAAAATGTATTTTTTCCCATGGATGGCTAACTAACTGCATGATTAGGGGAATTGATATGGGTTGGGAAAATGGAAAATGAGAAAAATATTTTTCAAAATGTTTAAAATGAGGGTAAAGGGTGGGTATTTATAAGAAGAGGGTGGCAATTGGGAAACCAACCAATATACCAGCTACACAGGTCATCTAATAACACTAAATATCCATCATATATCCAAATGAAAACCATGTCAAATAGTCATACCAAATTATAGTTATAGGAGAAACATTAAACCTCACCATTAAATTCTACCATAAAAAATAAATGTTTGACACATCTATATAGCATGAATGTCTAGCACTACTATTTGGCACATCTATTCAAGCTAGCTATTCAACACCACCATTTACCAGTCACTATTTGGCACCATCATTTGACAACCACCATTTAGCATCCATAGTTCAACACCCAACATTAGATAACTACTATTTAACCCTACCATTTGGTATACCCAATTAATATAGACTTTCATTGGTTCCATTCAGTGTGGTCATTCACTTGCATCATTTAATTTAGTCATTTTGTGCTACGATTTGATGATACCATTTAGTGTCTATTTTTTGGTTTAGTTGAATGATAGTATGGAAAAAATTGAATATTCTTGAATTTTTTTTGCTCTTCCTAAATCTTAATGGAGTTTCCATCACCCATATAGGATTTTCCATGGCTATGAATCAATTTTTCATAGATTCTCCAAATAATTCTAAGATGTTTTCCTATAGGGCCTCTTAAAAATAACCTTGGTTTGGGTTATGATGTATTTCCATAGAAAATATCCTTTAACACCCTTTCACAACTTGTAGTTGGACTATATGGCCAACTCTGCATGACCTTCAATGTACATGTGTGTATAATTATTTAAAAATATGTGTGCATAATAACTCCATTACCTACGTAGGATGATGAGGTAGAACCCAAGGATACACCTACATGGCCACACATCAATAAAATGATCCAAGTGGATTGATAGGTGACCATCATAAATGTGAATAGTGTTTAAGTTAAATTAGATTTCAAGGGAATCAAATTAGAATATAATTAAATACAAGGTGACTATCAAGTTTTTAGAACATGGGCATGTGATCTCTTATGACAAATATCCCAACTAATTCTCCATATAAATATTAAATGTTGCAACTGTCTCAATAGTGGGTGAGATTTAAATTAATGACTTGCGGTTTTTTCATAACCTATAAAATACTAGGGATTAGATTGTAAAAGGGTCAACATCTTTGAGCACTGCAACACTACCAAAGTTTTCCCTCTAATATCCCTCTCCTGTTATAACAAAGCTCTACCCATTCAAATTTTTAATATTGCCTTAGACATTAAGATTAATTAGAACTAATTTACTTTATTAATTTTTTAAATTTTATGTGCATCATCAATTTTTGATCTCTATCTATAGATGTCCATCCCTCTCATTATCATCTTCCCTTCACACCTCTATGTAGAACTAGAGTTTTCTTTGTAGATCATATTCTATGTATACATAGGTTTGTGTAGGTGTTACTTGTGGACTATTTGTCATCCCTCTTATCACTCTATTGTGTTCCCTTTCCTCTATGTGAAAAACTTATGCATTACATTTGGTTTGAAGTTTATGTATTTATTTTTTTAGTTTTATTGTGTTTTTAAGTAGGTGTGGTGATCTCTCTATTCCTGGTGCATCACCCTTTATTTTCTATTAAACTCTGACCATCTTCCTCCCTTTTCCCCTTGCCAAGTTTAGGTTTGGCACTAGATGTAGGTTTATTTATACTCTTTATAGTTTTGCATGTTAGTCCTAAACCTTTTTCATCTAGAATAGAAGGAATTTGGCCTACTTTAGCGGTTCATCTCAGGGATTTCAAGAGTCCCACACCTTAGGGGATGATCTCATTATTACAATGATATAGTTAATATCTATCTATCATATGAGTCTAAGGTACTAGGTGTGGAGGATCTATGCATCATCAAGTGTGATATCCCTATGTAACTACAAGTATATGTTTTGAGTGATAATAATTACACATAGAGAAGATGTCACAAAGTTTTTTTATTGGTTCATGTACCCAACAAGGTGTATTATTTCCTTTCCTCTCTTTCTTATCTCTTTACTCAATTTTATCCTTAGTTTTGATACTCTTTAGGTAAGGAATAATTCATACATGTTCCATCTCCATGACATGTAATGCAGTATACTTAAAAAATGTAGATCTAGATTAACAGGATTTACCTCATAGGTAAGTCCATATATGCTTATTTTTTATTTATCTCATTCATTTTGGTTTGTTGTATTTCTATAATAAATGGAGGGAAAATTTGGTCATATAAAATGTCACTTGAGTGTAATGAGTGTCACTTGAGACCACCCATTCGTAGCTTCACCCTAAACCTATATTAGGACCTCTTTCAAACTTTATCTATATTTTATTCAAGTATTACACACCCATAGAAACCCCAAAGCTTCCCCTAGGGATCTAAAAATGTATTTATCTAGGTTCTATCACCTAGACACTAGCGCACCTCTTTGGACACTAGTGCACTACACTGGTGACCAAAGGACCATGCTAGTTTCCCTTACCTAATTTAAATCCCAACATATATATCTTCAATTCATAAGACACCTAGGGTCACCTTACACCTATTTCACACTCTAGATAAGCACCAAATTAGTATATCTATAGATATTTTATTCCTTTATCCATTATATGGAAATTAGATGCAAATACTCACAAATAAGCTTAGAAATAATTTGTGTAAATCAAGGTCATTGATCCCTATTCTATCCTACTTACACATATAGACATATATAATAGTCTTAATCTTAGTTTACTCAAATTTCCAATTTTAAGCCTCACTTTAAGAACTCAATCTAACACTCATACTAGCGTTTAATTGCACTTGAACTAGCACTTAGATTGAGATAATTACATTAGACTTGATACCTTTTTGAGGTATTGGTATGTATGCAAATCTCAACATAGTAGGATGTTGACAACATCTAGCCTACCCAACTAACATCACAGTTTTGATAATTGTGATCTTCAAATACCCTAACAATGTGGAAGTATGGGGTTTGCTCATAAATCAATAAAAAATAATGCATAGGTAGTAAATCAAGACTCATCCACTTAGGAATAGGTAGATTAGACTCAGCTAGAGATGCACCTAAAAGATCACATAGTTTTTTGCATAAGGACACTAGTACACCTGAGGTGGACACTAGCATAATAACCTACTATCTAAGGTACCACACTAATATCTAGAAGGGTTTCTAACACTTTGATCTTGTTTACAACACTCAACTAAACTTCTACTCTTGTTTTTAGCCCTTGAAACATTTATCTCAATTATTTTTCAACTAAATACATAATTATGTGATTCATTACTATTTCAGAATAATCAATTAATTCAATTATTTTACAAGCTATTAGATATATTTATTGTATATTTATGCATCAATTTATTATCATATAAATTTATCAAAAAAAATTAAATTAAAGATACATTCTTAAAATAATTTTACCTTATGATCCACTCTTCATAGCAACACTATAAATAGACATTCAATGAGATGCATTTAAGAATATCTCTTCCTAGTATGGGAAGATAAACACCAACAACTATTGAGTGCATCCATTTAGAGGAGATTATATCATAAGTATACCATATAATCCTTTCAACTTAATCTAGTCTAAATTCATGATAATTATTGTTCATTATCACTCAATAATGCCATGTAAAAATATAGAAAAATAACCTTATGTTGATTCAATAAAGTTTACATTTTAAGAAAATATTGGTAGATTAAAAGGTTAAAATGTAAGTGTAAATTTGGGTTCATAATAAATCTTGCATCAAGAAAAAATACATAAGATTATAAATAAAAAGTTTGTAATTGTGCATAATTTTTTTAAAGATACAAGTCACTTGGAGTTTTTTGGCACAATCTTTATGAAGATAAAATAGATATGATAAACTAAAAAAAGAGAATAAATAATAATGTAATAATTAAACTAAAAAAATAAGAGAAATTAAATACATGAAAGATTACATAGTACACATGTATTCTCTTGGGAAACCCTTTATGGAAAAAACCTAGAACATTAACCTCATTTTTTAATTGTATTAACATTACCATATTGAAACACAATAAAGTAATTCTCAGTTATAATTTTTCCCTATTACATTTGTGAGTATATATAGACACATCGGTAGGTAATTGTCAAATTGGTAATATAATACCATGGGTACCAAACCATGGGATATATAAACCATGAGATAAAACCACCCAGATACATGTTAATATGGTTACATTCTAAATCTATAGTCTAGTAGAGTGTAAGTCATGGAAAATATATAATACATTTCCATTGTTTTGCACCCACATAAATATACTTCCATCTAGAGGTTTTGATATGCACAACTTGGAATAGTTAGTGGAAAAGGACTTAATATTTAATCAACTTATGAACTATATGCAATATTATTTAGAGGTTTCTTTAAAATTTTATGTGATGATTAAAACATTGCACACAACTTAGTGAATTTTGACTCTTACAATATAAGATTTATAGAACATATAGGTGTGTTGTGAATATTATTATATACTTAAAATAAGTTGTGGCATGCAGTATTGTGAATAATAATGTCTTGTGAAACTTTACAAATTGTATTCTACATGCATATTATGTCTCTATTTTACATGGAATGTTCTCACAAACATTGTGATCATGTGCAACCAATGAGTATTTGAAAGCTTATTGAATGCAACTAAAAGAAATTTTAAATTCCACATGATGGTGATGATTTTTTTAAATATATTATATGAATCATTTAAAAAATTTAACCCTTAGTTGCTAATAATAAATTTAAATAATTAAATGATACATAGAGATGTTTTATCATTAAATTTCATTTAGTGATGTGTTACATACCATTGGGAGTGTAGTACAAACTCAATGATTGTGGCATGAGTAGGTGAGTTATTTTAGATAATTAATGTAATTAGGTGGGCAATGTATCTATGTAAATATACCAACACACTTAAAAAATAAAGTGATTAGGATTATGAGGAAAATTATACACAATAAGAAATTGTAAATACCACAAGTTAGCAAGTAGATATTTGTGCAAGTCACATAAATGAGTAGTGATATAGATTATATAAAATGTCATTATAGATTAGGGTAATCATGTATTTATATTTTAATTTGTGTAATATACTATGAGTGTTTATTTTATTTAATTATTCGTTTAAACAAAAAATATATTCTTTCTTCATATTATTTCCATGTGTAAGGACTATGAGTTACACTTATATTTGTGTGAATTTTTGAGTTGCATAGTATAATGTCATCCTTAATTATATACCATTTATTTAAGTACATCATTTGGTGTTAGATCAAGGTTATCCTTGTTAGTGAGTGTGTGATACTCCTGTTGAGTCCATATTTTATCCATATTTGGGTAGAAAATAGCAAATGCATATTCAAACAAGGAATGTTTGGGGTATAGGGTCTAGTATTGTTTATTGATTTAGAAGAAAATAAATAAATGTACTTAAGGATTTAATTAAATAACACATATATCACTATGAATTGTAGAATAAGTTGAGCTAATGGTAAAAATGAAATCCCATTTAAAGAATATGGAGACAAAATAATTTAGAGGAGTTGCAATGGATGATAAGATCAATAATGAAGTCATGAAAGAATATTTTTAAATATAGGTAGAAGAACTAGTAGATGAATCATAGGATATATTATTGTGTGAAGGTGGAGGATAATTTCTCTCATAGTTTTAAAAGTGAAAGACATGATGAATAAATGTTTTCATGCACACAAAGATAATAAATCATTGGAATATGTTACTCTACACAAGAAAGAGAAGCTATTACTTATCAATAAAATAATATTGTATGAAGATCCAAAGGATATACTAAAATAGTTATAGGATTATGTAAAACATATATAGTGTTAAAGGTACAAACACTAAGAGGGGGGTTAAATTAGTGTACATAGATAATTAAAATTCAATTCCAAATAATTAAAACTCTTAGTCAATTATCACAAGCATTTATGAATCATACATATCATTCATAGCAATGAACAAGAGAGTTAATGCAAGATTAAGCACATAACACATGACATATGTGGGAAACCCTCTTGGGGGAGAAAACCCAATAGAACCTACAATTTGACTATTTTTATATACTAATAATAACTATTTTAGACCATATATAAATGATCAAGGAACTACCATACCTATTTTAGTGAGATTGACATCCCATATGGTACTATAACACCTGTCTAGTTGAGTTATAACAACAACTACACCTTTAGCAAGTTTTAACTTGTAAAGAGGATACAACCCTATAGATGTTGTGATAAAATAGAATCACCTATGAAAACATACACTTTTGAACTGATGTGTTTAACACATAATGAGGGACATCTGATTATCACTCTTCACTTTCACTCATACTCAATATGCAAAAGCACTATTCTACCAACATAATTATGACTTGCATGTCATAAAAATAGTCCTAAATCTATTATGATATTAAAACCATCCATAGGTCACCCACCCTTTCCTTCAATTCACGACACCATACTCTCAAAATGCAAATTATACACATAAGTCTCTCTTCAAGTCTAGAAACCATCATATTTGGTTTCATTATTTATAGAGCATTCATGAACATCATCATCTTGGTCTAATTTTCTAATAATTCAACTAAATGAATTTCAAAAATTCAATTCTAAATGTCCTAGAATATCTAGTAAGCTAGGAAAACTCAAGGGTCCCATCGGGCATGCCAAAAATTTTCTATCTAATTTTCACTTTTTCTTAAGTGTGAAAAGAAGAAACTAGTTAAGAAGGGTGTGTAGAAGAATACCTATTGAATGCATACATGTTGAATCCAGAATTTGTGATAAATCCTATTTGTATAGGTAATAATGACCTAATATAATAAATCACTACCAAAAAACTTGTTAATTAGATAAGGAGTTGGGTGGATTGCCCAACATGAGCTAGATCCTAGAAGCGAAAGCTTTATAGGAGGCTGTCAATACACCTAATTTTAACACTTAAGTTTGTGAATAAAAATTAAATATAATTTCATTTAAAATATCAAATAATTAAAATTAAAAAAAAGTAAATAACAATAAATAACCAAATTAAGATAAAAAAGTTAAGTGCTTTTAAAACAATGACTAAATAAAATAACTAATGTTGAAAATTAGTCAAAGCAAGGTTATGGTTTTGGTTTGGAAATTTAACAAGGGATTAAATAAATGTGGTTTGGTTGGTTGATAAATTGTTAAGGTATTAAAAATGTAAAGATTAAAATGGGATAAATTGGTGAATGGTTGATGAGGTAAAAAGGTAAGTAGTTAAGATGGCAAAAGGGGAAGAGGATAAGGAGGGTAAAAGTGGCAAAGGTGTGAATGGATAAAAGATGGAAAGAGGTAAAATGGATTAAAATAATTAAATTACAAAGGGATAAAATGGATAAGTGGGGATGAAGATATTAAAAATACAAGGGGATGATAAAATGAAATTGAAGAAACAAAATCAAATGTTACCTTCCAAGCTTGAAGAAGATTGTTGTTGATGATGATGTTGTTGAAGATGTCTTAAGGAAATTTTGTAAGAGATTCATTGATTTTAATTCTTTTCATCCAAGGTGTGTATGACCTCCAAAATTATGACCTCTTTCAAATACCTACAAAAATATATTAATAACCAAAGACTCACTTCTAACTTAACCTTGGGTGAAGGAGAGGGGGGTATTTATAACATTTGTTGTAAAGAATCATGCCAAAAGAGGGAGGAGTAGAAGTATGGCACCATTTTCCATGTGGTTCATGAATGAGTCAAAGTATGATGTTGGTAGTATTACCACTTTGATAATGGGTCTCCCATTTGGGTTAGTGTGTCTCCCACCTTGTACATGAATCCAATTTTGAATGGGAATCATGCACATGGGTCTAAATGAGGCCAAAGACTTTTCTCCACCCTTTCTTATCTTCATCCAAGAACTTAAAGATATGGCATAAAAAATGTGGCACCATTTTACATGTGGTGCATGAATGAATCAAAATATGAGGCTTGTGGGATTCCCACCTTGATCATGGGTCTCCCATTTTCATTAAAAAGTCAAAAATGGGTGCCCTTTATCTTTTCCAAAGAATTAAAGAGGTATGTATCTCATTTTGAAGGCTAATTTCATGTGTGAAGGAAAAATACATGTTAATTATGGCCCTTTAAGGGGAAATTAACCATATTTCAATGGGGGACCCTTGTGATGCTTAAATGAGGTCATTAAGCACCTTGGGAAAGAATCTCAGGTGTGGTATGATGTCCCACATCAAGCCACCTCACTTCTAAGCCATGTCACTTATCATATCACCTCCTAAATCACCATCCATCTAACATGCCATATCTCTTGCCATGTCACTCGTCATGTCATCATGCATAGTGATAGTGGGTCCCATAGTGAATAGTACTTTCAAATAGTATTATGTGAATAAGAGAATAATGATTTGGTTAGGTTAAGAGGGGTTGGTTAAGGATTAATAAGGTTTAGAGGGTCTTGAGGCATTTAGTCATCAAAAAATGTAAGTGTGTATTTTTTTAATATCTATATTTTACCCCTTTTTGTTATACGACTTTGAATTAACAAGTTACAAAACAAAAATGAATCATTTGGTCAGAGGTTAGGGTACCTTGAGTATGGGAGGAGGTGTTCCCCCTCAAACCAAGAGTTAATGAGGAAATGCCTAATTGAGTGTAGTATTGATAAATAGTTTTTGGGGAGGTACTAGGTGGTGGCAAAAGGTACCTGGGCATGTGAAATGCTAATGGGTACATAAAATGTCACTAAGTATGATAGTCAAAATTGTACAAAGACTAAAGATACCAATGTTGATACAAAGAAGGTTAGGTTTGAAATAGACATATGATAGGGTAATAAGTCCACAACATTAGTCATAGTTGATCAAATTAAGCTTATCAAGTCATCTAGCTAAGGTTGATGTTGATTATAGGTATTTATGATAGGAAGTGCTCCTGCAAAATAAGATAAATTATCTAGTTGTGCATGAGGTGGGGTGTAAAAATTACAACATGAAAATCATATTTGATGCATTAAAAAGGACCAAGGTAACGTCATCACAAAACATTCAAAGAGGTTGGGTCAAAAATGTCCAATGTCAAGGTGGACATGGGCAGGTGGGTTGGTTGGTTGGAATGGGGTGGCGAGCAGAATCCATATGCACTAGGAAAGTGGATGTTGCCTATATAGTTCCATGGACATAATGTCCAAAATGAACTTTAGGCCTAATGTATTTCTTCTAAGGTGGGGAGTGTTGGTTAAGTTGGTTTCCCAAATTTGATATATCATGTAGTTAGGCCCAATTAAATGATGTTAAGGAAAGGGAAGTTCTAAAGGGTGGAAAAGATGGCTATCAAATAGTTTGGCATAAATGGTAGATGAGATTACCTAGGAGGAAATTAGATGATTGATTTTTTATGTAAAAGGAATATATATCCATGGATAAGTAGACTCAAACATGAAATTTCTACCACCATTTATTAAACAAATGGAAAAATATGCTTTACTAGGCTTTAGAAAATCTAGCACTACTCAAATTTCCATGATGACCTAATGGGTTCTTTCATCACCATCTAAATAAGATGACATTATGCACACTCCACAACAATGTCATTAATAGTCTATGGAAGGGTTTTATTCAATTATTTAGGGAAACAAAGTAGAAGACTAGGTAAATGAGAAGTGGTGAATATTTGAACCCTTGACCCTGAACCCAGTGGGGCCCCAAAATAAATAAACATTGAGTTTTGAGGGAATTTAGAGAAATATTCTGAGGGGTTTTAGAATATGGAGTGAGGAAAATAATAATAATATTAATTAAATGAGGGATTAGGTTGAAATAAGAAGGAAAATAAATGGTATAAATGGAAAACCAAGATGGAAAATAGAAGAAAAATGTATGAAGATAGATAGATTGGGGAGTTGAAAAGGAAGGTGGGAGAAATAAGTCTAAAAGAGACCAAGGAGGGAAATAGTTTGGTGGAAGAGGGTACTCCTATAATAGGTTATTGGGTGGAATGAAATTAAAGAGTATGGCTATTACAGTTCATATGAGGATGTGTGCTAAATAGGGATAATCAAGTGAAATTATTGGTTAAGAGGTAGGTCACGTGAGAGGGTATAGCTAAAATCCACACACAGTTACCCCATATCTTCTAGTTGAAGGTGGTTTTAGTTTTGATTCTAACATCTCTGAAGGTCAAAGTAAATGGGGTTTGAAATAGGCAAGACTAGAGGAGTTGGGGAAGGAATATTCATCTTGATGGCTTAATGATGCTCAGGCTCACTTGTTGGTTGTATGAGCCTGTAGGTTTGGCCAATTGTGTTATAGAGCCATAGGATCGGTATATATCTCATAGTAAAACAAAGTTTAATAGAAGACCTTAGAGGCCATATCATGCTATACATTGTGATCATATAAGAGCAAAATGGATAGAGGGTTAAAAGGGAGAAAGGTGATAGGTAGGGTGAAGGGAGTAGCTAAAGAGGGAAAAAAGAGGATCTAGGCTCAACATGCAAAGGCATTAAAGGAAAAAAGAGATGCACCTAAAGTAACAAACATGACTAGAGTTTATGCATTAAATCAAGGGCATGAAGGACATAAAGAATCAAACAAGGAGATGTACATAAAATTGGTACAACTAGTGACCACACTTTGAGGAACTAGAGGTTGAATGGGAGAAAATAAGGGAGATCCAACAAGGGATGAGGTGAAGGTGGACCCAGAGATGGATGAAGAGATAGGTAGAGAAACTAACTAGGTCACAGATAAAGATGAATGTGGAGAAGGATGGAAGGAGCCAGACATGGACATATATGAGGGGAAAAGGGTCAAGAATAATAAGGAATGTCATCAAGGGAGATGAAAAAACTAAAATGAAATGGAGAAAAGATAAGAAAAATAAAATTTAAAAGATGGGGGAGTGAGGGATGCACTAAATAATGATAGATTGGAAAATTGAAAAGGATGGGGAGAGAAGTGTACAATTGTGAAGGGTAAGGGAGGATGAGAAATATGTGTGGTCATGAAAGGTTTGAAAATAATTCTAAGAAAAAGACCAAGGAGAAAATATTTTGGTGATGAAAATGAAAAACAAGGCAAGAAATGGAAGAAAAGGAATCATGATGAAAAGGGAGTAAAATGAGGACACAAAAAGAATGACAGGAGAATGAAGAAGTAGGTGGTATCTTGACCATGTAAGTAAGGATGATGATAGGCAAGGAGAGGAATAACAAAGAAAAGCATATGGTTGTTTTGTAGATGAGAATGGGATGGAAAATGGGAAAGGGGTGAATAAAAATGAGGGGAAGCAAAGGATGGGTGGACAAGAAGGTGAAGAGATAAGTTAGGTGTCAATAAGCTTGTTAGAAGAGATTAACAAGCTAAATGGGTGATTGGAAGAGATTTACAAGATGAAGAGGTGATGAAGTGGTGAAGTAGGGGAAAACAATTAAAGGGAATGAGATGAAAATAAGGGATGAAGTTTAGGGATGATAAGAAGAATAATGAAGTAGGGATATAAAGCACAGATACTCATACAGATGCAAAATATAAGTGAGTAATGAGATTGAAAGAGGAAAATGGGAATGCAAAGTGAAAAAAGTCAAGAAGAGATGAGAATAAAATGGAAATTATGGAATGTTTCTCAAAGGATAAAGACCCAGTTAGAAGCTAGTTGTGGAGGGAAAAAAATGAAAAAGGTGGGACTAGTGTCACATTGATAGAGAGTGGTGGCACACATAACAAAAAAATGGGACGCTAGAAGAAATATAAATCATGCCAGATTGAAAAGATGGGAGAGGAAAACAAGAACTAAGAATTGGAATGAAGGTGGTTTAGAATTAGTGAAAGAGTAGTAAGAAGGCGGTAGCAAAGAAGAGAAGGAGGTAAAAGTGTTTCCTGATGTGCAAGGAAATAAGATGATGTGGAATTGGTGAGGAAAAGAGACTGATAAAGAGGGTATAATAAATAGTCAAAGATGAGGGGAGATGACAAGGATAGATAAATAAGGGAAAGGGGGTAAAGGGCAGGGTTGGTAATAAGGGGAAAGAGAGACAAAAAAATGCAAAAGTTAGGTGGGGAAGCGAGCTACAAAGCATACACAAGGAAAAGTGATGGGGAGGCCAATAAAGTAGAGCAGGTGGTGGCTTTATGGGAGATAAGGGGGGAAGATGAGGAAGGATATCAATCCTTATGTTAAAAGAGATTGACAAGCTAGAAAAGTGGTTAAAAGAGATTGACAAGTTGAAGGGAAGGAGGTGGTGAGGAAATAGGAAGAGAAGTGGAGGAAGAGATTTTAGGTGAGAAGGGAAAACAAAATAAAAGATACAACTAAGTTGACCTTAGTAATTGAACATTTCCTACATAGTCCAAAAAGACCCCAAGCCAATGTAGTTCTCTTAGTAATTGGGAAAAAATAAAGATGAAGTATTAGGTGATGTTAAAGTACAAGGATGCTAGGAAAAATTCAAAGCCTTACTAATATAGGATGCCCTAAGCATAAGGGCATTATTAGCAATGGAAATTAATGAGAAGAAAAAGGGGAGGGTAATTAGTTGTTAGTGGCTGAACTACCCTTAGAAGTCAAGAAACACCTATATAATCAATGGAAATTAGGCCAATGTAGTTCAACTAGGGTTAGAAAATGGTGCTCAAATTGGCTACCCCAATTTGATGGACCACATGGGTTGGTTTGGGTTGACGGAGAAGGTTTTTTAAAATAGAGGTTTTGGGTTTTGGTAAACATGATGATGAAAGTTCATGGTATAGATTGGTGAATAGTTACCATAATTATCCCACATAGTAGGATGAGAGACACATATGGGTAAGGTAAGAGAAATAAGAAGGGAACACAATGCTAAGCACCACAAATGACATTTAATGGATCTAATATAATGAAGAGGTGCCTTTGTGAGGAGGTTTCACCTTCTATAATTATGCGAGGGTAGAATCCTAGAGATAGTGTCTACCACTATGAGCTGAGTTTTAGGAAATGGGATTCTATCAAGATTTGCATAGTTGTTTTGGCTAAGGTTTATCACCACTATGAGCTGAGTTTAAGTGCAGTAGTGAAGTGACTACCTACCAAGAATTTCTTTGATGGCTAAGTAGATTATACAAGGTATAAAATTAGTAGTGTGGTGAGTGATAGAGGATGGACCATACATGACCCACGAGCTACATGGCTAAGTTATACAAAAGGTGTCCATGTCAAAAATCCTCTATACTAGTACCTAAAAAATAATTAATTATTAGTTTTTCTAGATTCAGCCTAACTAACAAGAAGTTTTGTGGCCTAGGAGATTGGTTATATAGTTGGAGAAGGCGATCAATGCTTTTATAATGGCAAGCATTTGGGAGTTACCACCACAAGCAATAATGGAAATTTTGAAGGTGTGATCATTACAGTAGCCCATGAATGGAAGCCAATTTACATCAACTAGGCTAGAGGTGACAATGATGCAAATGACCACCAGGCCCACAAGGACCATAACATGATAAAGAAAGTAAAGACATCAGATGTAGATTAGATGATAAGGGTAACAAAAAGATATCATGATGGTGCATAATGGTTTTATCAAGATGACCAAATAGATCAAGGGTGACATGCCTATATGAAAAGGTATGTAAACTTGATCATGTCAAGTAGGAAGACTATTCAAGAGAATCATTAACATTACATGACCTTCCCTATTAGTGGAATGAAGAATCATGTTAGTGAAGAATGGTCAAGTATTTTATTTAAAGAATCATGATAAGGATGAATGTTTATCATTGAGTTATTTGTTTTTTCAAGTTATAAAGAGTATAGAGAACTACACAAGGTTAAACATGGAAAATAATGGGAATAATGATGGAGATAAACAACAAACCCCATGACCTAAAATGATCAATATGGTGAATTTATAGATCTACTAGATACTGCAACATGTAATGGTGATAATAGAAGTACTATTAGATCAACAACAAGAGGAAAAACACCCATGACCTGAGCTTGATCCTAAACTCTTACCTCTGTAACAACAATGAAGGCAAGAATTTCACTACACAAGATGTAGGGCTAGAGAACATGACCATTAGCCTATGTATGAAGGTAACCCTCATTATCCAAAGGAATGTGTGCTAAGGTAACAATAGGTGGTACCTATGTCAATATAATAACTAGAGTAGAGGGATGAAATGGATATATCAAGTGAGTAGGGTGAAAGACCCAAAGTGGAATATGATTCTCACTCTATAGGGATGAATGTGGAAGAGCAAAATAAATTACACCCTTTAGCAACTACTGAGATAGGAAGTGTTACGAATGTTATTTCAAGGAGAAATAAAGTAGAAGGATGGTTGAACACAAATGTAGAGTCACCAGACAATTAAACTAGTGCTTAGGTATGAAAATAATGTATGTAGGGGCCTTAGGTGAAGTGTGGATAGTTTGATAACTTTTTATGTGCCGTGCAACTCCTCATACCCTAAATGAAATATTTCATAGTTTGTTGTAAACATGTACAAAATGTGTTAGATGTCATTGGTCAAATGTTATCATGATTAAGGTTGTGTGGATAATTTGAATGCTATGGTTATGGTTATGATTGGTATGGTTATGGTTTTTTTAATCTTGCTTAATGTAAAAAGAATGATTATTATTGTTGAAACACTAGATGGTAAAAGTCATAATGAAAACATCAACCAAACACATTAAGATAAAAATAGGGCATGATGATTTGTTTTTGACAAGGACTGAAAATAGACCTAAAGTGGGATTAGCTTAATGAATACAAGCCCTTCAAATTCTGCACATGAGTGATCATGAGTTGATAAAAGAAAGGTTTCTTGATCATATGGTGTTAAGTAAGCTATAATCCCCTTATTTATAGATAGTCTAAAGGGAATATGGGTGATAGGTGGTGTGAAGGGTAATGGGTGATATGTATGATAACCATGTATAATAGTTTTCCCCTTATATAGGTGGCCTAAGAATGGTAATAGACAAGTCCATGTTGTATGCTATATGTAGACTGATCAATGTGGGAAGTCTACATGTGAATGCTGATTATGGCTTCCAACTTATTATGTTGCTTGAGAGCTGATTGCAGCTTTAGATTTTATTGTGATAGTGGGTATTTTGGTTTATTGGTGTATATAGGAAGCTAATCGATGTAGGAAGATTCTAATAAATGACTTTTCTTTTGACAAAGTTCACTTAGCCATCCTTCAATGGAGTGATCTAAGCTTAATGGATTTGTTTAATGCTCTTGATAGTTGTCCTTCAAGGGAACAATCTACCTTATATTTGGCAATTTTTATTTTGTTTTTGGGTCGTTATCCTTTGAGGGAGTAGTCTACAATGCTTAAGATATTGGCCTAAGTAGTATTTTGGCATCCAAATTATTTTTGGATGCAATGTTTTTAGACATGGACAAGTGTAATTAAGTTAAGAGATTTACCTTTATGAGGGAATTACAAAAAAAAAAAAAAGGTTATTAATATGAAAAGGTGTGGTTTTGAGAAATAATGACCATGGGATTCTATCTTATTAGAGATGAAGACTATCCATGAGAACCATGCTATGGGTAGAGCCATGGTACCCACATTTAGGATTGGGCTATGATTGTGATAGTTAATCACATGGTTCTATGTTGTGATCAATTATCCTCAAAAGGAGAGGAGAAAGATGGGTAAAGGTTAAAATATCATAATCAATGGATGAGATTAAGTTAGAAAAAATGAGTGAGCTTGATCCTTAACAAAAAAATGGACATAGATGCAAAGCATTAAGAGGCTCAGGTTCTATTTTTCCTTTGAGAGAGGAAAAATGATAAGATCCTAATCCATACTTATGCGTAATGATGTAAGGTCCAAGCTAATTAAAAGTAAAATTGCCTAATTTACTCTTCTCTATATTGGTCACATGTTGGTTTTGTTTCAGGATGACATCTTTGATATTAAGTCTCATTTTTTGAGATTCTTATTATAAGCATGTTTGATACACTCTTGATAGGTATGGATGTGGGTAAGGGCTTCTAAATGATGCTCATCATGTATCTCAAGATGAGATAAATGATGTTGATGATAATCTTATTCAGAAATAAGATCTTGTAAAGATATGTAAAGAGAGGGAATTTAGAATTTAAGAGGCAAGACTACCTCTACTTTGAAGACTAGAGATAAGGTAGTAGTACCTGTAGAGGTTTGAATGCTAGTAAGATATGCCCATAAGGCAAATGGGATGTGAAAGTGCTAATCTCAACCTAAAGCAATAATAACTTTGGTTAGTATTGTGTCAAGGATTTTATTAGATGCTTTTAACTATCCATTTTATTATGGTTTATAGGGCAAGGAAAAGCTTAATTTGATTCCAAATTCAACACATAACCCTTGAACTTACTTATTTTTAAAGGATTTGCCATTATCGATGATGATATTATGAGGAAAGCCAAAGTGGGAGATGATATGATGGTTGATAAAGTTGATAATATTCTCCACTTTGGTCAAGATAAGAGGAATAACTTCCACCCACTTGGTCAAGTATTCGGTGGCTATGATGATGGAGCTATGCCATTTTGAAGAATGGGGGTTGATTTTCCCAATGAGATCGAGCCCCTATTATGAGAGAGGCCAAAAGTTCTTAGATACTTAGAGGCCATTAGCTGGTTCATAATGTAAATTAGTGTGTTATTGAAATTTAAAACACTTTTTCCCATAATCACAACAATCCTTGTTGAGGGTGGGCCAATAGTAACCAAGGTAAAGGATACATGTAGTGACTGTTAGACTATTAAAGTGTCACTCATAAATCCCATCATGTGTTTCCCTGATGGCATGAGAAGCTTCATGGCTATGAAAGAAATGAAGATGGAGACCATAAAAACCACATTTATAAATGATTACTCTTAGTATGGTATAATGATATGTACTATGAACAAATTTTTTGTAGGCATTCCTAGAGAGGTTGGGAGAAATGTTGAAGTTTGGTCATGCCAAATGTTGGATAGGGATTCCTCCACATTAAAAATGGTAGGGAGGTTAGTTTAGATATAAGAGGGTGTGGTAAAATTATGAATGGTGATAAATATTTTAGAATTTGAAGGCTAAGAAGGGATCTGGGAAGTAATTTAGGCCATTGAATCCATGAATTTATTAGTAGATCAGGGAATGGATTGGACTAGGTAATGTTTGAATGATGTTAAGAGTTTGTCAATCAAAATTTTATATTTTTTAAAAACATCATTATTACATTTATAGGATCTATTGACGTGGTTGACCACAAGCTTGGAATCACCAAAGACATGGATTATCTTAATTTCCAAGGTTAGAGTAGTTTAGAGATCTATCACTAGGGCTTTGTACTCAGCCATATTATTCATGCATTCAAAGTCAAGTTTGAAGGAGAGAGGAAGGGGTTCACCATCAAGAGGAATGAGAATAAATATATCACCCCCTCTTTATTTGAAATTTGATCTATCAAATAACATGGTTATTTGGTAGGTTATGCCATCCTCTTGAAAAAGAGTCACAATAGACACATCTGGAAAGGCAAGAGGAGGTGGTTGGTTGTTTAGTAAAGGATCTTCATCTAATTGGTCAGTAATGACCTATCCTTTAATCAACTTTAGCTAGAAGAATTCAAGGTCAAATTTACCTAGGAACATGAGCCACTTATTCATATGATAATTTTGGTATGGTTTAGAGTGCATGTACTTGAGTAGGTCGGTATTAGTTATGACATAGGTTTTATGGTTAAGAAGGTAGTGGTAGAATTTGGTGGCCACAAAGGTTAATGATAAGTAGTGTTTTTTAGTATATGTATACCAAGTTTTGTATTCTATAAGCATGTGGATAATTTATCATATGTCTTTCTCTTTAAGTTATTCATCTCAGTGAGTCAAAATCCCCCTAGGGAATGGTCAGTGGTAGAGATATATAGGTAAAAGGGGTGGTCATCCTTAGGATGGGTGAGGAAAAGTGGTGACAAAATGTACTATTTGATTGAATCAAAGGATTTTTTAAAATTATTATTCCATTCGAAAGAGACATCCTTATTTATAAGGTGATGGAAAGGTTGGCACCAGTCTAAAAGTTGGGAAATAAAATGGTGAGTAGATTAAAGTTTTCCCTGTAGAATATGGAGTTGCTTAAGGTTGGTTAGAGGAGGCATGTCTAAAATTACTCTAACTTTATCAAGGTATACTTTGATTCCATGAAGAGAGATGATAAATACAATAATATTTCCTAAAAGGGTCCCAAAAATATATTTCTTGGGATTAAGGTGAACATGATAACATATGAGGCTTTCAAATATGATCATAAGACTAGTCAAGTGATCCTTTTGGAGTTTGGATTTCCCAAGAAGGTCATCCACATAGTCTTCTACAATCTTATGGGAGATATCATAGAATATATAATTAATAGCATGTTGGTAAGTTACACCAATGTTATTAAACTTAAAAGGCATGACTCTATAGCAAAAAGCTCCCCAAGGGGTGGTAAAGGTGGTTTTATGCTGATCTTTAGGAGAAATCAAGATCTAATTATAACCTAAAAACCCATCCATGAGAGATAACATCTCATGGTTAGTTATAAGATCAAAAAGATGGAAAATTCTAGGTAGAGGAAAGTCATCCTTTGGGTAGGTGAGGTTAAGTTCATGAAAGTCCACACAAATATATAGAGCTCCAATGACTTTGGTGATATGTACAATATTTGAAACTCATTGGGGATAGTCAATGGGTTGAATGAAATTTATAGATAGGAGACGCTAAAGCTCTTCTTTGATAAGAAGGGATACATGAGGATGCATGCATCAAAGTTTCTATTTAACATGCTTAGCATCATGATGAGTGACTATGTTATGGGTAGCGATGGTGGGGTCAATCTTAGACATATCATTGAAAGACCAAGCTAATGTTATGCTACGATCTTGGAGGAAAGAGGAGAAGTCCTAAAGTTCCTTGGTATTCAGTGATTGGCCCAATTTGATAGTGCAAGGGTTATCTAAAGTTCCTAAGTTGATATCTATGGTGGATTCATTCTACATGGTTAAGGTCTCAGGAGGAAGGAATTTTTGGATAGAATAATGCCCTACACTAAGGTAGGTAATAATGGAATCATCATCTTATTAGATGGTGTTAATGGTAGGAGAATCATTATTTACCATTTCAAGGTGTATGAATGGAAGGAATTTAGTTTGACCACCCTTTGGGTAGATGAGAGGGCCCAAACTAATGGTATTGATGAGAAAAAAAATTAGGGGGGATGATGTTAGGATCTTCAGGTAGGGAAAGTGGTTGAGTTGGTGAGGATGGGATATCTTCCTCCATAGTGGCAATGGGTTTGGGTGAATTGGTGGGTTATTTAGGTGGTTAATACCCAAGGCCAAATGACTCATGAGGTTGAAAAAATTTGATATGTGGTAACTCATGAGGCCCTTGATCATTGTGATTTTAGACATGATGTTGAAAATTTGATATGTGGTAGCTCATGAGGCCCTTGTTCATTATGCTAGCTCCTCCATCAATCACCACCCTTCTAATGTAGCTTTGATTAATGTATAACATAATGAAGAGGGGGGATCAAGATCCTCCAGATAAATATAAGGTATTTCTGAATCTTTTAAGGTGACAAAGTTAGAAGTTTGAAGGGCACCAATAAAGGTAGCTAGATTTTGAGGGTCATTGGGTTAGACCTTGATGGATTGCAAGGCTTTTATGAGTGCTTAGTAGTGATGGGAAGAGGAAGAGACTAACTCATATAAGTTAATTTTAGCTAGAGTTTGGTGAAGCTACCTGAGGATAGCTTTTCATATGCATAATGCATATGGGTTAGGATATGGAGGGTTAGATGAGGAGGTACCTAAGATAGACACCTTGGGTTTGTTTGAAGATATATATGGTTGGGTATTATTTTCTTGGGAGTTCAAGGAGGGATAAGTCCAAGGAATTGATGCCTTAGCCTTCCCTTTATCCTTCTATTGGGCCCAAGATTAGATAACCATGTAAATAGTGTGGATAAGGGTTTTATGGACTGGGTGGTTTCTTTTCTTCCTCCTCTTTAATTTTTGGTGAGACTCAAGACTAGATGGGTTGAGTTGGTGGGTGGATTGGAAATGGAGATTAAGGAGGTTTTTCTAATAATAGATCATCATATTCATACATGCTATGAATAAGTGCTTGGAGAGCTTTACAATTTTTTGTGTCATGTCCTAGTACCCTATGGTATGCACATATGAAGTTATCATTGAACCAAGAGGGTTTGGTACATGAAGGGTCAAAGATTTTTATGGGTGGTACACTTAAGGAAGAATTTTTTAATAACCATTAGAGAATGGTTAAGTAATATTTGGCTAAAGGTGGTAAAGGTTTAGTGGTTTTTGTTTTGGGTGTTGAAGTAGATGGTTATGTGTACATAGATTTAGTGGGTGTCTCAAGTAAATTTTTATCATTGGTTGATAGTTTTGGTTTAGGAAAGATGGTTGACGAGTTGAATGTAGAGGAGGGAAAGGGAGGTAACTAAGGAATTATTAGTGTAGTGAGGAAAGGTGTCTTAGAAAGCAAGTATGAAGGTGTGACTAATAAAGGTGGTGGGGTTTTAGTAAAAATGATATACTTCATGTTTAAGGTAAAGGGATGAGAACCTAAAATGGAGGGCAAGGTTGAGGGAGGTAAAATTTGGGATTTTGAGCCTTTTGGTGGTTTTACTTCTTTGGTTGTTTTAGTTGTTGGTTCTAGAGAGGATTTGGTCATTTTAGTTGTCTTGGTAGGTTTAGGTATTTGAGGGTCAATTAATTTGGAGGAGGTTTTGGTTGGTTGGGTGTTGTTTTAATTTGGTTTAAAAGGGACAGGTTGGTCTGCCAAAGAAGGCATTAGAATTTCTAATTTGGTTCTCTTACCTTTATCTTGACCTCTAAAAGAAGGTTCCAAAATCAGAGGTTGGGTGGATGAATTCATCTTCTCTTATGAGATATCTTCCAAAGAGGGGGTGGATGGTTCTATGATAGGGGAGGTAGGTGTGGTATCTTCCAATGGAGGTGTGGGTATAGTGGCTTCCTTTGTTTGGGTGTTCAAAGGAATATAAGGCAATTTTTTTCTCTTCCATTAAGGGAATGGGGAAATAGGTGGTTAAGGTAATGTTTTCTTCAATAATGGATTCTTCAATAACCACATTAATAGTATGTTCTTCATGATATGGGTCTAGTTTATTGTCATGGTAAGGGGTAGAAGGAGCATGATAGAGAAAAGGCGTGTAGAATATGTCAAGGGCCTAGTTTGGTGGTGCATTGGGATTGTCCAATGTAAGATCCCCCTTGTTATTGAGGGATTGGACAAGGTATTTGAAGGTGTTTCACCTATTGATGTCATGTCTTATGACTTGGTGAAAGGTGCAATGGTCATTCTCATTATACTAACCTGGTATGGGGCAAGAAGCATTAAACTATTAGGGTGTTTTAATTGGTGGAAGTTGGATGATATTAGATTTTAGTAACTTTTCCAAAATATAAGGATAGGGATTCCCAATTGGAGTTAATTGCTTATGATTATTCCAAGTTTGGTTCCTTTGGTTCTAGTTTGAATAATTAGAGGAGTCATAGGTTTGGTTCATTGGGTTCTATTTATTAGTAGATGGTGGTGGTGCGACTTTGAGGATAATGGCATTGGTGGTTACTTTTTTTAGTGTTGGGATTGGTTTGGTTGTTTGGTTTGGAAGAAAGGGCTCATTGGGTTTATAAGTTGAGTTATTTCTCTTTAACTTTAACCTTCCTTCACCAATGGATCTATTTTCTAGTTTGTGAGCCATGGTAAAAGCTTTATCAAAGGTCTGAAAGCTTTGGACACATAATGTGAATGAAATATGTTTTACACATGCCTAGGAGAAGATCTCTATAAGCTCATGTTGAGGTAATGAAAAGGAAAGTTGGTTGATAAGGCTCCTCCAATAAGCCACAAAATTAGCAATAGATTCATCTTTGAATTGTCAAATGGAGTAGAGGTTAGTAATAGAAACTTTCTTGGATATATTGATCAAAAAGTGATCTAAGAAGTTTGGGGCTAATTAGGTGAAAGAGAGGATGGAATGTTTGGGTATGGCACTATAGCAATCCAATGCTAGTCCAAATAATGACATAGAAAAGGTACGAAGGAGAAGAGCATCATCATGGGTGATCAACTATCATGAATGCCTAAATGATCTTAAATGTTATTTATGGTCTTCTTTACTATTAAACTTGGTAGATTTTATAAGTTCCCACTAGGTTGGATAAGGTCTGATGTGGATTAAAGGGTGAATAGGCTCATTAAAAATTTGATCATAGGATAAGAGAATATGGGCTCCAGAGATGGATGACTCAAGGGTAGTTATCTTGTCCATGATCAACTTCATGAAGTCTGCCTGAGGGTGTTGGGATGTGTAATTATATGGTATGTTTTTTTGAGGTTGGGTAATGTGTGAATAGCTAGTAGATGGTTGAGATGACTCCATATATTAGTATGTGGTCTTTGGAGGTTGGGTGGAAGATATATATTAGTATGTGGATGTTAATGGTTGGGTAGAGGTAGGTGGTCAGATAGTTGGCATATGCCCTTATGGGTTATGAAGATAGCTGAAGGTTGCATGTTGGGTCAAAGTGGTGGTTGGGTTAGTGGCTAATGGAAGGGTGGTGACTCTTGTGTTAATTGGTGGTAACATGGAGGGTATGGACACTAAAAATCTTGGAAGTGGAGTAATTTTTAATGGATTGGAGGTAACTAGAGGAAAATGGTTAGCACTAGAGGTAGTCACTCGTATTATGAGGGAGTGATTATTAAGAGGTATAAGGTTAGTGGTAGTTTGGGTTGGTTTTTCAAGGAAGTTGTTGGTTGATGATAACATTTGGGAAACTAAAGGTTGAGTGGTTCCCATGGTAGTGTAGGTATTCCTCATGAGGTGTAGAGGCATGTCATAAAGAAGATCTATAGGTGGGGTGGAAACTAAGATTTGTTAAGATGTGGTTCTTAGGTAGTGTTGTAAGGCTACATGATTATTATTTAGCAAAGTGGAAAAATTCATATCTCCTAGGACTACCCAAATAGGACTTCCCAGAGAGTGAGGAGAGTTTGTGGGTTTAAAAATGTGTTTTATGGATGAAGAGGTAGAAGTTGGTGATGGTTGATTTGGTGGTGGGTTTTATTCCTTGAGGTCTTTTTGTTGTTGGCGAGTGAGAACCATATGCTAAAATAAGAAAAAGATGATATATTATCACACCTTAAATAAAGATAATTAAAAAAAGACTCAAGGAAAAAAATGCATTCACTAAGAGTGTGTTAATTCCTAGGATTCTTTTTAATATCTCTTTTGGTTTATGCTTTAGAAAAGTGAATAGGAAATTGGCTTGAATAGGTCCTAAATAAGGTAGTCTATGTTTATTTTTTGGTTATGTTTAGGGACTCAATATAAGTCTATATTGGTATAATTATGTGTCCTAGTGCTTGGGAATTTCTCCCTTCATGTCATAATCTTATATCCAATGTGGGTGCTTCGTCAATATGTATAGATTTCCAAAGTGTATAATTAGTTAGAGAACTGAGTTGGTTATCGCCTTAGTGATTAAATCCAAGTAAGATAACTAGAAAAGGGTAAGTTGATCTACTAGGTGATGAAATCTTAGCTGGGCCTTGTCAAAATTCTGCTTTGATGTTTTGTTTTACAAGTGGTTTGGTTTGTGTAACATTTATGAACTATGATTAATTCATAATTCTTTTAATTAAACTAGGTGAGCTAGAATCAAGCAAGTAATCAATGGATGCACTCAATTTTAACAAAAAGAAAAAAAATTGATTTATTTGAATGAAGATAAGAACAACTAAAATGCACCTTACTGTAACATGAAAATACAATCCTAATCCTAAGATGAATGTTTCTTTCTTTCTTTTTAGAAATGCAATAAAATTCAGTTTTTTCTAAAAATGCAACTAAAACTCTTATTTTTTGTAAAGAAAGAATCTTAATTTTATAATAATTCAACTCAATGAATTTCACTAATTCAATTCTAAATGTCCTAAAACATATAATAACCCAAGAAAACTCAAGGTTCCCATCAGGCATGCCAAAATGTTTCTATCTAATTTTCACTTTTCTTAAGTGTGAAAAGAAGAAACTAGTTAAGAATGGTGTGTAGAAGAATACATGTTGAATGCACACATGTTAAATCCAAAATTTGTGAGAAATTATCTTTGAAAAGGCAATAATTACCTGAAATAATAAATCACTACCATAAAACTTGTTAGCTAGACAAGTAGTTATATGGATTCCCTAACATGAGCTAGATCTTAAAAGCGAAATCTTTCTAGGAGGCTATCAATTCACATGATTTTAACACTTAACTTTGTGAATAAAAAGTAATGATAATTTAATTTAAAATATAAAATAATTAAAATTAAAAAAAAATTAAATAACCGAATTAGGACCAGAAAATTAAGTTCTTTTAAAACAATGACTAAATAAAATAACTAATGCTGAAAATTAGTCAAAACAAGGTTATGGTTTTGGTTTAGAAATTTAACAAGGGATTAAAGAAAGTTGGTTTTCTTGGTTGATAAATGGTTAAGGTAATAAAAAGGTAAAGGTTAAAATGGAATAAATGGGTGAATGGTTGATTAGGTAATGAGGTAATTAGTTTAGATGGCAAAAGGGGAAGAGGATAAGGAGGGTAAAAGTGGCAAAGGTGTGAATGGATAAAAGATGGCAAGGGAGAAAATGAATTGAGATAATGAAATGACAAAGGGAGAAAATGGATGAGTGGGGATGAAGAGATTAAAAATATAAGGGTATGATAAAATTAAATTGAAGAAACAAAATCAAATGTTACCTTCCAAGTTTGAAGAATAATGTTGTTATTGTGGTTATTGTTGATGATGTTGTTGAATATATCTTGAGGCAATTTAGGTAGAGATTCATTGATTTGAATTCTATTCCTCCAAGGTGTGGATGACCTCTAAAATTATGACCTCCTTAAAATACGTAAAACAAGATGTTAATAACCAAAGACTCACTTCTAGCTTAACCTTGGGTGAAGGAGAGGGGGGTATTTATAGCATTTGTTATGAAAAATCATGCCAAAAGAGGTAATAGTAGAAGTATGGCACCATTTTCCATGTGGTGTATGAATGAGTCAAAATATAAGGTTGGTGGTATTCCCACCTTGATCATGGGTCTCCCATTTGGGTTAGAAAGTCAGAAATGGGTGTCATTTGTCTTTTCCAAAGCACTAAAGAGGTAGGTATCTCATTTTGAAGGCCACTTTCATGTGTGAAGGCGAAATACATGTTTAATGATGGCCACTTAAGGGCAATTCACCATATTTTAAGGGGGGACACTTGTGATGCTTAAATGAGGTCATTAAACACCTTAGTAAAAGGTCCTAGGTGGGGTCTGATGTCCCATATCAAGCCACCTCACTTTTAAGGCATGTCACTTGCCATATCACCTCCCCAATCACCTTCCTTATCACTTGCCATGTCATCATGAGTAGTGATACTGGGTCCCATAGTAAATAGTGATATTGAATAGTAATTTTAAATAGTATTTTTGAATAGTATTATGTGAATAGGAAAATATTTATTTGGTCATGTTAAGAGGGGTTGGTTAAGGGTTAAGAAGGTTTAGGGGGTATTGAGGTATTTAGTCATAAAAATTATAAGTGTGCAATTTTATAGTATCTACAATTTCATAGGAGGTTTGGTCAGTTATTTTGATACATTGTCTTTGCATCCATATTAAATTTTGACATTTTAGCTTGAACATATCTCGAGTTATCTTTGTTCAGATGGGGAAGACCTGACCATCGACGGTTAGGGTGACTGTCGAGGGTCAAGGTGACCATCAATTATTGAGGGTTCAAGGTTAAATGGGGTAAAAGGGTAGGTTATTAAGTTGATTTTAGATATTTAGCTAAATTAACTTAGGTTCATAGTTAAAGGTTGGGAAATGGTCTTATTTAGGGGTGTTTTGGCATTTAGAACCATCATGTGTAGTTTTATATTGTCTACATTTTATGCTTTTTTGTTATGTAGTTTGTGTTAGCAAGCTACAAAATAAAAATATATTTTAGATCAAAGGTTTGGTTTCCATAAGCATGGGAGGATGTTTTTCCCCTCAAAATAGGATTTAATGAGTTGAAACTGAATCAAATGTAGGTTTGATGTGTAGTTTATGTTGAGTCATGAGGTTGGTGATAAAAGGGTTGGGCATTTGAAGCACAAAACATGCAAACAAAAATGTGATTAAGGTGTGATAGCCAAGATCAACTATAGACTAAATTACCATGGTTGGTAAAAATGAAAAGTTGACCCTAGAAGGACTTGTGATAGGATAACTAGGCCACAACAATAGGCATAGTTGATCAAGTTATTGTTATCAAGTCTCATAGACAAGCTCAATGTTTTTATAGGTATTCAAAGTAGGAAGTTCTTCTAATAAAAATGTAAATGGTTTGGTGTGCACTAGGTGGTATAAATTCAAATGTTTAACATGGAAATGTTTGGTCAGTATGGTCAAAAGGACCAAAGTAAGGTCATTGCCAAAATATGCTATAGTTTGGGTGAAAAGGCCAATGTAAAGGTGGATGTGGTTGGTATGGTAAGTGGAGAAGGTTATATCCAAAAGGAAACACTAAGGTAAGTAGGTGTAAAAGGTTTTAAAAGGGGACATATTGACTGTCGATGGTTAGGGGTCTCAAAATCAACCATATTCTTCACTAACCTTGGTGACTTCATGATTATAGGGATGGTCAAGGGATTTCACTAGCCTTGTTGACCTAGGAGAGGGACACTTTAAGATAGATAGGACTTATAATTGTAACACCAGTAAGACCACTAGGTAATATCCCTATGGCATGATATTTGGCCATCATTGAGGAGTTACATTATTATGAGGCCATAATTTTGATAGTGTCTTAACAAGCCTCGATGGGGTGAGTATAAAGCTAGTTTGGTAGGTGATGTAGGTGTAGTGACTCTAGGTAAGTGGGCCACTTTGATGGGTGGACAAGAAAGCCCCTAAGGAGGGTAGGCACTAGGTGGTAGTGGTGTCCTAGGGGCATAGAATATGGTATAATATGTATAGAGGTATATGATTTTGATATTATCCATGAGCCAATGCAACAAGATTTATATTTTTTAGAGAGAGAAGCACATCATTAAATTTACAATTTATTTTGATGAGACATGATGTATATGATGTGATGATGATATATAAATGTGATTTTATGTTTCATGGTTTATGGTTTTGATGTTCACATGTTTATTATGATTATGCTTATGAGATATAGACTCACTAGCTTAGGCATGTGATGTTTACAGATGATGTTTATGATGAGTTATGGTTATACATGATTATGATGATGCAATGTTTTGTTTCATGCATGGTTATGATGTTTTATGATTATGGATATGTGATGTGGTTTTATGATTATGGATGTGATGTTGTTGTATGGTTATGATGTTTTGATTTATGGATGAGATGTGGTAATGATGAAATGGTTTATATTTTTGATCATGTAGTTATTTTTTTGATGATAACACATAAAGTAAGTTTAGATAACAAAACTAGATGTGGAAAAAAAAGTTGAAAAACGTGAGACATATGTCTAAGTGAATACATGAACTAATTATGAGAGGATAATAAAAATACATGATGACTTTTCATTGTAAAGGACTAAACACAACTGCAATTAGATCAAATTAAGGAGCATAAGCCCTTCAAATGCTTCACATTAGCATGCATTGGTTAATAAAATGTGTCTTGATCACATTATGTCAAATAAGCTCAGAATCCCTTGATTTGTAGATGGTACTAAGGGGAGATAGGTGATAGGTGGTATGAAGGGTAGTGTAACCTCTTTAGGGTTAGTTTTCCCCTTCTATAGGTGACCTAAGAACCATAATAGATAGTCCATGTTTTAATGCAAGGTGTAGACTGATTGATGCAAGAAGTCTACTAATGCTATATATGAAATTTGATTGCACCTTTCATAGGATAGCTTTTTTTGCTTTTGAAGTGGGTCTCTTTATTGCTTTATTTTGATATGTTCATGAATTTGATCGATGTAGAAAGAGTTAAATGATTTATTTTGGCAAAATTAACTTATCCATCCTTTAAGGGAGTGGTCTAAGTTTTGGGATTTGTTCATTTTGGTAGCTATCCTTCAAGGGAGTAGTCTATCTTTAATCAATTTTTATTTTCGGGTAGATATCCTTCAAGAGAGTAGTTTGGATGCTAGATATATTTGATCCAAGTGATATTTTGGTATCCCAAATTATTTTTATGATAGTTTTAACATGGAAAAGTATATTCAAGCTTAGAGGTTTACCTTTTATGAGGGAAAAACCTAGAGCACAAAAGGTTAATGATAGGTGAAAGGGGTGGTGTTTGAGAGACAATGACCATGGGATTTCATCTTATTAGAGGGATGAAAAGTATCCATGAGAACCATGCTATCGGTAGAGATATGGTACCCATATTTGGGATTAGGCTATGATTGTGATAGTTAATCACATGGTTCTTTGTTTTAACCATTTCTCCTTAAGGGGATATGATGAAAGTGTGAGGAAGATGAAAATATCGTAAATCAAGGGAAAATCTTAAGCTAGACAAAAATTGAGTTTGATCTTTATTTATTAAAATAAATGATGTAGATGGGAAGAATTGAGAGGCTCAAGTTCTAGTTTACCTTTGAGAGAGGATAATGATAAGCTTTTGATCCATACTTGTGGGTTATTATGTAGGGTCTAATCCAATTGAAATCAAACTTACCTTGTTTGATTTTCTCTATATTCATCACATGTTTATTCTCCTTTATAATGAGTTCTCTAATGTTAAATTCTTGTTCTTTCAATTGCTTGTTATAAGCACACTTGATTTACTCTTGGTAGACATGAAGGTGGTTAAGCGCTACTAGGTGGTGATTTTCAAGTAGCTCCAGTCATGCTTGACACTCTTGAAAATAGTCACTCTAAAAAATTATGTCCTTAAAGAATATACAAAGATATGGGATCTATACTTCAAGAGGTAAGACCACATATACTCCAAAGAATAGGGAGAAAGGGGTAGCACCCATAGAGGTTTGAATACTAGTATGATATGCCCATAAAGTAAAAGGGATGTGGAAATTCTAATCCTAACTAGAAGCATTAACCATTTTGTTTAACATCTTGTTCATGGTTTTGTTAGAGTCTTCCACATGTGTATTTTCTTGTAGATGGTAAGGCAAGGAAAAAAATTAACTTGATGCCAAACACATCACAAAGACCTTGGACTTGTTTATTTTTGAAATATATCCCATTATTAGTGATGATATTATGGGGAACACTAAAATGATAAATGATATGATGATTGATAAAGTCAACTATCTTGTTGGCTTTGGTTGAGATGAGAGGAATAACCTCTACCCACTTGGTGAAATAATTGATGGAAGTGATGATGGAGTGGTACCACTATGAAGAATGAGGATTGATTTCCCTAATGAGATCTAGTCCCCATTGTGAGAAGGGCCAAAAGTCCTTGGATAATCGAAGGACATAGATCAATGCATGATGTAAATTGGTATGTTCTTGACATTTAATGCACTTATTTACATAATCATAATAGTCTTGGTTGAGGTTGGGCCAAAGTATCCAAAGTGAAGGATACATTTAGTGATAGATATACCACTAAGTTCTCCCCCTTAGATCCCATTATTCATTTCCTTAATAGCATGGGAAGCTTCATGGCTATGTAGGCAATGAATTAGGATGCCATAAAAACCATGTTTGTAAAGTATTCCGCTTAGTATGTTATAACAAGAAGTACTCTAAACAAAGGCTCTTCGAGCATTCCTAAAAAGGTTGGGAGGAATGATGTCAAGGTTGAGGTAGTTAAAGGTTTTCTCATACCAAATGTTTGATGGATATTACCCCATGCTAAAGATGGTAGTGAAGTAAAATGGTGACAAAGAGCTTGGAATTGGAAGGCTGAGATGAGACATGGGAAGTAAGAGAAGCCATTGTGTCAACAAACTTGTTGGTAGATGATGGAATAGATTGGATAAGGTAATTATTAAATTATTCTAAAAGTACATCTATTAGGTTCTTGTACTATTGCAAGACATCATTATTACACTGGTAAGATCCATTAACCCGGTTGACCACAAGTTAGGAATTGCCAAAGACATTGATCCTCTTAACTCCAAAGGATAGAGCAATTTGGAGGCCTATTTCTAGGGATTCATACTCAACCATATTGTTCATACACTCAAAATCAAGTTTTAAATAAAGAGGAATAGGTTCACCATTGATGGGAATGAGAATAATTTTGGAACCCCTACTATGTTGGCATTTTGAGCCATCAAAGAACATGGTCATTTGGTAGGTGATGTCCTCTTGAGAAAGAGTCATGATAGACTCAGTTGAAAATTTAAGAGGAAGGATTTGGTTGTCTGAAAAGTGAGCCTTGCCCAATTGATCAGTAATGACTTATCATTTAATCAACTTCTATGAGAGGAACTTAAGGTCAAACTTAATTAGGAGCATGAGCCACTTAGCCATATGTTAGTTTTGGTATGGTTTAGAGTGCATGTACTTGAGTGGGTCAATGTTGGTGATGACAAAATTTTTGTGATTGAAGAGGTAATGATGAATTTTTAAATCCATAAAAACTAAGTTAAGGCAAAGTTTATCAATATAGGTGTATCGAGTCTCATAATTTATAAGTGTTCGACTTATATAATAGACAACTTGCTCTTTATTTTATTCATCATGGTGAGCAAGAATTTCCCCTAAGGAATGGTTAGTGGTAGAGATATAAAGGTAGAAGGGCTGGTCCCCTTTAAGAGGGATAAAAATGGATGGAGAAAGAAGATACTCTTTGAGGGAATCAATTTTTTGTTGACTATCCTTAGTCCACTTAAAAGATGTGTCTTTCTTGAGAAGATGGTGAAGGGGTTGACATCTATTTTATAACTAAGAGATGAAGAGAAATATGGATTGGAGCTTCCCCTATAGGATACATAGTTTTTTAAGGTTGGTTGGATATGGCATGTTGATGATCTCTCTAAATTTGGTAAGGTTTACTTTGATTCCTCGAAGGGAGATGACAAAGCCAAGAAGCTTTCTAGATAGGACCCCAAAAACACATTTCTTGGGGTTGAGTCAGACATGGAAATGGATTGGCCACTAAAAGATAATTTTGAGAATTTCTAGATGATCCTTGTGGTATTTGGATCTCCCAAGGGGATCATCTACATATTCCTCTATGATTTTTTTGGATAAGATCCTGGAAGATGTAGGTCATCACACATTATTAGGTTCACTAAAATTCTTAAGACCAAATGGTATGACCATGTAGTAAAAGGTTCATTAAGTGGTGATGAAAGTAGTATTATGATGATCCTCTAGGAGAATCAAGATCTGATTATATCCTAAGAAAATATCCATGAGAGATAACATCTCATGGCTGACTATAAGATCAATAAGTTGGTGATGCTAGGAAAAGGAAGTCATACTTTGGACAAGTAAGGTTGGGGTCATGAAAGTCAATACATAGGCAAATTCCCCATGTGGGTTTGGTGATGGGGATGATATTAGAAACCCATTAAAGGTAGTCAATGGGTTTAATTAAATTGATTGATATGAGGCATTGAATCTCTTATTTGACTAGAAAGGAAATATGAGGGTGCATCTTGTAAAGCTTTTGCCTAACAGGCTTAGCGTTAGGATAGATGACTTGTTGTGGAGGGATATAAAAGGATTAATTTTGGGCATATCCTAATAAGACCAATAAAATTCTATGTTTTTATCATGAAAGAAGGAAGGGTAATCTTATTGCTCTGAGGAATCTAAGGATTGACCAATCTTTACAATGTGAGGGTTACCCTATGTACCCAAGTTGACATTGATAGTGGATTCATTCAACATGGTTTGGTTCTCAGGAAGAAGGGATTTGTGGATAGAAGAATCCCATGTACCAAGATAGGTGAGAACAAAATCATCATCCTAATCTTAGATAGTGTGGATGGTAGGAGGATCATTTTATACCATATTAGAATAAATTAGAGGAAAGGTTTTAGTTTGGCCATCCTTTTTATAAGTTAGGGGGCCTACACTAATGGTATTGACTAAAAAGATTAGGAGGGATGATATCAAAATCCTCAAAATTTGAAGGAGATGTGGTTGGTGAGGATGGAATTTCTTAATCAATGGTGATGATGGGTTTGGATGAATCAATGGGTTCTTTTGGTGGGATGAACCTAAGACCAAATAGCTCACAATGTTTTTTTATTTTAATCAAGGCTAGATCATGGGGTCCATGTTCATAATGGATAAGACCAAATCACTTCTAGGCACACTAGTCAAGGTACAATTTGGAAAATTCTAGTTTATCTATATAGGATAAATTTGAGCTAAATGGTTGGGAGAAGAGGTGGTCGAGGAAGTGAGAAGTAGATGATCAAGTCCCCCATAAATGAAGTTAGTTTGGTGGTTGGGAAGTATGAAAGGAATGATGGTTATGATATTGGGATCGTAACCAAGTTTATGGTTAATATTCCATTACTCTTGAGGAGTAGGGAAGGCTTCCAAGGCCAAAAGGTGATACTCTCCTAGTGAGAGACATTGGAACATGGGTTCTAAGGGGTCCTCTATGGGGATCTGAGAAGAAGGGATAAATGAGCTAGTTGAAGCTTCATAGATGGTAGTGGTGGAATTATTATTAGTTGGAAGTGAGGTGGATGAGCAAGGAAGATGAACATCATTAGACTAATATGTCATGTTTTAAGATGTGAAAAGACTAGGGTCAACTTATATGGTGATGACCTAACCCTCATGATCGAACTTGACACATCGATACAAGGTGGAAGGGACATAACTCATGGAATGGATCCAAGGGCATCAAAGTAAGCTGTTGTATTGAAACTTTCCTTAAACAACATAGAATAACTCTAGGAGCATGTGATGTCCCAAGTAGATGTGGAGGATGACCATCCCCAAGGTTGTAACCATAATATCATTAAATAAATAGAGGATGGTTGTGGTTTTCAACATGATATTATTTGGAATATAGAGTTGGTCATAAGCATGAGAGGAAATAGTATTAATACTATATCCCCCATCAATCATCACCCTTTTGATGTGGGTTTGATTGATATATACAGTGATGAATAGAGGAAGATCAAGATCTTTAGGATGAACATAAAGTATTTTTGAATCCTTAAATGTGACAAGGGTGGAATGTCAAAGAGCTCTAACAAAGGCTTTAAGAGGTTGAGGGTCTTTAGGTTGGACCTTTATAGATTATAGGGCCTCTATCAATGCTTTGTGGTGATGGGCCAAGGTGTTGATTAGTTTGTATAGGTTCATCTTCACCAGTGTTTAGTGAATCTATTTCAGAATGACTCATTGGATAGATTCAAAAGGGTTAGAGGGAGAGGTAGCCAAAATGGATATTCTAGGTGAAGGTAAAGGTGAAGGTGCTTGAGTCTACTTGAAAGGTTGAGGGGTGGAAGGATATGTCCATGGAATGGATAATTTTTCCTTCCCTTTTTCCTTTTTTTGGGCCCAAGATCAGGTGATCATATAAATTGTGTGGATACAGGGAAGTGTTGGGCTAGAATGTTACTTTGGCTCCTCCTCACTCTTGGGTGAGAGTGAAAGAGTGGGTAAATATTGGATAGGTTCATTTTTTGGTTGGGTTTATGATGGGTGTGATAGAGTTTCATCAGATAATAGATCATCCTCATCCCATAAGTTATGGATAAGCTCTTAGAGAGATTTTTAGTTCTTTGTGTCATGTTTAGGTTTCTTGTGGTATGAACAGATCAAACTTTCATTAAACCAAAATGGTTTAGGACTTGAAGTGCAAAAGGGTTTGATAGGTGGTAGGATTAAGGAAGAATTTTAAAATAACCTTTGTAAAATGGTCAAATAATATTCGAGCAAAGGTGTTAAGGGTGATTAGCTTTTGGTTTTTGGGGTGGGAACCTTCTTAGGAGTAGGATTCACCATGGGGGTTATGGGTGGTAGAAATGTTTTGGTAGGTGGGTTGGATTCAGGTTGCTTAGTGTTGGATGGTTTTGAGGTGAAATATTTTGAGTTAGATGATTGGGATGATGAAGTTTTGGAGATAGGTGGGTAGGTAGAGGTATATAGTTTATCTAAAAATGATGGGGAATTTGATGTTTTGGAGGGGTTAGGTAAAGGTAAAATAAAAAGAATAAGTTTAGTTTGGGTAGTTTTGGGAGGGTTGACCTTCTTTAGAGAAGGATGAGCTCTTAGGATGGAAGACGTATGGGGTCCCAAAATGGAAGGTAAGAGAGAAAGGGATGGTATAGTTATAGTCTTAGGTGGGATTTTAAGTGGTTCTACCTTGGTTGGTTTGGTCAAGGTTTTATTTGGTGGACTAGATGGGGCTAAGTCCAACTTCAAAGATGGTTTTTTGAGGATAGGATTAGGAATTACCCCTAGGTTCTTAAATAGTCTGATTAGAGAGGTGTAAGGTGATTTGATGATTTTGGAAGGAGAAGGTTTGGATGGTTCTTACATAGTTTTAGAAGGAGTGATATTTGATGATGGGATTGAAGTGATGATAAGTTTAATGGTGGATGAAAGTGAGGTTAAAGGTTGATTCTTGTTTTGACATAGGATCCAAATATGGTTCCAAAAGGTGGCTCAATCTAAATTCAGTTGAGATGAGAATTCTAGGATTTGGACCAGTCTAGAGAAGGGTTTATAAATTGGTTTGGTTACATGGTCATTAGATTCAAAGATTAGGCCTATACGTTGAGGTAAGGGAATGGTTTCTTGTCCCTTGTATTTAATGAAAGGTTCCAAGATTTGGGAAGATGTTTCATCCATGGAGGGAGTAGGCAAAGTGATCTCTCTTTATGGAATGGTTTCTAAAGAGAGCATGGGTGATCCCATGATGGGGGACGAAGGTGTGATGATGATGGTGGCCTCCTTTGGTGTTTCTATCAAAGGAGAGGTAGGTAAGTATGTTATTTCATCAAGTGAATAAGAGGAGATAATTACTTCCTTTATTTGGGTATTCAAAGAAATGGAGGGTGATTTCATCACTTCAATAAGTGGAGTAGAGAAAGGGGTAGTCAAGGTAGGGGTTTTCTCAATGATAGGTTTACTAATAATTACATTGAGCATATGGACCTTATGAACATGAGATAACTCTAGTTTGTTATCACCATGGTTGGTAGAAGGGATATGATTGGGAAAAGGTTATCAAAATTTGTCAAGTGACTGATTCAAGAGTGCATTGGGATTGTCTAATACGAGTTTTCCTTTATCAATCAAGTTTTAGACAATGGTTTTGAAGGTGTTACACCTACTAATGTCATGTCCAATTACATGATGGAAAGCACATAGATCATTCTCATTGTACCAATTGGGCAAGGGGTGAGAAGAATAAAATTATTAGGGAGGTTTGATGGCGGGAAGTTGTATGATGTTAGATATGAGAAACTTGTCCAAAAATAAAGCATATGACTCCCCTAGTAGAGTGTATTTTTTTGTGGTAGCCTAATTTTGATTTTGGGTTTATTGGCTAGAAGAGTTAGAGGTATTAGTTTGGGTGGGTTAGTTGACAACCAGAGGTAGAATAGTTTTAAGGATAATCATGTTCATGATTTCCTTTGGTTTTTTGTTAGGGTAGCTAGATTGGGTGGTGTTTTTTGATGGGAAATGGTCATTATATTTGAATCTAGAGTTTTTATTTCTTAGTTTCAACTTCTCCTCATCGATGGCTCTGATTTTTAGTTTGTGTGCCATGGTGAAAACCTCATCAAAGGTTCTACAGGTTTAAACCTATAGAGTAGGGGTGATGTGTTTATCATAATCTTGAGATAAATTTTTTATCAACTTAGGTTTGGTAAAAATAATAAGAGAACTAGTTGATAAGACTTCTCCATCAAGATATGAAATTGGCAATTGATTCATCATCAAATTGCCTGATGGAGTAGAGGTCGGTGATAGAGACCTTCTTAGATATATTGATCAAAAGTGGTCTATAAAGGTTTTAGTGAGCTAGGAAAATTAAAATATGGAGTTATTAGTTATATCACCATAACAATCTAATGTTGGTCCAAACAAAGACATAGGAAAGGTGCAAAGAAGAAGAACATCATCATAAGTAATCAAGTAGCAAGAATGCCTAAACGACCTTAAGTTTTGTTGGGGGTCCTCCTCATTTTAGAATTTAGAACATTTGAGTAATTCCCATTTATGAGCATAAGGTTAGATGGGGATATATGGGTGAATAGGTTCATTACAAATTTGGTCATACAATAGGATGTTGTGAGCCCCTGAGATAGATTACTCTAGGTTGGTCATTTTGTCAATCAACATTTTGACCAAATCTATTTGGGGTTGAGTATTTATATAATTGTATGGTAATTTTTGATGAGGTTGGGTTGATGTAATATATGGATAACAAGTAGAAGGTTGAGAGGATGTCACACATTGGTATGTGGTTATTAATGGTCGGGATGATGCCACATAAGGGTTAATGGGTAGAAGAAGTTGGGTAGAAGATGAAGCTATGTATCCTTATGGATTATGAACATAGCATGGGTAGGGTGTTGTAAGTATTGGCTAAGTTGATGTAGGTTATTTTGGAGGTATGATGGGATTGGTAAATTGGGGAATTTATATGGATTAGGTTAGAGGTATATATGAATTAGTTAGTTGGGGATGAGTGGTAACTCTAGTACTGATAGGTGGAAGGGTAGAAGGTATATAAAGCACCACATTTTAAAGTGGGGTAGAGATTGGTGGGTTGGTAGTGATAAGGGGAATAGTGTAAATATGGGTAGAAGGTATCCCCATGGTAGATGGAGTGTGGGTAATTAAAGGTAAGGTTTCCCTATGTCAGAGGAGTTATTGGTTGGTGTAGGATGTGTTTAGTTATTGGTTGGGTTATTTTATTGAGTTTGGGTGAATGTAGTAGGTGGATTAATGGTAGAGGAAGATTCTTGATTGATCATAGGTTGGATAAAGGTAGTGTCAACCATAATATGGGGAGACATCCCATAAGGTTGATCATTAGGAGGAACCAAAGCAGGGGTGTGGTGAGATAAGATGTTGAAATGATGTTGGAGGGCCATGGGGTTGTTATCAAGGAAAGTGGTGAAATCCATATCACCTTAGACAACTATCAAAGGCATGGTTGGGGTCGTGAGGGTGGGGTAAAAGGATGGGGATAACATTCAACATCTAAGGTATACTCTAAGGAGGAAGAAGAAGAGGAAGGTGGCTCTTGGTTGGTTTGGTTCCTCAACTGTTGTCTAGAAAGGACCATGTGAGAAATAGAATGAAATAAAGGAAAGATAAAAACATAAACACAAATCAAACAAAATTAAAAAATATCAAGGAAATAAAAACATACACTAAAGTGTGTATAAAATCTTAGGGTGCCTTTTATCTCACTTTTGGCTTATGCTTTGGTTGGAAAGTGTGAAAAAGAACTTGGTTTATAGAATAGGTACTAGAAAAGACGTTTATGGTTAGTTTCAGGTGTTTAAGGCTCTAAAAAGGATCTATTTTGGAAATAAATACATGGATTGGTATTGAGGCATATCCCCTTACTTCATACACAACAATGATAAGGGTGTCAGGTGATTATCTAGCATATACCAATTTATAGAGTTTAGACTCAACTAGAGGATTGAGTTTTGGTTTTTCTTCTTGGTAATGACCTCCAAGTAAGATAGCCAAAGGGTGAATGTGATCCACTTAGAGATGAAACTTTAGTCAGGATTTATTTCAATTTTTTTTTATGTTTAATTGATTTAAGTGGTTTGGTATAGTGTGTGATAAATAAGTGAAGATACAATTGAATTACATTGCCTTTAATTTTAACTAAATGAGCTAAACATGCAATCAATCAATGTATGTAAGGTTTATTTTATACCCAAAATCAATTTTTATTTCTTAATATGAGCATAGAATAAGGAAGAAAATGGAACCTAGATGCTACTAGGTCCCACCAAGCATGCTAGAATGTTTCTCTTAATTTCTATTTATTTTCTAGTTAAAGATGAAGTAAGAAACTAATAATAAGGGTATGATAAAATAACCTATTTATATGTGAATGCATGATCGAGAAGATTGTAAAAAGTTCTTTTTATTGGGAAGAATAACTTATGGATAATAAAACACTAATGCAAGGGGTTGTTAGATGTGTAACAAGATGGGTTGCCTACTTTAAGCTAGATCCAAGAAGTGTGAGCTTACTAGGAGGCTATCAATCCACACTCTTAAAATAGTTAAGTTGAAATAAATAAAGATGAAATACTTGCATCAAATGATAGAAAAGACTAAAAGTAAATACAAGAGTAAATAAATGATTGATAAAGAAAATAGACTAATTAAGTAAATAACAAGTCAATACTAATGTTAAATAGGTCAAGTTGGGTTAAAAAAATAGGTGGGGTATTTGTGAATAGGTAGAGGATTATAAATTAGAATTTATCTTAGGGTAAGTTTGTTGAAATAACTTTCTATTATTTCTTACCATAGTGACCATCGATAGTCAGGGTGATCGTTAGTGGTTAAGGTGACCATCAATGGTTGGGTGATCATTGATGATTGAAGGTGACTGTCGGTGGACAGGGTGACCATAGACAGTTGTTGTGGGTTTTGGGTATGTTCATAAAATGGATTATATAATGGATACAACAATATTTTTAAGTTCTATTTAGAGTGAAGGTGTCAGAGGGTAATATGTAGAAAGGTGTGGTCCAGGTAAAGATGTCAGAACCAACTAAATAAAACTTGAAATAAGAAATGTGCTTAGCTCATTACTTGAAAATTGGTAGCTAATCCTATAGTAAATTTAGTAGAGTAATATTACTTTACTTGAAGAATAAGGTGGGTAGAGGCTCAGGTTTCTATTGTGGTTACTGACTTACTGAAGGGAAAACTTGTAAATAAGTTTGATAGCTCTTGATGACTATTGGTTGCCTAATTGTTTGATTTCTAAAATGGATAGATGAAAAGATAATTTTAACTTCATACTCCCCTCATTTTGTAGGAAGATAGATATAGATGTATAATTTTCCATAGGAGGATTGGTTAGTTGTTTTGATGTGTTATCTTTCCATCCATATTAAATGTTGATGTGTTAGTTTACACATAGCTTGAGCTGTCTTTGTTCAGATGGGGAAGCCATAACAATCGATGATCAAGGTGACTATTGATAGTCAAGGTGATTGTTGATGATTGATGTTCAAGTTTAAGTGGGGTAAAATGGTAGGTTAGTGATTTGGGTTTATCTAGTTATCTAAACTAAGTCAGGGTCATGGTTAGAGGTTGGGAAATGGTCTAAGATGGTGTGTGGTTTTCTATTGTATAAAATATGATCACATACAAGCCATTAGATATTAATTTGGTCCTGATATTTATCTTCATGAAAAATATAATAAGTATGGATACCATGAAAATCTAAATTTAAGGTCAACTTTGCACCTTCATATCTTTTTCTTCGCTCAAGTGTAAGTTCTAAAAAAATTATACCATATGATCTCCTCACATAGGAGAATACAACCATAAAATAATTTGATATTGGAATTCTTACATGTGTTAAATATAATTACATTAAAAATCCTCCTAAGGCTTATCAATTGATAGAGCCAACTATGACAAGAATTTTTTGGAAAGACCAACTTTGTACATGCATAGCTTTTATCGTGGTTCAATACTTGACCTAAAAGTTAGTACAAATCAACTAGGAAAAAAATGAACAAAACCATATGATCACCTTATCCTTAAATTTACAACATGTGAGATATTACACCATCAAGATTCTTACTTATCTTTTCTTTCCACATTGCAAATTTGGTTAAGCATGGGAAAACATTGTCAAAATTCTTGAGAGCCCAACTTTGAACTTGCATATCTTTTATCACACCTAGTATATAGACTTGAAAATTTTAAAATAAGAAATATGGACTAATTTTATCATAATAATATGAAAAAATCCCCATAACGTATCCACATGGGGCAATGGTGATGCTAGTAAACTACCTACTCAAATTTTCTGCCATTGGACCCAAATTGTCTAGATGAAAACTATAGACTACCAGATGAATTCCACTCATGAAAACAATTATTCAAAGAATATAAAACATATTATAGACCTGTTATAAAACCAAAAATCACCATAATAATTTTTTAATATCTCTAATCATGCCAAAATATAAGATCAACCAAGCCTACTCCAAGCATACTAAGACAAACACATTGCACACTTTTGTCATTATCACTTAGATTATAAAGGCACTTCATCCACTCACTTTCATACCTCCATGATATCACCATGACATCATTGAAAAATATCCAAAATATAGGAATATTAATAGGTACATTTTTCATATGTGATGAAATAGGGCATAAATAATTTGAGTTCTCAATACAAACAATGACAGTAGTAGAAAAATGATATGAATGTGCATATCATGAAAGTGGATGAGGATATTATTTTTTCAATGAATAAAGAAAGTAAAAATTATTGAAAATAATCTCTTATGATGAAGAGATATTTTTTGAAACTAGCCAAATAGTAAAAACTTCTTACATATAGGAAGAATATATTTAGAATCATTTATAAAACTAAAGGTAAGTTTTGTAAGGTAGTTATGGATATTAGTAACATATAAATATTTTTCAATAGTAAATGGTAGAGACACTTGTATTGAATAGGTTTTTGAATCCAAATCCCTTTAATTTATCTTGGTTTATGAAGGTATATCATATTTTGGTGAATGAGAAATGTGTGGTAAGTTTATAGATTAGCGCATATAAGGATGAATCCATGTGAAATATAATGTCGATATATGTATGCCTTATATGATATGGAATACCTTAGAAGTTTGACATGAAATATAATAATTATGGTCATGAAAATACCTACACTTTGGTGAAAAATGGGAGGAAATACAATTTGAATCCTTTGAAGGATAAAACTAAAGAGGTGGGTAATTGTCCAAGGATTTTGATGGTTTTAGGAAAGTGATTCTCGAAAGAGGTAAACAATAACTCATTATATTATTTCATCCCTATGTCTAATTAATTTGTGTGTGTAGTGAAGGACTTGTTGAGCAATATTTTAGATATCATTCAAAAAGATCTAATAGAAGGGTTCCCACCCATGTGGGGTATAAATCATCACATGGATATGATTTTATAATATAATTTTCCATACAAAATGACATATATTAACACATAAATAAAATGAAAAATTTAAAAGGAAATTAAAATATTTGTTAGATAAATGATTAATAATAGAAAGCTTGAGTCCATGTCAAATTATAGCAATGTTGGTACTAGATAAAGGTGGAGAATGGAGTATGTGCACTTATTATAGAGCCATAAACAAGATAATGATTAATTACATAGTTTTATTTTTGTGCATGGATGAGTTTATGACTTTTTGGATTGGATCATAATACTTAAAAATATTGAAGAAAAGAGTGGGTATCACCAAATCTGAATTTGGGAAGGTGATGAGTGGAAGAATGTGTCTAAAACATATAAAGGATTATATGAGTGGGTGGTCATGCCATTTGGGTTGACTAGTACACCAAGTAAATTTATGAGACTCATGAATAAATATTTAAAACAATTTATTATTAAGTTTTGCATATTATACCTAGATGATATATTGAGTTTGAGAATGATGGAGGAATATGTGATGCATTAGAGACAAGTGTTGTAATTATTTTGAGATGATAAGTTATTAATAAATTTAAATAAATTTATCTTCATGAAGGAGGAGTTGGTATATTTTGGATTTTGGATTTACTAATAAGGACTAAATGTATTTTTAGATAAGGTGTGATCTATCCTTAATAATCCATCACCTAGAAGTATATTTTAAGTGCAAAACTTTTATGTCTTAACGAATTTTTAAAATAAATTCATTAACAAATTATGTGGAACATATGTGCCTATAAAAGAATAAATGTGAGGATATATAATATTATTTTTCATTCTAACTAAAAAAAGTGTAGATTTCATGTTTTTGAAATGAAAGTGACTAATGATGTATCCAACACCCTCCTATTTACTTTCCCAAGGTAAATACAATATATAAAGAATGCATACTATGAGCTAGTAGGATTTTAGTGTAATTTAACTCTTATTCCTCCTACCCCATTCTCTTGAGGTGTTGTGGCCTTCACCAAACATGAAACCAATTATCCAATGTCAACATTTATACCATGCTAACCTAGTTTTATAACCTCTATCAACTGACCACCTTCCTCTTAGAGTTTAATGTTTAAGAGTTGGGATCGTAAAGCTATGAAATGATTTCATGTAACTCTCTCTTAAACTCATTACATTAGTGAATTAAAATTTGAATGGTCTCTTGTGTTTCATCTATTTTAATGTTTTTAGTTTTGAGGTCAAAAATCATACTAAGGATGGGTTCAATTTTTATATTTATCTCATCATACTTCTCTAACCCTTATTTAAATACTTCTTCAAGAAGGATTTATCAATCCAAGGTTATTCCATAAAGCTCCAAAAAATTTAGTACTAATTCCATTCTTATAGAACTTATTTCATGGTCTAGGGATTACACCTCTTAAACAAGGAGGATCCCTCCTCGTTCTTATTCATATATAACAGCATAGTGGAGGTTATTTTTTCTTCTTACTAAGAGGATAGTCATGACTGGATTATCCTAGATTACTTAGAAAATTTCCCATATAATCATTTTATGTCAGCTATACAATCAATAAGGTTTTTTTAATTTTGTCCTTATAATCTTTCAATCACTCAAAATATTTGATCTAGATTTCAACTAATTCATTATTGAGCCTTGTATAGTATTTCTCTCTTTCAATTAATGCATCAACTAGGACCTAGAAATTGCTCATCATATTAACATGTGTAACATGAATCATGCCTAAGTGGCTAGGTTGGGTTTTGATAATTCTATCACATAGGCTCAAGGACTTAACTTTAATTTCTTAAAGTTGGTATTTAACCCTTTCTTGATTTGCTCACTCCTTGTTTAAAAATTATTCTACCCCACTCTACCTTTACCTAGATTGTTCAAGGTCTTGCTTGATCAATGGATGTTTATTTTATTCTTTTTGGAGGGTGTTGAATAAATCTCTTTTAATTTATTTTTGTTATTGGCATGTCCTTAAATTTACTAAACTCTACTGAGTTACTTTGGTAACCAACTTTCGGAGGGTGTTCCTAGCCTACACCTCAATGAATGTCCTATGGTTTATGAGGAACATATTTGTTCTTAAATGGATAGATATGGTAGATAAAAATGCATTTTTATTGGGCACCTCATGGATGGGTTTCTCCCTAAATTTTAAGGTAAGGAGAAATTATCATCAAGATGTTAAGGAAACCTACTCTATTAATAGGTCATCCCAAACATATAGGTGCTCATATTACACCTTACTATTTAAATACTCTCAAATGGTCTTTTTATATTCCCACAAATATTTACATGCTCTGTTGTAGGGGTATATCTTCTGTAAGGATGGCCTCGTCCTCCCTAGTCTTTATTATTATCCTTATTTTCATAGGTCAAATTGTTACTACTCACTCCCATCATCCTATAGTTCCCCATCCTCAAACTCACCTATGAGATTAATCTCCTCCTTCAATATATCTATAAAATTCCCTATAAGTTCCCCTAAAAACTTGTTTTAATTTTAGCTGAATGAGGAATTTTTTGGTACACTCTCCATCTGGGTCCTATATGCATCATGGTAATCTTCTTCCATTTTTAATACTTATTTAAGTTTTTTAGGCACCCCATTTATTTTGTATTTACCCATCAAACACTTTCCTTTCCCTTCTTTGATCGATAGGGATGATACTCTTTCTTTTGATTCTAACATCATTAACCATATAGTTTCATGCTCAAGTGATTGATGTACTACATCTCATATGATTATTTTTATGGTTAGATACACTTCATTTGATTAACGTTTATCTAGCTTAGGTGTAGGGATTGAAAACTTGAAATTCCTCTTCATTTTATGCCTTCACATCTCTTTTTGCTCCAAGGCTTCACTCATGGCTTCTATTTCTTCAAGGATTTTGGGTATTTGCATGGGGGGTCTTTACTCCCTCTCTTTTGGCTCCTTTTGGGAGTCATTTATTTATTCTCTTCATTATCTTCTATTGAGACTTTCATCTGGCTCCCATTATCTTCACCCACCTAGCATAGATGAAGGTGGTTGTACTCTTATCTCATTATCCATCTCATGGATTGTGGGGGCACTCAAGCCTTTTTATTGAGATGTGGAGGGTGAAGATATTTTTGGTATTTTATCCATCATATTTTTTGTCATTTTAGTGGCTTTAGGTAGTAGTGCATCCATTAAGGATTGATATGCAAATGGATGACCTAAATAATTTCACATTCTCACCTTTACCCCTTCATTAGTTTATCTCATGGCCATTCTTCCCTATTTCACGTAAGTGTTATGCATGGTGTGGTTTTTAGCTTCAATCCTCTAGGTGTCCACTCTAATATTATCCATGTCATTGATGTTATTAAATGCATCCACTAAGTACTATAGGATGAACCCTTAGGGTAACTTAAGCCATGGGTACATAATCTTATCATTCATCTTGATTTGAGCCATAGACAAATGTTACATCACCATAAATCAAACATGACCCTTTACTATTTTAGTTATCATCCTCATGATTTGACATTATTCTCCTAGGTATTTTCTCAACCATGTGTTCCATTTCTTGAGTCTTGGTTTTTATTTTGATATGATCATCCATAGATAGGAAATATCACAATACTTAATCATAGGGGATCTATGGTGTTCAAGGAAAGTCCATCCCTCTCCCCCATTTCTCTATTCAGGGAATTTAATATCATCAAATAATAGTATCATGAGGATATCACTAAATGTGAACTTGAATTACCCTTATGTGCATTCTCTTCCTACTCAATGATGAGATCCACCAAATATTTGGTCATATTGAATTAGGTTCCCTTTATTATTTCATATGTTATATATCATAAGTTCTAACTAATCTTTTCCCAACATCTTGCTAGGGATAAATTTGTACTTACTAGTCATGCTACCACCCTAGTGGTCCTATCACTCATGTTGGGGATAGGGAAATCATATCCCACTTTTTTATATTTGAATAGCTAGTTATGTTAAATTTTAACCTAGTTTATTAGTATTTTCCCTATGTCAACACCAGTTTAAGCTAATCTTATGGCCTTATGGATATGCACTATCATGATCTACATCCTTCTCCCTAAAAAATACATTTTATCCTTGTGAATTTTGGATATAATAAACTTTACCATTTATTCCACTTTTTTGAAGAATGGAATTTATCAGAGTTAAAATGTGTCAACTTATCTTAGACACCTTCTCATGTGGTCATCATAAGTGGGATTCCCATCATCATTTATTCTCTTGGTGTCTATTAGATAGTCACTACATAGTCTATATTCATGGCACATGTTGTGGTAGTTGGCATAGTCTATTTTTCATATGACCACCCTAGACTCCCATTCTTATCCATGTTCTATGTTTTTTGGATATAACATCTCTATTTAGTCCATATTTTTGGGTTTTGAAGTGGCTTGAATTTTAACTTGTTTATTGAAAATTTCTCTTTCCAAATAATTCCTTTTCCCTCACTTAGTTTTTTTGTTCCTATTTCTTCCATTGGGAGATATTCAATTATTTTTGTTGAGGTGGTTATTGTATCCTCAACTATAGGGGTCGCAAATAAAATATCTAGGATATGATTATTTTTATTTGACACTTTCACCTTTGGTCTCATACCTGATTGTAATCATTATTGAATTTATTCCTAGCTTCTACCCTTGATATCCTAGTTTGACCCTAGATTGAAAGTCTTTCACCCTTATTTATTTCATATCTTTCTCCTAGATTTATTTTTCATGTAAAGGGATACCTTTTTGCTTGTTTCATTTTTTTTTTTGCTTTTTTCACTCTTTTTGAGACTCACCTTTTAATTATGTTTCATATCTAATGTATTAGTATTTTATATTCCCACATATGGTACTCCATCATCACTATGCTTGTGTCAACTGTTAGGTTGGTTAAAATATTTGAATTTTAAATTTTGATTTGACACCTATGTCATGTATTTTTTTCATTCAAATTAGTTTACCTAGTTATCCTAAATTGGTGTTTCCTTTACTTACCCAACACTAAATTGTGTGTCTAGTCCTCCATCATATAAAAATAAATATACAAGATGCATGTGAGTAATTTAGAGGGTAAGGGAGGGTAATAATAGCTTTAAAATATTCAAGATATTATTCCATAAAGTATTTATTGATAGATATTTATACAAAAAAGGTGCATGGTTCTCCTCACTAGAAATATTTAGATGCCTATAGAGGTAACCTTTTGAGTGCATTACTCTCTAAAATCACATATCTAGATATTAAGAAAAGTGCACTAGGTAGTACCCTAGATGATTCATAAAAAATGATGCCAAAATAATCCTAAACTAGTTGCAAGACACAAAATAGAAATGAAAATAGACATGGAAATAAAATAAGTGACATACACCTTATTATTATTTTACATGGTTGGTATTAGACATGACATGGATTGAGTTGGATACCATTGAATGTCTAGGAAGCATTTACTCATTGATATTTTTAAGTTTGCATGCACTAATTTATATAATATTTTCAATTATATATGGCCCAATTGAATAAAGTTTTAGCTTCCTAGAGTGATTAAGGTATTTTAAATCATATATAAGGACTTGAGAACATTTAATCAATACTTTTACTTTGATGTGTTAGTTTTTCTATGAATTTTATCATGCCTTCTTAGTGGCTTGGATCTACTTGCCTAGGATGCACCTCTCATATAGCTTTTTTAAATCTTTAAGTCACATTGTGAAGGATTTAGGATCATCTAGGTGACCAAATTAGGATATGTAAAGACTTAGAACCAATAATTCAATAGGAATTACCACATCCATGTTAAATACCAACTAAAAAGGAGTGGACTTGTTGATTTTTTTATGATTTGTGTGGTATGCCCATAGAATAACTAATACTTAATCATTTTATTTTGTGTATCTTACATCAAAAATATTCATGAGGCAACACTCCTAAATTTTGTTGAAGAATTTTTTAGTGCCATTATATCATGGTTGGTATGGTGTGGTATTATAATGTGAAATCATGATTTATGATAATATGATATGCACCATATCATTGATGAAATGTGTTCTTTGATCACTAGTCAAGCTTAAAGGGCATCCATGCATGTTAGTAATATTTTTACCATAAGAATCAAATAGATGTGGATATAATTCAATTCTTGGTAGGTATGACCCCATAAAATTGAGTGAATTAGTTAATTATAATGATGGTGCAGTGTGCACCAGTCTATCATGTGATAGGTCTAGTAGGTCCTATAGAATCAACAACCCATTCCTCAAAAGGAACCTACGTGAGGATTTAGATAAGTGTCATCTCATCTTGATGCTTTATCTTCTTAATCCTTTGATAAACATAACACTTTTGGGCATACTCCTTGGCATCATGAAAAATAGTTGGCCACCATACTCTTGAGAAGAGGATCTTTCATGGGGTTGCCTCCCTATCAAAGTATCCTCTAACAAGTATTTCATGGGCCTCTCACAAGATGTTTATGCACTAATGTAGATTCACACATCATTGAAACACTTCATCACATCCTTTCTTATATAGTTATTCATTGTTGAGTTGATAGGGGTAATGTGAAGGGATAAATGATTCTTTTATTTATTAGTTTTGTTATCTAGTGTAATCCTTAAAGTTATAAATATTGTGATGTCAATAAGTTATTTTATAGTAAATTATACCTTATATAGTTGTACATCAGGCATGCCATCCTTAATAAACCATGTATCTTCATAAATGGTAAGTCAATAAAGGTGGTTAGGTCCTATGTTTTATTTTCCCAACATAACCATTACTATGAATCAAAATTCTTAGAATAGTATCATTCATCGATAGATTCATCCATGAATAATGGGTTTATTGACTAATCATCCAATATTGGTGTTTCCCAATTCCATAAAAGTATTTCAAGTTGATTATGATGTGAATGGAATACAACTAGGATCTATGATGATTCAAGAATTAATCCCATTATTAATTTAGAAATAAATAAAATGATGTAAAAAAGTATTTTATTTATGATTAGGAGTTCTATACCATAGTGCAAGCACTCAAAAAGTAGAGGAATTATTCTTTTCATAAGGATTTTATGTCATACACAAACCATAAAGAGATATAATTAATAAATAGTCATAGTAATATGAATTTTCATGCTTATTATTTAGACCTGGGTACTAGTGAACCAATATATGCACCCAATGATAATATACCTATGTTCATATATGATGGATAAAGCATTCCCCAAGCTCACTTGTGTCATAGAGAAAAGTTTTTAGGTTGGGTTAGGGTTAGTTGGCAATGGTGTTATCAATGGAATGGTAAATAAGTTAATCTATACTTACCCTAGGCACTTGGCTATACTATCAACAAACATTTTTAATTTCCTAGAAAATGTAACTAATTTAAAAAATATTGATCTCCATAAGAACATTCTAACCAAAAGAAATGAAATATGAATATCATTATAAATTTTCTAACACATATCCATGATTGAATTCATAACCAATTATAATATATTTAAACCAATTTTGGGTACACATAAGCTCCTACAATAATAACTCAAGAAACATGCCACTACTATTCAACATCTCTACTTTATGGTAGAAACATCAATATCCTACACAACAACACCATATTTAGAAATCAACAAGTTTTCATAACAATGATCTAAAAAAACCTTAATAATATAATCAATAACCACTTATCTTATTATTGGATAGTAATTTATATAGATTAGATGGAGTTGGAAGATAAATAGAATCATCCTTATTTAAAATTTAAATACTCCCTCTTCATTCTACCACTTATTATACCATTAATCATGCTGTTAAAATTATTGACATATCCTTTGATGCATGTATTTAATTCCTCTACTAATTCCTACTTGTCATCTTATTTTATATCCCTTATCATGGTTTTGGGTATTTGGGATGTCATCCACCTAGATCTCATAGCCTATCTAGACATACTATGAGCTGGTAGGCTTTTAGTGGAATTTAACTCTCATTCCTCTTAACCCACTCTATTGAGGTCATGTCACCTTCACCAAACATTAAACCCATTATCCAAGGTCAAAATTTAGCCCATAATAACCTAGCTGTCCACCTCTATCACCCAATCACCTTCCTATTAGAGTTTAATGTTTAAGAGTTGGGATCATAAAGCTCTAGAATGCTTTCATGTAACTCTCTCTTAAAATCATCTCATTGGTGCCTGAAAAGTTAAATGGTCTCTTGTGTTTATATTATTTCAACATTTTTAATTTTGAGGTTAGTGATCATATAGATTATGGGTTAAATTTTTTTATTTATCTCTCTATACTTCTCCAATCCTTCTTTCATGACTTATTCCAAAAGGATTCCTTCATCTAAGGTTCTTCGCTAATGATCCAAAAAAAATTGTACAAATTACATTTTGTATAGAAATTATTTTTGAGGCTAGGGATTCCACCTCTTTCAATAAGGAGGATCACTCCTCTTTTTTATTCTTCATATATACTAGTGTAGCAAAGGATATTTTATCTTCTTCTCAAGAGGACATTCATGACTAGATTATCCTAGATTGATTATAAAAATTACCAAACAATCAATTTATGTTAGTTTTACAAAAAATTAGGTTCTTTATTGTGTCCTCAAATTATTTCAATCGCTCAACACATTTGATCTAGGATTATGCTAATACATCATGGGTAATTATATATTATTTATCTCTTTCAATGAGTGCATCAGATAAGACCTCTAAATTCCTTACCAAATTAGCATGTGAAACATCAATCATGCAAAAGAGGTTGGGTTATGATAATTATGTCACATGATCTTAGGGACCTAACTTTAATTTCCTAAAGTTTTTATTTAACCCTTTCATGCTTTATTCATTCCATGTTTAATAGTTGTTATACCCCACTCTACCTTTCCCTAGATTGTTTAAGATCTTGATTGATCAATAGGTGTTTATTTTATTCTTCTTAGATGGTGTTGGCTAGCTCTCTTGCATCTCCTTTTTTATATCAAATTTTCATTACATTTACCATATTTTGTTGAGTTATTTTGGCATCCAAATTTAGGAGGGTGTTCCTAGATTGTACTTCAATAAATTTCCTATGTTTTATGAGGAGCATCCATGGTTTTTAATGGATGGATATGGTATATGAAGCCTAAAATTTATTAGGAGTCTCATCGATGGGTTCCTCTCTAAACTATAAGTCAAATGATAAATATCATTAGGTTATTAAGGAAACTTAATCTATCACTAGGTAATGCAAAAGATATAGGTGTTCATCATGCACGCCACTCTATAACTACTCTTAAACTATCTTTCTACATTTCCTTCATATATTTATATGTTATGTCATGGGGGATATCTTCTACGAGGATTGACTCATCTTCCCCAACCATCCTTGTTCTCCTTATCTTCATAAGTTAACATGAAAAAAATCACTCCCATCATCATATAGTTTCCCATCCTAAAATTCACCTAGGATATTAATCTCCTCCTTTAGACTCTCTATTTCATTCCCTATAGGTCCCCCTAATATTTTGTTGTCATTTTGGCTAGATGGGGTATTTTTTGGTGCACTCTCCATCTGGGTCATATACCCATCATGGTATTCTTATTTCATGTTTCATACTTATCTAAGTTTTTTAGATGGCCCTTTTGTTTCATCTATTCCCATCAAACCATTTATTTTATATTCTCTTATTGGTGGGGATGACACCCTTTATTTTGGTCCAAACATCATTCACCATTTAGTTTCATGATGGGATTATCAAGGTACTACATCCCATCTAGTTCTATTTTTGGTTAGAGACATTTGATTTGAATAAAGATCCTATATCTTAGGTGAAAGTATTAAAAAATCCCACTTATTATTCTTTAGTTTCTTCCTTTACACCTCTTATCTCTCAAAGCTTCACCTGCGGATTCTACATCTTCATGGATTTTGGGTATCTACATGGGGGGTCTTTCTTCCCTCCATTAGGGATTATTTTTAGAGGCATTCATTTCTTATCTTCCTTGTCTTATCTTAAACCTTTCATCTATCTCCCTTTCTCTTCACCCAATTAGCATAGATGAAGGTGGTCATACTCTCTTCTTTCATTGTGTATCTCAAGGATTGTGTGAAAACTCAAGTCTCTTGGTTGAGATTTAGAGGGTCAAGATTTTTTTAATTTTAACCCTCATATTGTTATATCATTTTAGTTGCTTTAGGTAGTAGTACATCTAATAAATATTGACATGGGTATGGATGACCTAAATATTTTCACACCCTTACCTTTCCACCTTGCCAATTTCAATCATGGCCATTCTTCCCTATTTCACATAAGTGGTATTCATGGTGTGGCTATTAGCATCAATCCTCTAAGTGTCCACTCTAACATTTTACACATCATTGATTTTATTGAATGCATCCATGAAGTATTTCACAATTAACCCATAGGGTAACTTAAGTCCTGGGGTTATAATCTTGTCCTTCATCTTGATATACGCTACAGTCAAATGTTTCATCACTATAAATCAAGCCTAGACTTTCACTATTTTAGGTAGCATCCTCATGATGTGTCATTCTTCTCCTAGGGATTCTCTCAAGCATGTGTTTTATTTCATGAGCCTTGATTTTAATTTTGAGGTGATCATCCCAAGGTAGGTCATGTCATGATACTTGATCATAGGGGATCTATGGTGTTTAGGTAAAGTACATATATCTCCCACATTTCTCCATTCAAAGAATTTAATACAATAAAATATTAGGATCATGCAGATATGGCCAAATATGAACTTGACTTCTCTCCTATGTTTTTTATCCACCTCATTAATGATGAGATCCACCAAATATTTGGTCATATTGAACTGGGCTCCCTTTTCCATTTCATATGTTATATATAAGAGGTTTCAAATTATCTCTTCCAATCATCTTATTGGGGATAAATTGTCACTCACTAGTCATGATATTACCATGGTGATCCTATCACTTATATTGAGGACATGAAAAGTATATCTTGCTTTCTCATATTTGAATAGTTGATTGTTATGTCAATTTTTACCTAGTTTCTCAGTGTTTTCCCTATGTTGACACCATTTTGAGCTATTCTTATGGTCTTATGAATATGCACCATCATGATTTGCATCCTTCTCCCTAAAAAATACATTTTATCCTCATAAATTTGCAAGGTAATAAACATTAAATATTCTTCCACTTTTATGAAGAATGGAATTTCCTAGAGTTTAAATGTGTCAACTTTCTCTAGGCATCTTATCATATGATCATTGTAAATGGGATTCCCATCATTAATTATTATCTTGGTATCTATTAGATAGTCATTACATAATTTGGCTTCATGACACATGTTGTGGTGGTTGCAATCCTCTATTTTGAATGTGTCCACCCTAGACTCCCATTCTTATTTGTATTTTATGTTTTCTAGATATAATGTCTCTAATTAGTCCATATATTTAGGTTTTAAAGTGGTTATAGTATAAACTTGTTTCCTAGCCCTTTCTCTTACTAAACAATTCATTTCACCTCTCTCAATTTTTTTAGTTCTTCTTTTTTCCATTGGGGGATCTTCAACCCTTGTTCTTCAAGTGGTTACTGTATCTTCCACTATAGTGGTCCCAAATAAACTATCTAGGGTATGATTATTTTTATTTGATGCTTTCACCTTTTGTCTCATAACTGATTGAAATCCTTATTGAATTTATTCCTATATTCTACCCTTGATGTCCCTATTCAACCCAAGATTCAAAGTCTCTTTCCCTTATTTTTTTCATAGCTTTCTCGTAGATTTATTTTTCATGTGAAAGGATACCTTTTTGCTTGTTTCCTTCTCTGTTGATTTTTAAGCTTTTTTGAGACTCCCATCTTAATTTTGTCTCATAGCTAATGTAGTAGTAATATATATCCCCACATACAGTATTCCATCATCACTATGCTTATGCCAGCTATTAGATTGTTTGAATTCTTTGAATTTAAATTTTTATTTGACACTTATGTCATGATTTTTTCATTTAAAGTAGTTTACTTAGTTATCCTGATTTAGTGTTTCCTTTCCTTATCCCACACTAAATTATGTGTCTAGTATTCCATCATAAAAATATAAATATATGAGACATGTGTGATTAATTTAGAGGGTAAGGGAGTGGAACAATACTTAAAAAATATCGAATATATTATTAAATAAATATGTATTGGTAGATATTTGTACAAAAATGGTGCATGGTTCTCCTGACTATAAATATTTATACTCTTAGCATGGTGACCTTTTGAATAAATTACTCACTCAAATCACCTAGTTAGATATTAAGAGGAGTACACTACATAATACCTGAGATATTTCATAAACTATGATCCCAAAATAAGCCTAAAGTAACCTAAAGAAACCAAAAATACATGAAAATAAAAGAAATAGCATATGACTTATTATTATATTACATGGTTGGCATTAGACATGATATGGCTTGATTTCGTTACTACTGAATGCCTAGGAAGGCTTTTCCTATTGAGATTTTTAAGTTTGCATGCACCATTTTCTATAATGTTGTCAATTATATATGACCCAACATAACATATGTTTATCTTACTAGAGTGTTTAAGGTATTTAATATCATATATAAGAACTTGATAAACTTCAATCAATAATTTTCCTTTGGTGTGTTAGTCATTCTATGCCTTTTGTGATGCCTTCTCCATGGCTTGGGTCTAATTTCCTAGGATGCATCTCTCATCCATCTTCTTTAATTCTTCAAGACACACTCTAAAGGATTTAGGATTATACATTTGACCAATCTAGGATATGTGAAGAGATGGAACCAATAATTCATTGGGAAATACCACCTCCATATTAAATACTAGATAGAAAAGAGTGAAATTATTTAGTCTCTTAGGAAAATGGGTTATACCCATAGGATAGCTATTACTCAATCATCTTAGTCTATGTGTCTTACGTCACAAATCATCTTAACGTAATGCTCCTAATTTTTTTAAAGGATTCTATAGTTATATTAACTTGCGCTTAGTAGGGTGTGGTATTGTGATGGGCAATCATTAATTATGATAAGAGGATCCACATTGTATCCTTCATGAAATGTGTTATTTGATCACTAGTCAAGCTCAAAGGGCATCCATACCTATTAATAAAAATTTATCATAGGAAACAAGTAGCTATGGATGTAATTTAATTATTAGTAGGCATGGCCTCAACCAATCAAATGAATTAGTTAATTATAATTATGATGTAATGTGATTTAATTTGTCATGTGACAATGAATTAGTTAGTTACAATGATGATGTAGTACACACCAATTTTTTGCATTATACATGAAAAAATTCCTACAAATTCAATGGCCCATTTTCAAAATGGAACCTACATGAGGAATAGGACAAGTGAAATCTCATCTCGATGGTTTAACTTCTGAATCATTTGACAAACATCAAAATTTTGGGTGTATTCCTTGGTATCATGAAAAATAGTTATCCATCATAGTCTTCAGAAGATGATCTTTCCAGTGGTTACCTCCCTCATAATGTGTGCTCTATTAAATCCTTCATGGTCCTATCATAGTTTATTTATGCACTCATATCTATGTACACATCAATACAACACTTCATCACATAAATTCTTTTATAGTTATTCATTGATAAGTTGATAGGGGTAGTGTGAAGGGATAAATAATTCTTCTATTTGTTGGTTTTGTTATCTCGTGTGATCCCTGAAGTGAGAAATATTATGATTTTATCAAGTTATTCTATTGCACATTACACCTTATATACCTATAGATTTGGTATGCCATCCTCAATAGGCTACATAGATTCACTAATGGTAAGTCAAGAAAGGTGATCAAATCATACATTTTACTTTCCCATCTTAACCATTACTATGAATTGTAATTCCTGGAATAGTATCATCCATCAGTAGATTCATCTATAAATAATTGGTTTATTGACCAAGTATTTTAGGACCTCATGGTTTTAGAATAATATAAAGGGGGTGATCAATAGGTAATATCATAAACTATGGAGACTATATATCATACCCAATGCTTCTCATTTAGTAATCATTTAGTTATTTTCTATGGGATTATGCTTCTGACTAATGAAATAGATTAGGTAATCAATCTTGTTCTCCCTAGGTTGAGGTAAAATAGTACTAATGGCCATTCTAGAGCTATCCACATGGTCTTGGAATTGGGTGTTCAAATTTTGAAACTAGAATATAATCATGCTATCCAAATTATACTTCAATGTCTCAAAAAATTCTCCTACATTCTTCCACATTTAAATGTCTTATCTTTCTATAGGGGTTTTTTAAGGATGCAACTATCTTTGTAAAATGTTAGATGAATTTTTTTGTCATACCTAATGTGTCTTAGGAACATGCATATCTCATGTTGAGAGGTAGTCACCTCAAGTTTAATTTTGATTCACACTTTTTTTATATTCACTAGAAGTATATCTTTACAAATGACATGATTGAATACAATGATGAATGACATGGAAAATACACATTTATTCAAGTTGAAGGAAATATATAATTTTTTATACCCATAAAACTTGAGTCTTAAGCTACCATGGTTGTCAATTATGATCCCATATAATATCTTATTATCTAGGTATACCTAGATAATATGGTGGACACAATATATAAACACTAGGATCACAATACATGAGAATGAGATATGAGTATTCTTGACCCCAAAGGGCATGACATTATAATTGAATGAGCCCCACTTAGTAAAAAATATGGTCTTGGGATTATATTCCTCTTCAGTCTAAACCTAGTGATATCTTAAGAATCCATACATGAAATTATATATTTCATATCCCACCACTCCAAGAATTTATTTAGTGAAGGGAGTGGGAAAGGGGTCTATGACACTAGTTGTATTCAAAATATGATAATCAACATAGATCTAATTTATTCCATCCTTATTGTTGATTATGACCATAGATCTTACCCATTCAAAGTCTTCTAGATGGTATATGACACTTCTAACTAACATAACAATTTTTATTTTTACTTTAGCCTAAAGGTTAGGGTTCATTCAATAGGGTCACTTATTGATAGTCTACATGCCCTCAACTATTGTGATTTTCATCTTCCATAGTGAGGATTACACCTATTTCATACAAATGAATCTCATATGGAATAAGTCATAAAATTATCAAATTAGATCCATAATGCAGGAAAGTTCCACATTATACTAGTAGTCTTGAATGGTAATGATCTTGGGTTCCTCTTTTGTGTTGATGTTAACCTTAATAGTATTCATGGGCTCTCTATAGTAGTAGTGTTATTATGAGGGTGTGTCCACTAATTTCCACTCTCCATGAGTGGTTTCAATTTGCAAATGACTTGGTTTTCCCACTTTGAGTTCTTCAACTTTACGTATTGTTTTATCTTTTCCCATTTTATATTTCTATTTCTAGTGTTTCTATGTTTCCACATCTTCACTTGAATCATTTTTTGTATTTTGATTATAAAAAATATATTATAGGCCCACCCATTTTTATTTATATAGGTATATTACTCATTTTTCCATCACTACATCATCTTTAAATATGGGGTGATGACAATGGGGCTTACTTATTTGGAATATTCTATGGAGTATATGACACCTATAGCTAACTTGTTATCAATATATTTTTTTTCTTTATCCCCAAGGTTGGGGTTCATTCAGTAGGGTCACTTATTGATAGGATACATGATCTCAACTAATGTGATCTTCTTCTTCACCAGTGAGGAGTAAACCCCTTTAATCTCTATGAATCTTCCAGGGAATACGTCTTGGAATTCCCAAAGCAATTCCACAATGTATGCAAGTTCCACATTAACATAGTAGTCTCCAATGGTAATAATTTTGGGTTTATATATTTTTATAATGTTTGTATTAATATCCTTTTAGGTATCTCTATAACATTATTTCTATTCTAAGGGTGTGTCCACTACTTATCACTTTCCTCAAGTGGTCTCAATGTGAAAATTAATTCACTCACCATCATCAATTTATTATTTTCCCTTTTTATACTTCCAATTCATATATTTCTATGTGTTTACATCTTCACTTGAATCACTATATATACTTTGATTAAAAAATATTTTGATAGGTCTAATCCTTTTTATTTATATAGGTGTATTACCCATTCTTCCATCACTACCTCATTATTTAATATGGTGAGATGGATTTGTTGAAATGGTTTGGTCAACCTCAAATATTAGGATTTGAAGATGAAGACATGTACAAACTATCATTTCAACAATTCCCATGTGTTCATATCTCTTCACATTTCTATGGTAATATACCATAAATTCAACCAAGTTCTTAATATCTAATAGAAGGCATGAAACCAAATCTAAATAGATAAACATGAAGGAATTATATCCCACACGTCCTCACATGGCCAAATATGCATGTTTGGTTTTGAGCTTCTACATAACTTCCTTTATGCGTACCCAAGTAGAAAGGTTAGGATTGTTGGTAGCCCACCAATGTATACAAATTATATTTATTATATATACCATGGTATTTTCATGTTTTTGTTAATTTTTAGTGGCATATTTAAGGTCCTAAATATATGATTCTAGGTCAACTAATTTAATCAAACACGTTATTTTTATGAGTTGGCCTTTGTTAATGCATAACACCCTCTTGGATGGATTATTTGTGCATGGGACCCATACTTTTCTTTGGAAATAATTATAGGCATTTTATTTCTTTGATAAATACACCACTCTTTTATAGGGACCTATTGTGATGATGTTACAACTTCACCTAGTTTATTCATAAGACTCTTGAACACATCGATTGTAAGCTACAATGATGGTATTAAATATTGGCTAAGAATCATCCCTATGAAATATGCCTTCCAAATTTAGCTCAAGGTTTTCTAGTCCCCTAATATTTATATTATATATGTTATTGATATCATCCTCCATATGTACACTTTATACATATGGAGGCCTGAGATTTGTGGCTAGTGAAATAATGACATGTTCCTTCCAATTTTCAAAAATCATAAAGCAATACTTAAATAACATATCTATGTTATTATCATAACATAACCTACCAAGTAAGGTAGGGTAGTTATCAGACTCTACTAGCTCAATTAGTTTTAATTCAACATGAAAATTTACTCCCTTGATTTCTAGAATGACATGAGGGAGTATTCCTAGTGGTTGGGCCTAAATTTGTGGTAAAGGTCACAAATATAGAATTGCAATATTTCTTAAAACATCTAAATTTTAGATATTAACCTCAGTGCTGATATTTAATAAGATATCACAAAACTTCCATTCATTAATATTAGCATCTAATAAAGACTCTCATTCATATCTAAAATTCCTCATCACCTAGAGATATTGTTCTCTAGCCATGTTCAACCATAATTTATTCAAGGGTTGTTTGGACTCATAAACATAAATTAGTTCCCTTAGCATAAGGGATATTCCATCTAGTTGTAAAAGGGATAGTACTTCAGATAAATCATCTTTAATCCTAGGATTGCCTATCACATGTTGGGACTTTTACCTCACCTTCTCCTATAAATCATGGTCATAATGAATATCACCTTGAATATTAAGTATACAATCATGTGATTATTATATCATGGGTATGGTGTTATTTAGATATCCATTTGTCACCTTGAAATTTAACGTCTATTCAATTTTTGTCCTAGTTAAACTTTCTTATTAGGTTTAACTACATGTGGGGTAGTCAATCCACTTATAATCATGAATTAAACATGTAGATATTGAGTGTTATTTCCCTAGTTATTTAGATACAAATACTTATATTTTATTCTACATTTAATCATTCTAACATCTCTTTTAGATTGGGCCCTTTTTGTGAGTTTCTCATATAATTTTGGGCAATCCCTGACCTTATGATTTATCCAATAATAAACACTAACTAGGATAAGAAGGATAATATCATTAAAATTGATCTCGTGTCCCAAAATTATAACATCCTTGAGTGGTAACCTTAAAACAAATTATCCTCTAGTTCCTTAGCCTCTATGTCTTTGTGATGGTCCATACTCATAAAAAAAAATTCCAGAAGTTATTTCCTATCTTGAATTTTACTCCCTCAAGTCACATACTACTTTAAAGTTTATTATGTCATGTAAAGAGGTGTATAATACCTTATATTATGTTACATATATTGGTTGATTCACTTTAAGAAACTAAGGAAAAGTACATATTTCATGGCCCTCTCCACATATTTCATAGGGTGTTATGATTGGATAAGTACTTTTTATCATATAGTTCTAGTTTGAATGCCTTCATACCCAATAGTCTACACACCATAGCCCATTCCTATTATCCATCATTATAATGGTCATCACCTATTATATAATTATGATCATAGATGGAATTTATTCTTCTATGGTTAGTCTAACTCAAGAATCAACATTTCTTACCATCTTAGCTTTTAGCACAACTTTTAAGGCTTCCCATGTCTCTATAATGTTTCTCTTTTCCAAGGCATGTTAGTAGGGAGACAGTAGTCTGCTAGTGAACCACTAAGCATGATGTAATGTGTGAAGTGTATAAAATATATTTGACACCAATTTATTAAGTCCAACATCATAGGCATGAAAATTCTTATATGGATGTTGTCTAATATCCTTTAGATCTGTAATGCTTTACTTTTCAAAATATAGAATATCAAATTACTTCAAAAAAAACCACTTTAAAAATGTCATAGTTAAAAATTCTATGTGTTAGATCATACTTCCTATACTAATTATGTGGATAGTCCTAAATTTTTTAGTGAAGTGGCTTAGCTTTTGATCTGACCATGTGATTCATTTTGCATGTCATATTAGCTCAAACTTGTGAACATGCTTAGTGGCATTCTCCATTCCTTGATATTCTAGAATAATGAGTTACATTTCATCTATGACTTGTGACATTGTAAATGTATTCCCTCCCCATGTGCCTAGGTTGGTTCCACTACCTCTTGTTATAGGTGTTACTTTGATTATTACTTATGTAGTCTGATGGGTAGTGGTTATTCCACTAGCACAAGTTTTTCCACTTAGTATTATTCCACCTGTTAGATTTGTTTATCTTTATCCTCTAATCACAAATCCTATAGTATACATGTTTATAGGAAATAATACCACACATTTATAATTTACTAACCCTTCTTAATCACATAACTCTTGACTTGTAATTTTGGAGAGTGCACTTGAGTGGGTAGGTGAGATGCATAGGTTAGGCTCTTCTTGGTTATCTCTCTCTCAAAAAAAATTATAAGGAGGAAACAAAATCTTATACCCTTTATTATGTTATATAAGTTATTCATGTGAGGGTGAAATTCCTACATGCAAGATTCTTCCTCATGCCTCTCCATATCCTCATGGGTAATCATCACACATCTTGAGTTGAACCCTTCCCTTTTCTCTCTAAGGTCCTCAACATTGTCCTTTTCATATTCTCACACCTTCTCTACTCCAAAACAATATAGCCTTATTATAATGGGGTCTCCTTACTCTTATTATTTATCTAGTTTATAGTGATTTCTCAATCCTTATTTTTCTTATTGCTTATGCATGATGATACTTAGACAACCATTGGTAGATATTTAGTTTTGGTATCTACCAATAGCATCTTGATATCCAAGGGTGGATTTATAAGGTAAGAACCCATAAGTTCATATAAGAACTAGAATTCATCTTGTTCTAGGTATGAGTACGTATATATACTGAACTATAACATGTAATAATTCAATGTATCAAGCTACCACACATCCATAAATCAATTCCAAACTACACCCAAAATTTTTAACTACTCTAATCAGAGTTACATCCAAAAATACTTTCATCCCATATTTCTCATTTTATTTATAGAATATGCTTCAATCCATGTGTAAAGGTAACCTAGTAACTCATATAAAAATATCACATACAATAGATCAAATAAGTTTTATTCTACCCACTTCTACAATTTTTAACCTCTGTAGTTAATGTGGTCTTAAAAAAAATTGCTATATCTATTCTAATCATCTCTCAATATTTTATAAAGATATTTTATTGAATACTCTTTTTCATCATAATTTATCAATGAAATATGACTAGTTCCTAACAATGGAACCTAAATTTTAGCACTTTTTACTTAGACCTAGGAATAATCACACCAATTTATGTGGCCAATGACAATCTCCAATGTACCAACATATCATAGGAAAAGCATTAATAACATCAAAGAAATGCATAGAGTAGAGTATCGATGTTGGTTCAAATTTATTTGGTAATGGTGTTATTAATGGAAGGGAAGATATACCCTAGGCACTTGACTATGTTATCAATAAGCATTAACATTTAACCTAATGTTATCAACATAATTTTCACCCTTGAAGATGTTTATTAAATACTCTTCACTTAATCTATAGCATGGAGACACCTCTAGGTTGTGGGTGGTATAATCAATGAGGTGAATCTCTAGATATAGCTAAATCCGTGGATACTATCACCTTGAACTACTACTAGACTTATTAATTATAAAATAAAAGGGTAAGAGAACTATAAGTAACCTAAATAAGGAGGTGATGCATCAAACTAATTAATCACTAGAAACCAACTTCATGTGTACCTATATACCATGAGAATAATATGAAAATACATTACTCCCAATCTAAATCTCTTACATTAGCATTTCAATTTGGAGGTCATGATAGATGATTAGGATAGGAGGACTAATTAAGAGGTTTAAAATGACACTAATGAATAATTAAACACACTCAAATCTTACACTTCACTTGAACACCCCAAATGATATGCAAGAGGAGATTTAAAACTACATATAGGTGCTTGAATTTGACATGTCAAGGAAGATTAAGCAAACCACTTAACAATATAAACTATCCATAAATACATGCTAAGTATAGTCATAGAAGGAGATAAACCTAGTAGTCTTATTGATTGAAGAAATACAAATGAATGGGAATTTTCCATACTCAGATGGAGGATAAATTACAATTCATTCAAGGATATATATATATATATATATATATATATATATATATATATATATATATATATATATATATATATATATATATATATATATATAGGAGAAAGTGAGAGAGAAAGAGGCATAAGAGTAACTCCAATGACAAGTGTCACTTCATCCAAGTCAGTTATATTTCAAGAGGAGAGTGTAAGATTAGTTTTATCCATATCATTGGTATGTTTTAGTTCCTTGATGATGATATTATAGAAGAAATGCATAGAAGAGATTATTCGACTCCCTAAATGACTGATCAACCTTGTTTGAAACTTCTCTCTTCCTTATCTCGAAGTGACGAATGGCATTCTTGATCATCATAGTCACCTTGAACTACCATCTTTCCTTCTCATTTACACCTTTAATATGTTTGAGAGTCTCCACATTTATTTTACAATGGTAATCATGTTTTATTAGGTGTCTTAAAACTCATCAATCTCACAACACCTCTCCCACAAGGTTGTTTCAATGATATACTAGGATATCATGCTCAAGACTTCTTATAGTCACCTTACTAGATTTATTGATGATTTAATGAGGCTCCAAAGGGATGTCAAGCTCTCCATAATCCTCCATATGCATGTAATTAAAATTCTTAGGAAAGATAGTAATATAGTCATCCTTTTGGCCCAAATTAATGACTTGAATAGCTCATATAGTACTTTAAAAGATCTGTAAATGGTAATACATAGACATATAACCTATACCTAGGCTTAAAAATCCTTTTTACTTGGTTTGAGGGATTATAACCACTTTACACACTCACAAAAAATCCTACAACTATGCCTTTTAAGCTATTTTTAAACATTATATACTTGGCACATGTTATAAATATTATTCATCAAAGGCCCAAGAGAGGCATAGAGGATATTCAATTATTTTCAAGGTCAATACAGGCATTTGAGGCATTTAGAGAATCCACTTCTCCCATTAGGTCATTATGAGGGTTTAAGGAGGGTTTTAGGTAGCTTAGATTCTTAGTGATTATTCATAGCATATAGGGCCTCAATGCATAAAATAATTCCAAAAATTATGAATAAAAAAACCCATTCACACTCCATAATTATATAGGAACACCATGAATATTCTTAGGTGAGTTCTCACGTGATGAAATAGTTCTTTAGGCTAGTAGTCTTGTAATTGTGAGGTCAAGAAAGGAGAATTTGAATGAAAATGGGGTAGGAATGCTTGGGTTTGTCTATAAACACTTAAATGAGGTTTTAATAACCCATTTTTACATGTCCTAATGGTTTAATTTATATTTTGACTCTTTAAATTTTATGTATTCCTCAATAACTTATGCTTAGGGTTTATAGTCAACTTGGTGCAGGTGGCCCTAGTGGCTTTTTTGGTCATTTCTCCCCTATTCCTTTGAGTTAAAAATTATTAAAGATAAATTTCAATATCCTATACTCCTTCCAAAATCATTTACACCCTTATATAATTCAAGACATGTATAGAATACTCTTATTGATGCTCAGACATGTAAGACTTTGTCTAACCTTGTTGACTGTCACATCTGAGATTGAATCTTATTTATAGTATTATGATGGTGTTTTATATTTTTTAGATATTTTATATATGTATCTACTTATCCTCTACAATATTTATTCCATCTCAAACCTATTTTTTACCTTCATCATCCATGGTAGGCCTATAGGTGTATGTAATTAGGCCTTTTGATTGTTTGGGATCAAGAATGCCTTATTTTGAGTTATTATTCTCTTAATGAAAGATATAAACACATTTAACATGTTTTAATTTGTGTATTTAACTCATTATTAGCCTAAATATAAATACAAAACTTCATCTTTCTTTATTGCTTTGGGTAAGTAGGTCTATGGGTCTTCAATTAGGCTTGTAGACTGCCATGTTAGGGTTGTATCTTCTTTATAGGTGTATTTACACTATGGTGATCTTGAAACAAATTTTGGGAATCAATTTTTTTTAATTCCTTTTCATATACCCTTTCACCCTTTGTATTTTCTCAAACTAGGTATTTTTCTTCAAGTCTGCATATACCAGGCCTATATGTGACCATTTAGGCCTATGACTATAGGTCACCAACCATAGGGTCTTCAAGGATAAATAAAACTTATTGAGGTTTTTAATATTTATTAACCATAATGAAATTTTTTAATTTACGCTTATGTCTTCTCATACCCTCCAACACCACTTCAAGCATACTTCTTTTATTCTTTGCCTACTAATAAGCCTATAGACTATCTTGCATGGAATTTAGAGTTTAGACACACATCCATGGTCCTAATTATGATATTATATGATATTTTAGGGTTAGATAAATGTTTTGAGGTATATACTAGGTATTACTAGGGCTATACACATTGTATCATAGGGTTTATGAGTCACAAATGTCCACTGACAGGTCTATAGACCTTTGGGTGGATAAAACCCATCTTGATTCTACCTATTGACATATTTTGAGTATACTATATTTTCTCATACCTCATTACTCTATAATGTCACTATTTATACCACCATTTACCTTCTCTTTTCATGGTTTAATAACTTGTCTTCATGATTGCAACCTAATTTGAAAACATATCACCAATAATTTACTTAAAGAGATCACCTTGGTTAGTGACTACAAGATGAGGAAGAGTAGAGTAGTGTGGGGAGTTCATGGAGATTAAATTTTAATTTAAAATGAATTGTAAACTCTCATTCTTCCTTTCAAATACTTAAAACATTTTTTATTTATTGATAACTCAAAACTTCACAAAATTGGTCTGTCTCATGTAAACAGTTAGAGGGAGGCTCATTTATGTTATTACATACACAAGCATGACCTAGCTAATGGATTTGGGCACCATGGATATCTCACATACCTGACATCACTTTTTTATGGTTTAACTTCTTTTATTGGGTTCACAAGTGTATACATAAAGAAAAAACCCAACCAATAGGGATTGGAGTCACTTTTTGACCCCACAAGTTCTTAACAATTATTCATAGAGTTGGGGGATTTAATATACAAACCAATGCTAGGAATATAAAGATAATTAGGGTCCCCTCCTATAGTGAAAAAATCAAATTTCCCGATTCTCTCTCCTCTTCATGAACCAAACATTTGAAATTTTTGTTTGTGACCCTATCAAGAGCTTGATAGGATATATAAGATGTTTCTTGCAATTCATGGACCGACCAATGCTAAAAAACTCTTGACTTGAATTTAAAAACGTTATATGGACTTGAAAACATTAGTTTCTTACACTTATTTAACTCTCTCTATGTTGCATTTTTCTTTACAAGACCTTGACAAGTGCTTTCAATGTTTATATTTCAAATTCTTGGGATTTTTTAGCCTCACCACCACTTTCACATTGTACCTAGCTTATATAAATATTAATCAAAAGAGAAATACCTTGAAATGACTTTAAAACATGTTAGAGACCTCAAGAATGTATTTAATCTCTCTCCTAACAAAGACAAAGATTATCTTAAATTTCAAGAAATAACCTTAAACTTTTCTAAACATGACTTATAAGGATATTTTCAAGATAATAAATCAAGGTCAAAACATGATAGACCAATTTTTCTTTGAACTTGATCCATTGTAGTCAAAATTTGGCTAACATCTAAATAATGTAACTAATTCCATAAAGATTCATTTTCATAAGAAAATTATAATTAAAGAAATAAAATAGGAATATAATTATACATTTTATAGCATAGAGCCTTAATTACATTAATAACTAATTATAATAGCTTTACACCAAGATAAGGTATAAAAAATCTCCTACAATCCTAAATCAAGTAGCATGCCAAAAATATTCCTACTCTCTACTGTACAGTAGAAATAATAATAACTTCCACAAAAATACTAGCCTTGATAATTAACAAAATTTCATAATAGTGATTAAAAATAAACTTAATATCATTAAAAATGATTTATATTGTTATGGGTTGGTAATTATAGAGCTCAAATAGAGTGGGAAGATAACTGGCATCATCCTTGTTTAAAATTTTAACAGTCCATCTTCATTTTCACTCTTATATTAAGATTAATATTGGCATAAAACTTTGTTCCCATCTCTATACCACCTATATTTACTTCATCTACTACTTCTTCTCTACTATCTTCTTTTAGATCCCTTAACATGGTCATGGGGTAGTTGGGATGTGATCCTCCTAGATATCATAACTTATTTTAACATACTATGAGCTCATAATATTTTATTTACATTTAACTATCATTCCTCATTCCCCCTTATCTTGAGGTGGAATGGCCACCACCCAATGTGAAACCCATTATCTGAGGTTAATAATGAACCAATATATGAAATAGTGATTTAACAATTTTAAGAATATTGGGGTATTATTCCTAATTTATTTGAAGGGCCTAAGTAGCAAAATTAGTAAATAAATAGACAATAATTAAGCTAGTAATTTATGTAAATTAATTACAATTAAAACTTTTCTAAAAATAGAAATAAGGAGAAGAAAACAAAATTTAGCTATAAATTGACTGATCTAGCTGAGATAGAGGCTAGAATTCATTGTACAGGACTGAGACACTATCAAAAATTGAGATCTAAACTTCATTTTTTGATTGGATAGGAGCACCAAAATTGGACAATAGTGGAACTAGTGCTATAGTCTACCTTTATCACTATTGTCCTAAGGATATGAACTTTTTGGGTTTTCTTCACTATGTCTATGTGACCCTATCTATTATGTTTCAATAGTTGGAAGTTTATATATCTCCCTTTAGAGCATATTCTTTCTTCAAACCTTATCTTTCAGTATGATTTGACTAATTTTGAGGAAGAGGGAGGGCAGGGGGGTGGTGGGCAGTGGGGGGGTTGTGTGTGTAAGATGCAATGGATGTGAATCATGCCCCATGTGTGGGAATGTTAGCTACATACCAACATTATGAAGAGTTATAAATCCATATGTAGTTGTCCCACATGATGTGATTTGTGTACTTATGTATATTAAGATGTAGAATGCTAAAATGGATGTGCTTTAGGTGGTTAGGGACTAGTTTAAGGGCTTGAATGAGCTTTTAAGTGTGCTTGCTAGCTATATGCAAGGAATAGGGAATATTAATTGAGTAGTCTTGATTGTATTCTTACTTGCTTATTGATATTTACCAACCCTTTCCAAAATATCTTCAAATGAGATTTTATAGGGATATTTTAGTCATGGGTTGAATTTACTCACATTAGGACGATAAGGATAAGGGTGGAGAACCAAAAAGAATTGACTATTGGGGCCAAAAATGAACTTGGACAATAGCATCAAAAATGGATAAGAGTGACACTAGCACTATAGTCTAAGTGTGTTACTACTATCCTAAGTAGACAAGACCTAGGGGGATTGATCTGGTATGGAAAGAGGTGTTTGGCTTAGCTGGGATCAAGTTTGAAAGGCTATGGATGCTTGGGTATTAGTAAAAATGATTCTTATGAGGGTTATGAGAGTAAGCAAGAGGGAACTATAATTTGGGTATCATTAGCCACACTCAAGTTACCAATTTTTACATTTAATATAACTACATTTGCCCTATATTCTAGTGATTTAGCAAAGTGAAATATTAGGATAAAGGAAAAAAAGAAAGTGTACCTGAACTTACCTACAAAGGTGAAGCTCATGAAGTTGTGTGATGCTAGGTGTGCATAGAGAACACACTATGAAGTATGAATCTATAAGAAAAACAAAGAGTAGATTAGTTCTTACTAGATACACTATATATAAAATAAGAATGTAAAAATATAGGTAAGAAATAGATCAAGAGAAGATAATGAATACACCTCACTGAGTACATGAACCAATGCAAAAATTGTTATGATGTTGAGTGATGTTGGATGTTGACTAATGTGTGTTGAACTAAGATTAATATCATGAATGGATCTAAGTGCTCAATTCCCTAAGAGTGGATAAAGAATGTAAAGGTTAGAACTTTGGTTCCATCATCACCCAATAAGTAAATCTTGGTGGTTATACATGTGTTAATCATTATTTGGATTATGTGTCTAATCCCTTTAAATAGGTGGCTCAATAATACAAAGGCTAGCTAGTCCTTTGGCTCCATCATTACCCCATGAAGTGAATAAATGAATTGATATCAGTATGAAATGTATGTCATATGAGATGGCTCTTGAATCCCATTAATGTACTAGTATTTGATGATATTGGAATGGATAGCCAAATGTATGCTAAAAACTAGGCCACTCTTAACCACTTTGAAAGATGGAGATTAAGCTTGAATGAAAGCCACTCCAAAATAATGCACTAAGATCTATATGAAATCCACTTAGGAACTCAGGAACCTAGAAATTCAAGAAGTTAATATTTTATGAAATCCCTTACAAAATGATGCTAGCCATCTACAAATGGAATAAGGTACATAATTCTTGAGAATGTTTGGGTAATATTAAATATAGAAAGAAAAGAAAATAAATGTACCATGCACATTACCCCCAATCATTAGTGTCATAAACATGGATTCTGATCTAAAAGTTATATCAACTATCATATCTAAAATTGGAAGTGAGAGCCATTGTGTCATGAACGATTCCCCCTATATCTATATTTGAGCAAAATTGTACTAAAACTAGTGAATTTGGTCTAAACTATAGCTGACAAAATTGTAACTAAACTTAGATTTTTGTTTGTTTCTAAAAAAATTGGTTTTTCTAATATTTAGATAGGATCACCAAAAGTGGACACTAATGGCATTGGTACTAGTTTCCAAGTTGGGCATTGTTGTTCAGGGCCAAATCTAGTAACTATTCTAGATTCTTGACTATCTTCTTGTTCCATTTTGATTGTTTTGATGCCTGGTTATTATTTTTGGTGTTTTAAAAACTATTATTTCAACTATTAGGAACTTATATCTCTATGACAAAAACCTTATTTGTTTCCCCCTCTTCTAAGGTTAGGAATGAAGACCCTATAATGATTGCCCTCAGAGGAAAGAGCCTTGCAAGTGTGTTATACTGCAAAGATACATGGTATATCAATGATAATTGACAATATATATCAAGATAAAGCATGATTAATATATTGTTAGATCAATACGGGTATGCCTAGATGGATATAATAATGTAATAACATGTGTAGTATATTGATCTAAAAATGAAATTCTAGGTAGTTTTTAATTAGAGGGATGGAACATGATGTCCATCATGGCATCCAAGATAGCAAGATAAATTCATGCTATGAATCATGGAATTGTAAACAATGAGAAGTAAATAAGAAAAAAACACATAAGGTAATAAGGAAAAAACATAAAAGGGTGGCCAATGGGAAAATCAAATAAGGGACATGAGCACATGTCACTCAAATTGGAAAACAAGCATACAAGGCATGTTCTAATGCTATAGACACATACAATTAAAACAAGAAAAATTAGCATGGAAGCCACAATAATATAGAGGAGTAAAGGCAAATTCAATTATTAAATGTCCTAAGTCACATACATGAATAGAAGTAAAGGACATTGGAAAATGTCTTAAGGCACATACAAGAGACAAATAGGAACTCAGAAATGCAAACCATCTCAGTATGCTAAGCAAGAAAAGAAAGCATGTAAGGAAATAAAAGTACAATCACATCTAAATAATCAAATCAAGAGGGAAATTATGTAATACATGTTAGTAAAACACTAGGTATATGCTAATAAATACATAAGTGCTATATAATAGTGAGTGTCGATAGAGTAATATGTGTAAATAAGTAAGTAATATACATTAGCATGATAACTAGAGTGTGTGGTGTAAGAATGACATAACCTAGATGGTGTAGTCATGTAGAATATGCCCCCAATGGGTATGTATATCGATTTGTGTCTCAAATTAGTAGTATGATCCCTCAATGGGTAGAGTGAAGCAATCAAAGAGTTGGATGTCACTACACACACTCAAAAGAAGATCAAGTGAAGCATGGTAATGTAGATAAATAGAAAAAAAATAAGCATATAATAGAAAATGTAAGTGTATCATAGTAGTATAAATTTAAAATCATGGATGATGCATACAATAAAAATATTTTTGGTATTTTTGAATGTCATTTGTATGTTTTTATATTTTGGAATTTTTTATTGTTGTCAAATTTTTGATATTTTTATATGTTTTTAGTATTTTGATAATAAGATATTTACAATAAATCATTAGGAGACTATGTAAAAATATATTAAAGAGAGGATGTGTATAAGTAAGCAAAAATAAACTATGTACAAGTAATTGAAAAGAATCTATGTATAAGTAAGCTAAGAAAGAAATGATACTAATTGATGAATCTCATGGGAGACTCCCTGTCATGATGTCCTATATCAAACAAAGGAATCATGCATGATTATGAAGCATGAGGGAATGGATATGAATATGACTCTGAATATTTAGATTAATTGTAGGTATCTTAGAAATCATAATAACTTATATTATTCTACTCATCATTATCATCTTGATTTTGAACCACTAGAATGCTAGTGTTTACTTTTGATATATATGGATATTTTCCTTTGATAAATTATGTCTATGAATAAGTTGTCTTAGGATGTTCAATAAATCCAAAACCTTGGTGACAAATATTATCAACTTCTATAATAGGAGTAGTGATGCCTTGAGCCTGCTTGCCCAACCCTTGACCTTGATAATTAGACTATTATAGATAATTTTGACCAAACCCATACTACTTTGAAAGTTGAGCTTGATTTTTGAGGGAGAGATATTTGTATATTTTTCATGCTTTACCTATGCTTGTGGTACTATTTATTGCTTTGATTTTTCTCTTTGATTCTTTTTTTTCTATGTTATGCTTTGTTAACCACTTTTATACTATTTTTTAATTTAACCCTTTATGAATGTGTTCCTATGTCAGCATGGATTTCTTGAATGATTTACCTTGTATAGGGTCCTCACTAGTAATTATTTGTTTTATATGTGTTTTCAATGCCAAACATGAATCAGTGTGATTCCCATGCATTCTATGATATGGACAATAATATTTGATCTTCTCACTAGATGTAGAGGAAGTAGTTTGATCAAGTTAGATTGAATCATGTCCCTTAATACCTCACTAGAAATCTTAGTTTATTTTTGAATTTTTTTTGAATCACTAGTTTTAGAGTTAATTTGTTGTGATTTCTTGTTTTGATATGTAACATTTATTTCAACCTATTGTCTAGGTGAAGGTACAAAGACATGATTGACACTATGATTCTTTTGAGGATTTTGTATTATAATCTAATTTTCCAATGTTGTGATCTTTTCATGTAATAGCTGATTTTCCATTTGTAAATATAAAATTAACTTGTTCTTACTGGTGATTTGATCCCTTAGAGTCTTAAAAGTGAAAACCCTAGTTGATTATTATTGAACATGTAAGTATATATGTTTAAGATGGTTTAAAGAATTTATAGGATAAATGTATGCATTAGCAACAATAGTATGGGCTGCCTCACCATTTGGAGGGGTGATGTCATGAACTTGGTTAGAGGGAAAGTATTTATCACCCTATTGGAGGAGAGGAGGAGAAGGAAACTATTTCCTATTCATAAGATGTGACATTGAAACTTGATAGGTGGTTATTAACATATGTAATGGATCCTTTAAGTAGAAACCATGTATGTGGGATAAAATGCATGTAATTGGAGTTATAAGTTGTATAAAAATATTTTTAAAAAGAGCATTCTACATGAGAGATAACGAGTTTGGGATAAGAGGCATGAATTTGTGCATGAATTCATAAGAAACTTTTCCATGTTCTATGCCATTTCTATTGTCTTTATCATGATAAACTTGAAAATTTTTCCATATGAGAGATTTTAAAAAAGGATAGAGAGTATGTAATAGTGTATGAATGCATAAAGAGATTTGATATGTAACATAATATTTATAATGTGTTTTAAGAAATAGATTGTGAAATTAATCCTCATGTGTGTGTGTGTGTGTGTGTGTGTGTGTGTGTGTGTGTGTGTGTGTGTGTGTGTGAGAGAGAGAGAGAGAGAGAGAGAGAGAGAGAGAGAGAGAGAGAGAGAGAGAGAGAGAGAGAGAGAGAGAGAGAGAGAGAGAGAGAGAGAGAGAGAGAGAGAGAGAGAGAATGAGTATGTAAAATAAATGCTTAAATCTTGTGAAATTAGTGATGAATTTAGTAATATCATCCCTTATTATGAAAATTAAGAATGAAAAACAAAGAATGAAGCTTTGTATTAGCATATGGTGAATTTTATCATTCATGTACATGATAGGGCCAATTATGGTCTCCTTATTATCTACAAGAAATGTAATAAAAATTTATAAGTGAGATTCATTTTTGAAATCTGATTTTAGAATGTAAGGTGATATCTCAAAAGTAGTAAGACCTAGTGTATGTGACTAGGGTTTGAGAGATGATTATTTAGGAAATTTAGTATGAAATTTTGAAATTGAAAGTCAATTTCTAAGTTATATATGGAAGTAAAAATTCATAAATTTATTGTAAAATTAGTGATTTAATAGGGCCTAGTAGACGTAAATAGGGTTTTGAAAATAAGTGTTTTTTAAAATTAATATTTAAATTTGAATGGATTTTTTAATTTAAATATGCTAGTAAAAATTTAGAAAATGATTGGAAAATCACTGAAAAACTATTGGGACCTAGTATGGGCAACTAGGGTTTGAAAGAAAATTATTTTAAAATCAATACAAAATTTAATTTTTTATGCTAATTTCTAATTTTATTATACAGGTAAAAATTATAAAAATACATGAAAAATTAGAAGGACAATTTACCCTAGGGTTTCTAGGGTTTTTATGCACAAATGAAGTAAGTCAGGTTCACCAAATGATTTAACAATTTTGGAAACATTAGGGTATTATTACTAATTTAGTTAAAGGGTCTATGTAGTAAAATTCGTAAATAAATAGATAATAATTAAGCTACTAATTTTTGTAAATTAATTATAATTTAAACTTTTCTAAAAATAGTAATAAGGAGAAGAAAATAAAATTTAGCTAGAAACTAATTGATCTAAGATAGATGTTAAAATTCACTATGCAAGACTTAAACACTATCACAAACTGAGATCTAAACTTCATTTTGTGATTGGATAAGAGCACCAAAATTAGAAAATAGTGGCACTGGTGCTATATTCCACCTCTTCCACTATTATCTTAAGGATCTAAGCTTTTTGGGTTTTCTTCACTATGTCTGTGTGACCTTGTTTATGAAGTTTTGGTAGATGAAAGTTTGTATAGCTCCCTATAGAGTAGATTATTTATTAAAACACTATCTTTCATTATAATTTTACAAATTTTGAGCAAGAGTGGATGAGTTAGTGTGTATAAGATGAAGTGGATGTGCTTCACATCCCATGTGTAGGCACATTGCCTACATACCAATACTCTAAAGAGGGATCAAGCCATATGTAGTTCTCCCACTTGATGTGCTTTGTGTAATTATGTATATGAATATGTAGAATGCTAAATTGGATGTTTTTGAGGTGGTTAGGGACTATTTTAAGGACTTGAATGAGATTTCAAGTGTGTTGGTTGGCTATATACAAAGAATAGGGAAGATTGCTTGAGTAGTCTTTCTTGTATTCTTGCTTGCTTCGTGATATATGTTGACCCTTTACAAATGATCTTTGAATGGGATTTTATATGGATTTATTAGTCATGAGTTGAATGTAATCACATTAGGCTAACAAGGATAAGGATGGGAAACTAGAATAAATTGGCTATTGGGGCCAGAAATACATTTGGACAATAGTTTTGAAAGTGGACAAGAGTGGAAAAGACACTATATTCCAAGTGTGGTACTACTATCCTGAGAAAATGGGACCTGGGGGGATTGATCTAGCATGGAAAGTTGTGTCTAGCTTAGCTGAGATCAAGTGTAGAAGGCTATAAATGATTTAGAAATAGTGAAAATGATGCATATCAGGGTTATGAGAGAAAACAAGAATGACTTATGGGTTGGGTGTCATTATCCACACTCAATTTACTAATTTTCACATTTTATATAAATACAAATAAATTGAGGTTATTTAAAATGTTATTCATTTGTATTAAAGCGTAAAAGTGGTATGGATAAAATATTTTTAGATTCACTTAGTAGAAGGTGTCTCTTTTTGAATGAAATACAATTAGAATTCATATGAAATCTATGAAGGAGGTATATGTAGCATATGAATATTTAAATGATGTATGGAAAACAAATTTAGAGCCATTGAGCATGGAAAAAATGCATGGTTAGATTATTTCATTTATAAAATATTAGTTTTCAAAATAAAAAAAGTTGTGTACACCTAGAGGTTTGATGTACATAAATTTGATTAATATTAGCATAATGGTGCATTATAAGAAAGTTTTGGAAATGAAAAAATATATGTATAATTGAATAAATATTATTTTTAATATTAAATTAGTGTGGATATGCATAGGTATGTTTAGTAGTTTAGAGTTTTCCAATTTGGAAAAGGATAAATTTAGAACCTAGGGTTATATCAACCACTACTTATTTAGAGAGACCATGGGAACATATGAGCATGGGATTTGTGTTAGGATTGTTAGATTATAGAAAGGACATGATTATTATTTTTTAATGTAAATAGATTCTCCAAAATGGCACATTTTTTTACATGAAATAAAAAATAATTTTACTACACACACATGCCCATGCACACACACAAAAAAAACTTGTTTTTTAGATAAGTTGTGAGAAAACATGTATTTCCATGTAGAAATATAGTATATGTTAGAGATACAAAGTTTTTCTAAAATTTATAGATAAAATTGGGGAGGAGGCTAAATACAAAGAGATAACTATGTTCAATGATCAACCTTAGAATGATGGATAAATGGAGCTAGTTAACATAATTATTGGTTATATTTTATGATGTCTAATTGGAGGGAATGAAAGTACATGGGATTGTTTTATGATACAACATGAGTTTTTCTATAATAATTTAGTGAATAAAAGCACCAATAGGACATTGATTTATATTATTTATGGGAGTATCCCAAGATGTGTTATATAATTCCATGACATTAAATATTAAATAAATAAGAGTGTTAAATCAAAATAATTTTTTGAATATATACACGAATTACATGAGAAATTTCACACATATTTGGAAAAGATTATTTCACATTAAAAATAGTCAATAGATTCTAAGAGAAGATAAGTATAGTATATGAAAAGGAACATATGATATGTTAAAAAAGAAGAATATTAGAACATAGGGTAGAGAATATGACATGTTGAAATTTACATCCAATGTATGTGAGACTGAATAAACTTAGGGTATAGTCATTCCACTTATTTTAATGTGGTAGATAATTAACCTAAATATTGAGGGTAAAGTAGTGAAGGAAGCATAAGATTAGATATCAGATAATTTGATTTAATAAATAAAAATCATAAGAATCTGTGCAAAGAAATAAAAAAGGTGATTAAGTCCAAAGTCAATAAGATGATGTGTGAGAAAGAGTATAAAAATATCATGTGAAATGGAAAGAATAATAAATTTAAGATGCAACATGGAAGAAAACATCCTAATCTATAAAAAATTAAATTTAGATAGTCCATATTTTTGAATTCACTTGATCAAGAGATCATTTTTTTATTTCACTTACCTAGGTAGTCTGATGTAGGAGAATCTAGTTCACAAGAAATCTTGCATCAATAAGAATGAATTAGAGGAAAAATAAGAAATTTAAAGTTGTGTGAAATTTTTTTAACATGCAAACCTCTTGAAATTATTTTTCATAGCCTTTGTTCATGCATGCACACAAAATTTTATGAAACCCTTTTAGTGAACACAACTTAAAACTTTTTATGCAAGATTTTTTAGAATCTTCTAAAAATTTACGGGTCATGAGTCAAAATTTATGTGCATATAAGTGAAGTGGGAGTTTTAATATACTAAATTTATTGCACAATGTTTTATTTTAAAGCTTGCAATAGAATGTGAATAAGTGACAACATGTAATACTATCAATGAGATGGTTTTTTATAATCTTATGAAATGTATTCATTGTGTGGATGATTTTTATGAATGTTGTGACTTTGTCTTGAGATGTGTTATATTTTTAAAATCTATTTGATGTAAAAATTTTCATTACCCTTAAGAATTATAATGCAATCTCACACAACTAATGAGTACTTTTTCTTGAATGTAACTAAATGGAATCTATAATGATAGATGATGGTGATAGTTATCTAAAAACTAGAATAATTTTTATTTTAATTTCATAATTATTTATGTATAGATACATATTTATATAATTAAATAATACATAAATACGTGTTATGATTAAATGTCATGTAGTGATTTGTTACATGGAATTGGTAATATATCATGCTCTTAATGATTATGTCATGGGTAGGTGAGTTAATTAAGAGCATTTATATAGATATGTGGGTAATTTATTTATTTAAATTTACCCCTACACTTTAAAAGTAAGGTTATTATGAAATTATGTAAACTTGTAGCTAAGAATAACTTACACAATATAATTAGTTAATGATTTGATATTTGTGCAAGTCATAGATCCAAATAGTGAGATAGATTATAATACATTTCATTAGAGATTGTCATGATTATACATTTAGATTTTAGTATATATAATCATATTATAGGTGTGTGTTATTTATATTTTCTAATTTGAATCAATAAAATTAATTTACATAATACTATTTCTACATGAAAGGATTCAAACTCAGTCTTATATTTTTGTGACTCTATTGGTTGTGTGGTATAATATCATCCACCAATAGATCTGCTAACCACAAGTGCATTCATGGTGTCCACCATTTAATACCTCTAATTAAGGTTTTAAAAAAATGATTCTAATTACCAAAATTGTAATTTTAATCACATTTTAATTTTCAATTTAGATCGTGGCCAAATCAAAATATTATGAATTATTAATGAGATGAAAGGGCATTCATCTTGATTTACTTCAAATTTATTCAAAATAAATAATTGGATTCCATTAAATGGATTGAAGAGTAAATTGACATATCAATTGTGCAAATTAATGTTCTCACGATATATTTTTAATTAAGAAAAATACATAACTACATAACTTTTAAATTATGTAGAAGATACAAATAGATAATCATGTGTATCTCCCATATCAAGGATTGAAAGAAAAGGGAAGTATAAAATTATGAAGTGAAATAATGTGGGATCATATTGTTATAGATAAAATTTTCACCCTATGAGAGGGTGATTCAATCCCTCTCAACTTGAGCTATGTAATGGGATTATCTTTATGCCTATGGGTTTCCTATAACAGAGGTAAAAATCTAAATTAAAGGGATATCTCCCTTGGTTTATATATTGAATCTCATCACCTAAAATACTAGCTCATTTGGATGAAAAGGGAGAGAGAAGACATAAAGTAAATCTATCCTAATAAGGTGATACACCAATTATAACCTAGCCACTACCAACTAATTATGATGACACTTCAAACAAAATCCTAACCTGCACATGACACTACTCCAAAACTACCTATTGCATTAGTATTTCTCATGGAGGTTTACAAAGCTAAATTAAGATAGGAGGAATAAAAACAAGGTCATGATTTAACACTAGTGTAGAGACAACTTAAAAAATTCATGAAAAACTTCATTATAACACTTCAAGAGACCTATAATAGACTTTCAAAGCTGAATATGGATGAAAACAAGGAAAACATGCTAATGAAGAAAAAATATCACTTAGTAAGATCAACTAACTTAGTAAACACATTAAAACAAATCATAGAGAAGGTAAACCAGATCATTCTTTACTTCTCAAAGGGTAAAAATGAGTAGGGCTTCACCATAATCAGGTGGAGGATACAAACTTAACCAAAAGTGGTTGAATATATAATTAATGTGAGAGAGAATAGAAGAAGGGTGTAGGAAAGAGAATGTAGACAAGTGTCATGTTAGTTACAATAATAAGGGGTGTTATGTAACTACATCAATAGGTCCTAAAACCCATGTTTATCTCCTCTAAATATGCTCTGACCCTCCAAGAGGTATGGGAGTTGAAAATGGTTGTTTGAAACCTTAATTAGCTTCTAGAAAATCCTCTTCTTCTTGACATGTTGAAGGATAAGTGGCCTTATTGATGGTAATATCAATTTATCCTACCTATTTTCTCTACTCTTGGCACCTCTTAGCTGACCCAAATAGTTTCTCTTTGACACATTATCTCTTTCTCTTGTAAGGTGTCTAGATGACTCTTCAACTTGTTAGGCCTATTTTGCACACAAGTGTCAAAACTTTATTTATTAACTTTATCTCATAAAAAAATTATGGATGGTATATTTCCATCATATTGGACCTATAATAATTCATTTTGAGGCTTCAAACTGGCCCCAACCATTCATTCTTTACCAAAAGCCCTAAATAGGCCTCATTCCTTATAGCCCTTAAATGCCATAAACTTCATTGTGTGGAAAAAATTATATATTATACTAATAATATAAGGTCATATATAGTATCCTCTATGTATTTACATCTCTAGGTTCAATTTCATTTCATGAGAATGAGTGGAGATGTCCTTTTCTACCCTTTCTCTCTCCTAACTAGTCCTCAATTAGGCCTCCTTACCAAGAGAGTGAACAATTATTCCACATGATATATACACATGAAAAAACAAAAAAAGTAATTTTATTTACTTATACAACATCCTCCGCTCCTCCATGCCAAATTTGAAGATCTAGTTCATTGCAAGGACCTACAAAATAGAAAAAACTATCATTTTATCCCTAATCTATACAATTCTATATAAGATTATACCAATAAATGGCATGGAAAAATTATTATAAGAGTTTTTAACATTTTATTTTTTGTTTTTAGGATTTTATGATCAATTTGGAGGCATGAAATTGGATTTCTCTATCATCGGGTCTTTACAGCTCTCTTAGGCAACCTAAAAGTTATTTGAACTCTTTATGATAGTTCATAAACCTTAGGGCATGAAACCACCAAAAAATTATAGAAATTGGAATTTAAATAAGTTATTTAACATCTAATATAATCTCAAGGTCCCATATAACATGTGTTATACATACCAAACAAGATAAACTGGTCTCTTAGGTTGAAACTAGGCATTTTGAGAGGTTTGAGAGAGAAATGAGTTGGTAAGAAACTTCTTAAGGTTATTCTAATATAAAATGACTTATATGGTGTCTATGGAATATCCCTTAGTTTTTTAAATGGTTTTCCAACCTTCTTATTTCATCAAACCCCTTTATACTATATTTAGTCTAGGCCTAGGGAAGGGCCCAACTGCCTAAGAGACCCTAATGGACTGTTGTGTCATGTTTCTCTCTTTATTTGGGTTTTATATCTTCATTAAATATATCCATAGGTCTACCACCATACCTTAAGGGTCCCAAGTCCATCTATACTCTAATTGATATTACTTTGACTAGGTATCATCTCATTCTATTACCTATACACCTGTGTAAGCTAGAATATGTACTTTAGACTATTTAAGGGTTTAAAAGAGGGTATACCAAAATGTATATACTCCTTGTTGAGTCTAATGGATCCTATAGAGTTAATTTTACCTATTCCAATCATTTTTACTTACCCTCATACTTTATTCTCCTCAAATTTATCTTAGACATTCAAGATTGGGTAAGCTTTGTATGTAAGGACTGTATATGCAGGAGTTTTGCACTTGTTCTACCTTCAAGTGAATCGAAGAGTTGTGTTAGGATATATAAACCCTATGAAACCTATTTCATATGCTTAAATCTTCCTTGTGTTCATCCTATAGTCTCTCTTAGACCTTCTAAATTAAGTAACCTAAGAAGGTGTTAGTGCCCAAAATTGCACTAGACCAATTGGGCCCTTTTTAGTAAAATGTCTGAGTCCAAACTGGGTGAATATCAATGTTTTATTCACTAGCCCCAGTCCTTTCTCTATATTTTCCTTTGGAAGGTTAAAGTTCATGTTCATAATTTTCCAAGTCTTTTGTATTTCTTTTTCAAAGTGAAATTTTTTTTCCCTTTAACTTTTCAAGCCTTCTGGCACAAACACAATGCTTGATGAAACAGATATTCAAGTTTTTTTGTCTTAGACAGAAAGTTCTAGAGACTTATTTTTATCAGACATTTATTCACTCTATAAGTTTTGAAATAATCCAATACCTTTTATTTTGGCTTAAATGTTTTTGGATCATTTATCTCAAACTTTTTATCCACAAAAAAAAGTTTGAAGGGTACTTTCCCTTTGGATGATTGACCTACACAAAAAGTGTCAAGGATTTGTAGGATTATATTGACCTTGTAAAATCTGTGAAGGAACTTTTCCTTTAGGTATTTTGCCTTCACAAGATTCCTGAAGGGAACCTCTAAAGGGTCATTTTTCCTTTACAAAATACCCAAAGAATTATTTCCTTTAGGCTCTTTACCCTTGCAAAATTCCATAATGATGTCTAAAAAAGGTTCTAAGGCACTTTCTGAAGATGGACATTTTCAATAATTCTAAAGGAATAACATGGTTCAAATAAAGGTTTCATTGTGGGATGATTCATAGTGAGAAGATATAAGTATAGTTAAGCCTCTTTATGTGCATGGATTTGCTACCTTATGTTCAAATGAGAGTTTTTGGGGCACTAGATGAAATTCTTGAGTTTCACCTTCAACATGTTTTGATGATTAAGGTGAGGAATTACCTAATGAACTGAATGAAGGACACTTGCCTATCTTAGGAGACTCCTATGAATCTTATAAGGGGTTAGGAGGATCTTGTATCCTTTCCTAAATGAATAAATCTAGTGTAAAGGTAAAAAATGGATGAGAGTTTGAGATTATGTCTAAGATTGGACATATGGTAGGTTCTCAAGGCTTTATGAATTCTAAGACCCTTTTTAAGATTGACCCACTTACCGTTTTGTGGTCAAGGTTAAAAATTCTCTAGGGCTTGAATGCTAGAATGTGATAAGAAAGTGATGTCACATGGTAGCTCCTTGGGGTATTTTAGATTTTGGTCCCTTTTTGAAATTTGCCTCACCTTTTGATGGGAAAGGTTCAAAATTTCCGTCAAGACTTAAATGCCTAGATTTTAAAGTTAAATAATGACACTAGCATTTTTGTATCCCATGAAGATTTCAAGGCATATTTCATCACTTCACCAAAGGAAATAATGAGTGAAAAAGGTGTAAAAGTCCTCTAGGGCCTAAAAATGTGCCATGACAATTTTTCCACTTTTATAGGTCCACGTGTTGTAAGGAGGATCACTTGACATAAAAGAAACATTTGCACCTTCCCTCTCTTTTTTTGAAATAATCTCAAGTGATTAATGAGGGTAGTTGGTAAATAACCATTATGCTTCAAAACATTAATTTCAACCCTAATTTAAAAATGCAAAGGATTATAACTAAGGCATTTTCCTTCATTTGTGTTTACCCTTTGAATTTAGATATTTCATTTGTGTCTTCAAGCTATTTGTGTTTCCTAGCTATGCATGGCATGAGAAAGTGATTATGATGAATTATTCATGGATTTTTAGCTTCCATTATGTGCAACCCTCTGGATTAATAGTAAGTGTCCTATTATCTCCTTGTGTTCTTTGAGAGGAGTTGAGATGTATTTTGAGGGTTGATTGAGAGAAGGGTTTGTTTAGATTTAAAGTAGTGTACTAGAGAGCTAGGGAAAAATGGTGACATCTTTGACCTCGATAAAGAATAACATTATCTCAGTCTTGGATGGGATTAAAGACACATGTGTCTAGGGGTTAGACTTTATATTATTTTTAAATGTTTTACAACTACAAGATCCCCTTCTATTAATTGCTAATGTAGGCATGAGTTACATCACCCCTGTGACAACATTCCTCTTGGTTGGACCATACCCTAAACTAGTTATCACATGTGTTAGGGTTTATTAACCAAATACCAAGATAGTCATCAATGGTATCTAGTTATTTATCTATTCTTTCACCCACATGTTGCTTATAACCATGCTTTAGATTCTTCCCCAGCCCAAAAGAATTACACTATCTGTAGAGGAATGTTAGGAGTACATAAAGAAGAATAATAAGCAAATTTGAGACATTGTCAAATATTGTTGGCTATCCAAGAGAAGACAAAAGGTCTCTAGGATGTCTAAAATTCTAAAGCTGGTAGAATTTAATGAATCTACCCAATACATCATTTCCATGGTTGCCAAGATTTATGGGATGACCACCATGGAAAAATTTGAGCCATGGATATTTTTTATCCTAATCTACATGTTAGAAAAGTAGAAGAATCTAGATTGAGCTACCATCTTTAGTGATAATATACATAGGTAGATGATGCAACTCTAGGCTAAAATTATATCAAAAGAGGCATTCATAGGTACATTTTACATGTCCTCATATTTAATGTACAACATGATACATAACATGGCATTCCAAGGGCTCACTAGAAACCCCAATGAAATGATAATTTATGAGATATATCCAAAAATAACTATAGACACCTGAAAACTTCACCATGATAGTTTTCAATCTTGTCTAGACTTGTGGACTTTTAATCGACTCTCTACCTAGTGGACCACCTAGTCTGATAGCAATCTTTTACAACTTCATCATGATGAATACCCCTTCCCTAAACACATCACTTAAATCATGACCTTTTTACCCATTTTCTCATGGCCCCTCAACCATCACCATTTAGATCAATCATCAATGGTTAACCCTAGCCATCGATGGTTTGGGTCATAAACATGCCTTAACCATTTTAAAGCATTTCCAATTTTATTCAGGATTAATATCTTATAGAATGGAAACTTGCTATAATACTAGATTTTAAATATAAAATAGAATAGGCAACTTTATCTCCTCTAAACTTATCAACTTTCTCTGAAGCCTTCTTCTCTTACTTAGGAATTTTATACTATAAATACAAGACTTTTGGGAGAGTTATGTATCCAAAAAATATGCATCAAGGATCCCTTGTTTTCTTTATGTAGGTACTTAGTATTCTGAAGCTCTATCCACATAACTTTTGAAGGTTTAAGTGTAGACACCAAAATTGTGTCTACTCCTTGGTCGACTCCCCCTTGGTCCCCTTGGTCCAATTCTAACACATTCCTAACCCACACACTTATTAATTTAAAATAATTATTTATTTTGAATTAATAACACCCCCCTTGACACCTCATCCATGACACCTCACCCTTGGACACACCCTGCCTTGGATACCTCCCCTTGGATGCCTCCCATCACCCTATGACCAATTTATGACCTATTTCAACCCTCCCACTAACCTCTCACTCCTATTAAACCCACCTTCGACCATTTTACCATGACCACTAAACCTGACAGATGGAGGAATGGAGAAAAGGCTAAAAATAGCCTTTTCACCCATCCTCTAGCCACCAACATCAGTCAACCATCAGCTGATACTAACAGAATTGCCGATGTCAGTTTCTTAAAACCAACTCATAGGCCAAATAAAAAACTAATCACAAACCTAAATGCCAATTATCTTGCTCTAGGTTCTAAGTTCTCTTGCTCCTCGACTCCTTGTAGGCATTAGCATCCCAACATCACTCTCTAGGCTCAGAAACTCTACATCAGTCACTCCACACCGGATTGAAGGTTGAACAAAGTCTCTCACATCTGCCATAATAGAAACAAACCTCCTGCACTTTTAGTTCTCTACAAGAGCTAAGTATTTCTATTGGTTTTTATTTCAGTACTCTTAGGATACATTAGTAATCAGTCCATTGTCCATTTCTAAGCACTATTGACACAACCCAACCTATCCTTCCTAGAAAGGCTGAAAAGCCTTCCCTCATCTTTATCTCCCTTTCACCCCTATCCTCTATCTGATCCCCTTTTCAGGCCATACTCTCTACCCTACAAACCCTGCACAAACCATTAGACTCCCACATACATCCTAGACCATTCTGTTGATCACAGACAGAGCTAAAAATCATCCAAAACCCATCCAAGGCCATTGCCCTGACCGACATTGACCATTTCCCCTACTGACATCGGCATCATAACTGACGTCGGTGACCTTTACCAACCAACGACGACAGACTAATTGATGTTAGGGACCGTGACAGACTGACATTAGAATATAGGTATGCATTATCTCTATTTCTTTTGGTTAGTCTTTCATCATTTCTCTTTCTAACAACATTATTTTTATTAACAAGTGGACTGTCATCCCACAAGGAAGTCTTTGCACTTCTGGAATTGAGCTTTTGCTTGGCAGTCCACCTTATATCCATCTAACAATCTCTTTGTTTTAGTTTTCTTCTTATCTAACAGGTGTCATCCTCCATAGTCAAAGAGGAGTCCCTTCAATCATCTGGATACGGTGTGCAAACTTCATCTGGGTATGTACAAACCCTTGACCATTATCATAGTTTCTTTCATCTTTTGAATGTAGAAAAGCAAAAAAATAGTTAGAAACATTCTGGCACACTCGGTGGGACCCTAGGAGTTTTCCTTGGGTTCCTACTTTTTCTTCTAAAATCAAACTTTTCATGTAGGTGCATTAGATCTCTTCTTGCACCCTTTTCTTCTATCTCTTCCGAAAAGACACCATTAGCAAAGTTAAAAAGAGTCCTTTTTCTTTCTTTCTTGCATCTTAGAGTAGTGAAATTTGTACTCTTCAAACTTTTCTCCACTTATCTACATCCAAACACACATTTCAATTTGGGCTTAAAAATCTTTTGCATTTCATCTCTGTTTTAATGCATGTTTAGTCCACTCATCTAGTAACATAAAACCACATTATGAATAAAGCATAGTGCACTTATGTTACATGACCAAACCACTATCACAAATCAAACATATAAACATACCTGAGACAAGGTCAAACTAGGATTTCATCACCTAGTGGATACCTTACCCTTCCTGGTAATCCCACTTAGACTTCACTACCAAGGGGAGAGCCCACTCTGTTGAAAGATCCCCAACACAATTTGGAGACACAAAATGTACAGGGTCTTACAAGACAAAGATATAATTATGATTATTTAACTTTAGAGAATGCAGATACAAAAATATATTGCCCAGATTTGCTTCAACAGTGAATAAACAAAAATTACAGTACACAGCAATATTATAAAGGGTATGATGAAACCCAACATAAGCAAGAACCTGGAAGTATGCACAAATCTGGACGCTGTGTAAAAACACAGTCACCGATGTCGGTGAGGATGATGCCGGCGTCGGTCGATATCTTGCCGCCGTCGGTCGCCTGGCGGGCGATCTCTGCCTTCCCGTGACTGCCTGTGACTGCCTGTCTGCCGGCGTCGGTTGCTGATCGGCCGATGTCGGTCTATATGCCGATGCCGGTCTCTGAAAAACCCTGCGGCTGAACTGTGCCCTTTCCTTTTCCAGATCTGCCAGTACGGCCTGGTACCGATCTGTCTATCCGTACGGAATCTGTACCAAACCTGTTCTGACTATAAAATATATAAACCTGGGATCAAAACATAAGATAAATACCTGGAGACCTTTGCATAGGCTGAACCCTGATATCCTCTGTGAATGGCCTCTGAAGCTTCCGATCTGACCAATATGCACAATCTGGATTCCGTCTCGAATCCACCTCTGACAAAGCACTGGGTTTTCATCCAATTCCTTGCCAATCTACTGAAGGGTTTCGTCCTCAGAGATTCCAGCTGAATCACCGATTCAAGCTTCTCAGAATAATTTTGCAAAAGAAGATATTAGATAATGATCCAAATGATTTGCCTTCCCCTTCTTTTAAAGCCTTTCAGGAAACTTCTAGAAGAAGTCAACTTTATTTCCATAATATTTTAATTAATTAATTAAATCATTTCAATAGAAAATTGGGGACATTACAGTCCTCCCTTCCCGGAGATTGCTTGTCCTCAAGCAATTCGCCCCTGATACCCAATACCAACTACCTGGATGCCATATTAATCTCAAGAATTTGCAAATTCTTCTGTCAGAAACACCACGCTGGATAATATCTGTGACTACATTCACCTTATTTCTCCTGGAGAGCAGAGTGATAATCCTCAATATGTAAGTAGCAAATTCACCATCACATACCTTAGACTTAGAAAAAGGTCGCTGCGCTACTCTGATTATTAAACTTTCACAATCTCTATAAGGATGTTGACTCATAATTGGAAAGGAAAATGCCCTGCAATAAATAGAATTATTTACCACATCACCTGTAAAGTGAGACTCCATCCTATGAGATGACCCCTCCTTCGGTCCTCCATCTGGTGCTGCCTTCAAGATAATCTTCCTTCCCCCAGAAAGGAATTCCAACTGCATACGGCGGTGATCAATAATGTAGCGCCCTATACCCTGTAACCACTGCATGCCCAAAACCACATCATAATCCTCTAAAGGAAACACATAAAAATCATCTATCAGAGTGTAATCCCCCATCTGAATGCTGAGCTGTGGAATCCGTTTGGTACAACCCAAAACTGCATCGTCTGCCACTTTTACCCCAAAACCACCAAACTTCTCATACTGTAGTCCACGCCTTCCCACTAACTTCCGGTCAATGAAGTTATGTGTAGCACCTGTATCTACCAAGCTCACGACCCACTTACCCTTAAGTGTACCTTTCAACCGAAAGGCATGAAAGTTAGGATAACTGGAGAGAGTAGCCATAATTGCTTTCGTTGATGCCAAAGGCTCTGGGGTGTCTAACTCCAACTGTATCTGATCCTGCTCAATATTATCTTCAGTGTCCGTGTCAGGAACCTCCTCATCTCCACACTCAGAAGTTACCTCAATCAAATGAATCTTTCCTTTACCCATGCAATGGTGCCCTAGTTCCCATGGGTCTTTGCAGGAAAAACATAATTTTTTCCTCCTCAAGTCATTCCTAGTCTCCTGATTCATCCAAGGATTTGTAGAGGATGGCCCTTCTTTAATTTGTGGTGTATTGGCCTTCTGTATAGGCCGAGATTCTGCAGCTATTTTCTTATCACCTTGATAAGAAGTGGGAACAATATCCAGTCTCAAAGTCACATCAATGGCATCCTTAAGAGTGGCTGGTTGGAAAGCCCGTACCAGTCCCTTAAGTCTATCCTGTAACCCCTCAATAAATAACATCACACTCCGTCTCTGAGGCATATCAGGTACCATAACCGCAATACGCTGAAACTCATTAATATAAGTTTCTGCGTGTCCACTCTGTCTAAGATGAGCCAACTCCCTGTAGTAAAGTTCTGTATCCTTACGGTCAAACCGTGCAATAAGTCTCTCAGTGAACTCAGCATAGGAGTGAACTAAGGCGTGATCCTGGGTGACCAATCCATGGTGCCACCAATCATATGCAATCCCCTCTAGATGTAACACTGCAAACTGAATGGCCTCACGCTCAGGCATGGGCCTCAAAGAAAGATATATGTCCAGCTTGTGGACCCAAGCTCTTGCACTAGTCTCTCCAGAGCCATTATATGAAGCCAATGTAATCTTCCCCGTAGCTCTATTGAGGTCATGATTATGCTGCTACTGTGGTGGTCTATTACCCTGATCTCCCCTGAGTCTCGCTGTGTCTCTACGCTGTGCACAATACTGGGGAAGAGGAAAAACCTCCCTAACCTCTGGGGGTAAAGCTCTCCACTCTGCTGTGGCTGCCAAAACGGACTCTTGGAACCCCATCTCTGGTGGTTCCACCTGTGCTGGTTGTCCACCTGGTACAAACTGAGGCAGTAATGGTCTATTAGGAGTAGGTGTATGATGATGATGTCGCCTAGAGGAATGATGGGAACTCCCAACTGAAGAACGGGAATGGTGACTATGCTGACTGGAGTGATGGGTATGATCACTACTAGTCACTGAAGCTGATCTATTCCTTCTCCCTCTGTGTCTATCCACCTCTAAACGTTCCATGGTATCCTGTAATCAGTCTAGAGCCTGAACAATCCTGGGCTGGGTAGTGATGAGAGTCCTCATCATCTCCCTTTCTTCTTCATCCTGGTTTCTATGGGCATTCCTCTGTTCTTCGGCCATGATAGGTGGCTGTCCTAAACCCAACTCTTGCTCGTACTGAGCTCTACTACGAGTAAAATATCTATGGCTTCTATCAAATCTACCAGGATGCATAGAAATTAAACAGTTTTACCCCTACAGGCTGGCAAGAAACCTGGCTCTGATACCACTGAAAGATCCCCAACTCAATTTGGAGACACAAAATGTACAGGGTCTTACAAGACAAAGATATAATTATGATTATTTAACTTTAGAGAATGCAGATACAAAAATATATTGCCCAGATTTGCTTCAACAGTGAATAAACAAAAATTACAGTACACAGCAATATTATAAAGGGTATGATGAAACCCAACATAAGCAAGAACCTGGAAGTATGCACAAATCTGGACGCTGTGTAAAAACACAGTCACCGATGTCGGTGAGGATGATGCCGGCGTCGGTCGATATCTTGCCGCCGTCGGTCGCCTGGCGGGCGATCTCTGCCTTCCCGTGACTGCCTGTGACTGCCTGTCTGCTGGCGTCGATTGCTGATCGGCCGATGTCGGTCTATATGCCGATGCCGGTCTCTGAAAAACCCTGCGGCCGAACTGTGCCCTTTCCTTTTCTGGATCTGCCAGTACGGCCTGGTACCGATCTGTCTATCCGTACGAAATCCGTACCAAACCTGTTCTGACTATAAAATATATAAACCTGGGATCAAAACATAGGATAAATACCTGGAGACCTTTGCATAGGCTGAACCCTGATATCCTCTGTGAATGGCCTCTGAAGCTTCCGATCTGACCAATATGCACAATCTGGATTCCGTCTCGAATCCACCTCTGACAAAGCACTGGGTTTTCGTCCAATTCCTTGCCAATCTACTGAAGGGTTTCGTCCTCAGAGATTCCAGCTGAATCACCGATTCAAGCTTCTCAAAATAATTTTGCAAAAGAAGATATTAGATAATGATCCAAATGATTTGCCTTCCCCTTCTTTTAAAGCCTTTCAGGAAACTTCTAGAAGAAGTCAACTTTATTTCCATAATATTTTAATTAATTAATTAAATCATTTCAATAGAAAATTGGGGACATTACATCTGTTCTCTGGCAGAGTATAAACTCTAGGGGAAGTATATACTAGCTAAGTGACCCAACTTATCTCTGGGCTTGTGAAGTGAGGGGAGCTTGCTCCTTAGCACCAGGCCATGTACAAAACCTAATACAGACTTTGAGCACCAAAACTAATCCAAAACCATCTTTAGACTGCTTCTTCTAGGACTCATTCTAAAATCCAACTTCCCAAACACACTTTTCTAAGGCATAAGCCAACAAGACTCTAAAACTTATTCTTAGGAATTAACATTTAGGGGTTTGCTTGTGTTCATTTATTTTTCTATCTCTATCTAGCTTTTTGAGCTGGTGAGGTCGCATTCTAAGCTCCAAGAACAACTTAGACTTTCTTCTTTCTTCCAAAAACTTTCAATTTTTTTAAGTTTCTAGAAATTCACAGTAACTGACATCGGTTTTTCTGCCAACATCGACAACTTTCTTCACTGACATCGGGTATCTAACCGACGTCGGCAACTTTCTTCATCGACATTGGTTTTTCTACCGACATCAGTCACTGTCAAAATTCTTTTCTTCTCAAAATAGCAAGCTAAAAACCTGACCTTTCCACTATCAAAAACACATTCTGGTTTCTGAAACTGATAAAAAGACATAGTTTTTTTGGAACCTGCCCCTTTTTGCCTTGAATGGTTTTGACATGTAGTCAAGCCAAAACTCTTGTTGACCACACAAGGCAACAACCACTCCCACCTTTGTCTTCCATAACAAGTCCTCTAATGGAGTGTCATTCAGAGACTGAATGAACTCCTACCCAACCAACCCTGACTCAGCCCCCTATTGTCCCTGAAGGGGACCAAGACTTTGAGAGGTTCCTTGACCTCAATGTCAAGGCCCTTCAACACTATCTCATGAGAAGTCAAATGTGAGACTCTTTAGGCAACCCAATTTATGGGATGCCAACCTCCTTAGTTGAGATGACAGTCATATCAACAGTGTCTGTAATTCAACCCATAAACAACCAGGCTGTCACCTCAACTAATAACCAAACCATGACTAATCTTCTAAGTATGGCTTCTCCTTCTATTTTTGGACCCACTTCCATTGGGGTTTCAGCCCCCCATCAACCACAAACTATTCAACAAAGTTCTACACCATATCAAAACCTAGTTGTCTCCATCCCACCTACTCTTGCATCCATCAACACCAGGGTGGCTACTCATCCTTTGGCTAATGTTTCCACCATCCAACCACCTCTGGCAACATCAAGCCTAGTTGTGCCTTCTACCTTCATGACACAACCACCCTTGGCTTCCACTTTTGTCCCTATGACTAGTCATAAATATGTTGCACGTATACAAGCACAACCAACTATGTCATACGCCCCTCATAATACCTTCCAAGTGCCTTACAACCTAGGGGGTGCCCCACCTGCAAATCCATCAAATGATCTAATCAAAATGTTGATGGACAAAATGCCTAATCTTGAGACCTCAGTTTCAGGTTCAAGAAATGTCCTTTCATATGACCAAATTTGTAATGAACCCATTCATCCCTCAGTCCTAATCTGGCCATATCCTAGTCAGTGGGAACTTCCCAAGTTTACTTGCTTCCAGAGTAAGGAAGACCCATAGCAACATCTATGAGCATTCAGACATGCTTGTTATCTCATAGGACATGATGATGCGTTATTGCTACGCACATTCCCCATGTCACTTTCTGGTGCTGCCCTCAATTGGTATAGCTCTATTACCAGTCACTCCCTTTTCACATTCACCCAACTAGCTTAACTTTTCCTTGACCACTTTTTGATCAATATCACCAAAAAGGTCTCAATCACAGACCTATACTCTATCAGACAATTTGACGATGAATCCATAGCCGATTTTGTTGCCCATTGGAGAGGTTTAATCAACCAACTCTCCTTTTCTTTACCTCAACTCGAGGTCATCAAGCTCTTTCCATAGGCATGTGCCAAACATATTTCATCTACTCTGCGGGTCCAAACATTTCGCACCTTTGACGAAGCTTTCACGATGGCTAGGAAGCTTGAACTATGTGCCATCAAGGAAAACAAAGTCAAATTGCAGAGTAAAAACCCCAACACCAAGTCAAATGAACCTTCCTCTAAACCTTCTTCTTCTAATTCCAAATCTAAGGCATCAGCAAATGCTATATTCGTTAGACCATCATCTTCAACAACAACCAACCAACCCAAACCTTCCACGTCCCAAAGTATCACGCGACAATTCCAACAAAGATATGTGCAGCGTCAGTATACTCTAATAAGAGAATCATACGCATCTATGTTGGATAAACTTGTCAAACAGGGAGTCCTCAACCTCCCCTAAATTTGACCACCCCCTTAATTTGATCCCTCACGCACCATCCCTGCGTGGTATAGGGAGAATGACTTCTATAATTACCACCGTGTCAAAATCCATGACATAGACAACTGTAAGACTCTCAAGAACATCATTCAAGACATGCTAGATAAAGGTGACCTTGTCTTGGATAACCCAAATGTGCCACCTAATCAAAGCATAGACATATTTAAATAACCTTTTCCTAACCATCCCCTAGCCAAAACAACGTGCAAACCATGGCTGATGACTCCCAAGAGCATAATATATGCACGGTCAACACGATCTCGCCTCTCATGCCTGACCAACCTCTCTCATAGTCTCAAGAGGTTAGTCAACCCATCAGTCCATCACACGTAGACAAACCTTCTTCTCCTGTTAGTTCTCCATCAACTTCCTTTATATTGGAGGATGCTTTGACTGTACCAGCACTGCTAGCCCCACCTTCATCCTTCCTGCTACCAATGGAGGACCCTACCCTTCCTACTCCTCAACCACAAGTAGAAGGCATAATCATCCCTGCCTTCTATCCTCTTGAGGAGCCACATTCTTTGATTCCTTCTCCACCAAGAGAACCTATCTCTCCACCTTCTTCGACCAAAGACTATCCAATAATGAGTCCCTCACACCATGGGTCTGAGATTGCTACACCTAACACATTTTCAATCTCATAACCATCCACATCTTTTGAAGGACCAAAGCCTCATCCGACATCTTCCTAACCATTCTCTCGATTAGTGGAGAAACTAGGACTTCTCCATTCGAAGAAATTGGAACATGTGGCATTATGGGAGCAACTCAAAGCCCCTCACCTTGCGTGCCCCATCTCATCTCATGCTATTAACCCTCCCATGACAAAATCTCCAAAAGTTTCCAATAAAGACCAAACTTCTACTTCTAAACCTTCAAAACCTCAACCATCCACATCAGAACCTAAACCGTCATCCACCAAATCAAAATCAATTAAATCCCTTGGTGTTCACCCCATATCCAACCTCACTCACCTGCAAGTGAAGGTAGACTTCAACCTTGCCTCACCCAATAGTAGTCCTCAAACAAAACCAAAGAAGGCTGCTAAACCACAGTGGTGAACTCCTCCTCCACCACCACCATTGCCCTCCATTTTGGGCCCTCAACCTTCTACCATAATAGGAGTGTTCCCTACTCCAACCCCTAACCAAAACAAGTTACCTCTACGACTCCCTTTACCCACCATAAGCCTACCACCTCTAAAAAATTTGGCACCTCTCACAAAGAAAGTGTCATCTATGCAAGTGGACGCACCACCAATCCAAAAGGTTGTACGAAAGTCTCCTTCAACACCTCCCAAGCAAAATCCATCAACACCTTATGCATCAACAAGCACGGACCCTTTAGTGGGTTCATACGCTTTGATATTACGCTGACTTTTGCAAACTTCTAGCATAACCCTTCCGCCTATCAAACCATATCAACCTCTTAGATCAAAACCATCCTCATTCAATGGTACTAAAATTTGCCTATATCTTCACACATTGGGACATGATACCGAGAATTGTCATGCCCTCAAGGTTGTCATTTGCCAATACATGGAAAAAGACACCCTTCTTATTGAGGACACTATAGACAAACGTCTGACACCTTCCCATGTCTCTCAAAATTCTTCATCGTCATCAGCATCCCACCAATAAACTATGGTCCCTTCACCTCCTTCACCCCCTCTCTTCAAAATTAACACCATCAGTGTAGCCACTAGGTCACAAAAGGATAAGGCAAAAGAAAAATCTACTATTCCTTGGACCTATCCATTTGTCAAGCCACCTCAACCACCAAAACCCAAAATTTCTATCCTAGGTGCATCCCAACCCTCTTCTTCAGGGGCAATCCATGATTCTATGGTGAAATAGCTTCACCAAACACCCATGAAGATGACCTTATATGACCTCATCCAAAGCTCTCCCCAACATCATCAAGCTCTAATAAGAGCCTTACATGTAATGGAGGTCTAACTCGAGGACCCCCAACCACTCACTGCCCTAGTCCAATCCTTATCCACCATCACCTCTATTACTTTTAGTGATTCTAAAATTCCTACCTCTAACTCAAAAGATTAGGATGCTACCCTTTTCATCATGGCCTACATTGATAGAACCTACATTAAGCGAGTTATGATTGATGGGGGTGCTAGCATTAATATCATTTCCACCCATGCCTATGATCAATTGGCCCTCCCAAAGAATTGTGTATCAAAAATTGATGCAATCCTTTGATCCTTTAATGACACCACTACCACTACCATTGGCACCATCGTCTTACATATTCGTGTTGGCCCACAGATAGTCTCAAAGCTCTTTTACATCATCGAGGGAGAGTTCCAATACAACATGTTATTAGGACCACCCTGGATCTGTGCCATGGCTTGTGTCCCTTCTACATTGCACCGTTGTGTCAAATTCAAATACGATGGTCAAGTCCATATTATTCCCACTGACCCATCCCCTTTCAAGACATGTAACATGACCTATCAACCAGATGACGTTCTCATTCCTCTCAAGACACCAACCCAAACACCACCTCCATCTGTGGAAGCTTTAACTAGTACGCAAACGGTGGTCGCACTCACACCACCTCCTCAAGTGAAAACAAAGGACCCTATGGAAGATATCTTCCAAAGACTTTCACTTGGGGAGTATCGCTTACTTACCTTAGACATGTTCCAAACTCTGCAAGAGTATGGACAACTTCATCATAGTCCTAGCTATGACCATCAAATTAGAATGGTCATCCCTTATGGTCCTCCTAACCTTCAAACAAATATCATCTATGGGGGGCTAGATCGATCTCCTATTGATGGGAATCCTCTCTCCTCACCTCAACCATTCACCTTTAACTTCTCTTTTGTTGGAAACCCCAACTTTGATCATACCTACCTTTATAGGTGTCCATGGAAGGGTTTTGGCTTCAAGCGCTATGAACAAGGCTCCCATCAGCCCATCGAACCACCAAATGATGAGAATGCCAAGAAATGACATGGTCTGGGTTTCCAAGAACCTACTGAAGCTTCTGAAACCTTTCACCCGAACCCATCATAGACCAATCTCCTCCAAGCTCGCCTATTCCCCCATCTTCACCTAAGGAGTTGGTGGTTTCCATCCCTCATAGTTTTTTTTGCATAAACACTATCCGCTTGGAACCCCTAACCTATCAAATCAGTGAGGTGTCCTGGTCTCTCCCTCTCATTTATCCAAACATGATAGATGATGAATCTGCAACCATCAACACTATCCACTGCATAGATGATGATGCCATTCTCACTTACATGGGTGCCGATGACTCTTCCATTCAATGTTCCCTTCCTTCCAAAATGTAGGTTATGTTAAATGAATTGACCATTGACATTAACCTTCCATCTTCTAATCTTCCTCACATCTTAAAGATTGGTCAATCTTTAGACACCTAGGAGCAACTTAACTACACCAAATTCCTTTTGGACCATAGCAAATCCTTCACTTGGACCTATAGCAACATGCCTGGCATCAACCCTAACATTGCCATTCATAACATTGTCACAAACCCAGAGGCTAAGCCCATCAGGCAAAAGCTTCACAAGATGCATCCTTGAGTTGCACTCCTTGTCAAAGAGGAGCTTCAGCATCTTCTCTCTATCTCCTTCATCCAACCCATTGATTATCTATAATGGGTATCAAATATCATCCCTGTCACCAAAGCAACTGGGGGGATCTAAATCTGCACTAACTATCATGACCTTAACTTGGCTTGTCCAAAAGATGATTTTCCTCTACCCAACATCGACCAACTTATTGATCTTATGGCTGGTCATGAGATGCTATCACTCATGGATGGGTTTTCAAGATATAACCAAATCCTGATTGCACTAGAAGATCAACACAAGACTACCTTCATCACTATGTGGGGGACTTTTTGCTATAGGGTCATGCCTTTTGGCCTAAAGAACGCAGGCCACACATATCAACGTGCCATGACTTACATCTTTCATGATCTCCTCCACCAAATCATGGAGGACTATGTGGATGACCTACTAGGAAAATCTAAGCTTTGTCATGACCATTTAACCATCCTCAAGATAATCTTCACTCACCTTCTTCAATACAATGTTCACCTTAACCCCAAGAAATGCGTCTTTGGGGTTCTCTCAGGGAAGCTCCTGGGTTTCATCATTTCTCTCCATGGCATTGAGATAGATCCCGCTAAAATTCAAGATATACTCGAGATGCCGCCACTGACCAATCTAAAGCAGCTTTGCAGCCTGTAAGGGAAGCTCCAATCTATTCCTTGCTCCATCTCACAACTTTCTGACCAATGTCAACCCTTTCATCACCTCCTTAAGAAGGACATATCCCTAATTGGGATAAGGATTTCCAAGAGGCTTTTAAAGCTCTTAAATGCTATCTTGTCTCTCCACCAGTCCTTATTCCACCTCAAGATGACCAACCCTTCTACCTCTACATCTCAGCAACAAACCATTCGTTAGGTTCCATGATCGTGCACTGAGACAAGCAACACCGTGAGCAAGCGGTCTACTATATAAGCCAAACACTTGTCGACTATGAAACTCGGTATACTCATATCGAGAAACTCTATTTGTCCTTAGTCTTTGCCGCTACCAAGCTCCATCATTATCTTCTCAATCACAAAACCTTTGTCATCACTCACACTTACCCCCTCAAATACATGCATTCCAAGCCATACCAAAACTAGCATATGGCTCATTGGCTCATACTTCTTGCTGAGTTTGACTTGGAATTCATCCAACAGAAATCCATAAAGGGGTAAATAATTGCTGACCAACTAGTAGATGCCCCTGTACCCGACAACCAACCTTCTCATTGTGAGTTCTTTAACGAATCTATCACCACACTTTTGACTGATGACACATTCTATCAAGTGACAATCTTCTTTGACGGCTCCAAATGTCAACTCGATGGGGGTGCGGGGGTCATTCTCATCCCACATGAGGGTGAACCCATGCCCCTGTCTTTCAAGCTTGACTTTGAATGTACCAACAACATGGCTGAATATGAAGCCTTAATTTTGGGATTTCAAACCACCCTTTCTTTAAGCATCAAGACAATCAACATCTTTGGTGACTCATAACTCATCATCAATCAAATCAATGGTTCATACCTTTGTAAAAATGAAATTTTGTAAAGATACAAACACCGCGCTGACACCCTGCTAGCATCTTTCAACCATTACCTCTTGTAAACTATTCCTCGATCTACGAATAAGTTTGCTGATACTATGGCCTCCCTCACCTCATGCATTCCATCTTCATCATCTTCATCAAGAATTTATGTTATAGTGCATCGTGTGCCATTGCCTTCATACATTTCCACTAACATCAACCTCATCAACACCATTGACTCTAGTCCATGGGATGTTTGGTATAAACAACTTGTGGACTACTTAACTCATTCTATCATCCCTCCTGATCTTTCTAGCAATACATGATGGGCTTTCATTAAATGCATGGCTTGATATACTATGCTAGGGGCTCTTCTCTATAAAAGAGGCTTCGATGGCCTCCTTCTTTGATGTCTAACCTCCACTGAAGCATCTCACGCCATTAAGCAAGTCCACAATGGAATTTGGGGCAGACACTTTAGTGGTAACTCGGTTGCCAAGCGCATCCTTCACCTGGGCTATTATTGGCCCACTCTTCACCAAGACTGTAGCGACTATGTTTGGAATTGCATCAAATTCCATTAGCATGCTAACTTACTTCACACCCCTAGCCATGCTCTACAAGTTGCTCAAGATTTTTGGCCTTTTTCATAATGGGGCTTAGATCTCATCGGTGAGATTAACCCTCATTCATCTCTTTAACATCAGTCCATTATCACCACCACTGAGTATTTCACTAAATGGGTGGAAGCTATTCCCCTCATCTCCATAAAGGCTGACAAGATTTTTGACTTCATCAACACCCACATCATTTGTCATTTTGTTGTACCTCACAAAATCATCACCAATAACAGTAAATCATTCCAAAACAAAACTATCCAAAAACTTTGTGACTCATTTGGCATCAAGCTCAGCTTCTCCTCGCCTTACTACCCACAAGCAAATGGGTAGGCTAAGGCTTCCAACAAAATCTTAACCAAAATTCTAATGAAGGTGGTCAATGACACTAGAAGGGATTGGCACATTCACATTCCCTTCACTTTGTGGGCCTACCACACTAGCATCCAAACCCCTATGGGTGTTACACCTTTCTCTTTAGTGTATGCAATAGAGGCTGTCCTACCTCTCGAAGTACAAATCCCATCTCTCTGCATCTCTCTGCATGACATTCTTTCTAATGATGACTTTCGTCAAGATTACTTAGCTCAACTTGAGTTACTTGATGAATGTCATCTTGCTGCCCTCAACCATCTTCATGTCTATCAAAATCACATCAAACATGCCTATGACAAGAATTTGAGAGAACAAGATTTCAAACTCAGAGACCTCATCCTCAAATAAAACCAACATGTGACCAATATGGAAAGAAGTAAATGAGGCAAGTTTGCTCCTAATTAGTTTAGACCTTACATCATCAAGCACAAGTATGGATCAGGGACTTATCATCTGTCTTCTCTTGAAGGCCAACCAAAACCTGAGCCCCTTAATGCCTTAGATCTACGACCATTCTACTATTAGTCGAGTACTCATTCACTTGACATTTAACTTGAGCTCGCCCCTTGAGCAATCCCTGTCATCTTAATCCTTATTTCTTTCAACCCTATTTCCCTAAAGCAAACCCTATGTAACCCTTTTATAAAGTATGAATACTTTGTCCTAATAGAAGGGAGCCCTCAAACTTCTATAGTCTTATCCATGACAAAAAATTTTGTCAAAAATTGGGATGTCAAAATATCAAAAGGTCATAAAACTATAAATGTAGACTGCTCCCTCGAAGGACAGCTGCATAATTGCTATAATTGATAGACTGCTCCCTTGAAGGATAGCTATTCAAAGACATTTAAAATATATAAAGCAAAAATATAGACCACTCCCTTGAAGGATGGCTATGCCTAAAAATCTTGCTACAAACAACACTCTCTTAGAAGCTTCCCACAATGATCAGCTTCACAAATGACCACAAAACAAAATGACATCCCCATGTAGACTTCTCGCATTGATCAGTCTACCAAAAAAAAAAGGGTCATGGACTTGAGTTATAGTCGTTCTCAAGGTCTCCTATAAAAAGGGGCAAAATTATCCCTACTAACAAAGGGTTACCCTATCCTAACATATCACATCACCTACTCAAGGGATTTCGAGCTCTTTTTAATGTCAAAGTGATTTGATTACTTCTATAACACAACAATGGTCAATGACATAATGCATGAATGGGGATTTTTGTTTCTAAAAAACCCCCTACCTATGCTATCATTATGATCCTTGTCAATGAAAGGGCAAAAATGCCTTTCCCTTCCTACGTCTTGGTCACAAACAACAGAACCAAATCATTTTCTCAACCATACCCAACCAAACCAAAACATTTTTAGACCACCAACATGACATAGTCCATTTCACATAGTTTCTATGGACAACAATACACATGGAAACTATCAACCACACACTTTATGTCAAGCATAAACCATTACTTGCTGAAGCATAAAAATACTCATTTCATTTTTAGCATCCATCCATCACTAATATGGAAACTTTCTAGGGATGAATGACCACTTAACAAATGTTACAAAATACACCATTACATAATATGGAAAAGGTTGTAACATCATCATACCTGCATCAGTTATAATTTGACCAAACCAACCTATCAACCAGCCTGAACTACATTGGTCTGAGGCCCTTCAAACAAGGGCTATGTAGGTAGTACTCAGATGACATGACATCTTCTGGGGTTAGCTCAGCCACATCCATTTGTTCATCTATTTGATGGAAAAACCATATTACCTTTAACCATGACTTAACCTAGTCCAATCCATCCATAATCAACCCTCTTCCTCCCTTTATAGGGAGAACTACATTGGCCTGAGGCCTTTCCATCAAGGGCTATGTAGGCAACACTCAGTTGACATGGGGCCTTCTGAGGTTAGCTCGACCATTCCTTCATCCATCCATCTAATGGACCAACTATCTATCTCAACTCAACTCAACCAATGACTATGGAGATCATGACTATCTCCTCAAACCACGACCATTTTCGAGACAAATTTTCCCTAGTTGTTTTGATTGCATGTAGGCTACTTCATGAATAGTTAGCCAAATTGTCCACAACCTGCATTATGACCCTCACAAGTATTGGATCACGAGCAAGTTGATCCCCACTACTTGTGACATTTATCGTGTTTTCCAAGAGCACTTCCTAGGCCCAAGATACTTGGAACATGATGACCATTAGAGCCACAACTTGGATCACATAACCCAATCAGCTACGACTAAATGCTGGGACCAGTTATTTTGATTTTAGCAATCCTTAACCTTTGACTGTGACAATTTGACCTAACCATCACATGAAGTGGTATGTGTGCAATCTCAACTATTGCAGTGTTCACACTCAAACTTCACCATATCCATCCATTATCTATCAAATCGGCCCCTGATTTCAGGTTCCTTCCCTCAACTCCCACTTTGATGGGGGATACCTCATCCCATACCTGGGACAATCAACTCTTATTTTTGTCTTACAATTCATTAGAACAACCAACAGGACAAAAAAGACCTCATCCCATACCTAGGGTAACTTACTCCTATTTTTGTCTTACAGTTCGTTAGAACAACCAACAAGACAAAAAGGGGCAAATGTAGACACCAAAATTGTGTCTACTCCTTGGTCGACTCCCCCTTGGTCCCCTTAGTCCACTTCTAACACATTCCTAACCCACACAGTTATTAATTTAAAATAATTATTTATTTTGAATTAATAACACCCCCCTTGACACCTCATCCATGACACCTCACCCTTGGACACACCCCGACTTGGATACCTCCCCTTGGATGCCTCCCATCACCCTATGACCAATTTATGACCTATTTCAACCCTCCCACTAACCTCTCACACCTATTAAACCCACCTTTGACTATTTTACCATGACCACTGAACCTGACAGACGGAGGAACGAACAAAAGGCTAAAAATAGCCTTTTTACCTGTCTTCCAACAACCAACGTCGGTCAACCGTCGGCCGATGCCGGTGAAATCACCGACATCAATTTCTTAAAACCAAGTCATAGGCTAAATAGAAAACTAATCACAAACCTAAACACTAATTCTCTTGCTCCAAGTTCCAAGTTCTCTTGCTCCTTGACTCCTTGCAGGCATCAGTATCCCAACAACACTCTCCAGGCTCAGAAACTCTGCATCAGTCACTCCGCACTGGATTGAAGGTTGCACGAAGTCTCTCACATCTTCCATAATGGAAACAAACCTCTTGCACTTTTGGTTCTCTATAAAAGCTAAGTATTTCTATTGGTTTTTATTTTAGTACTCTTAGGATATATTAGTAATCAGTCCATTGTCCATTTCTAAGCACTATTGACACAACCCAACCTGTCCTTCCCAGAAAGGCTAAAAATACTTCCCTCATCTTTATCTCCCTTTCACCCCTATCCTCTATTTGATCCCATTTTCAAGCCATACTCTCTACCTTACAAACCCTGCACAAACCATTAGACTCTGACAGACATCCTAGACCATTCTGTTGATCACAGGTAGAGCTGAAACTCATCCAAAACCTGTTTAAGGCCATTGCCCTGACCGACATCAACCATTTCCCCTACCGATGTCGGCATCATAACCGACATTGGCAACCTTTACCAACTAATGATGGCAAACTAACTAGCGTCGGTGACTGTGACAGATCGACAACAGAATACAAGTATGCATTATCTCTATTTCTTTTGATCAGTCTTTGATCATTTCTCTTTCTAACAACATTATTTTTATCAACAAGTGAACTATCATCCCAGAAGGAAGTCTTTACACTTCTAGGACTGAGCTTTTTCTTGGAAGTCCACCTTATATCCATCTCTTTGTTTTAGTTTTCTTCTTATCTAATAGGTGTCTTCCTCCACAGCCAAAGAGGAGTCCCTTCAATCGTCTGGATACGGTGCGCAAACTTCATCTGGGTACGTATAAACCCCTGACCATTATCATAGTTTATTTCATCTTCTGAATGTAGAAAAGTGTAAAAATAGTTAGAAACATTAAGCACTATTATGATTCCCAACTCTCTTTAGGTCTTTACCTATCACTCACTTAAAATCACCTAGGTATCCTCCTTTTGTTTTTAGTGTTTTCATGTCCTTACTAGGTTTTTCTATTTACCTGCACACCACCCCTCACCCAAAAATTCACACTCTAACTCCTACCCATCAGCTATTCCATTTTAATCTCCATCCTAAATTTCACCAAAGTTTATAGGAAACCATCACCAATTAGTAATAATCATCATCAGTTACCCAAACCATCACTAATTACATAACTATCACTGGTCATACCCAATCATCATCAGTCACCTTGGCCACTAATGGTCACTATTGAATAAAATAATAGACTATTATTTTATCATCTTTTATCTAATTAAATCCTTTTTTTCTATCCTTGATCTAACTATAGACCTTACCTAGACCGTCTAAACCTAATGTTGGTCCTTTTATGCATGGTGTTAACTTGCCATCACTATATTTTCTATCAAATAGGTATATCATTTATTTCTTTGTATATAAATTTATGATCATATAAATTTATTATCTCCCATTTATATTTTTAAAACTTTTCTATAATTAGGGGAGTAGATTTATAGCCATCTAAGAGAGCTTTCACTTCTTAGATCTAGAATTGCTAAGGAATCTACCCTTCATACCTATCTAACAAATGAGTTTGTTTAGTGCAGTCTCATTACAGGTAGTCATTCCTCACCAAAAAAGACTTCCCACTTCATCTGGTCATCAATGCATGCATTCTACCAAGTATTTATATATACACCCTAATACTCACTTTCTTTTATCTACTTTCAAAAGTAAGAAATGAAGGAAATAAATTAAAACATTTTGGCATGCCTGGTGGGACCCTAGTTCCCTTTCTTCCTTAATTATTTTCTCATCAAATGAAATCATTCATTTTTGCACTTAAAAATCAACCATTAAAATTCATTGATCACTTGTTGATCTTATTTCACCTAGTAACTTAGTAGGCAAATTAATCTTATCATAGTATTGACACTTGTTATCGCACACAAGACTGAACCACATAATAATTTACACATAAAAACAATACTTGAGACAAGGACTGACTAGGATTTCATTACCTAGTAGAAACCTTACCCCCTCCCAACTATCCCACTTGGATTTCACCACCAAGGGGAAAACCAACTCAGTGCTTTGGTTGAGTATAAAATCTAGACTCAGTATATTTTGGCTAAGCACCTGCAACCCTTATTGTTGTGAGACTGTGAAGTGAGGGGGTATGCCCCAACACTAAGCCACATATTGAATTTTAACATAAATATTACTTATGAGTGCCTAAAAAACCTTAAACCATCCATATACTTCCTCTTCGGTACCCATTTTTCAAGCCAACCTCCCTTATCACACTCTTTAAGGCATAAACCAAAAGCAAATTAAAAGTAATCCCAAGGTTAAAAGGCACTTCTTAGTGTATTTATTGATTACTTTGAAATTATTTTGGGTTTTATCTCTATTTTAGCTGTAAGTATCACATTAACATCCCCTATTTTCTCATATGGTTTTAACTAGACAACAAGTGAGAAATCAAGACAACCAACCACCACCTTCTTCTTCATCCATAGATTATACCTCATATGAAATATCCTCATGCTTCACCTCACCATTGTCCTCCACCACCTTATCCTTCAATAATCCCAACCATATCTGAAGGAGATCCAAAATTTACTACCTTTTTTGACAATAATCTGATTGATTTACAACATTACCTCAATACCTTACCTCATCGTACCCCCTACTTCATTTCCTTCTTATGATCATTCTCTTGGCATGTCATCCCACCTCATGGTAGGTATTACTTCAACCCAATTATTGACTCAGACATCTTCCAAAATCCCATCCACCTAAACTTAAACCAACATTCCCCCTCCTACCCAAACACCTCCTGCCACACCCCATGTGGGTTCAACCTTACTAATAGTCACCTACACCTCATCTACTATAGAATTATATTCTACTCTAGCTCCTATATTCCCTTTGATTTCAACCAATCCCTTGACCATAGTCCCACTTCAAAACTTAGTGCTCTCTATACCTCAAAACCTTCCCCCAATCAGCACTAGGGCAACTACCAAACCTCAACCTTCCCTTTCCTACCTCAACCATAATAACCATATTCTTTCCTCAAAAATTGCCTATGACGACTTACTAGCATGTCCCTAGCCCACAAGGGTATATACCACCCTTCACCTAACCTTTCATACCAAGTGTTGACAATTTTGACCCAACAGGTCAAATTTCCACCCTTATCATTTAAATCTTTTTTTGTCATTACATTGGAAGGATCCAAGTAAGTTTTTGAGGTTTTCAAAGCAATTACAAGGCTAGGTCTAGAAGAGGCTAATATGTATACATCTTCAACCATTAGGCCAAGTTTTGGCATTCAAGTTTTCCTTCAATAGAAGTTTTCCATAAAGAGCCTGTGGCAAAAGAATAATGCCTATTTCTTTCAGAAGGAATTCTTTTGGGTTTTATCCTTTGTTGAACTCTTTCATACTTGTTATCTAAAGCATTTTCTAAGACAATTTTTTTGAATGGTTCTTTTTGCATCTCCAAAGGGTTCTTTTCAAAAGTTTAAAAGGGTATCTGCCCTTCAGGAAATGGTAGTTTTGAGTTGTGAAGGGACATTTGTATAAAGTCTGAAGGGACATTCCTTTGGACAAATTTTCTAAAGGAATGTGTCAGATAAAAAATATGAAAGAAAATTCACTAAAATAATTTTGAATGACCTTTACATTTTCCCAAGGGATCAATTCCAAGAATCTAAAGGGCACTTTCCATTTGGGAAAGTCATTATCAAGAAACTCGAGAAGAAATAATTCCTTTAGAATTTTTGTCTGAAGTAAATGAATAGAGCAAGTGGACTATTACAAGTTCTAAAGGGCAAGTCAACTTTTCCAAAGTTGCATTTACAAGTTTTGAAGGGTCATTTTATTTAGAAAAGGATAATTTCAAAGATGAAGGGATGTTTCACAAAGTCCTAAAAGGTTCATTAAAAAATCCAAAGGGATATTTCAAAATGCTAAGGGTTCTCTTTCCCTTCAAGAAAGTCATCAAAAATCCTGAAGGGAAATTTGGAAAGGAAGATTGAAGTAATTATTTCAAAAAAAAATTATGAAGGAAATGAACAAGAGGAAAATGCTGAAACAAATAAAGATACAAAGAAGAAATTTGTAGATAAAAAGTTTGAAGGAATTCTTTTGTACATAAAATGTTGAAAATTTTGACCCCACAAGTCAAATTTGCACCCTTATCATTTGAAGATTTTTATGTCATTACAGTGAAAGGATCTAAGTAGGTTTTTGAGGTGTTCATATCAATTATATGGATAGGTCTAGAAGAGGCCAACGTGTATACATATTCAACCTTCAGGTGAAGTGTTGGCAGTCAATTTTTCCTTTAGTATAATTTTTTGACAAAGAGCCCATGGCAAAAAAATAATGCCCATTTCTTTTAAAAGCAATTATTTCAAGTTTTATCCTTTGCCAAATTCTTTCAGACTTTTTGTCTGAAGAATTTATTGAGACAAATTTTCTAAAGGGTTCTTTTTACATCTCTAAAGGATTCTTTTCAAAAAAATTGAAGGGTATCTACCCTTTAAGAAAGGGCATTTTCAAGTTCTGAAGGGACATTTATATAAATTTTGAAGGGACATTCCTTCAAAAAAATTGTCTCAAGGAATGTGTCAGACAAAATATCCAAAATAAAGTTCACTTTAAGAATTTTGAAGGACCTTTAAATTTTCCTAAGGGATCAATTCCAAGAAACCAAAGGGCACTTTCCCTTTAGGTAAGTCATTATCAAGAAACCTGAGAAGAAAGAATTCCTTCAAAGTTTTTGTCTGAAGGAAATGCAAAGAGTCAGTGGACTATTACAAGTTTCGAAGGGCAAGTCAAATTTTCCAAAGGTGCATTTACAATTTCCAAAGTGTCATTTTCTTCATAAAAGGATAATTTCAAAGATGAAGGGATGTTTGACAAAGTCTTGAAGGGTTCATTCAAAAATCTTAAGGGCTATTTCAAAATGTCGAGGGGTCGCTTTCCCTTTAAGAAATTCATTGTCAAAAATCTTGAAGGAAAATTTGGAAAGGAAGCCCAAAATAATTCCTTCAAACAATTTATTCAAAGGAAATGAACAAGAGGAAAATGCCAAAAGAAATAAAGATACAAATAGGAAAGTTACAGATAATTTTTTTGAAGGAATTCCTTCAGAAAAATTGTCTGAAAGAATTCCTTTAGAAGACTTACTAGAGGAGAGTTCATTGAAAAATGCCTCAGAAAATAAGCTTTAGATAAATTACCCATGGGAAAGTACCCAAAATGAAGACCCATGAAGCATAAACCATGGACAATTCATCTGAAGAGAAAAATACAAAGTGAATATACAAAGAAATAAACAAGGTATAAAGCCACATCTAATAAGCCCAAAAGAAAAGTATTGAAAAAATTATCCACAAGAAATAGACAGAGACAATCAAAGGCTAAAAGAAATAACATAGACAAATAAAAGGAATATATGCATAGAAATAAATTACAAAGGACTTAAATAGCTAATAAACATAATAACACATTCTACAGTCTATATGTAGAGCATGCAATATGGCCCAAATTAGGATTAGGAACATTCAAGACATGCAACCATTTCAAACATGACTCTTTTAGTTCTAAAATGAAGACTCAAATGCATGAATGAATCGAGGAGTTTAACATTGTAGAGCTTATCATATAATTTCATGTAGGCACTCTTGTTTGTCTTAAGATTTTAAACATTTTAGCAGCTCAAGAGGAATTATATAGTTGGAGATTGGCATAACATCATCCATGTTGGAAGTTTTGACTCAAGTTTTGGCCCACCATCCATTTTCAATTCCAAAGAGATTTCATGCAAGGCATAAGACAAAAATAGATTTTATTTGAAGGTTGAAATAACACAAGCTGGACTAAGTTGACCTCTTATTATATTTTTAGTGCCCATCTCTTGGTTGTTGTATACTTTTCTATATAAGTTAAATTTTCAGCCTTGAACTGTATCCCTCTTTTAGTAAGACCAAATTCTACCAAAGACTAAGTTTTGTAACCTTTTTCAGATTAATAGGAATATTTTCAATTTCTAGCTACTAGTATAATGTATTTATGTCAGTGATTTGCACATGTGATATAATTTTTTTCCTTGCACAGTCTTGATTCTTACCTATTTACTAGTTGATCAGATTATACAGGTCATGTTCTATGTTTGATGTCTTTTGGTTGATGATATAGTGGATGTAAGTGGGTTGCTAGTACCTTAAATCAAGCCTATTCCATCATTTCCCTCGAGATTTCATCACTAGATAAATCCTTTTCATTAAATAATTATGCATATTTGTCAATTAGAGATGAAATTTCACCCCTTTTCTTGTCTAGATCAGTGTTTTTTAGGAGCTTAGATTGAGTGGATCAACCAAAATTCAAGTGTATCACCATCATTAGGTAGTATTTCCTTTCAATTATATTTATTCTCTTTTCCTTGAAAATTTATATCATAGAGTAGAGATCATAATTGATACACCAAAAGGAGATAGCCCTTACAATATAGATATTCAATCTAATGATTAGGTTACCTACAACCTAGGATTATTTCCATATTTTAGTAGACTGTGAAGGCCTAAAACTACCTTCACAAGGGTGAGAGTTTGATTGACAATAGTTTTTGGCATGCCTAGTGAAACCACAAAGAAATATTTGCATAACTAAAGAAAGTTTGGAGCTAAGGAGAATCATTTCCAATAGAAGAGAATATCTATCTTCATCACAAGCTAAATATTCTTCAAGTTGCAGAGTTTATAGCATCATTTAGGTAGCTCATAATGCCTATGGTTACCACAAGGTCAATAAGTAAAGGTATTCCTTTTAAATATATATCTTATATAAGATCAAGGTTCAAGAGGGCAAAACCATATCATCAAAAATAATATTTGTCTCCTGGTTATCCTACTATTCTAACCACTACAAACCCCACTATCCAAATGGCCATCAAAAACCAAGTGTTTACTCCATTCAATAGAGGCATCCCACTAAATTTAGCCCAATTTCATGACATTCCCATTTCTTCCCTCAATAGTATCCCATTCTTCTCAAAATAAAATCGAACAACCCCTATTAAGCATATCCAATATGTGGCTAATCTCTGTTTAGTTCATAATGTTATTGAAAAAAATGTTGTTATCATATTAATTTCTACTTCCTTCAAAGGAAAAGCATTGCAATGGTATATAAATATCCCACTAAATTCCATTTCTACTTGGGATGAATTGGGTGTAGCCTTAGTAAATTTTAGGACAAATATGATCACCTATCTTTAGTTAAGCAATTAACCACCATAAACAGAGCTCCTCATGAGTTCATGTCTAATTTTAACCTTAAATTCCAAAAGATAAGGACCAAAATACCTATGTTGATAAGGCCATCCCCTGAATATGCATTTTTATACTATTTGAAAGGCCTTAATTTTGATATTAGTGTGATGATATAGTCAATGGGATACATCTGAAACATTGATATTAAAGAGAAAAGATCCTTGTTCACAGTTAGTTTGTTTTGTTTTCCTTCAAGTGCTCTTCAAGAACAGTAGTTTCATTCTATTTTTTCAAACAAGTGCATATTTGCACATTTACTTTGCTTAGTTAGGTTTTACTACTTTGTATTTTTCCCTTATATTTTTGAGGATGAAGGTTATCTCATGCCAAAAGAGAGTTTGCAGCCATGGATCAGATATGTCATTTCTTTGTGAATTCAAAACACATGTATATGGTCAAGTTCTCAATCATAAAAGGCATGCTTCCCAACTGAGTGACCAAAATGTTGAAAATTTTGACCCCATAGTTCAAATTACCACCCATATCATTCTAATCTTTTTATGTCATTACAGTGGAAGGATCCAAGCAGGTTTTGAAGGTGTTCAGAGCAATTGTAGGGACAAGTCCAGAAGAGGCCAACATGTATACATCTTCAACCTTTAGGCCAACTATTTGCATTCAATTTTTTCTTTGGTATAAGTTTTCCATAAATATCCCACAATAAAATAACAATGGCTATTTCTTTTGGAAGGAATTCTTTCAAGTTTTGTCCTTTGATGAATTCTTTTAAACTTTTTGTTTGAAGCATTTTCTGAGATAAATTTTTCAAAGGGTTATTTTTTCATCTCCAAAAGGTGCTTTTCAAAAGTTTTGAAGGGTATCTGCCCTTCGATAAAGAGTAGTTTCAATTTCTAAAGGGATATTTGTATAAAGTCTGAAGGGACATTCCTTAGACAAATTGTTTGAAGGAATGTGTCAGACAAAAAAGATGAAAGAAATTTCACTTCAAGAATTTTGAAGGACCTTTACATTTTCTTGAGGGATCAATTCCAAGAATCTGAAGGTTACTTTCCCTTTGGGAAAGTCATTATCAAGAGATTCAAGAGGAAATAATTCCTTCAAACTTTTTGTCTGAAGGAAATGAATAAAACAAGTGGATTGTTACAAGTTCTGAAAGGCAAGTCAACTTTTTTGAAGGTGCATTTACAAGTTCTGAAGGGTCTTTTTCTTTAAAAAATGAAAATTTCAAAGACAAAGGTACATTTTACAAATTTCCAAAGGGTTCATTCAAAAATATGAAGGGTTATTTCAAAATTCCAAGGGGTCTCTTTCCCTTTGGGAAAGTCATCAAAAATCTTGAAGGGTAATTTGGAAAGGAATCCTGAAATAATTCCTTCAAATAATTTATCTAAAAGAAATGAACAAGAGAAAAATACCAAACGAAAGAAAGATATAAAGAGGAAAGTTGTAGACAAAAATTATCAAGGAATTCCTATAAACAAGTTATCCAAAAGAATTCCTTTGGAAGAATTACTAGTGGAGAGTTCATTGCAAAATACCTAAGAGAATAAGCTTTAGATAAATTACCCATGGGAAAGTGCCCAAAATGAAGACCTAAGAAGGATAACATGAACAATTCATCCAATGACTAAAGTTTGAAGATAAAAATCGAAAGTGAATAGACATAAAAATAAACAAGGTATAAATCCCCGAGCAACAAGCCCAAAAGAAAAGTCTCAGACAAATTGTCTACAGGAAATAGACAGAGACAATCAAAGGATGAAGGAAATAGTGTAGACAAATAAAAGGAATATTTGAATAGAAATGAAGAACCAAAAACAAAAGGCAATGGATTTCAATAGGCAATAAATAGATGAACATGTTTTATAGTCTATATATAAAGCATGTAACATGGAGCAAGGTAGGATTAGACACGTCCAAGACATGTAGATATTTCAAACATGAATCTTTTAGTTATAAAATGGAGACTCGAATGCATGAATGACTCAAGGAGTTTAATTTTGGAGAGTTTAACATAGAATTTCATGTGGGCATTCTTATTTGTCTCAATCTTTTAAATGTTCCAGTAGCTCAAGAAGATTTCTATAGTTGGAGATTGGCGTAGAATCATGCATGTTGGAAGTTTTGACTCAACCTTGGGCCCACCATCCATTTTCAATGCCAAAGATATATCATGGAAGGCATAATAAAAATATATATTTTATTTGAAGGCTGAAATAACATAAGTTGGATTGAGTTGACCTCTTCTATTTTTATCACCAATCTCTCAACTATTGTATACTTCTCTATATAAGTTGGATTTTTAGCCTTGAACTGTATCCCTCTTTTGATAAGATAAAATTTTGCAAAAGACTAAGTTTTAAAACCTTTTTTAGATTAATAAAAGGATTGTTTTCAATTTCTACCTATTGTTATAGTGTATTTATGTCAGAGAATTGCACATGTGATAGAATTTTCTTCCTTGCCAAGTCTTGATTATTACCTAGTTACTAGTTGATCGGATAATGCAAGTCATGTTATATGTTTGATGTGTTTTAGTTGAAGTTATAGTGGATTCAACTAGGTTTTTAATGCCTTAAATTAGGCCTATTCCATCATTTCCATCAATTTTTAATCATGAGATAAATCCTTTTCATGAAATAATTATGTATATTAGTCAATTAAAGTTGAAAGTTCACCACTTTTCTTATCTAGATTAGTGTTTTTTAGGAGCTCAAATTGAGTGGATCAACCAAAATTTAGGTGTATCACCATCATGAGGTAGGATTTCCCTTCAAGTTTCTTTATTTTCTTTTCCCTAGCATTTTTTATCATAGCGTAGAGATCCTAATTGATACACCAAAGGGATCTAACCCATAAAATATAGAGATTCAACCCAATGATTAGGTTACCCACATCCTAGGATTGTTTCCATGCTTTAGCAGACTGTGAAGGCCTAAAACTACCTTCACAAGGGTGTGAGTCTGATTGACAACACCAAGAAATTCTTATGTACCACCATCTCAATCACTTGGCACCACTTATTAGTATGTGGCTTCTTTGATACCATTTACTACCTATTCATACATTTTTGTAATCCAGCCCCAAAAAAATGTACCTCTTAATTATGTGCCTTCTCAACCCTAGCCCAATCTAATCAAAATGCTCATGGATAAAATGACTAGTTTGGAGTCATCCATCTCCACCTCAACCAATCTTTTATGTTATGACCAATTTTTTAATGAGCCTATCCACCCCTCCATGCCCATCCTTGCTTATCCTTATCAATAGTAATTAACTAAAATTTCTAAATTCCAAGGTAAGTAGCATCCTTAGTAGCACTTAAGAGCTTTTCATCATACTTGTTACTTAATCACTTATCATGATGCTCTCCTACTTCATACCTTTCCCATGTCATTATCTGAGGCCACCCTTGATTGGTATAGTGCCCTTCCCACTCATTCTATCTTTTCTTTCTCTTAATTGGCACAAACCTTTTAGAATATTTTTTTAGTAAACATATCTAAAAAGGTTTCCATTACCAACCTATATTCCATCAAACAACTTGAGGATAAATCCATTATTCATTTCATTGTTAGATGGAGGGGCCTCATTAGTCAACTAACTTTCCCATTACCCAACACAAATTAATCAAATTATTCTCTTGGGGGTGTGATAAACACATTGCTCCAACTCTCAAAGTCCAAACCTTTGGGAACTTTGATGAAGCATTCACTATGCCCCACAAATTGGAAAATCATGTTATCGATGAAGGGAAGTTGAAGCTTCAAAATAAAAATTCTAGTTTCAAATCCACTGAGTCAGCCTTCACCAAAATCAAAAACCTAAATAGTTATAAATCAAAAGCATCAATACACTCAATTGTTCTCAAAACCACACCTACTCTAAATATCAACAAAACACCTCAAACCAACAATCATTCTAATCACCAAAACTATACCCAAAATTGGTCTCCTTCAAAACCATTTGTTTCTATACGATTTTTCGCTTTCACATTCAAAAAAAAATGAGAAACTAAGATAAGATGGTCTAGGGTTAGATGTTACCCAGATGAGGTCTTGCACACTAGATTTAGACGATAGTAGGAACTCCTCTTTGGTTGTGGAGGATGACACCTGTAGAAGAAAGAGACTCAAACACGAAAATTGTTAGATGACTAGAAAGTGGACTGCCAAGCGAAGACTTGGTCCTAGAAGTGCAAATACTTCTTAGGGGATGATAGTCCACTGATAAAAAGTAGAATAAAGTTAGAAATAGAAATGATAAAGACAAAAATAAAAGAAATGAAAGCAAATGCATACCTGTATGCAGCAGTCTGCTTTCCACAGTCACTGACGTCAGTGGTTTTGTTGACGTCGATCAAGGAAGTCGCTAACGTCGATTAGTCTGCCGACGTTGGTAGGGGTAATGGTCAAGGTTGGTCAGGGTAATGGCTTGGGAAAATTTTCAAGTCTGGTTTATAATCTGTAGAATGGTCTGAGAGTTGATTTAGAGGTCAAAGAGCCTGTTTGGAGGTTAGAGAACCTATTTTGATGGTCTGTGCAGAGCTGTAAGGTAGAAAGTATGGTCTGAATAGGAGACTAGAGAGAGGACAGGGTGATAGGGAGATAGGGATTCAGAGAAGGCCTTTCAGCCTCTCAGGGAAGAGCAGGTTGGGTTTGGGCATTAGGCTGAATGATAGATGAATTCCAAATAAAAACTAAAATGGAAAATAAATAAATACTTATCTCCTGCTTGCTGAAGGAGGAGTGAAGAAGACCTGTTGCTGATGTTGTTTACGGACCTATAATGCCTTTGATTTCATAGTCTAGAGCTATTCCTACAGAGTACCTATAGCTGGTGATGTTTGTTGTGCGATAGGGAGAGAGAGAGAGGTTAAATGACAAGATGCAAGAGAGTTCACGTTCGCGGGGGGGGGGCTAGCAACGAATGCAAAAAACTAGTTTTAAAGGAAACTGATGCTGGCATAACCACCAATGTCGACCGCATAATGACTGACATCAGCGACCAAAGAATGGGGACAAAGGCTAATTTTATTCTTATGTCTGTTCTTACAAGCTGCCAGGGTCAAATGGCATGGGAAAATGGTCGAGAGGGGCTTAAATGAGCGTGAGAGGAAGGGTCAAGATGGGATTTGGGTCATTAAGGCTTGGAATGAGGTGGGGGCATCCAAGGGGAGGAATCTGAGGTGGCATGGGTGAAGTGGCAAGGGGGCTTTTAGATTAAAATAATTGATTTTTAATTTAATCTAATAATTAAGGGGGCTAGGAATTGTGTTGGAGGATGGACCAAGGGGACCAAGGGGGGAGGATGACTAAGGGGTAGACATGATTTTGGTGTCTATATTTTCCCCTTTTTGTCTTGTTGGTTATTCTTGATGAACTACAAGACAAAAATAGGAGTTGGTTGCCCCAGGTATTAGATGAGGTGTTCCCCCCTCAAAGTGGGAGTTGAGGGAAGGGAACCTGAGATCGAGTGTTGATTTGATAGAGAGATGGATAGATAGGAAGAAGATCGAGTGTGAACGCTACAAAGGGTGGGATTGCATGTATACCACACCACATGATAGGTAGGCCAAATTGTCATGGTCAAGGGTCGAGGAGTGCCAAAATCAAAATAACTAGGCCCCAGCATGTAGTCGTAGCTGATTGGGTTATTCGATCCAAGTTGTAGCTCTAATGGGTCATCGTGTTCTAGGTATCCCAAGCTCATGAAGTGCTCCTAGAAAACACAAAAAAATTCACAAGTAGTAGGGATCAACTTGCTCATGATCCAATACTTATGAGGGTCGGTGACAACTTGCTAACTAGGTGTGAGGTAGCAAAGGCAATCGAAACAACCAAGGTAGAGGTGTCTCAAAAGTGGTTGGAGGAGATAGGCATGATTTCCAAGGTTGTGGTCGAGTTAGGCAGAGGAAAAAGTGATCTTAATGGTGCCCCAGGAGGCTAAGATGACTTCTACTATGAAAGCTGACTGATTGGGGCATGATTTTGGGAATGGGTGAAGAATTTGGAGGGCTGAAGGCTGTCGATGTTGGTGATAAAACCAACATCGGTGGCCCAATGGGTCTGACATTGACATAAATTAACTAACGTTGGTGGACTAGGCATGCCAATGCTGATGTTGGTGGCCTACCAAATCTGACAAAACTGGATTGGCAGCCCACCAAAAGTCATTTGTGATTGTTTAACTGAGAAAAAAAGGGCTCTAGATTGATTGAGTGTGATAGTGACTGATTGTGATCGGTTGAGCAGGGTGAGGTGGTAGAGGGAGATTGGTGAAGAGAGGGAACGATTTGGATGGGGATTGGAGGTTGCAGAGGTAGTGGTAGGCCAGGAGGAGCTCGTAGACAAATTGAGATGGAGGAGATGGTAGAGGGCAGAGGAGGACCTGCGGGAGGTCCACCACTAGCGGCACCTATTGTGCCACCATGGAGGCAACGACGAGATGAGGTAGGAGGTGTTGTGAATTCAATTGGTTTGGTTTTAGTTTCGTTTTTATTTTTGAAATTTTGATGTTTTTAGCTAGAAATCGAGGGGAAGGGATAGCTAGGAGGGTGGGAAGGGAAGGCAGGTCATGTTAGGGTGATTTAGGAAAGTTTTGGGGGTAAATGGGGGGCTATTAAGGGAAGCCCTAATTTTAGGACCTGCCCTATTCGGCCTTAGGGCCGAACCAGTCGCTAGCATTGGTGGATTTGTTAGTGTCAGTTGACTAGCAATCGGCATCAATCACTTGCCTGCCGACATTAGTCACTATGTGACTAACATCAATTAGGTAAGTGTTGTCATCGGCACACGAACTAATGTCAGTGGCTGCCTGGTCTGAGAGAGTTTAGAAAATTGCCAAGTCAAGGGGTCAAAGCTGCGCTAAGGGCTTCCCAGGTGTCAAGATAGCCATAAATGGTTGGGTAGATGGATGAAAGGGCAAATGGCTGGGCTAGAGAAGAAGAGTCATGGAGATTAGTGGTCACATTGTCATGAGTTTGACTATTGGATGCAGTCAAGGTAGACACTGATGTTATGGGATCGATTGCTGACATTACTGACATGGATGCGTCAAGACATCACTGAGGAGGAGTGGGCTCATATGAGCGTAGTGGGACTCAACAAGTTATGGCAATACTACTGAGTGGCAAGGGATGTGAGCTTGATGGTGGCTCTGATCGAGCGGTGGGATCACTCCACCAACACCTTCCACTTGTTGATAGGGGAGATGACAGTGATGGTCGAGGACATGTACCAAATTTTATGGCTACCAATACATGGAGCAGACCTATATGCGTGCTTGAGAGAGGCACATGATATACACATGGTGACATTGTTTGGTGAGCATGAAACTAAGGTGAGTTACCACTCAGCCAATTTTGTGTACGAGCCATTGTATGTGGCAGATGAGGATGCACATTAGTTGGCCATTCTGATGATGATAGGCATCACTGTCTACGCACTACCAGATGTAGAGGGAGGCAAGTTTTTGGTCATTATGACCAGAGTTTTGACAAAGATGATAGAGTAGTAGATAGTGTTTGCCTGGGTGCCAATATTTTTGGCCCAAGTATATAGAGAGATATGGGGCATCATTCGGTGGCAGTGGTATAGTCTGTGTGTGGGCCACCTCCTACACTATTGGGCATATGAGCATATTATGGCCACCCAACCTCTCAGTCTCCCAATGGCGATTTAGGCTAGCTTCAGGGTCGAATTTAGGTGATGGTGTGAGATCATGGCTCAAACACACATGGATGGAGTGGTTAGAGACATTGACCACTATAGAGGGGTGCTAGAGGCTTTGATCCCTATAGATATCATCTAGAGACCGTATTTGGTGTATCTAGCATTTAGAGACTAGGGAGAGCAGTTGGTCATGGTACAGATCCTGAGATGGGCCAAAGGCAGACGAGCTGGCGAGCTAGAGAGGGTGCCAGTGGAGAGAGTGCAGTGCTAGTTGGGGCTACTACAGGATGTGTCACCTGCCTTCTCACTATATAGATGTGACAATATAGAGGTGCCACTCCCACTACTAGAAGAGACAAAGGGGCCAAATTTTGAGGAGCTACCAGCAGGCCCTGGGATAGTAGATCTAGGATGCACAGAGGCCTACTTAGCATGGTGGGTAGGAGAGTATGCAGGGATATAGGCAGGACCACAGCTTGATTTGTAGGTAGTGATCAGAGAGAGAGAGAGAGAGATGTGATGAGACAGGAAAGGGATGCTGCCAGACAGGAGAGGGATGTTTCCATCTAGGAGAGGGATGCAACATGAGGATGAGTGACCATTTTGGAGGGCCATGTCATAGGATTACAAGGGTAGATGGTAGGGTTTTAGGTTTTGGCAAGATAGGTGGCTACATTGATAGGGTAGATCACCATTTTATAGGGTTAGTTGGCTGTAGCCTAGGCATAGGCATTGGCAAAACAAGTTTCAATTCTGTAGCCAATTTAGTAGTTAGCATAGTCAGCATTAGTGCAACCAGCTCAACCACAGCCACAAGGGTCAGTTTAGGGTGTGGCGTTAGGATTGATGGGTCCACCACAGATTATACCTATATCTAGGTACAATAATGCATTGGATGAGATTGCATATTATGATGGGGCCATCAGGGGGTTTCCTTAGATATAATGATACTCAGATCTGCAAGCTGAGCTAAGCCATCAGAGATCGATGTCTCATGTGACTACCTTGGGTTCCCATAGATGGCAATGAGTAGAGGGTGGGGATGATTCAACGTCATCATGACCACCACCACAGCCGCAACCTTGAGGGCAGATTTTGATATGATGTATATACCGGCCTGTGAGCCGTTGATGTGAGATGTACTTGATTTTTTGAGAGAGAGAGGCACAGATTATGCCATTGTAAAAACTTTGATATATATGATGAGATTTTTGGCTATTGATGTGTTATGAAAATGGTTTTAGATGTTAGATGTTTACATCATTTTTCATATGTTTTAATGATATATGCTGAGATATGATGTGATGTTGTTTTATGATGATATGTAATGATTAAGATGTAAATGATTATATGATGATGTTTAATGATTATGATGATGGTGCTTTGATTTTGTTAATGATTATGAAAATATGTGATTGTTTATGATGTGATTGGTAGGTGATGAAAGAATGTGATGGAAGAAATGTGATGAAGGAATGGCCAAGCTAACCCTAGAAGACCCCATGTCAACTGAGTGCTGCCTACATAGCCCCTGTCCTAAGGGCCTCAGGTCAATGTAGTTCTCCCTAAAAGGGAGGAAGAGGGGCGATTATGGATGATGTTGGTCGAGGTCAAGTTGTGGTCAAAGGAGGATATGGTTTGTCCATCAGGTAGACAAACAAATGAGGGTGCTCAAGCTAACCCTAGAAGACGTCACGTCATCTGAGTGCTACCTACATAGCCCCTATCCTAGGGCCTCAGACCAATGTAGTTCGAGATGAGGAGGCAAAGTGGTCGAGAGTTGGTTTGGTCATGAGAATGGTTGAGCACATCCCATATGTCTGAGGGTTCATGCTTGAAATGATGAGGGGAAAGAAGATGTTACAGCCTTTTCTAAAATGGTGTATTCTGTAACATTAGTTGGGGTTTTTCATCCCTAACAAGTGTCCATATTAGGTGATGGATGTTTACTAAAAATGAAATGAGTCTATTTATGCTTCAGCAAGTACTGGGTTGTGCTTGACATAAACTGTGTAGTCCATAGTTTCCATGTGTATTGGTGTCCATAGAAACTAGTGTGAATAGGCTATGTGAGTGGCCCAAAAAGAGTCGGGTTGAGTTGGTTTGACAAATGACGTGGTTGAATGTGACCAAAGTGTAAAGGAAGAAAGTGAAAGGCATATTCGCCCTTTCATTGACAAAGACTAGAATGACATCATAGATAGGGGTTGTTAGAACCAAAAGCCCCATTCATGCATTATGTCGTTGACCATAGGTTGTGTTAGAGAGGTAATCAAAGCACTTTTGACATTAGAATGAGCTCGAAGTCCCTTGAGTAGGTGATGTGATAGGAGGAGAGGGTAGCCCATTTTAGAGCAAAGAAAACCTTGCCCCTTTTTATAGGAGACCCTGAGATGACTACAAGCCAAGTCCATGACCCTTTTTTTTTGGCGGACTGATCAATGCGGGAAGTCCACATAGAGATGTCATTTGCTTTGTGGTCATTTATGAAGTTGATCGATGTGGGAAGCTTCTAAAAGAGTGATGTTTATAGCAAGATTTAGTCATAGCCATCCTTTGAGGGAGTGGTCTATATTTTTGCTTTATATATATGAGGGCTTTTAATAGCTATCCTTCAAGGGAGCTGTTTATTAGCTACAATAATGATAGTATAGTTATCCTTCGAGGGAGCAGTATGCTTTTTGATTTTGTGACATTGGATATTTTGACATCTTGATTTATTTTTGACAAACTTTTGAGTCATGGACAAGACTATAGAAGTTCAAGGGCTCCCTTTTATTAGGACAAAACATCCATACTTTATAAAAGGGTTATAGAGGATTTGTTTAGGGGAATAGGGTTGAAAGGAATGAGGATTAAGAGGATGGGGAATTACTCAAGGGATGAGCTCAAGTTAAATGTCAAATGAATGAGTACTCGACTAATAGTAGAATGGTTGCAGATGTAAGGCATTAAGAGGCTCAAGTTTTGGCCGTCTATCGAGAGAGGACAGATGATAAGTCCCTGACCCATACTTGTGTGTGATGATGAAAGGTCTGAGCTAATTAAGGGAAAATTTGACTTGTTTACTTTGCTCTATATTGGTCACATGCTGATTTTCTTTGAAGATGAGGTCACCGATGTTGAAATTTTGTTCTCATAGATTTTTGTCATAGGCTCACTTGATGCAATTTTGATAGACATGGAGATGGTTGAGGGTGGCAAGATGACATTCATCAAGTAACTCAAGTTGAGCTAAGTGATCTTGACGAAATTCATCATTAGAGAGAATGTCATGCAGAGAGATGTGCAGAGACAGGATCTATACTTTGAGAGGTAGGATAGCCTCTATTTTGTACACTAGAGAGAAAGGGGTAGCACCCATAGAGGTTCAGATGTTAGTGTGGTAGGCCCACAAAGTGAAGGGAATGTGAATGTGCCAATCCCTTCCAGTGTCATTGACCACCTTCATGATAATTTTAGTCAAGATTTTGTTAGAAGCCTTAGCCTACCCATTTGCTTGTGCGTAGTAAGGCAAAGAGAAGCTGAGCTTGATGCCAAATGAGTCACAGAGTTTTTGGACGGTTTTGTTTTTGAATGACTTGCCGTTGTCGGTGATGATTTTGTGAGGGACACCAAAATGATAGATGATGTGGGTGCTGATGAAGTTGACAATCTTGTCAGCTTTTATGGAGACAAGAGGAATGGCTTCCACCCATTTAGTGAAATACTCAGTGGCGGTGATAATGGACTGATGGTGAAGAGACAAGTTAGGGTTAATCTCACCGATGAGATCTAAACCCCATTGTGAAAAAGGGTAGAAATCTTGAGTGACTTGTAAGGCATGGCTAGGGAGATGAAGTAAGTTAGCATGCTGTTAACACCTGATGCAATGTCGAACATAGTCGCTATAGTCTTGATGAAGAGTGGGCCAATATTAACCCAGGTGAAGGATGCGTTTGGCAACCGAGTTCCCACTGAAGTGTCTGCCACAAATCCTGTCATGGACTTATTTAATGGCATGAGACACTTCAGTGGAGGTTAGATAGTGAAGAAAGAGGCCGTCAAAGCCTCACTTATAGAGAAGACCCCTTAGCATGGTATATTGAGCCGTGCATTTGATGAAATCCCACCGTGCATTGCTAGAGAGATTGGGAGGAATGACAGAATGAGATAAGTAGTCCACAAGTTGTTTATACCAAACATCCCATGGACTAGAGTCTATGGTGTTGACATAGTTAATGTTAGTAGAAATGTATGAAGGCAATGACACACGATGCACTGTGACATAAATCCTTGATGAAGATGATGAATATGGAATATGTGAGGTGAGAGAAGCCATGGTGTCAACAAACTTATTCATGGATCGAGGAATAGTCTGTAAGAGGTAATGGTTGAAAGAGGCTAGGAGAGTATCAACACGATGCTTGTACCTTTGCAAATTTTCATTTTTGTAAAGATATGAACCATTGACTTGATTGACGACAAGTTGCGAGTCACTGAAGATGTTGATGGTCTTGATGCTTAGAGAAAGGGCGGTTTGAAGTCCTAAAATTAAGGCTTCGTATTTAGCCATATTATTGGTAAAATCAAATTCAAGCTTGAAAGATAGAGGCATGGGCTCACCTTTGAGTGGGATGAGAATGACTCCCACACCCCCACCGAGTTGACATTTGGAACCGTCGAAGAACATGGTCATTTGATAGATGGTGTCATCAGTGGAAAGCACGGCAATAGATTCATCGAGAAACTCACACTAAGAAGGTTGATTGTTAGGGAGAGGGGCATCTACCAATTGGTCAGTGATGGTTTGCCCCTTGATGGATTTTTGTTGGATGAATTCCAAGTCAAACTTAGTAAGAAGCATGAGCCACCGAGCCATACATTAATTTTGGTATGGCTTAGAATGCATGTATTTAAGAGGGTCAGTGTGAGTGATGACAAAGGTCTTGTTGTTAAGAAGATAATGCTAGAGCCTAGTAGTAGCAAAGACTAATGCCAAATAGAGTTTCTCAGTATGAGTATACCGAGTTTCATAGTCAACAAGTGTTTAGCTGATATAGTAAACCACTTACTCACGGTGCTACTCGTCTCAATGTGCGATCATGGCACCTAACGAATGGTTGGTTTCTGAGATGTAAAGGTAGAAGGGTTGGTCATCTTTAGGTGGAATGAGGACTGGTGGAGAGACCAGATAGCATTTGAGGGCTTCAAAAGCCTCTTGGCAGTCCTTATCCCATTTAATAGAGACGTCCTTCTTGAGGAGATGATGAAAGGGTTAGCAGCGGTTAGAGAGCTGTGAGATGAAGCGATGGATGGACTGGAGCTTCCCTTGTAGACTGTGAAGCTGCCTAAGATTGGTTGGAGGTGGCATCTTGAGGATAGCACAAATTTTGGTGGGATCTATATTGTTGCCACGGAGAGAGATGATGAAACCCAAGAGCTTACCTGAGAGGACCCCAAAGACGCATTTCTTGGGGTTAAGGCAGACATTGTATTGAAGAAGGCAAGAGAAGATGATCTTGAGGATGGTCAAATGGTCACGGTGAAGCTTGGAATTGCCGATCAGGTCATCCACATAGTCCTCCATGATTTTGTGGAGGAGATCATGGAAAATGTAAGTCATGGCATGCTGATATGTGGCACTTGCATTTTACAAGCTAAAAGGCATGACTCGATAGCAAAAAGTCCCCCATGGGGTGATGAAGGTAGTCTCGTGCTAATCTTCTAGTGCAATCAGGATTTGATTGTATCCTAAAAATCTATCCATGAGTGATAGCATCTCATGACCAGCCATGAGATCAACAAGTTGGTCAATGTTGGGAAGAGGAAAGTCATCTTTGGGGTAGGCCAGGTTGAGGTCATGATATTCCATGTAGATTCAGATCCCCCAAGTTGCCTTGGTGACAAGGATGATGTTAGAGACCCACTACAGATAATCGATGGGTTGGATGAAAGAGACAGAGAGAAGGTGTTAAAGCTCCTATTTGACAAGGAGCACAACATGAGGATGCATCTTTCAAAGCTTTTGCTTGACAGGCTTAGCCTCTAGTTTGGTGACAATGTTATGAATGGCAATGTTGGGGTCGATGCCAGGCATGTCACTGTAGGTCCAGGCAAAGGCTTAGCTATGGTTTGAGAGCAACTGGGTGTAGTTGAGTTGCTCCTAGGCGTCTATAGATTAGCCAATCTTTAAGACGTGAGGAACATCAGAAGAGGGAAGGTTGATGTCAATGGTTGATTCATTTAACATAACTTGGGTCTCGAAAGGGAGGGAGTGCTAGATGAAAGAGTCATTGGTGCCCATGTAGGAGAGAATGGCATTATTGTCTACACAGAAGATAGTGTTAATGGTTGCTGACTCATCGCCTATCAAGTTGGGATAGATGAGAGGGAGAGACCTGGACACCCCATTTAGTTGATAGGTCAGGGGTTCCAGGCAGATGGTGTTTATGCAAAAAAAACTAGGAGGGATGGAAACCACTGACTCCGTAGGTGAAGGGGGAGGAATAGGAGAGCTTGGAAGAGATTGGTCGATGGTGGGTTTGGGGCAAGGGGCAATGGTTTGCAGAAGCCTGAGTAGGGTCTTAGAAACCCAAGCCATATCATTTCTTGGCATTGTCATCATTGAGAGGTTCAATGGGCTAATGGGAGCCTTGCTCATAGTGCCCAAAGCCAAAACCCTTCCATGCACACCTGTAAAGATAGGTGTGTGTAAAGGTGGGGTTGCCAAGAAATGAGAAGTCTGATGTGAATGGTTGAGGTGAGGAAAGACGATTTCCATCAATAGGAGCTTGATTGAGCCCCCCATAGATGAGATTGGTTCGGAGGTGAGGAGACCCATAAGCAATGACCATTCCAATCCAATGGTCATAGCTTAGACTATGGTGAAGCTATCCATACTCTTGCAGAGTTTGGAACATGTCTAAGGCAAGCAAGCGATATTCCCCAAGTGAAAGTTATTGGAAGATATCTTCCATGAGGTCTTTGGTTGTCACTTGAAGAGGTGGTGTGAGGGCAACTGCCATTTGCAAACTGGTCAAAGCTTCTGTGGATGGAGGCAGTGTCTGGGTTGATGGCTTGAGAGGATTGAGAATGTCATTTAGCCGATAGGTCATGTTAGAAGTTTTAAAAGGTGATGGGTTGGCAAGAATGATGTGGACTTGCCCATCGTGTTCAAATTTTACACAACAGTGTAGTGTAGAGGGAACACAAGCCATGGCATGAATCTAGGGTTGGCCTATCAACATGTTATAATGAAACTCTCCTTCGATGATATAGAAGAGCTCTTAGACAATGTGCAAACCAACATGAATATGGAGGACTATGGTGCCAATGGTTGTGGCAGTGGTGTCATTGAAAGAACGAAGGATTGTGTCAGTTTGTGATACACAATTCTTGGGGAGGGCCAATTGATCAAAGGCATGGGTAGAGATGATGTTAATGCTGGTGCCTCCATTAATCATAACTCGCTTAATGCGGGTTTGATCAACATAGGTAGTGATGAAGAGAGCAGTAACTTGATCTTTTGAGTTAGATGTAGGAATTTCAAAATCACTAAAAGTGATAGAGGCAACAGGAGATAATGAGTGAACCAGGGCAGCTAGTGGTTGGGGGTCCTCAGGTTGGACCTCTGTTGCCTGCAAGGCTTTGATTAGAGCTTGACGATGTTGGGGTGAACTTTGGATGAGGTCATACAATGTCATTTTCACAGGCATCTAGTGAAGCTATTTTAACATAGAGTCATGGATTGCCCCTGAAGAAGAGGGTTGAGATGCACCCAGGATAGTGATTTTGGGTTTTGGCGATTGAGGTGGCTTGACAAAGGGATAGGTCCAAGGAATAACAACTTTTTCTTTTGACTTATCCTTTTATGACCTAGTGGTTATGTGGATGGCATTAATTTTGAAGAGAGGAGGTGAAGGAGATGAAGGGGTCATGGTTTGTTGATGAGATGTCAATGTCGATGAAGAGGTTTGAGGGATATGGGAAGGTGTCAGAGGTCGGTCGACAGTGTCCTCAAGAAGGAGAGTGTCTTTGTCCATATAGTGGCGAATGACGGCCTTGAGGGCATAACAATTCTTGGTGTCATGTCCTAGTGTATGATGATATAGGCAAATCTTAGTATCATCAAACCAGGAGGGCTTTGACCTGAGGGGTTGGAATGGCTTGATAGTCAGAAGGGTTATGCTAGAGGTCTGCAAAAGTTGATGTAATATCAAGGCATATGAACCCACCAAAGGGTCTGTGCTTGTTGATGTGTGAGATGCTGGTGACTTTTGCTTAGGAGGTGTCGAAGGAGGCTTCCATACCACCTTTTGGGTTGATGGTGTGGCCACATGTGAAGATGACACTTTCTTCATGAGAGGTGTCGAGTTTTCTAGAGAAGGTAGGCTTGTGGTAGGTAAAGGAAGTAGTGGAGGCAACTTATTTTGGTTAAGGGTTGGAGTAGGAAGTACTCCTATTAGGGTCAAAGGGTGAGGGCCCAAAATGGAGGGCAATGTTGACGGAGGAGGAGTTAGCTGCCATGGTTTAGCAGTCTTCTTTGGTTTGGTTAGAGGACTACTATTGGTTAGGGTTTGGTCTAAGTCTACCTTTACTTGCGGATGAGTGAGGTTAGGGACATGGTGAACACCGAGTGTCTTGATTGGTTTTGATGTGCTGGATGAGGGTTTTGGTTCTGATGTGGATGGCTGAGATTTTAAAGGTTTAGAAATAAAAGTCTGGTCTTTGTTGGAAGTCTTGGGAGATTTTATCATGGGAAGGTTGGTAGCATGAGATGAGACAGAATGGGCAAGCTGAAGAGTTATGAGTCGCTCCCATAATGCCTGATGCTCCACTTTCCTTAAAGGGAGCAGTCCAAGTTCCTCCACTAATTGAGAAAATGGCTGAGAAGATGTGAGATGAGGCTTGGGTCCTCTAGAAGATGTGGATGGTTGAAGGGCCAAAAATGAGGTTGGTGTAGCAATCTCAGACCCAAGGCATGATGAAGTCATAACAGGTTTATCTTTGGTTGAAGAAGGTAGAGAGATAGGTTCTTCCCTAGGTGGAGAAGGAACTAGAGAATGAGGCTCCTCAAGAGGGTAGAGGGCAAGGATGATTGCACCCTCCACTTGCGATTGAGGAGTAGGAAGGGAGGGTCCTCCATAGGTAGCAAGAAGGAGGATGGTGGGACTAGTGGTGCCGGTATGGTCGAGGCATCCTCTAATATAAGGGAGGTCGATGGAGAACTAACAGGAGAAGAAGGTTCATCCTCATGTGAGGGACTGATGGGTTGACTAACCTCTTGAGATTGTGAGAGAGGTTGGTCAGGGATGAGAGGTGAGACCATATTTACCATGCATATGTTATGTTCTTAAGTGTCATCAGTCATAGTTTGCACATTGTTTTGGGTAGGAGGATGATTGGGAAAGGGTTGTTTGAAGATGTTTATGCCTTGATTAGGTGGCACATTTGAATTGTCTAGGATGAGGTCACCCTTATCTAGCATGTCTTGAATGATGTTTTTAAGAGTCTTATAGTTGCCCATGTCATGGCCTTTAACACGGTGATAGTTGTAGAAGTCGTTCTCCCTATACCATGCAGGGATGGTGCATGAGGGATCAAATTGTGGAGGTGGTCAGATTTAGGAGAGATTGAGAACCCCCTATTTGACAAGTTTGTCCAGCATAGATGTGTATGACTCTCCTAGTGGAGTATACTGTCACTGCACATATCTTTACTGGAATTGCTGAGTGATGCTTTGGGATGTGGATGGCTCGAGCTGATTGGTTGTTGAAGAGGATGATGGTCTAATGACTACAACATTTGTTGATGCCTTAGATTTGGGATTAGATGAAGAAGGTTTAGAGGAAGAGTCATTGGACTTGGTGTTGGGGTTTTTACTCTATAACTTGACTTTGTTCTCCTCAATGGCACGTAATTTAAGCTTCCAGACCATCGTGAAGGCTTCATCAAAGGTGTGGAATGTCTGAACCTACAAGGTAGAGAAAATATGCTTATCACACACCTGAGAGAAAAGTTTGATGAGCTCAGGTTGGGGTAGAGAAAAGGAGAGCTGATTGATTAGGCCTCTCCAGAGAGCAACAAAATCGGCTATGGATTCATCCTCAAACTGCTGAATAGAATATAGATCTGTGATTGAGATCTTTTTGGTGATATTGATAGAAAAGTGGTCAAGGAAGAGTTGGGCTAGCTGGGTGAATGTTAAAAGAGAATGGCTAGTGAGAGAGCTGTACCAGTCAAGAGCAGCACCAGAGAGGGACATGGGGAACGTGCATAGAAGTAATGCATCATCGTGGGCTATGAGATAACAAGCATGTTTGAATGCTCGTAGGTGTTGTTGTGGGTCTTCCTTACTTTGGAAATGAGAAAATTTAGGAAGTTCCCACTGACTGGGATACGACCTGATTGGGATGGAGGGATGAATGGGTTCATTGCAAATTTACTTATATGAGAGGGCATTGTGTGAACTAGAAATAGAGGTTTTGAGACTAGACATTTTGTCCATCAGCATTTTGATTATGTCAGCTGACGGATTGGCAGGTGGAGCACCCCCTAGGTTGTAAGGCACTTGGAAGGTATTGAGAGGGGCGTATGATGTGGTTGGTTGTGCTTGTGTAGGTGCAACATACGGGTAGCTAGTCATCAAGGCGGATGTTGAAGTTAAGGGCACTTGTGTTATGGGGTTGGTGGGTACAAATTGGATAGGGGCTGTCAAAGGTGGTTGAGGGGTGGCCACACTTGTTGAAGGGTAGGCAGTTACTCTTGTGTTGATAGGTGTAAGAGTAGGGGGGATAGAGACCAATAGGTTTTGGAAGGGTGTAGAATTTGGTTGAGTAGTTTGAGGTTGAGGGGGTGCCAAAACCCCCATGGAGGTAGGTCTAGAAGGAAAGGCTAAAATTTCAAGATAGGACACGATCAAGTTATTAGTCGAGGTGTTGGCTTGATTGTCTATAGGTTGAATTGTGGACATTGTTGATGTAATCATCATCTTGACTAAGGAGATCAACATCCCATAAATTGGGATGCCTAAGGAATCTTGCATTCGGCTTTGCACGAGATAATGTTGAAGGGATTTGACATTGAGGTCCAAGAATCTTTCAAAGTCTTGGTCCCCTTCGGGGACAATGGGAGTTTGAGTCGGGGTTGGCTGGGTTGGGGTTCATTCGATTTCTGAATGAAACTCCATTAGAGGACTGGTTATGGATGGTGAAGGTGGAAGTAGTTGATGCCTCGCATGGTCAAGAAGAGCTTTGGTTTGACTGCATGTCAAAACCATTCAAGGCAAAAGGTTTAGGTTTCAGAAACTATGTTTTTTAGTCTCAAAAAACTAGAATGGGTGTTAGACAGCAAGAAAGTAGGGTTTTAGGCTTGTTATTCAAGGAAAAGAATTTTGGACAGTGACCGACGTCGATATAAAAATTGATGTCAATGATACAGTATGTCGATGTCAGTCAGATGACTGATGCTGATGAAGAAAGTTACCGACGTCAGTGGAAAAACTGATGTTGGTTACTGTGTTTTCTAGAAACTCAAAAAATTTGCAAGTTTTTGGAAAAGAAGAAAACATCCTCACTAGCTCAAAAAACCAGATAGAAGCAAAAAAATAGATGGAAACAGGCAGACCCTAAATGTTAAATCCTAAGAATCAACTTTTAGAATCATGTTGGCTTATGCCTTAGAATGTGTTTGGGAGGTTGGCTTGTAGAACGGGTCCTAGAAGAGGTAGTCTAGAGTTGGTTTCGAGTCAGTTTCGGTGCTCAAGAGTCTGTGTTAGGTTTCATACATGGCCTAGTGCTATGGAGCAAGCTCCCCTCACTTCATGAGCCCAGTGATAAGCTGGTCTCGCTTAGCCAAAATATGCTTTCCCTAGAGATTATCCTCTACTAGAGAATAGAGTGGGCTTTCCCCTTGGTAGTGAAGTCCAAGTGGGATTGCCAAGATGGGTAAGGTATTCGCTGGGTGATGAAATCCCAATCGGGCCTTGTCTCAGGTAAGTTTTGATGTTTGATTTATGCAAGTGATTTGGTTGTGTAACATAAGTGGCCTACGATTAATTCATGATGCAGTTTTTAATTACTAGATGTGTGGACTAAAAATGCAAGAAAATAGAAATGAAATGCCAAAGATTTTAAGCCCAAAATGAAATGTGATTTTGGATGAAAACAAGTTGAGAAAGGGTTGAAGAGTATGACTTTTGACTAGTCTAAGATGCAAGAAAAGAAAGAACAAGAATGATTCTTTTTAATTTTTGCTGATAGTGTCTTTTGGAAGATAGAAGAAAGAGATGAAAAGGAGAAACCTAATGCACCCTATATGAAAATAAAGAAAAGAACCCAAGGAAGACCCTAGGGTACCACCGGGCATGCCAGAATGTTTCTATATGATTTTTTGATTTCACATTCAAAAGGAAATGAGAAACTAAGATAAGATGGTCTAGGGTTAGATGTTACCCAGATGAGGTCTTACACACTAGATTCAGATGATATCAGGAACTCCTCTTTGGTTGTGGAGGATGACACTTGTAGAAGAAAGAGACTCGAACACGAAAATTGTTAGATGACTAGAAAGTGGACTGCCAAGCGAAGACTTGGTCCTAGAAGTGCAAAGACTTCTTAGGGGATGACAATCCACTGATAAAAAGTAGAATAAAGTCAAAAATAGAAATGATAAAGACAAAAATAAAACAAATGCATACCTATATGCAGCAGTCTGCTTTCCACAATCGCCGACGTCGATGGTTTTGCTAGTGTCGGTCAAGGAAGTCACCAACGTCAGTTAGTCTGTCGACATCGATAGGGGTAATGGTCGAGGTCAATCAAGGTAATGGTCTGGGACAAGTTTGAGGTCTGGTTTATAATCCATAGAAAGGTCTGAGAGTTGGTTTGGAGGTCAAAGAGCCTCTTTGGAGGTGAGAGAGCCTATTTTGGTGGTCTGTACAGAGCTGTAAGGTAGAAAGTATGGTATGAATAGGAGACTAGAGAGAGGATAGGGTGATAGGGAGATAGGGATTTAGAAAGGCCTTTCAGCCTCTCAGGGAAGAGCAGGTTGGGTTTGGGCAGTAGGCTGAATGATAGATGAATTCCAAATAAAAACTAAAATGGAAAACAAATAAATACTTATCTCCTACTTGTTGAAGGAGGAGTGAAGAAGACATGTTGCTGATGCTATTGATGGACCTGCAATGCCTTTGATCTAACAGTCTAGAGCTATTCCTATAGAGTACCTGTAGCTGGTGATGTTTGCTGTGTGAGAGGGAGAGAGAGAGAGAGAGATCGAATGGCAAGATGCAAGAGAGTTCATGTTCGAGGGGGGGCCAATAATGGATGCAGAAAGTTGGTTTTAAAGGAAATTGATGCTGGCATAACCACCAATGTCAGCCGCATAATGACCGATGTCGGTGGCCGAAGAATGGGGACAGAGGCTAATTTTAGCCTTTTGTCCGTTCTTACAAGCTGCCAGGGTCAAATGGCATGGGAAAATGGTCGAGAGGGGCTTAAATGAGCGTGAGAGGAAGGGTCAAGATGGGATTTGGGTCATTAAGGCTTGGAATGAGGTGGGGGCATCCAAGGGGAGGAATTCGAGGTGGCATGGGTGAAGTGGCAAGGGGGCTTTTAGATTAAAATAATTGATTTTTAATTTAATCTGATAATTAAGGGGGCTAGGAATTGTGTTGGAGGATGGACCAAGGGGACCAAGGGGGGAGGATGACCAAGGGGTAGACACGATTTCGGTGTCTACACCATTTACCCCAATTAAGGAATCCTATACATTAGTGTTGGAAAAAATACTTAAAGCCAATCTAATCCAACTTCCACCCATCAAACACCCTCAACAATTTGATACTTCTCACCCCCTTCCTAGATTTTACAATGAGAATGATCATTGTGATTATCATTAGGTTGTTGGATATGATACTAATAGATGCATTAAATTTAAGAGCATTGTCTAGGTTCTAATTGATAAAGGGGAGCTTGTGTTTGATAACCCAAATGCTCCTTCCAACCAATCTCTTGATATTTTTTAAAAACCATTCCCAAATCATCCACCTTTAACCCAACACCATGAAATCCAAACTGAATCCTCCAACTCACCTGAGACACATGTAATTAATGTCATCAGTAATATACCCACTATTGAAGAAGTCATCACCTCTATCACCCAAATAGATAAAAACAACCCACCACCTATTTCTTTAGATGCCTAAGAAGTATCTATCCCTTTCACTTCCTTTGATAAAACCATGGTTCCATCTACCCCTCCTATGATGGAAATACCTAAGGAGATAATAATTTTATCAACCATTTCATCCACTACTCCCAACCAAATAGAAGAACCACCTACTTATTTGGATAACAAAACCAAGGAAGAAACTATACCAACCCTTCCTCTTCAAACCATTACCCTTACCATACCAATTACATAATTATCCATACCTCCCTTGCAAACCATTTCCCAAGAGACAATACCCCTATCTACCCAATCATTACCTTTGGAACCTTCTACCAAAGATAAAAACACTAAAACCACTCGTTCCTACCCTAAGGGATTGAGCTTTGAAACTAATGATCAATGAACAAAACCCATTTATAAACCTTTTTTGTGACTAGTTCAAAGCTTGGAATTCACTTCCCAATCTAACTTTGATAGAGCCACCTTTTGGTATCAGCTTTGACTCCCATATCAAAATAAAACCAAACTTTCTACTTCATTGAAGTCCACTCTCGAGCCTATTTCTACAACTCCACCAACTACCCCTCCTAAAGTCACCATGAAACCATCTCAATTACCCCCACCTAAAATTTTCAAATCACCCTATGCTTCTTTTATCAAGCCAATAAATATCTTGAGGATCCTTCCCATGCCAAATAATGTTCACCCTCCTTTGATATTGGATTTAAACACATCAACCCAACCAAGACCCAGTCCAATTAAGTCCATTAATAAGGAAGGATTCCCTAGAACACAACCTAGAGTAAGGACCATACAAACTCCACCTTTACCTTCTATTTTGGGACCACATCCTTCCACCATTCCCATTACTTACTTTTCCTCTAAGAAACCATCTCCCCTTTCTCCACTAATAATAATCCAATCCTCTAGTTCATCATCATTCCTACCAACCTTTCTCCATATATTAAACTCTCATCATCTAGACCACCAATTTCTAAACCAATTATAACTAAGCTAATTATTTCTAAACTATCAGCCAAGCTCAATCTACCAATCATACCTCCTATCAAGAAGTATTTTCCCAATAAAGTTCCTACACTAAAAATTCAAACTCTACCACCTCCAAAATATTTATCAAAATCCTATACAACTATTTTACAAAGGCTCGTACAAGATTCTATCATTCACTTACCACCAATCAAGCCTTTTGACCCACTCACCAAAATCCAACTTGGTTCAATGACAATCTAATGTTTCTTTACCATAGGACCCTGATGCATGATATAAAGAACTATAAATCTCTCCAAATTATCATCCATGGTATTTTGGAGGAGGATGATCTATTAGATGAATGTTCTTTAATCCCCTTGCCTCTTTTACCACCTATCCAATCTACTTACCAATCATCTATTTATATATTTTCACCAATGACTAAAATAGAGGAATTAAAGGAAGCAACTGGTCTCCTTATCCATAGTATTCATATGGTGGCTTGGTCTCAAGTCCAAAAAAAGGATAAGGGTAAAGCAGTCCAATGGAATGAAAAGAGTAAAACCAAGGCCACCATTCCATGGTCTTACCCTTTAACTCCCCAACTAACCAACCAAACCCAAAATCTACACCTTCACCTTCACCCTCACAACCATCCAAGCCTAAAGTCTCCATTTTGGGAGCCCCTTATTTTCCAATGCGTTCCCATTTTCTCAATGCCTAGTGTTAAAACAACTTCACCATACACCAATTAAAATGAGTCTTTATGATTTAATTATCACCTTACCTCAACATTGACAAGATTTAATCAAAGCATTGTGTTCTATACATGCTCAACTAGATGATCCCTAACCTATTACATCTTTGATCAAATCTATCTAACATGCTACCTTTCAATATTTTCAAATTCTACGATATCATAGTGAAGACCTTAATCCACCTCTTTTTATCACAAAATCCATCAATCATACACATGTTAAAATATTTATGATTTATGGGGGAGAGAGTATCAATATCATCTCCTCCCATGCCTATGATCAACTCTAACTATCTAAAAACATTATGTTAGAAAGTTCGATAGTCCTTCAGTCATTCAATGATACCTTGGCCACCACTTTGTGAACAATTGTTCTCCATATCCATTTGGGGCCTGAAACTATTCTTAAACTATTTTATGTTATAGAGGGTGAATTTTACTATAATGTGTTACTCGGCCACCCTTGGATCCATGCCATGGGATGCATCCCTTCTACCTTTCATCGATGTATTATATTTGAATATGATGGACAATTCATTATAATCAAAGCTGATCTAAATCCCTTTGTTTCTTATAATATGACATATCAGCCTAATGATGTTATTATTCCACCTTCATCCTCTTTACAACCAACCTCTAGTCAAGCCACCATGTCAAACCAACCCACCAACACTTATATCTTCAACAATGATGAGGCATCCACTAGTTTAACTATTCCTTTATCACAAATCTTGGTTAAAAACCCCTTGAAATCAATGTTTTAGTGTCTTACACTATGGGAATATCAAATTTTAGCCTTACACACTTTCCCTTCTCCACATGAATTTGGGAACCTTCAAAATGATCCATCATATGATCTCAATATCGACACCCTCATCCCCCTTGGCCTTCTTAACAATAGAACATATTTTGTCTGTGGGTGACTTGATAAACCACTTCTTGCTCCTACCACCATGCCTTATATCTAACCATTCACTTCTAAACTTTCTCATCTTATAAACCCAACCTTTACCCAAACATACCTTCATCGGTGTGCTTGGAAAGGGTTTGGTTTTGTCCTCTATGAATAAGGACCCCATGAAATTCCCATTGTCAAAACCCAAAAAACTTGTGAGTTTTTTGGCTTAAGGTATGTTCCCTAGAAAGAGCCCACATCACCAGCATCAATCCCACCTCTCTCACTTGGATAACTTCCAACTTCAACAATCCCACCTCTCCCATTTGAATAACTTCTACCCTTATTAGCCTCACTTTTCTAATTTAAAGAACCTCTATCCTCACCAAATCCATTTAAACACATCAACATCATCCCATCTAACTTTTTTTAATCAATACCATTAGTTTGGGTCCCCTAACTTATCAATGGGAAGGCCACACTAAAACCATTCCTCTTATCTAGCCTAAAATAATTACACATGACTCACCCACCATTAACACTATCCAATGTCAAGATGAAAATTCTATTATTACCTATCTAGGTATGGGGGACACTTCTCTTCAAAATCCCCTCCCTCCTGAAAACCAAATAATGCTAAATGAATCGACCATAGAAGTTAATTTGGGCACTCAAAATAATCCTCATATCATTAATATTGTCTAATCCTTAACCCTCAAGGAACAACAAGACTATCAATATTTTCTCTATGACCATATCATATCATTTTCTTAGTCTTATTAGGATATATTTGGCATTGACCCTTCCATCACTCTATATAACATTGTTACCCATCTAAAAGTTAAGCCCATTCGATAAAAGTTTCATCATATACACCCTCGCATAGCTCTTCTCATCAAAGAATAACTTCAATGCCTTCTATCTGTTAATTTCATTCAACCCATTTACTATCCATAGTGGGTCTTCAACATCATTCCTATTACCAAACCTACTAGGGGACTCTACCTTTGTGTGGATTTCCATGACCTTAACCTTTCATTCCTCAAAGATGACTTTCCCCTACCTAACATATACCAACTTATCGATCTCACTAGTATCCATGAAATGCTATCCCTTATGGATGGATTTTTAGGATATAACCAAATCTTGATCACCCATCAAGATCAACATAAAACATACTTTATCACCCCATGGGGAACTTTATGTTATTGTGTCATGCCCTTTGGCCTGAAGAATATGGGATTTGCTTATCAGTGGGCCATGACTTACATTTTTCATGACCTCATCCACAAAATATTTGAGTATTATGTTGATGATCTGCTCGATAAATCCAAATGCCACTAATATCACCTCATTATTCTTGTTATCATATTTGAAATACATCCATTATCATGTCAGGCTCAACCCAAACAAATGTATCATTGGGGTCTTATCAAGAAAACTTTTAGGCTTTATTGTTTCCCTCTATAGAATATAAATAGACCCTATAAAAGTATGAGCCATTCTAGAAATGCCTCCCCCTAATAACCTAAAACAACTTCTTATCCTACAAGGCAAACTTTAGTTAATACATCACTTTATCTCCCATCTACCTAATCATTTCCAACATTTTGACCACCTCCTTAGAAAATAGACCTCCTTTAAATGGACCAAAAAACGTAAATAGGCCTTCGATGCAATAAAAGAGTATCTTCTCTCTCCACCAATCCTTATTCTTCTAAAAGATGATTAGCCTTTTATTTATACATATCTTCCATTAATCATTCCTTGGGGGCCATGCTCGATCATCATGATGACCAAAATAAAGAGCAAGCTATTTATTACATCATACTCTCATTGGCTATGAAACCTAATATACCCATCCAAAAAAACTTTGCCTTGCCTTAGTTTTTGTCACCTCTAAACTTCATCACTATCTTCTTAACCACAAAAATTATGTCATTACTAACACTAATCCCCTCAAGTATATGCACTCTAAGCCATATCACAACCAATGTATGGCCAAGTGGATCATGCTATTATCAAAGTTTGATCTTGAGTTTCTTCCACAAAAGTCCATTAAGGGGTAGGTGATTGTGGACCAACTAGTTGAAGCTCCACTCCCTAATAATCACACTCCCCCTCTTACCTTTCCAAATGAGTCTATAACTACCCTTTCTTGGGAAGAACCCACTTACCATATGACTATGTATTTTTATGGCTCTAAATGTCAAAATGGTGGGGGTGCTAGCATAATCCTTATTCCTATTAGTGGGTAACCTCTTCCCCTATATTTCAAACTCAATTTTGATTACACCAATAATATAGATAAATATGAGGCCTTGGTCATGAGTCTCCAAATTACTCTTGCTTTGGGAATTAAAACCAGTAGCATCTTTGGAGACTCTCAACTCATCATTAACCGAGTCATATGAGCCTATCAATGCAAAAATGATGTTTTTATAAAATATAAACAAATTATCAACAAATTATTAGCATCATTTGACCATTATATCATCCAATCAGTCCCTCACTCTACCAAAAAAAAAATTAGACATAATAACTTATCTTGCATCCCAAATTCCATCTCAACCTACCAATTCTAAACTATTTATCACCATCCACCATTTCGTCACACCATCCTACCTCATTCTATATCTTCCTACCATTTACCAAATAAAAACATCATCTTTAAACATTTATTACAATCAAATATTTAATTATCTTAATATCTATATAATCCCTTCATATCTTTCTAGAAATGCTCAAAGATATTTCATTCAAATCATCTCTCATTACTTAATATTATGGGGCATTATTTATAAATGAGGCTTTGATGGTTTCCTTCTTTGTTGCCTTTGCAGTAATGAGGCTTCTCACACTATCAAAGAAGTACATGATGGCATCTATGGGGGGAATTTCAATGGTCTGGCCATTACTAAATATATCCTTTGCCTAGGTTACTATTAGCCCATGCTCAATCAATATTGTTGTGACTATGTCAAGAAATGCATCAAATGTCAATAACATACTAATCTTCATCATGCACCCCCTCATGGTCTTCAAGTATCAATAGAGTATTGGCCTTTTTCATAATGGGGTCTTAATCTTATCAAAGAAATCAATCCATATTCCTCATAATGACATAAATATATCATCACCACTATGGAATATTTCACCAAATGGGTATAAGCCATCCCACTAATCTCAATTAAAGTTGATAAATTCATTGATTTTATCAACCACCACATCATTTTTCACTTTGGTGTTCCTCATAAAATCATCACTGATAATGGTAAATCCTTAAAAAAATGTCCAAGAAGTTTGTGACACTTTTGGTATCAACCTAATATTCTCCTCACCTTATCATCCACAATCCAATGGATAGGTTGAGACTTCTAACAAAAACCCTCATCAAAATGCTCATTAAAGTAGTCAGTGCTTTGGGAAAATATTGGCACCTCCATATCCCATTTTATTTATGGGTTTAGCACATTAGTATCCAAAATGTTATGGGTGCTACACCTTTTTATCTTGTCTTTGATGCTGAGGTGGTCTTACCTCTTGAAGTCTAAATTCCATTTCTCTGTATATCCTTGCATGAGATTCTTTCTGAAAGTGACTCTCATCAAGAACATTTCACATCATTAGAAATTCTTGGTGAACATCACCATGCTACCCTTAATCACCTTTGCATTTATCAAGATAATATCTAATGATCATACAACAAACATCTAAAAACATGAGAATTCAACATCAGAGATATTGTCCTCAAATAAAACCAACATGTCACTAACATGGAAGAAAACAAGAAAGGTATGTTTTATTTTAACTATTTAGGACCTTATATTATAACCCATAAGTATGGATCAGGTGCTTATCACTTGTCCTCTCTCAAAGGTAGGATAAAACTTGAACTTGTCGATGCTTCGTATTTGCATTTCTTTCATTATTAAAACAAGGTTCAAATGCACGTTTTGTCTCACTTAAGCTCATCCCTTGGTTCATTAACCTTATTTTCTATCTCTTTTGGGATCAATTGATTATATAAATTTATGTGACTCATCTATAATATTAATAACCTAATCCTAAATTTGGGAACCCTAGCTTTACCCATAACATGGTTCTCATGGATACTTTTTATCTTTTTCATAGATGGAATCCTATGGTTAGTTATTTCTCTAAACCTCTATCTCTAACCTTCCATGTCTAGGTCCTAATTTTACATGGGTAGATCTCTTATACATAAATATACTTGTCCATGCCTAATTTTAGTCTAAAATATATCCATACTTTAAGAATAAATAACAAACTGCTCACTCAAAGGAAAACTACCACATCAAATAAAAATTTGCTTAAAGTAGATTGTTCACTTGAAGGACAACTATGCCAAAATAAAATCTTAGACCACTCCCTCGAAGGATGGATAAAATAAATATTCATTAGAATCTTCCCACATTGATTAGCTTCAACAACTTATAACATAAAAGTGATAAATCAAAATCCAAAATTAGTAGGCCACAATCAGCTCTTAGGGTGAATGAATGTAAAATTATCACATCAATTAGTCTACCTACTATCTAATTAAGTTGAAATAAAATTTTATAGAATAATTAGACTTCCCACATTGGCCACTCTACACATTATTATGACATACTAATGATATGGACTTGTCTGCTAGGGATCTTTGGTCACCTATGGCAAAGCTAATTCTTCCACTACCCACAGATTCCATTTTCCTCTACCCACTAGTTCACATCCCTAAATATCACTTATGACCTCAATGAACCTAAGGGATTATGAGATTACTTGGCATGAAGTGGTCAAGGTACCAGTTTTCTTAATAAAGCATGCTATTATAATACATTTGATAAGTTTGTGTTCACTAAGACATTCCAACTATGGATTCCTATTATTCAATTATCACTAGTATACCATTGCCAACTTTCTTATCCAAAATGTGGATGTGAATGTTTCCTCTAGCTATACCAACCCAACATCCATTAATCAAGCATTACATTCACACTATCCCATAAACCTACTCATTGAAATTACTATCATGAAAAAAAGTATCATCGACGACCAAATGATCATACTCCTCATCAATAAAGTAATAAATCTTAAACAAAATATATAATCCATAATAAATAACATTACATCAAAATAAATATGCATAACCACACTATAATCATCATTTAATACCATCTAAAAACATCAACACATAAGAATCCATCTCATCCAAATATGAAACCAACAAAGCATCTCTATATATCTAAACATCATGTGTGTGTGTGTGTGTGTGTGTGTGTGTGTGTGTGTGTGTGTGTGTGTGTGTGTGTGTGTATAAACAATAAAAATGTGTTTATACATGAAACACACATCACTCATAAATACATCTCACATCTTTAGTGTATAGGTTGGTATTAAAATCATAAAAAAAATTCTAGCTTATATGTATCATGACCTAGGAGCACCTACATTTTTATTAGTTCCCCTACAAATCCTAAATTCTTGTACCTAGCCTCCTCTTTACGACCCTCATACCTATTTGGGAGTCCATTTCTAACCACCCCCTAAGAAATACATTAGGTTTAAAGTCCCCATTGGATCTATTATCTATAAGATTATGTAGGCAACATCCTCTTACCTTGTGCATCAAGAATCAACTTGATCATAATCTATCCAACCCACCCCACCCACATCTTTTTCCATTTACACCTCTATGTTGGCCTTTGACCCACCTATTCATATATTTTGTGGTTCCCTTACTTTGGTCTTCCTACCCACCTTAACCACTTTTTCCATGTTGACCTTATATGCACCACCTTGTACATGCATTACCCCATTGTGTTTTTCTTGAGAACACTTCCTACCCTAGATACATAAGCCAAAACTACCCTTTTCTAGGAACCCTTGATAAGTCTAACCTGATCAGTTATGCCTAGTACTGGGGACCGGTTACCTTGTCATTTAACCTAGAACTCAACCTTATTTTTTACCAAAATGGAAATTTTATTCCTTACATGATGATGTACCTCACAACTCATTGTATCTTCTACAAATACTTATGTCTCACATGCCCAAACTCATAAGCTTTATTATTAAATCTTGATCCACTTTTACCTTTATCTCATTGACTCCTAATTTGAGGGGGAACACCTCCTCCCTCCCATACTTAGTGAAACTAGACCTAGACCTTGACTAACCACCTATTTTCATTCTATATCTTGCTTAAATCTACACAACAAAATGGGGAAAAATGTAGATGATTGAAAAATACACCATGATAGTTTTCAGTCTTGTCTTGACCTATGGACCCTTAATAGACTCTCTAGCTAGTGGACCACCTAGTATGCTAGCAATATTTTACAACTTCATCATGATAAATACCCCCCCTAAACACAACACTTAAATCATGACCTTTTTACTCATTTTATCATGGCCCCTCGATCATCACAAATTAGGGAAACCATTGATGGTTTGGGTCATAAACTTGCCTTAACCATTTTAAAGCATTTATAGCTTTATTCAAGATTAATATATTAAAGAGTGGATACTTACTTTAATTATAGATTTTAAAGATTAACAAAAATATGCAACTTCATTTCCTCCCAACTTATCAACTTTCCCTCAAGCATCCCTATTTTAATTATCAATTTTGTGCTATAAAAATAGGGCTCTTAGGAGAGTTATGCATCCAAAAAAATTGCATCCAAGCTCCCTTATTTTCTTTGTGTAGGTACTTATAATCCTAAATCTCTCTCTACATAAATTTTGAAGGTTTAAGAACTTTTATGCTACCTAACTCTCTTAAAGTATTCAACTATCACTCACTTAAAATTACATAGGTATCCTCCTTTTATTTTTAGTGTTTTCCTTTCCTTATCAAGTTATTCTATTTCATTTTGTTCACCTGTACACCACCCCTCACCTAAAACTCTGCACTATAACTCCTACCCATTAGCTATTCCATTTTAATTTCCATCCCAAAATTAATCAAAGTTTATAGGGAACCATCACTAGTTGGTAACAACCATCGATGGTTACCCAAACCATCCTTGGTCATACCAAACTATCATCAGTACCCTAACTACCGATGTTCATTATTGAAGAAAATAATAGATTGTTATTTTATCACCTTTTATCAAATAAAATACCTATTTATATCCTTGATCTACTTGTATATCCTACCAAGACCCTCTGAACCCAACCTTGGTGCATTTGTGCATGGTGTTGACCCATGATCACTACATTTTTTATCAAATAGGTATATCATTTATTTCTTTATATATGCGTTTATATTTGTATCAGTTTATTATCTCCCATTTATATTTTTAGAACTTTTATATAATTTAGGGAATGGATTGACAACCATCTAAGGAAGCATTCCCTTCTTGGATATAGCATTGCTAGGCAGTCCACACTTTATACCTATCTAACAAATGAGTTTGTTTAGTGTGGTCTTATTAGAGGTAGTCCTTCCTCACTAAAAAGAAGTTCCCACATCATCTATTTATCAATGCATGAATTATTTAGGTATTTATCTACACACCCTAATAATCACTTTCTTTTATCTACTTTCAAAACTAAAAAATGAAAGAAATAAATTGAAACAATAACTATGGATGGTTTCAAGAAGAATTTATGCAGGGCGTACAATTACTTCTTCAACACTATGATGAGTATTTTTTCATTTAATAAGCCTAAATATAATTTATAGTGTATCCAAGGAAATAATTGAGAAGTATGACACCTCTTACAATTAATTTAGAACATTCACTTACATCAGGATAAGCAGTTACTTAGGGTGTTTGCACAAATTGCCATGGTATTTGGATGATAAATTGGTAGTAATGGATCTAAGCTGATAGATGGTGCCTCTGCATGAGATGATAATACCCAAAATATAAATAACACCATTAAGTTTCTAGTTCAAATTGGATATTATTCATGTCCTTTTATTGTATGGCAAAGGGATTAGAAGAAGAGATGGGCCAATATGCAATTGATAAGATGTCACCGAGGTATAACTATGACATTAGTTGGTTGGTAAACATGGAAACTAATGAGATCCTACATCAATCACAATAAAAATATATCTATTCTAACTTTACCATTGAGGAGGATGTTAGAAAATTAGATTATATGAGGTTGATGATATAGGAGGTTATTACCTACAATATTACTCCCATCCCCAAGTGCATGGTAGATGACAAGATGACACTATCTTTAGTTTATACCACAACCAATATTGAATCCTAGGCCATCTCATAGGTAAAATTCAATGTTTAAGAAAATAATTCCATCCCTTAGAGAGCCTTTACAATTATGAGAACTTTTAGGTGGTTGAAGGAACATGGGGTTGATATTGGTGCATATGACACCTCTACCCTCTAAGATCTCAGATAGGTTTAAGAGATAAGAGGATTTATCCAAGAAGACAATAGTGATCTTACATCTCCACTTCTAGTAGTGAAAGGTAAGGTGAATTACAAGCTTAGTGATGTTGATTTCACCAAGCTAGTTGATGTGGAATTAATAACAATAACATAGTCTAAGGCTAGATTGTCCTTCTTGAAGACAATGAGCCTGGCAAAAAAATTGGGATAAAATTATTACTATGGAGGTTACATTAGCCAAAACTACCCCTATCTATTTTAGTAGAGGGATACCCAATAGTGCCAACCATTCTAGAAACCATACCCATTGCCAATCTAGCTATAATTTCACCTACTTCACCAATGCAATAAGAAGTATCTGCCCCTCCCCCAAAGATATATTCAACAAAGAGAGGATGGGCAAAAGAAGGAGACCATCCTAAACAAAATATATTTAAAATGGATCTATAAGCTCCAAGTGGTTTTCTTTCTAAGAAGAAGGAGGTTGTGTTCAAGGACTTGCCTTATAAGGAACTCTCCATGAAGATAATAGAAGACTAGTCCTCATATGCCTAGAAGTTGATGTATATGAGTGATACTAAAGATTCGAATGACGGTAGGCCCATTGCTAAGGTGATGAAGAAGTAGCATGAATTCACTCCTTTATATGTCAAAATTGGGTAAAGAACTCTAAGGGAGATGCCCTAGACACTAGTGAAGGCCCCAATAATGGGCTTATTTGTAGAAGAGGGTCCCTCAGGAGTAGCGAGCAAGGGTAACGAGGAAGACACTCTACCCTAAAATTATCCCTTGTCTTTTGATGATTTAGTATATGTTGGAGTTGAGGTGGCCATGTAAGATTAGAGCCCTCAAGAAAAGCAAACCATATGATTAGAAACGAAGACATTCATTGATAATGTCATCACCCAATCACTTGGCCAAGGTGATTAGGGTGGAGTTGAAGAGTTAAATAAGTATGATGATAAAGATGAAGTAGAGCTAGAGAAAAACATTTAAGAAACCATGAATTTTGAGGTGGTGGTTGATAAATAAGGCTTATAAGTAGCTCCAAAGGTACCAAAATATGTCCCTTCACATCTAAAAGCGTTAAGTTTAACACTAGAGGAGAAGGCAAGTGTGGAAGAAGGTGGGGGAGAAAACCTACAAATGGGCACCCCAAACCATACAAAAATAAATAATGAAATGTATCATTCTAATAAAGATGTTGAAGAGGGTGTTTTAAGAAGTGTTTCTTTAATTTAAGTACCATGAAGTCTTTTCCATCACATCAATGTCCATGACCCAACCCATAATAAAGGTCTTAAGGCCATGACTAGTGAATATTTGATTGAAGGAAGCAAGGATATCACTATAGCCTCATCCATGCCTAAGGCCTAAGAAAATAAATAAGGTTAAGTGGCTACACAAACTTCTATCCAGTCAGTAGAATAGGGGAATTTGATTGAAAAGTTGCTCAAGGGGTCTCATCATTTTGGATCAAAGTTTGAAATATTAGAGAAAATAAATCCAAACTTAGAAGGGGAACATTGAGTAGATAAAGATAGCAAGGAGTAAGAGAGTGATAAAGAGATTGAACATTTTGTGTTGATCTCTTATCCCACTCCTATGGCACTGCCTACATTGAGCACTCTAATGACACCACCATTCACTTTTTTAAGGTGATCATCAATGTCCACCACTTCAAAGGGATTCTAGACCAAACCCCTTTTGTGGGTTAAAGAATAGGTTAAGAAGAAAAGGGACATTATGATCAATATTGGTGAGATCGATGTAATGATCACTCAAACACATAAGGCAAATCCCCTTAAAAATTCTAGAACACGTTCTAAGACCACCTTCACCACCATAATATAAAGGAATGTAGAGATAACCATCCTTACACTCGATGTATTGAATAAAGATGCTCCCCTTGAATGTTACACCATCTATAGCTTTAGTCTAAGGGAGCCATCAAGAAATGATGTAAAACATAGCTCACAATTTTAGGCTAACATGGTGGCCCAAATAATGGATAAAGACAAGGCCACCATGGAGGAGTTGAAGGAAGAAAACTAGGTTATGATCTAGTACTTGTAAAAGTTACTAAGTGATTCTAAGGGAGTAACTCCAACTACCAACATGGATTTAGGTCCTCTCCATCTCTCCTTTGTATCACTTAAATCCAATTGGATTAATTATTTTAAGTCCAAAGGATGAGAAATTTAAGATTGGTAAGAAGACTTAGGCATTAAGGTAGGAGAAATAATCCACTCTACATTTAAATACTTGAATAACATAGTGGACAATAAAAGGGAGTGTGATGCCCATATGTTTTCTTATGAGGTAGACACAAAAAAGTGGGAAGAAGCTTAGTGGAAGGTGTATACGATATATAATATGGGCATAAACACTTTGATTATAGATAATATCATTTCTCCAAATTATCACAAAAATTCCAAAGAGTATCAATTGGCAATCAAGAATCATCTGATGATGCTCAAAGATGACATATTCGATCTGAAAGGAGAATAATAATCTCTCAATATTGTGACACAATAAATAGATGATGTAATGAGAAAAGTGGTGAGCCTTGATGGCACAAATTATTTTGGGGAGGATTCATTATATGATGATATAAACAACCTTATTTATGCACCAAAATAGTCTTTTGATGTTTATAAGATAAAGTGGTTAGTTTCACTTGAGAAATCTTATGACCAACTCAAGGAACTCATTGGATAGAAGAAAACCACACTTCAGAGGAATGCCACCTAGCTTGAGGATTATAGATTCAAATTCAAATACCAAGTAGGCCTATAATAAGGGATTCTTTCCCCATGCTCAAAGAATATACCAAATACAAGAATAGGTTGGTGAAGGATTCCATTATTCAGATTGATTTTTAGGCTTGAATAAAATATTTTATTTTTTTACAAGATGGCACTATTTTCTTTTCTCTTCTTTTCCCTTTTTATTTTCTCATTTATCATTGGTAAACCATTGTACTTTACCTTATAGTGGCAGATCCCTTTCAAGGTAGTTTATGTGTAATCATGTGCATAAGAAAGGGACATTTTTGTTTGTTATGAAAGAAGATAAAGGTTTGTTTTATCTCTTGCTAGATTGTCCTCCACATGAATAACAAGAAATATTTTACCTTAGTAGAGGATCAATATTGTTGTCATCATATGAACACAATCATAATCCAAATAATTAGGTTTGTTATAGGGTCTAATAGACTCTAGGCCCATGAAGGAATCTTCCAGATGGAGCATGTTTAGGAATATGGTAGGCTTAACTAAATTGTATGAGTAAAGGGGGTATGTCCCTTTACAAAGGTTGGTTAAAAATTTTATTCAAGAGATATAGCCTTAAAGAGTTATCACTGTGTAATACTTCTAGTGCAAAAATTATTTTTGATGTAAAATCATTGGCAAGTTTTGAGATCATTATACATGTCTCCCTTGTCACAATATTTCCTTACATAGTGTCAATCAATTATACTGTTCAATACACATTGTACTCATTTCCAATTCAATTTATAAGTGAAATTTGCTTATGGTTTCCATTCTCCTTCTATTGCTAAAGTGCAATGCCATTCTTTACATGCATAGTTGATTGGTGATCTAATGTATTCATCTTTATAGTGGTCATTTAGAGTGTATATCTAGATTATAAAATCCTTTCTGATTTGATATTTGGGAATAGGGTGTTGATAGCCTTTTTAAGGGTAGTCCTAGGCTCATTGATTCAACTAGTAGTTCTTGAAGGATATCACTTTTGAATGATTTTAGTTTCATTTTTTTTGAATCTATGGTAAATTTGATGGTAAAGGTGATGTAGCAGTTTCCTTGAACTTCTTTGTGCTCATATGTTAACCCTCCACTTTTAATCCCTATTAATTGATAGTTTTTATCCTACTCTATTTTACCATATATATAACATGTCCTCTACATATTCAAAGTGTTTTCTTCCTACAAGTGCATAAATATTATATACTTAGTATGTGTTTATATTTTTATGTTAAAGATCAGTGTTATAATCTCTTATTAGCCCTTTGTATTGAATATTATTTATAATGGAAGTTGAAATCATATCCATATCTATCTTTAGTAGCTTATGTCTAACCTAGAACATTTTCTCACTTCATGTGACAATCCTTACTAAGTGGCTAAGAAATGTTGGTTGTGTTCCAGTCAAATTTGTATTCTCTTATGCTAAAAATCCCCATGAATAATGAATTATAGAATACTTTCATGTGAGTAAAGCTACACCTTAGGTCCTCTCACCTTGGTTTAGGCTAATCCAGAAGTAGTAGGGAACTAACCATACCCTTTGTAGTTTATTCTCAGCCATTTTATACATTTAGTCCAGTCATGATGTCAAACTCTTCCATAGCTATGATGACATATTAAGTGGTTTTTCCATATTTTCTTGTCACTCTCTTCAAGTGTGCAAGGCTGAGTGATAGAGGTGTACAACTAGGAACCAACATATTTTTGGTGCCATTATTGGGGAATATCTTGTCACCCATGCTATCAAGAATACTTTTAGATAGCTATAAGTGTTTTTTTTTATTTCATTCTCTATTGTTACTACATCGAGTTATTCATCTTTAGTTCATTAACATCTTTTTAGCCTTTCTTGGTGATGCCACTGGGAATGTCTACCCCTATGTTGTGATAAGTTTTAAAATGTTCTTGGAATTATTTCTATTGTCTAAAAGTTTGCATTCTATCAATTTTTATGTAGGGTTATTTTAATTCTGGTCTAAAAGTTATAATTTTAGTGGTGACTCTATTACATTAAGGTTAAAAGATTGGTGCCTACTCTATGTACTCTTTTCTATTTTGAAGAGTTTTCTTCAAATCTACAAATCTAGAGAGTATTGTTATCTATCTAGATAGCACCCTACTTGAAGGCTTGATATATTTGGCTCTGAAACCTTCACACATAGACTAACATTGTAATGATATGAGATGTGGGACACCTAAAATTAGATCAGACATCTATATTTTGATGAGGCTAGCTCCTTTGATGTAACACTTTTCACTGCTTACTAAACTACTAAATGTTGGGATGAAAAGAGAGAGAAGGAAAGGGAAAGGGAAACCCCACTCTACTATTAGTGATACACCTTTATTATTGGATCATTCACTCAATTTGAACTTTTAAAACATTGATTAGAGAAGCAAAGATTGAATCTAAAAATCTAATTTACTCATATGCATCAGTATTTCAAGAAGATGTTTTATCCATTAATATTATCTTGAGGGAAATGGTGGAATAGGCCTGATTCAAGGCACTAACCTACTAATGTTTATCCACTGTCAGCTTAAACAAATGACATTAAATACTAAACATGACGTCGATAATATCATACAAGTAGTTAAGTGACATTAAGAATTGACAAGGGAGATATTTTTTACCACAAATGCAAATCAAACTAATATTAACACACCATATGAGAGTAATGGAAATTTGAAACAATATTTTATTTCTCTAAAAAGGCTAAAAAACTCAAATTTTGGTAGAGTCTAGTCTTTCCAAAAGAGGGATCCCCCTAAAAATGGCTAAAAATCCTATATATATAGAAACTAGAATAAATATCCAATATTGGAGTTGAAAAAAGAAAATGAGATTAACTAGATGTGAACTCTAGTCAATTTTTTAGTTCAAATTAAGTACAATATTCTTTAAATATCTCTTTCTTTCTTTATCTTGCAAGAAACCTTCTTTTTGGCATTGGAAAAGTGGTGGGCCCATTTTGATCTCAACTCAAGTAATCATGCATGAAAATACATGTCATTCCTCAATAATAAATTCATTTTATAATATTAAACAAAGCTTTCAATTCTTCATGTCTTCAAAAATTTGCATGGCCTTTACTTTTGGCATAGAATTGGAGATGATGGGCCCATGCTGACTTGTAGACATTCCTTGAGTGAAAATAAAACCATTAATTGGAATATAACTCAATATTTAAAGTTATTTTATGTTCTTTAATGTCCTTATCTTGCATGAAAAGCATGAGAGAATCATGAAACTAGTCAAACTAGTCAATCGAAGAGATGTAGACTCAAAGACTAGTCAGCTTCCACTTGAACTCAACTTGCATAAGGTGGAAATTGTGGATTTATTTAAGAATGATATTTACACATAAAAAATAGATATTTAATGTGGGGAACTCTATTTTAGCTCTAAGATAGACATTTCAACTCCAACCTTCATTTATTTGATTGATAAAAAATGCCTATTAAGCCAACTTCTATCATTTAGAAGTTTCCTGGAATATTTAAAATAGAAAGATATGGTTATTTATTCATTTTTCATCTTTTAAAACACCATTATATACCTAAAAAACTCACACAAGGGTCAAAAATAACCAAAATATTGAATTTTGCTCTTGGAAGCTTCATCTTGCTCAAGCTTACTTTCTTTTTTACTGTGTTTTGAGAGGCTTAGATCTATGTAAAAATAGGAATCACATAAAATTTTATAATGTAATTTAAATTTTTATGGATTTTTACTCAACTCATTATTATTCTACACACCAAATTTGGAGTCAAAACGCCACCTATAAATGCCAAAAACCTCAAATTTCCTAAAAAAACAACCCTTTTGTATGGAATGTGTGCATACTTGAATGTATTTTTGCATATTTTTGGATTTGATTTCATGTTTAATGGATGTTTTATAGATAAAATTAATCTTTAATTATTTAAATGGTCCATCAAAATCTAGTTTTCCACAAAGAACCTTAAAAAATGCAAAATTTCCTTAAACCATGCTAAACTAAGCCTTTTTGAAAGCTTAGAAGCACCAAGATTTGCCAAATAATTGATATTTTTGGAAAATATATTTTGGAAATATATTTTAAAAAATTAAAATATGGGGTAAATTATGAAAAATATCCAATAATGGAATCTTTAAAAAATACATTTTTTTCTCTCCAACCCTACACTTTTCTTGAAAGCATTCCAATTTGCATATTTGATAGGTTGTGTTTTATTGATCTATTAGAACATTAAATAAATTAATAATATATTAATTATGACATATATATATATATATATATATATATATATATATATATATATATATATATATATATATATATATTAAGTCCCCAATATTCTTTAAAAACTTTAAATTTCATGAAAACCTTCCCAAGTAAGGAAAATTTGAGAAAAAACATGTTGCTTTTTTGGTTGTAATGTTACAAAAATTGGCCTATCTTGAACCTGATGATACATGAGCATGGAAAATACAATTAAAAAACCACCTAATCCATTAGAAATAAATTTTAGTTTATTTTTCACATCAAAAATTTTACACATGTACCTTTGTCCAGATGATTGTACCATTATTAAACCTGCAAGCAGGTCACTATGTGTAAACTAGGAGAAGTGCCTGTATGAAATTGTTTTGATAATTTTATTCACCAAAATTATATGAAAATTTTGTTGAATATTTTTAATAAATTTTTATTTATTTTCCCTACACCTTATGTAAAAAATACATATGGATCTGTACTTCTATTCTTGAATGTGAAGAAAATAACTTATTTTTGGCTTTTTAAAAAGAATTCAAACTTTCAATGCTAAGATAATGCATGATATGGATTTAAAAGAATATATTTCATGTTAATATATCAATTTTTTACTTTTTACATGCTTTTTATGATTAATTTTGGCACATGCGGGTAAAAAATAAGCATTTTTGGCTTTAAAATTGCATTAAATTACCTTTTTAAGCCATGAAACTTTAGGATATGGCTAAAGTTATATTTTTGAAAATAAATAAAGGTATTTGGAATAATTTAATGATATTTTCAGAAAAAATTTACATTTTAAAGGTGAAAATATGTCTTTTTAGACCAAAATATATCTATTTGATTAGCTTGTAGAGGTTATTGACGGTTTCAAAAAAAATGAATTGCAGGGGTTTGAATTTAGCCTTGATAGGAAAACTTAGCAATAGGTAATAGGTCTTCCTTTTAGAAGAATACATCTAAAGATATTTTCCCTGAGTTAAAATATCCATCTAAAAGGAGACAAGTGTGGAAGCCTATTGTAAGCCAAAACTCATGTAATCAAGTAAGACCTAATCAGTTTGTCCCCCATTTTATTTAAACATTGTTCTCTAATATCCCTTTGGTTGAAGGATACCAGAGTGCCTCAGAGAAATTTAAGCTTCCTGTAAGTCAAGATATTTCTACCCAAAGAATCCTCTCTCCTCTTTCTCAACCATTAATGCTTCATTCTAATTATCCTCCTTCAAGCCCTCCTCATAGTATTCATTCTTAGTCATCCCCTAGTTCATCCTCATATTTAGATTTAGATATGGAAGACCATGATTTGAGAAGGAGGATGTTTGATGCAAGAAATGACCATGATGGAGAATAATATCAAGGTCTAGATAATAAATGAAGACCATTTGTGATCCCAAGGTTTAGACCTATTAATTTTAATGACATGCTTGGTTTCCCCAATGAAGGTCCCATCAAAGTAAGGAATAATTTTCCTATGTTTCAAGGGAACAATGTCATGTCTAAGGAACAAAATTTGGGCCTTCTTGAAATTTATTGAAGATTATGAAATAGATCTAAAACATGTGTGCATAAAACTCTTTATGAAGAGACTTGAAGATTAGGCTTGAGAGTAGTTCAAGTCCCTCCATGATGGATATATAAACACATGTAGGCCATGATTGAGGCATTTAAGATTCAATTTAGTGATAGAATTGATCCTAGATTCTTACTCACTAAGTTTTAAATCCTCAATAAAAATACTAATTAGTGTGTCAAGGATTTTAATTATAGATTCAATAAAGTGTTAATAAGGTTATCCAAGGACATCATGTGCAATGGTGATGCTTATCTAATTAAGTATTATGATGAATTTGATAAGAAAGCAACATATTATCTCAAAGATAGGGCTCCCACAAATCTAAGGATGGATTTCAATTTGGATATCCATAAATATAATATCATTAAAGCTATGGGTAAGCCTTTAAACAAGAGGGTTGATGTCAATCTAGTAAATCTTGAGAAGCCTCAAGCTTCCCATAAGAGTATAGACCTAGAGGAAACTATGAAGACTATATCCACCACTGTGAAAGATATCACCTACAAGTTGGCTAGAGAAGAAAAAGGGTTATCTTAGGGTACCTCTAACCATGATGATAGGAGAGATCATAATAAATAAGAAAGGAATCATCCCAAAAATTAGGGTCAAGGTAGGCTAGATTTCCAAGCTAAGAATAATGACAAGGGAAAGGGGTTGTAAGGAATGACAAACATGAAATAAAATAGAAACAAGGATGTGGAAGGGAAGTACCTAACCCTCTAGATATAAAGGTCAATGTAATTAATTTTGATGTCAACTAGTGTGATAAGTGATTCCTCCCTCATCCCCCATGTAACTTAGATGATGATGATGATGATGATGATGATGATGATGATGATGATGATGATGATGATGATGATGATGATGATGATGGTCAAGATGTAGAAGGCTTTGAATCTACATCTAACAAAGATGATATCTACATTTTTGAATTCTAAGACATGGAAGGTTACACCTTTTATGAGGAAGTTGTTAGTGCTCCAAATGTCCTTGATTATGAAGACATTCCACTGTATGAATGTTTTATTTTCCAAATTTCTTAACCAAATATAATGGTTGATTGTCTATCTATATATTTTATGAGCACTACAACCACTCAAGCATTCTAGAGAGCATGTGAAAAGGTAAGGGTCCCAACCCTAAACTTCATCTCTAAAATAAACATGATGCATGAATATGAATTGCCTATTCATGATTTTGAGTTTATAAGAACAATGATGAAATAAAAATATGAATATTCTCATCCATCAGTTGAGGATGAGAAATTAATGATCCACACAACAATTTCTAAAGAGGATTATAATTTGAGAAGTAAATATCAAAATAATCCTCTAAAAGATAGAGACTCTACTACTCCTAAAGTAGAGAGTATAGAGAAAGAGAATAAAGGAATAAGGATGTCCAAAATTCCAGAAATCTTAGATTTGTACCTAATAATGTCAAAATTAGAGTTACCCAGGACAAGAATAGAACTCCCATGTTGTCTTGTATTCCCAAGAAGAATGAACCTAGGAAGCCTCCCTTGAAAACTAAAGTAAAACATGTGGGTTCTCCTACTCCTCTCCCCTTAACTCTTGAGGGTTGTATCCAAAATGAGAGTGTCACTAGTCTACTTTCTAACACTTCTCTACCCAAATATAGTATTTGTGACATGGCCTATGTATTGAGTCAATTGAAGGTCACCGTGACTTTTATGGAATTTATTAAAATTCTAAAGCATAGGAGAAGAGATTTTGAGTATTTGGCTTTCATCGAGAAAGTCACTACCAATGAGATTATTTAAATTGGTGCTCTAACTTTCCCTATGAAAAGTGAGAACACGTAAAAACCCCCTAAACATCACCTAGAGGTGTGTTTGGGAAAAACATTGGTAGAGAGTCAGATGGATGTTGACTTGTTCTACATAACCTCTTTTATTAATAGACTAATTTTCCATAACTACATGTTTGACTCTGGTATATCCTATAATATTATGCCACTAGATATGCTTAATGAGATTTGTATAAGGATAAATATAGCATATGGATGATGCCTCGCCATGGACTCTAGAGAAGTACCTATTATTGGTGTGCTCAAAGGACTTGTGGTATAGCTCACACAATACCCCTGTAAGTTATTATGTATGGACATTATTGTTGTAGATTATCTACCAAAATGGGGTATGTTGCTATCTATAAAATTGGTTGCTAGTATTGGGGGTAGTGTTTAGATAGACTTGTATTATGACACCATACCTCTAAATGGGAAGATGGTTTGCCTAAACTAAGAGCTAAAAATGCTTCATATCCTAGAAGATCCTAGATACTAGCTAAATGAAGTGTTTTATATGTATACAAACATTAGGAATTTTTTAGGGAGTGTCGAGTACATGGAAATGCCTCTTGAATCTAGTGTTGCTAATGAAGACTCCATTTGGACCATGCATTTTGATGGAGCATGTTCAAACATTAGAAATGGAGTTGTGGTTGTCTTTTATGCCCCTAATGACCAAGTTTATAGATACTCATTTCAATTATCCTTTGAGTATATAAATAATATTATATAATATAAAACACTCTTGATTGGACTCCAGATCACCCATTAATATGGATTCAAAAGATTACAACTTAAGGGTGATTTAGAACTGGTGGTGAAGTAGGTCTAAGATATTTACACCATAAAACATAAAAGTTTGAATCAATACTGAAACATTGTATGAGATTGCTTGAAATGGTTGAATGGTTTCAATATTGAATATCATGATCAAGATCTTAATCATGTCACAAATATTCTTGTGAAGAGGGATACAGAACTTAAATTTGAACATATAAATCCCTCTAGTGAGTATGAGGTTGAGGTAATGATAAGGCCTTCTATCCTAGAAAATATTGATCATTGGCAAGTATTTGACAATGATGATCAAATAAGAAGGTTTCTATGTTGTGTAGTTGAGTTCTAAGGAACCATTATGGATATGAAATATATGGTACAAGTCTATGATGGAAAGTAAACCTTATATGGAAAATAAATTATCCAATTAAAGACTAATACTATCTTAGAGGATTGGCTAGTTTGGAAGCATTCTTTTATGGAGCTAACAGAGTCAAATACATAAATAATTCTATATCAAAGGATGTGACTAGGATTAATATTGTGATAGAGGAAAATCCAAGGAATATTTAGCTTAGTACTCACTTGAGAAACAAGGAAAAAGAAGCATTCATCAAGCTATTGAGAAAATACCATGACTATTTAGTATGGCCATATTCGGAGCTAAAGGCTTATAGGGGAAGACTTTTTCCATCATGTTATCCCCCTCCACCCTGATACAAAACTATTCCACTAAAAATAGTGGCCTGTCAATCCTGTATTGGCCACCAAAATGTAGGAATAATTAACAAAGTTAAAGGATGGTGGGATTATTCAACCCATTAGGTATTCATCATGGGTGGCAAATCTAGTCCCTGTTAGAAAGAAGATCTGAGACATTTAACTATGTGTTGATTTACATAACTTGAGTAAGGATTTACTAAAGGACAATTATCTATTACCTAATATGGATAAAATGCTCCAAGATGTTACTAGATTTGAGCTATTATGAACTTTGGATGGATTTTTTGGCTATAACCAAATAGTAGTGAAGGAGTTTGAAATATCTAATACTACTTTCGCTACCCCATGGGGCACCTATATTTATGTTTGAATTCCTTTTGGCTTAATGAATGCAAGTGACACCTTCTAGAGAGAAATTTATGTAACTTTCACTAGATTAATCAACTAGTTTATTACTATTTATCAAGATGATGTGATAGTGTACTCCAAGAAAAGAGATTGCCACTTGGTGCATTTAGAACAAATGGTTATCAGATGCAGGGAGTTTGGAATATCCCTTAATATAAGGAAGTGCCACTTTGGAGTAAAAAAGGCAATGTTACTTGGGCATATTGTGTCTTAGCAAGGTATCATGATAGATCCTAAAAGGGTAGAGGCCATTGATAAAGTACGCATCCCATAAACTAAGAAAGTTATCCAATGTTTCTTTAGTCAAATTAATTTTGTTGGGAGGTTTGTTTCCAACTTTGAAAAGATTACTCTACCTATCACTTCAATGTTTAATAATTATCAAACTATAAAGTGGGAGGATAAGGCTACCCAATCATTTCAAGACATCAAGGAAGCTTTGAAAACTACCATAGTGCTTGCTAGTCCTAATTATAGAAAATATTTCTAGATATTTTTGTTTCCTTCCAAACATACTATTATTGTAATGCTGCTACAAGAATGATGAAGTTCATGAGAAACTAATTGCATTTATTAGTAAGTCATTATAGGTATCTAAACTAAATTATACCATAATGGATAAAAAAGACTTTACTCTGCTAAAGGCTATTAAACAATTCAGATCCTACATTTTGAGTTCAAGATTGTAGCCTATATTCCTCACACTATGGTGAAAGACATTAACTTGGAATGAGACTACTAATAAAAGATGGAAATGAGTCAACAAACTTCAAGAATATGACTTCGAGATATAAACTACCAATTTGGTTAGAGGCATGGGTCTTGCTAAGCTAATGACTGAAACCAACTTACAGGATGTAGAAGTAAATAATGTCGAAGGGATTGTTGATATACCTAAATCCAAGTATAACCACTCTCCATGGTATAGATACATATTATATTATTTAAATACTCTAAATTTTCCTCCCCATTTATACAAAAAATAAAATTAGGACACTAAAGTTAGTATTCCACAAGTATCTTTTGTTACAAGATGATCTAGCTTAGAGGAACCCAGATGGTGTCATCTTGAGATGCTTAGTATAAAGTGAGATTTCTTCACTAGTTACAAAGTTACATAGTGGTGTGTGTGGTGGTAAATTTGATCCTAAAGTCACCACACACAAGATTTTGAGGGCCAAGTATTGGTGGCCTACACTATTCAAAGATGTTATTGCCATGGTAAGAAGATGTGAAGAGTGTCAATGGTTCTTTAGGAGAATGAAATCATCCAGATCGATTCCCTTATAGGTGGTTTCTATTGAGGGATATTTCATATAGTGGGGAATGGACTTCATGGGTGAAATATCTGATGCTTCAAGTGCTGGTCACAAATGGATCTTAGTGGCTATTGATTACTTCACAAAATGGGTTGAAGTAGTCCCTAATAGAAAATCAACCCATCAAGTAGTCATTGATTTCCTTTTAAATAGTGTGATTTTTTGATTTAGAGTGCTAGTTAAAATTGTATGAAAAAAATCCATGTGATTTAGAGACAAATAGTTAGTCATATTATGTGAAGATTATGGGATTGATTTAGCATACGCTTCTAATCACAATCTTCAAGGAAATGGGTAGGCCAAGTCAGTAATAAGAATTTGTTGAAAATAATTAAAATGAATTTGGATACCAACAAAAGGAAATGGGATGAGAAGTTGAAGTTTGTTGTCTAGGCTAATAGGTTGACTCTTAAGAAGTCTACTCGAAAAATCCCCTTTGAGCTTATTTATGGAGATCAAGCTATTTTACCCCTAAATTTGTAATTACCTACATACTAATTCATGTAGTAGATAGCCAAGGATGAAAAATAAATTAACCACTATGAAGAAAGGATTAAATATATATTAGAGCTTGATGAATCTCAAATACAAGCTCATGAAAAGCATTTAAAGTTCAAGGAGAGGCTCAAAAAGATCTTTGATAAGAGAGTCAACCCAAGAGCTTTTCAAATTGATTATTTAGTCATAATCTAGGACAACAAACATGAATACAAGGGAGAAAATGGTAAATTTAATTCCCTATGGATGGGTCCCTACACCATTGATTATTAGATATGGAACCATACATTTTATATCAGAGAGATTGATGGAGAAATCTTAGAACTATTAGTTAATGACAAACACCTCAAGTGTTTTTTAGATTGAGTCTATGCTAGATTTTGTAAATATATACATGTTGTATAGTACATTTTATTTTTGTGGTCCTATTGTGATTTGTGTTTGTATAGATTATGTCTTTTATTTTCCTTTGTTTTTGTCTTCAGATGCCTCATTATAAAACTAATCACGCATGGTATGGTTTTCCTTGCCTCTATGGCAAAATCGTTTGACTCCATGGCCCAATGGATAGACATCTAGTTTGATGTTCTTTATGTACCTACTAAAGGTACCCATCCCTAAGCAAGAGCCGATGTTAGTTCCTAAAATTATATAGGATAAATTCATCCCTTGTTAGTAAAATGCTCAATTCCAAACTAGGCAAATATTAATGTTTTAGTCATTATCCTTAGTCTTATCTCTATATATTCCTTCAAAAGGTCAAAGTTCATGTTTGTAATTTTCCAAGTCTTTTGTATTAATTTTATCAAGTGAAAACATTATGTCCCTTTAATTTTTTAGGCCTTTTGGCATGAACACAATACCCGAAGGAAATAGATCTTCAAGTTTTTTTGTCTGGGACAAAAATCTCTGGAGACTTATTTTTATCAGACATTTTGTCTACTCCATAAGTTCCAAAAGAATCCCATACCTTATATTTTGGTCTTAAATGTTTTTGATAAGGTAAGGAGGCAAACCAAGGGCTAAACCCTTTATAGATAAAGAAAGACAAGAAGGCAATCAAATAAATTATGCCTTTAGAGAGACGATGGCACTAGTCGAGAAATAATAAACACAAAAACAAAACACAAGAAATGGAAAGACCAGAGTCAGAGAGGACTCTCCTTACATAACCATTGATTTGAGAAGATCATTAAGTTTATCAGTATTCTCCACATTGTCAACATGCCTAGTATTACCCACCTCTTTTAGCATAGACATCTTCAGGAGAATTAGATTCTAGAGTCCCTTGGCAAAATTCTGCTCCAGCCTCTGAATACGATCCTTTAGGGCCCCAATTTTAGCTTTCCAATTAGTCTCATTCTCAATATCCTCACTAGTTTCCTAGACATACATTTTCCCCTTACTATAAATAGTTTCCATAGTGTCAACACTATGCTCCTCAGTAACCTCAAAATCCCTAGTCTCCTGCTTCCCTCTAGTGTCCTCTGAAATTTCCTGGATTTCTAGCTCCTTAGACTCTTCCTCTTGGGTTGCTTCTTTTGAAGCATTTTCTGAATAATCAATCAGTCTGGCCTTCAAGGTAGGTTTACCAGCAATCCACCTCAACCTTTAAACTCCAGAGGAGAATCCTTCCTTATTAATTTTGGAAGACTTGTAAGATTTACCACCTTGGCCCCCCGTGGCCCTACCTAGATTTTTGTGGGCCCCCTCTGTGGTCTCTTTAATATTCTCTTCATCTTCATCAACCTTTCTCTTCTTACCTTTCTTGCTCACAAAGGAGCTAGGGGTATTAATAGGGGTCTCTTTTGGGGTGGAGAAAGAAACATCTTTAGTTTTGGTAGGAGTAGGGGAAAAATAGGACTCATTAATAGCATCGCCAGACATCGGGTTGGAAGGAATGTATCCACTATCAATTTTGATAGTCTTGGATGGCTCTAAGGCTTGGTGAAAGTTGTATAAGTAGAAAATTAGTCCTTGGTGTAGGGGAATAGGGTTCATATCTGGGTTCTTAGCCATTTTAGCTCTCACCCTCAGGATAGAGTGTTCCAAAAAGGAGAGCAGGTAAAAAGGGAAACTAATAATAACATTATGCCTAAAGTGATTTAACAAAGGGAAGTGTTAATTATAGAACCTAGTAAATCAAACTTCGATCATGAAGTACTTCATGAGAATGAAACACACTCCATCCCATGGCTTTGAAAATTTAGCGTGCTTGAATCCTCCTTGATACAGGATGAGTTCTTATCCCTCACCCAAATATAGTTTATGGCTTACAAGATCCATAATTTTTGTTTTCCTTTGAAGTTTTATTCCCTACATAGTCATTCTCATGGCCATATAAATCACCTTTCTAGAGATTTCAAAACTAATTCTGCCCACTATGACCCACCTATTTAACTAGGATCTCACAAATTGCTCGAACAAGTTTTCATCAAATCCATTAAGCCTTTCTAGATATGGGCTGATTCCCCCTTCTTTACAATAATTTGAAACCAGTGGATTATCTTTGAATTCACTATAGGAGATAGGTTCAGGTTGAATATGGTCTCCTCCCATTTGGTATTTATAGACCCAAACCATGGAGTTCCTAAGTTCAGCCTTCAACTTTAAAATGGTTGCTAACCCTTATTTCCATTTATGCATAATGAAGATGTGATGGATCATTATTCAAAATAACCTATAGAGATGACAATGTCTACTCCCATGGTTGGAAATGATTTCCCATTGATTTTGTGATGAGACTCATGTGCCTCAACCTCATGATACAATGAATCATGAATGATTGTCAAACAAGTACCAAGGTTATCAAGTTCTAAAATCCATGATGGGCCTCTCCAAATGGACTACCTCTGAGAGCTATCCTTGTCATAAATGTGCCTCATTCTTGACAAGTCATATCATTTTGAATAATATCTGTAATGTTTAAGGGAATATGAACACCTTGTCACCACACCCTCCAACTTGAAAATTGCTGACCAAGGTTGGCACAAGCATCAATGACCCTATTTCCCTCTCTATAAATATGGGAAATCTCTACACCTAAAAACTTTTGCAAAAGAAATTGAATATCTGTAATGATGTCTTTTAGCTTAATTCCCACATTTGATGCTTTATTAACTACATCTATGACCATTTTAGAGCCTCCTTGTATACTCAAGTTCCTTATTCCTAGGGATATAGCCAACTTTAACCCCCATAGTAGAGCCATTCCTTCAGCATAGTTGTTGCTCTGGCATCTTATTCCACTAGCATAGATAGCAGACATCCATCTTTATCATTCCTTATAATTCCTCCTCCACTAGATTTACCATCTAACTTGGATGCCCCATCAAAGTTCAATTTCATCTAGTTAGGCTTTCGGGGGATCTATTTAGTATTTAGTCTCTATAGCATTTTGGAGTTATTATACCCAGGGATCTAGTTTAAAACCATCCATTTGGCTGCAATTTGGTTTTCAATTTGAGATAGGGGTTTCTCTGCAACATGAATATGAGCTTTTGTGACACTTTCCATAATGGTCTTAACAAAGGAGTGAAACACCTGAGATGCATTTCTAGTAGTGTCCCTAAAAATTCTGTGGTTGCACTCTTTCCACAAAATCCAGCTCAAACATGGTAGAGTTTGCTTCCATAATTCCATAAGCCAAGGATGTGTGAATATTGGATTCTATCTGAGAATTAATTCTTTAAGTTCAGAATTATAGACCCATTCAATACCAAAGTTATTAAGTATTGTGCCCCATAATTCCCAAGAAAAATCATAGTGGATGAAAAGTTGTGAAACTAATTCCTCCTTTGAGCCACACAAGAAACATCTATTAATGAGGGTAAACCCTCTCTTTTGAAGGTTATCCTGTGTTAGGATTTTGTTATGAGCAGCAGCCCACTAGAACATGTTAATTTTGGTCTTAAATGTTTTCAGATCATTTATCTTAGACTTTTTGTTCATGGAAAAGAGTTTAAATGTCACTTTCCATTTGAGTGATTCATCCCCACAAAAAACCCGAAGGATTTTTAGGATCATCTTTCCCTTGTAAAAGATCCAAAAGAACTTTTCCTTTGAGCATTCTACCTTCACAAGATTCTTAAGGGGCACTTTTTTAAGGGTCATTTTACCTCTATAAAATTCCCAGAGGATTATTTCCTTTGGGATCTTTGCCCTTGAAAAATTCCCAAAGGATGTCTATAAATGGTTTTAAGGGCACTTTCTAAAGATGGACATTTTAAATAGTTCTAAAGGAATATCATGATTTGACTGAAGGTTTTATGGTAGGATGATTCATAATGAGAAGATAGAAGTATACCTAAGCCTCTTTTTGTGCATGGATTTATGGTGTTATGTTTTAAGAAGAGATTATAGGGTATCAGATGAAATTTTTGAGTTGTACCTTCAACATGTTTCAATGATTAAGATGAGGAATTGCCCAATGAATCAAATGAAGGATGTTTGTCTATCTTAGGTGAATCTTATGAATCTTGTTAGGGGTCAAGAGGATCTTGTACTCTTCTTTGAAATAAGAAAGCTAGTACAAAGGTAAAAAATGGATGATAGTCTAAGCTTACATCTAAGATTGGACACATGATGGATTATCAGGGATTTATGAGTTTTAAGCCCCTTTTAAATATTTCCCCACTTACCTTTTAGTGGGTAAGGTGCATAAAGTCTCCAGAGTCCAAATGATTGAATGTGTTAAAAAAGTGATGCCATGTGGCATCTCCTCAAAGTCTTTTACATTTTGGTCCCTTTTTTGAAAATTTTATCACTTACCTTTTGATGGGCAAGGTTCAAAAGGTCCCTGAAGACCCAAATGCCTAGATTTTAAAGTTAAATAATGAAATGTGGCATTTTTACATCTCATGAAGAGTTTAGATCATATTACAACACTACATCTAAGGCAATAATGATTGAAAAAGGTGTAAAAGTCCTTAAGGGATTGAAAAGGTACCATGTATTATTTTCCACTTTTGTAGGTCCACATGTTGTGAGGAGGATCACCCAACATAAAAGAAAGATTTTCACTTTCCCTCTCTTTTTTTGAAAAAAGCTCAAGTGATTAATGAGGGTAGTTGGAAAATAGTCGTTATGCTTTGAAGTATTAATGGCAACCTTAATTTCAAAATACAAAGGATTATAACTAAGGCATTTTCCTTCATTTGTGTTTACCCTTTCCATTTAGAGTTTCCATTTATGTCTTTGAGATATTTCTGTGCCCTATCTATGTGTAACACGAGAAAGTGATTACGTTGAATTCTTCATGGATTTTAAGCTTTTATTATGTGTAACCCTTTGGATTAACAATAAGTATTTTATTAGCTCATTATGTTGTGGTCTTTGAGAGGATTTGAGAGGTATTTTGAGGGTTATTTAAGAGAAGGGTTTGTTCAAATTTAAAGTAGTGAACTAAAGATCTAGGAAAAAATGGTGGCATATTCAACCTTTGCATAAAGCAACATTATCTCAGTCTTGGATGAGTTAAATACATAGGTGTCTAAGGGTTAGTCTTTATGGCCTTGTAAAACGTTTTACAATGGCTAGACCACCTTATAGTAGTTGTTAATGTGGCAATGAGTTATAAAACCCCTTTAGCAACATTCCCCTTGGCTTCCCCATACCTAGAACTAGTTATTGCATGTGATAGGGGTTATCAACCAAACACTAGGATCATCATTGATGATAGCCAGTCAATTGTCTATTCTTTCACCCCTATGGCCCTTATTACCATGTTTGGGATTCCTCCCTAGCTCAAAATCATTACAATCTCTTTTTAGGAATGTAAAGAGTATGTGGCTAAGAATGATAAGGCAATTTAGGACATTATCAAATCTTATTGGCTGGCCAAGAGAAGACAAAAGGTCACCAGGATGTCCAAAATCTTAAAGTTGGTAGAATTTAATGAATTGCCCCAGTACATCATCATCATGGCTACTAAGATTTATAAGATGCCCACCATGGAAAAATTTGATCCGTGGATGTTCTTGATCTAAATTTGCATGTTGTAAAAGTAGAAGTTGTACTAGGCCACCATTTTTAGTGACAATCTACACCGGTAGATAATACAGCTCCAACATGTAATTATTTTAGAAAAGGAATTCATAGGTACATTTTACATGTCTTCATTTTTAATGTGAAACCTAGTGCACAATAGAAAATTCTATGGGCTCATCAAGAACCCCAATGGAATGAGAACTTATGAGATATACCCAAAAATAACTATGGATGGTTTCAAGAAGAATTTCTATAGGGTGTACAATTGCTTCTTCAACACTATGATGAGTGTTTTCTTTCCTTTGTGAAGCCTCAATATAATTTCTAGGGAAACTAAGGAAATAATTAAGAAGTATGGCACATCTTACATTCAATTCAAGACATTCACATACATTAAGGTAAGTGGTTACTTAGGGTGCCCACACAAATTGCCAAGGTACCTGAATGATAAATTGGCAGTAATGGAGATGAGTGGATAGATGGTGCCTTCGTATGAGATGATAGTAACCTAAAAGATAAATAATCCCTTTAAGTTTCCTATTCAAATTGGATATTATTCATGTCCTTCTATTTCCAAGGTGAAGGGATTATAATAGGATATGGGCCAATATATAATTGATAAGATGTTGCCTAAGCCCAACTAAGACATTAGATGGTTGGTAAACATGGAAACCAATGTGATCCTACATCAATCACATTATGAAGATATCTAATCTAACTATTCAACTAAGGAAGATTTTAGGAAATTATATTATATGAGGTTGATGGTGTAGGAGTTTATTGGCTACAATATTGCTCCCATCCCCAAGGACATGGTAGATGATAAGATAACACTCCCTTCAATATATGCCATAACCAATATTGAAGCTTGAGCCATCTCATAGGTAGACTTCAATGTTTAGGAAAATGATTCTATCCCCTAAAGATCCTTTACAATTATGAGGAGAAATTTCAAATGGCTAAAAGAATATAGGGTTGATCTTGGTGCATATGACACCCCTAGTATCTAAGAACTCAAATAAAATTGGGAGCTAAGAGGATTTATCCTTAAAATACAAGGTTGATCCTATAACTCCACCTTTAGTTGTGAAAGGTAAGGGGAATAATAAGCTTGGTGATGTTTATTTCACTAAGCCAATTGATGTGGAGTCAATAACAATAGCATAGTCTAAGTCTAGATTGTCCTTCTCAAAGATAACAAGCTTGGTATAAACTTGGGATAAAATTATTACTAGGGAGGATATATTGGTCAGTGGTACCTCCATATCCATTTTTTTAGAGAAATATCCAATAGTGCCAACCATTCCAATAGCCATCCCCATTGAAAATCCATCTATATTTCCACTTGCTCCACTAATGCAATAAGCAGTAGTTACCCCTCCCCCAAAGATATATTCAAGGAAAAGAACAGGCCAATAAAAAGGAGAGAAACCCAAAAAAAAGATAATTAAAAGGATTTATAACCTCCAAGTAGATTTCTTGCTAAGAGGAAGGAGGTTGTGTTCAAGGTCTTGCCTTCCAAGGAATTACCTATGAAGTGGAAAGAAGACTAGTATTCATATGCCCAAAAGTTGAGGGATATGATTTATGATGAATATTAAGATGAGGGTAATCCCATCACTAATTTGATGAAGAAGTAATGTGAATTCACCCCTCCATAGGTCAAAACTCGGCAAAGAACTCTAAAGAAGAGGCCCCAAACACTAGTGAAGGTCCCAATGATGGGCTTATTTTCACAAGAGGGTCCCTCAAGAATAGAAGGCAAAGGTAATGAGGAAGACACTCTAAATTAAAATGATCATTTATATTTCAATGATGTCATATAGGTTAGAGTTGAGGTAGCCACATAAGTTTAGGTCCCTAAAAAAATAAACCCATATCATCATATACAAAGACATTCATTGATAATGTCATAACCCAACCACAAGGCCAAAGTGATCAGGGCGTAGCTGAAGACTTGAATAAATCTTATGATAAAGTTAAAGTAGATCTAGAGTAAAACATTCAAGGTGCCACTGAGTCTGAGGTGGTGGTTTACTAGGAGGTCTTACAAGTAGCTCTTGAGGTACCAAAATATGTCCCTTCACCTCCAAAAGTGTCAAGTTCAACACTAGAGGAGAAGGTGGGTGTGGGAGAAGGTGGAGAGAAAACCTACAAATGGGTACCCCCACCCATACAAAAACAAATAAGGAACTGGATCATTCAAATCAAGATGGTGAGGAGGGTGTTTCAAGAAGTGTTCTTTAATTGAAGTACCATGAAGTCTTTTCCCTCACTTTAGGGTCCATGGCCCAACCCATAATAAAGGTCCTAAGGCCATGATTGGTGAAGAGTTTCCTAAAGGTAGTAAAGATATCACCATAGCCTCATCCATGCTTGAGGTCCAAGTAAATAAAGAAGTTGGAGTGGTTATGTAGCCTTCTAATTAGTCAATAGAATAGGGGAGTTTGATTGAAAGTTTCTCAAGGTTTATCATTATCTCAGATCAGAGTTTGAAATCTTGGATTAAATAGATCTGAACCTATAAGGGGAACATAGATTAAATTAAGGTGGTGAGGATTAGGAGAGTGATGAAGATATTGAGAATTTTGTGTTGATCCCACAACTCACTCTTGTGGCACTCACTAAATTGAGTACTCAAATGACACCACCCTTCATTATTTTGAGGCCATCATCAATGTCCACCACTTCAATGAGATTATAGACTAGACCCCTTATTTGGGTTAAAGAATAGGTCAAGGAGAAAAAGGACGTTATGAAAAATATTAAGGAGATTAATGTAATGAAAATAACTCAGGAAGATAAGTCCAAGCCCCATAAAAAAATGCCAAAACACATTCTAGGACCACCTTCACCATACAAGAGAAAGGAATGTAGAGATAGCCATCTCTCCACCTGATGCATTAAATAAATATGCTTCCCTTGAAATTTACACCATCTATAGCTATAGTCTGGGGGATCCATCAAGGAATGAGTTAAAACATAGCTCATAGGTTTTGGATAACATGGTGACCCATAAAATGCATAAAGACAAGGAAACCATAGAGGAGTTGAAGGCAAAAAAACAAGATATGATCTAGTACTTGCAAAAGTTATTGAGTGAGCCTAAGTTAGTAAATCTAACTACCAATATGGCTCTAGGTCCTCTCCATCTCTCCTTTGCATTAATTGACTCTAGTTGGATTGATGATTTGAATAATAGAGGATAAGAAAATAAATACTAGCAAGAAGACTTGGGCACTAAGGTAGAAGAAATAATCCACTCAATATTTAAATTCTTGAATAACATAGTGGACAATAAAAGGGAGTCTGATGCCTAGATATTTTCTTATGAGGAAGAAACAAAAAAGTGGGAATAATATCGATAGAAGGTGGATGAGATATGTAATATGGGCATACACACTTTGATTTTAGAGAAGATCATTGATAAAAATGATCATAAAAAGCCTAAGGAGTATCAAATGGCAATCAAGCATCATCTGATGTTGCTCACCAGATGGCATCTTTGATCTGAAAGGATACCAATGGTCTCTCAAGATTATGACAAAAGAAATAGATGTTGCACTAAGAAAAGTGGTGAGCCTTGATCATCCAAATGATTTGGGGGAGGAAATAGTGTACGATACTCTAAATAACCTTATTAATGCACCATAAGAGTCCTTTGATGTTCATAATATAAATCAGTTGGTTTCACTTGAGAAATATTGTGACCACATCAAGGAAATCATTGGACGAAAGCAAACCACTCTTTAGAGGATTATCACCTGCTTGAGGAGTATAGAGTCAAATTCAAATACCAAGTAGGCCTACACTAAGGGAGTCTCACCCCCATGCTCAAAGAATATACTAAATACAATAATAGGTTGGTGAAGGATTCTATTATTCAGAATGATTTTGGGACCAAAATCAAATATTTTAGTTTCTTTCAAGCTGGCATCACTTCACTTTTATCTTCTTTTCCCTTTTTCTTTTCTCATTTCTTGTTGGGAAATCATTTTACTTTACTCGATAGTGTAACATCCCTTTCAAGGTATTTTTTATGTGATCATGAGCATAGGAAAGAGATATTTTTGTTTATTATGAAAGAAGATAAATGTTTGTTTTATCTCTTAAAAGATCATCCACCATGTGGATAAAAAGAAATATTTTGCCTTAATGGAGGACCAGGCTTACCATCATCATAAGAGCATGAGAATAATCTAAGGAATCATGTTTACTACAAGGTCTAACACTACTCTAGGCCCATAAAGGAATCTTCTAGCTGGAGCATTTTTAGGAATATGCTAGGCTTAGTTAAATTGTATAAGGGGGTATGTCTCTTTACAAAGTTCAGTTAAATTTTTGAGTCAAGAGATATAGCCTCAAAGAGTTCTCACTATGTAGTAATTTTGGTGCCAAAGTGATTTCTTATGTAAAATCATTGGAAATATCTTAGAGCATTATACATTTCTCCCTTGTCAAAATATTTCCTTGCATAGTGTCATTATGTTATACTATTCAATACACATTATACGCATTTCCAATTAAATTGATAAATCTCTTTCTATTTTTAAGTATAATGTCATGTTTTACATGCTTAATTTAATGATGATCTAATGTATTCATCTTTATGGTGGTCATTTAGAGTGTATATCTAGATTATAAAATCATTTTTGATTTGAAATTTGGGAATAGGGTGTTGATAGCCTTTTTAAGGGTAGTAATTGGCTCATCTATTAGACTAGAAGGAATTATTGAAGGCTATCACTTGTGCATGATTTCAGTTTCATTTATGTTATATCTATGGTACATTTTCTAGTAAATGTGATGTAGAAGTTTACTTGAACTTATTTGTGCTCACATGTTAACCTTGCACTTTTAATCCTTTTTACTTGAACTTATTTGTGCTCACATGTTAACCTTGCACTTTTAATCCTTATTAACTGATAGTTTTTGCCCTACATTATTTTACCCTACATATAACACATCCTCTACATATTCAAAGTGTTATCTTCCTACAAGTGCATAAATATTGTATACTTAGTATGTGTTTACATTTTACATGTTAAATATCAGCATTGTAATCTCTTATTGAACCCTTTATGTTGAATATTCTTTAGAATGGAAGTTGCAATCATATTCATATCTATCTTTAGTATCTTTTATCTAACCTAAAACATTTTCTCACTTTGTGTGACAACCCTTGTTTGGTGGAATGAGTAAGCTTGGTTATGTTTTTGTTAGATTTATATTCCCTTGTGCCAACATTAACCATAAAGATTGAATTTTATAATCCCTTAATGTGAGTGAAGCTACCTCTTAGGTCCTCTAACCTTGGTTCAAGAAGAGCTAAAAGTAGAAAGGAACTAACCATACCATTTTTAGATGCCTCTCAATCATTTTATGCATTTAGTCTAGTAATTATGTCAAACCCTTCCCTAGTTATGATGACATATTAATTGGGTTTTCCATCTTTGCTTACCACTCTCTTCAAGTATGCAAATTTGAGTGACAAAGGTATACAATTGGGAAACAATAGAAGGTATGTATAACTATGTGATGAAAATTGTATTATGAACCCTACGTGGTATATTGTTTCCTTTACTCCCCTATCTAGAATCTCCTTGATCCTTAAGTACCTGATTTCTCTTTCCTGACTTCAAATACATAACACAAACCACTTTCTCAGGTTTTAAGTCCTCAACTAGGCAGGTTGTAGGTGATACTTGAATGGACTGTGTCTTGCTATGATATAGAGTTTTAGGTCATTCCTTGAAACATGAAACCCTCAAAATATTTGATGCTATTGAGATATCTAAGACTCTCATTTAACACCCCTTGAAATCTTAGTACCTCATCAACCTACAATCTAAAGTAACCTCTTTCATAACTATAGCTATCTGCTTGCTTGTCCTATTAGGATTATGAATGCAAATTTGATGCTTTAAGGGATTATTTTAACATTAAAACCTCTTAAAAATTTTAACATGTCATTGAGATAGTTGAATAGTTTATTAAAATCACTTGAACTTTGTGTTTCTATCACCATTCATTATTCAAGGCAAGTCTCAACAACTGACAATAGCTATCTATTTAAAAGGTGATTATGTATGAAGTTTCATAGCCTTACCATCTCCAGGGTTACAAATAACTCTATTATGATTTTATTAGTGTACTTAAACATTTATAATTCCTTTAAGTTTCCAATCCCATTAGAATCACTATTCAAAGCTCATTCTTTCAGTTGGTTGTAGGTGACCATCTAAGAGGTTTGAGTTTAATTATGTATAACCATGAATTTACCTTCTTCAACACAATGATAAAATATATTCATATGTCCCTTCTCATTTCATTACAAACTTTATATATCATTTTCAAGGCACATTATAAGACCTTTGTTTTCATTATTCACACACATATAGTCTTATAGGTGACTGTGTCACTAGGCATGTTAGCTTATTTACAACTCTCATTAACCTTAAGTGATTTGGAAACCTCATTAATACACTAAACTTATATCTAAATATTCACATCATTTCATTATTAAATAACCTTCAAAACACATTAAAAACATTGGGTTTCTTTGAATTTGTAGAACTATAGGTTTGTATGAGGTGAGAGACCAAATAACCTTGTGTTTGGAACACTTGGAAAGTACAAAACATGACTATTTAAACTCAAAGACTATTATTTATATGCATCAATATGTTATATGAGAGAGACAAAACTCTAAAACTCCTATAAATGCATGTTCAAACACCCAAAAAACCTTGTTATGCAAGTGCAAAAACATAATCAACAAAATGATTGAAAAAGTGATCACTTTTGAGACTTGTATAGAATAATTGAGTGATTAGGAAGCCATTCATGGGTTGAAAATAGACTATAATATAATTAATAATAATTCTAATGCACCAAAACACTTGGAGAACTTAGAAACTCATAGAATATGATAGTCACTTCTAAATTTCTTATAAGAACCACTTTACTTATCAAAAGTACATCCATGCATGCTAAGGAGATGAGTGAATTTGTGTGAGGAATATAAAGGCATATAAGGAATCAATCAAAATAGTTTCATGCATCCATGATCTCACACTTTCCACTAGATTTTCTCTTAACTCAACATATGGCGTTTTGAGCTCTCAAAATGTAGTCTAGAGTCTTAGCGATTGTTCATAAAGCTAAGAGCACCAATCTAGCTATAAATGCCAAAAATTAGAATACCATAGGGTTCCCAAAATTTGGCCAAAATATCATCCCCATAACTCTACCTATATGTCCTATACAATCTACTTCAAATTGGCCATTATTAGCTTATGAAGGAGATGATGAAAGAGATAAATAGAATTTTGCAATTGTGGAGCTTAAATATTCTTCCAATTATTTTTCCTGACCTTTAGAAGTCCAAAGGACATTCTAGAGATATTTTCACAAAGGAATAAGATGATATATAAGGTTACTTGAGAATTTTCATGATGCATTGGAGCACTTAGGAAAGTTTTATGGTGAAACATATAGGGGTAAGACCTTAAATCTAGGTTTGCAACTAGACTAGTTCTAGACCTTGCCTGACCTAATAAGGTGTTATCAAGGAATATGAAGGATAAAAATTAGTGTTTTAGCATTATATAGATTTATTAATTTTTATAGTGAGGTAGAGAGTGCATGGAAAGATGAATTAAGGTCAATTTCAAGGCCTAACGTGATTTATAGGTTAAGGTTTAGAGAGCAAAGAGACAGATGGTAGCCAAATGGGGTATGAGATTCAGATTTCAATATAAGAATTATCATGTAATAATTTTTAGTGGTGTGATATATTTTTATAAGTGTGTTGACCAAGTATAAGGTCAAATTTTTAAGGTTTAGGCTTGAAACATTATTTTAAGGTCTCTCAAATGCACAGGATGAAGAGTTATCTAACTGAGAAAGTTTTTCAAGTGTTCATTGGCATGTTAAGAATTTTCATGAAGAAATAACATATTAATGGTATATTTGGAATGTTATTATCTCAAATTTACAAGAATTAGTTTCTAAAATGAGGGGATAAACTTTATGAATGATCATTAAGACTGGAAGATGGTTTAAACCCTCAAAGAACCCTAATAATAGCTTAATTGAAAGATGTTGATAAATATTGATTAAAATGGTTTGGTATGGATATTTAAATTATTTGAGGCTTTATACAAATATCTCAGTAACCTCTAAGTGTGATTGGTTTGTTAGGTGTGCGAGTAGACCCTATAATAAAGTGCTAGTTTCTCATATAATTTCTATAGCGATCAGTGTTGACTAAGTCAAAGTATGAAAATCATTAGATGAAGAACATTGAGAATTTTAGTTTTTTCATGGTGGTTTTTAGATATGTTATATCCCTTATGGGTTCTAAATTATTCATCTAATTTTACCTATCACTAACAAGCCTAATGGTGCAAATAGTGAGAAACCTAGGTAGAAGTGAGAAGGTGATTAGGAACATGTTATCATGGATTAGGGATGAATACAAGTACATGTATAAGTTTTTAAATAATTATAATAAATATTAATATTGGATATAATTTTTTGATATCATTTTATATAGAAAAAATTTATTCACAAAGTTGACTTGTCTAGCTCAGTGAGGTCTTTGAATAGTGAGGTCATGAGATTGGTCTACAAGACCAATATTTCTATTTGAAAATGGTATATTTATATCTTATATTTACATAATTATATCATAATATCATCCAATCTCATCAATAATCTCTATAAATTTTCATACGTGTGTTGAATTTTATTGTCACCATGACTGTGTTTCAAAGCAAACAGGCAATTATGGGTAAGAAAATTGAAATGATGAATTTGAGATTCTATGACCTAAGTTGATGTATATAATGTAAATTATGTTGTTTATTTTTTTAAATTAAATTACCTATACATTTTTTTACAATATTTTAATTTATTTTAAGAGGTTGAAACATTGAATACAAAATGGCTTGTCTAGTTGAGTGAGGTCTGAGAGAGCTATATAAGGTCAATAAATTGGTCTAAAAGACCAATAATTTCCATTATATATTATGATATTTTTGTTGTAATTTAATATAATTATGTTTTAATATCATATTAATTAATTTTAATTCCTTGATTATGCTCTTTTATGTGTTAGAAGTTCAAGTTTCCATGACTATGTTTTGAGGCTAGTTGGCAGTTCTAAGCGCACTATTTTTAGAGAAGGGTTTGAGTCCTTTTTCCTAGAGTTGTGAAGTATAATTCATAAATTTATTACCATAATGTAATATATCTTAATTATATGTTATTTTTTCCATGTTTTTTGGAAAAAAATGTGTTTATGCTTCAATTATTCAAGATAGACTTTCTAGGTATGCATAGTCCTACTGCGAATAGTGTTTTGAGAAGGGGTTCAGGTGGTGGTTAGAAATAAAAGGTGTTGTGGAAATAAATTGAATTTGGATAAGTTTTATTTTATTAATATATTAATTTATCCTATTATATTTTTATTTTTGAATAATTTCTATAAATATAAAATGTAACATGCTATAATGAAGACCTAATTGAATTAGGTCTCCTTAAGGCTTAAAAGAGAATTTGATATATTAAGTTGTGGATGACCTAATATATTGGTTGATTAATGTTTAGAACGTGTTTAAATAAATATTTTAAGGTTAATGAAATATTAAAAATATGTATGTACAACTAAGGTGTGTGAGATAAAGTGACTTGTATAAGAGCAAGACTAATTAGGCCTATTTGAGTACATGAGTGAAGAAAGTGTGAAAGCAAATAAAAAGGCACAAATAGGAGAATAAGGAGGTCATGTAACACATAATAGGAGTGCATATAGATAATAATTAATAATTAATATAAGTTATAAGTATATATATCAAGGTCATATGACCTAATCAATCTTGAAGAGACCTAACAGAGTGAAAAAACCTTAAGGCAACTTTGAGAGGAATATAAGTTTGTGAAGAGATGAAGAAGAGGACCATAATATATTGAAAATTTTAACAAGGAAAAATCTGTAAACAATAATTCTACTTCATTTAGCGGGTACTTGGTCAAGAGGTGTTTGAATTAGTGTTGAGTTACTAATGGAGTTGGTGTTTTCTTACAAGTGGCTGCTTTTTAAAGACTCTATCAACTTGGTGCTTGATAGATTAGGGTTGGTGATCCAAGATGAGTGGGTGATAAAATGAATTTGATTCATTGATTTATAAGACTATTTTTCCAAGCTAAGGTTAGTGGGTTTTATTATTCATGAGGTTTTCCCACATATATGATGTGTTCACACTTGATATGTGTATAGTCTCATTACTATGTTGCTAGACTAGTTGATATTTCTCATATGATGATGTTTCTTGATGAAACATTAGAAGATATATTGAAGTGAAATTAAAATTTTATAAAGACATTGATTTACCCCCCTCCTACTTAGTTATTTCATCTCTAATAATTGATATCAGAGCAGGTCCTTTGAGGTACGACTAATGTTAATCTTAAAGCTAATCCTAAGAAGCACAAGCATGGATTGTGATGATGAAATTATTTATCCTGATAATAATGAAGGTATTGTTTTCTGAGAAGAACAAAAGGATAAATCTCAATATAAGAAGTTTTAGCAATCAAAGAATGATAGTACTGATAGAATGAAGACTAAAGAAGAATATTCTATGAAAGCTCATAGTATAGATAGTAGTTTTCATATGGTTGATCAAAAGAGTAAAAATGAAGAGTTGATTGAGAATAATAAGGATGACAAGGTGATTCATGATCAACTCATAAACCAAAGTGGGATGTTTTATATTATAGATCTTAAGTTATATTTGAAATAATTTCAATAGTATTCTTTATTATCTCAAAAGGATGATGAAGAGGGCAAGTCAAAGGTCAAGTCTAAGTTGATAGTCAAGACTAAAAGGATGTTGAAGAATATTCAACCTTGTGAGAGCATGGAGATCTAGGAATCTCCTAAATTTATGTTTCTCTAGTGACCTATATAATGGGTGACTTGATTAGTATTCATGGATACACTCATTAGTAAGTGGAAGAATGGTGGATGAATTTTGAGCTTTGACAGGTGTTATATGTCTGGAAGGTATGAAGATATGTTGAAGATTATTAAGTCTAAAAAGTGTGGTCGTTTAGAAATGTTGAGAGGTAATTTTTTAATATCTGGTTGTAGTTGAGCTTAATCTATGTTAAGATTTGGTATTGGTACCAAGGTTCTTGATTTATGTTAGAAATGATCTTTGTGTACTATTGTTTCTTATGGTGAACAAGTTATGAAGACAAAGGGGAATATGATTTATGATATGTTTCATGATTATTTTTATCAATCTAGTTGTGAGAGAGAGTTGAGTGTTATGTTTGCATCAAGATGACCTAAAGGTCATATAGGACCAAGGAACATGTTGTATAGTCTCAATTTTCTTATCATGAAGAGGACTAGATATGATAGATGTCTATCATAGTAAGCATGTAATCATAGACCTAGTTGATATAATGATGCAGGGAGGATGTCATGATGAGGTTTGTGGACATGAAGGAGGTATATTAAATCAATAAAAACCTTTGAGATACCATATGGACATGGGATGATTGATCTTTGCTCTATCATGGAGGACTAGATTATTCCTTTAGAACAATATCTATGATGAAATGTAGACCTAATGTTGTCACTTGAAATTTTACCCCTTGAGGAGATGACAAGTCTCTCCTTATTCAAGTGGTATAATGGAATGACCTCAGGGTTGTCGGTGACCCAAATTTGAGGTAGATCTCTAGATTAGGGTTAGTTCCCTTGGTGTACCACTATAGATTAAACTTACTACTAAATTTTGGGGGTGAAAAAAGAGAAGGGTAACCAAAAACAAATATAATCTGGGGGATATGATACACCAAATAGATAGTCTAATCACACCACTTATAATGCACTTGAAACCAAAGAGAATCACACACATACACTTCATCCAATTGAACACTCCTCTTATACATCAATGCTTCAAGCATGGGGTCTTAGAGAGAGTCTAGGCTAGGAAGAATTAGATAATAGGTCTTATAGAAAACGTAATGAATAAGCTACTCACTATACCTATAATCCATATCAGACACTTCTTGCTGACCTACAAAAGAGAGCTTTCCAACCACACAAGGCACTAGGAAGAGTAACATATGAAGGTAAGAAAAATACACTTGCACAAGACCAATAACCATAGCATGCACTTAATGAAGTCATGAATGAGTTAAAAAAAATATATTTATTAGTTCAAGGCAAAAATTGAGTAGGGCTTCACCATACTTAGGTGAAGAGATTTGTACAATAGCCAAAAAGGCCAGTATTTATAGCAATTGTGAGAAGAGAGAGAGAAAGGGAAGCTTAAGAGTCACTAAGACACTTTTCAAAAAATAAAGACCTATAATAGTCATAGAGTTAGACATGAGATAGGTCCTACAAGGGAAAAATAGATAAATGTCTCCCAAGTCATTAAACTCCTCCATATGTGGTGTAGATTTTATTTTGCTTGCATATGAAACTACTCTCATGATTTGGCTTCACAAAACTCCCTCACCACTAAATATGGTAATTTATAATGATTGATATAAGGGTTAGGGGTTAATAATAAGCCTCCACATGTATTGGATTAGTCTCTAATCATCCATATTATTCTATCCATGTTTAATAATCCTAGATAGTCACAAATAACTCTGTCCCATGCACCTCTCACATTTGACACATAAAATTCTTACAATGATGAAATTTTATCCATGCACAAAAAGTAATGACACCTTCAAGATTTTCTAGGTAATAAAGTTCATGAATCAAGCCTTAATGTCTTCCCAATTAGATCTCTCACCCTTTTCACCATGTGTTCACTGCTTATTCACTATGAATGGATGAGATGAAGGATATGATAGGCAAACTTGGGAGATTATATATCTTAATATATGGACATGAGGACTTATAAAAATTCCTAATCTCTCTCCCAAAGGTGGTTGCATCTTTTGAAAAAATTTCATGCCTAAAAAAAGAAAATCTATCAAAATAAGCTCTATTGTACCTATTCTATATAGGTCTGCTACATAATAGTTTCATGTAATAGGACCCTAGAGAGTCCTGTACAACTCCAAATCATCTCATTATCCTTTACTCTCCATATGGATACTCCATTTGTATTTTTTTCCCAATTGAGTCCTAGTTGGGCTTTTGTTAAGGTTTTAGAGTCACTTGGACTCTTAGGCTTGGTTCATAGAGTTGGCACATTGAAGCCTTGTATAAATGACACTTAAGGATTTTTTGTGACCCTTACTAATATAATTTATCACCTTGGGGTCCCATAAAAATATTCATGAAAGTTACAAGCATCTCAAGATGGTCACTCAATTCATTTCTAAGCATTCTACAGGGTCTAAAAGCTCTCAAACCAAGAGATTCTTTCATAGTGATATTTTATATATATGAGGAATATTGACACACCTTATTACTCCCTAATAAAATTTTACAACTGATCTCAATGTCCATTTAGTACCAAAATGGTGATGGACTACTTCTAGGTTCTAGGTCTAATAGGCCTTACCTATAACATAGGCCTAACATGACCTCCTAATGGATTCTCCTACCTCGCAATGGGTCAAAAACTTCATTCATACCTCCATGGATGTGATATAAATCAAAATATGTTTTTAAAATGTTGAAAGTGGAAGTGACTTCTCATTTGGGATTAGGTTTTTACCTTGCCTAGCTACCCTACCTGCAAACCTTATTACATAGAGTACCCTATTTGACCTCATAACTTCTATCTTGGTTTATAATGTTATAATATGTGTGTCTAAAATACAAAAATAATACTTAAGTGTTTTTAGACCTTTTATCTTGCCACTTCATCTATTTTCCAAAAGTTGCAGGGTTCATGCAAGGGAAAATTGCTCTGCCTTTTAGACAAAACAAAGAGGTATTTCCTTAATTCTTCATCAAAAAAGTATTTTAGGGTGTTATTGAAGTTTATAGGATGATGTATACCAATTTTTATCTCTTTAATGAATTATTTGACCATTCAAAACCACAAATTTCCAAGACTAAGTTTGCATAGGTAAACTATGCAGGGGTATTGAAATGTTGACTGTGTTTACTTTCTTGAACTCCCTTTTTTACATGAATTTAAATGTAAAAAGGGTTTTTTTATTTGTATATACATGTTATAGTGTCTTTTAATTCCATTTAACACCTTGATCATTGAATTACCTTACATACTCTTACTTGACCTCCACCATTTTGACCTCTACTGACTAAGTCAAACCAATATTTTCACCCCTGTAGGTGTTTATTGGTATTTGATGAGCTCCAAAAAAGATGTGTAGAGACCATAAATGAACCTCTTTAGGTTTCCATTTATATTTTAACACTATCACCCCCTTACAAATATTGAGGCATCATTCTAGCATCAACCTTCTTAGTCACTGTCTACCTGACTAATATACTATACCTCTACCCTTACCTATAGGTTAGTTTGTCCTATATAAATATCATGAAGCTCATATCATGTTCTTAGACCCCATTGAGACCTTATAAGTTTATCAACTTACTTATTATAGTGGCATCTCACTTAATAATCTCATAGTCCTTATTATATTTTATACTAGTTCAAGATAGAGACTCCTTTTTTACCGTTACTTATAGGGTATCATGCCCTTTATTAGGGGAATCAATGGTACCTTAAGACTCTCTTGACACCCTATAGAGGTTAGACAATGTGTACACAACTTGAAACTAACTTGCTTGTTCAATTGGAACTCAAAATATGTCCTTCCCTAACTGAGACCAATTTTATTCAAAATCATGCATGTAGATGCATGTTTTGTATCCTGTGTATGCACAAGATATAGGCTTGGGAAGTCATCACACCAAGTGTCATATTTTCCTGACATATCAGTTTATAATTAGCAGTTAAATCATTTATAATCACTCCAATTATGGTATCATAGTCAAGTTGTAATTTTTGATGACAAATACCTTAGTTTTGATCTCAAACCTATAAATGACACAATTGTTATTCAGTGGTTATATGCATGGTTTTGAGGTATTCAAACATCATTCTCTTCAATTCCTCTAGCTTCTCATTTTTACATATTTAGACCTATAGGATAGGGTTATTAAATGAATTCATCAAGGTTTTTCAACAACAAGTCTACCACCTCAATTTGAATTTCATAAAAATTCCTAGTGAACTATTTTACCATTTTGGGGAAGATGGGCATCAAAACTCAAAATTGTTCATTGGGATGTTTCTCCAACACCTAGTGAGCTAACAAGGGTATTAAAAATGATATTAATTATATCAAATTGATTCATATACCTCATGATGACTCAAATATATCAATTATCTTTTTATAAACCCCTGTATCTCTATAACAAACACCTGAGACAATAGTAAGTGTGAAATAACTAGTTTGCAAGTATACATAAGCCTAGAAGAGGTTCATTGAGTTCTCCAAACTCCAAAATAAAGAAGATAATAAGAAAACCTATGGAGAGGCCCTGAGAAACATATGAAATAATCAAATCAATCAAACCAAAGTAGAATATTCTAAAACAATCTCGTACAGGGACCCCTCATGGATGAATAAGCGTAGAAAGCTACCTAGATTCGTAGTGATAGTTCATAAAGGAGGAGACATGAAACTAAAACTTGTTTTCATGGATTTGAAGCTAACTCAGACCTCTTTCAACCCCTAAAATCATTCCTAACTCCACCTATATGGCTTGTACCAAGTATACAAAATTAAGAAAGAAGAAACAAAAGCAAAATTTCATTCATCTAACCTTTTCTATGTAAACCAAGCATGGTAAAGACTTTAGGGAGATTAAGAGGTACATTCTCATGTTTTTAGCTAAAGGTAGACTTCCCAAGTCCATACAAGTGCCATTAAGGGGCAAATTTTGAGGATTTTTCCCTATATTCATGCATGAAACTAATTCTTGAACTGACTCTGACTACCTCCTAACATATTATGACTTCCTCGATGTTAGATTCTTATTGGTGATAGATATGATTCCTTGGAAAGTCTGTACAAGTCATTAAATGAACCAAAATGTCACCAAAAAGGCATTTTTGTACATGAGACATGGTAAAGGACCAAATTATGACCTAGGAAAAACTTAGAACATCTAAATGACCATATTAGGATATTTTAAAGGTAATTTGAGCCTTTGACCATGTTTGACCAAGGTTGACTAAAGTTGACTTTGGTTGACTAGACAAGTACAAGGAAGATAGGGTTAGACCAAGGCTAGAGCAGGGATGGGTGAGGTTTTAAGACACACATGAGACCTTTTTAGACATATGGGAACTTTTGAAAAGTTTTAATATGTAGGGGTTGAACCAATTTGTCAAAAAATCAAATTTGGTCAACACCTAATAGACATATTAGACAAATGTTGATTATAGCGATATTTTATGCTCATATGCATTAAGTGTGATTACTCTAGGCATTTAAGGATGACCTTTGGGTCATGTATCATAGTTCTATGTGCTCAGTATTCCCTAGTTGTGTGAGGTGAAGGTGATCAAACAAGATAAAAGTCTAGAAGATAGTGAACTAGGTGTTTTATAAACCTAATAAGCAGTAAAATAATACAAAAAGGGTTATCATAATGTAGATGGATCAGATATGGCTTATAGTTCTATTTATATAATTCATGAATTTTAAGAATAGGTGTGTAGTACAGACAAGGTATGCAGAATCATGAAGACAAGTTGGATTTTTATGAAGCTTAAAACAATGAAGTTGGATATTATTCATCTCTATGGCATCAAGGTGCATAAAGGAAGGTAAGTATTCTTGTATTCCTGAGTCCATTTGAAGAATATATTTATTAGATAAGAACAAATGAGATAGCCTAGTGAGTTTGAGTCATATCAATCATGTCAAGGATAAGATGTATGATCTTGTGATTAGAGTTCATTTAAAGACTATGCTTGATCTAAGGGGGTGCTTGGTAGCTTTAATTTATTTTTTAGTTTCTAAGAATAGTTTTTAAATAAGGATAATGAATGGTTTCATGAATTTTATTTTGTATGATCCTTTGTCATTAATGTCAAAAGGGAAGAAAATTTCATGAAGGAAGATTTATGAGATTGAGGGAGAAAGATTGATTAGACTATAATATGTTTTACCATCAATGACAAAGGGGGAGTTTGTTGGCTAGTGTTGTAATTGATGTCATTAATGTCAAAGTATGTTGTCATAGTTTTTTAATTATTGTCATTGATGCATGATATGATAAGTAGTTTTTATGAAATATAATTTAATCATGATGAATGAGGTTGATTTCAAGTAGTTATTTTAAGACTAGTTTCTAGATGAGGAAGACTAATTGGAAATATATGTTGTGACTAGCTTATGAGCATTTTAGGTATGTAGTGATTGCCATGAGAGAGAAAGATATATATCCAAGTGTATTATATCTACTTGGTTGATGTTTTGTTAAGATCATGACATGGAATGAAAATGTCAAGGCATTAATTTGTCTTGTAAAGCCTTGTCTAGACCTTGTGCGAAGGCATGTGTAGGTATCATGATGACCTAGTGAGATAGATTCACAGAATCATAAGAGTATGTATAAGGTTGATTTAACATGTATATGATGCATTGGAGATTTTAAAGGTAAAACCTATAGGGGTGAGACTTAAATCTAGCAAAGTAACTATTTAAATCATAACCACTAAGAGGGAGAGGTGAATCAATGCCCTTAAAAAAATACCTTTTACTTCAATGTCTCATTTTTTATACATAAAATTTGTATGTATAATAAATATTCAATAAAAAATCATATAATATATCAATATCACAAATAAATCATTCTCATAGAAAACATGAAACATGAGAACACATCATAACACATCATATATGTGGGGAACCCTCATAGGGAATAAAACCCACTAAAACATAGATTGGAAAACTTATCCTATAAACCATGAATCAATTTAGTTAATCACCAACCCAATAAGGAAGTACCAATTCCCTAAATTTATCTAGCACCAACTAGAATTTAGTAAGCACCCATTTGCAAGGAGGCTACTATAGACACCTAAATCTGGCCACCGATAACCTCCAACCAATGTTTTGGCCAATTTCCACTTAAAATACACAATTTGGCCTAAAAACACTAATAAATGCTAAATGATGTGAAACTAATTTATTCAAGTGCCAATTTGGCTAGAGTATCCCTAAATGGGGTAATGCAATCTATGGGCCAACTAACCTTGATTAGTTCATTTTGAGTTAAAATGCCAAATTTGTACCTAGGTGCTTTGGATTGATCTTTCTTATAAAATATTTTGCACATGACACATACCTTAGTTATTTGTTTTTGGTAACATCCTAAATGGGAATATAGATATAATGCATCTGACATTACCTTCCAATTCTAATCCAGTCAAATTTTGGACCAATAACAAGGCATTCTGATTAATTTGAGTAATTTGTACACAAAGTGCTTAATCATGCTTAAGAGCTAATTAACCCAAACCAAGGCCTAATTAAGAATTCCATGAAAACTTGTTGAATACTTATTTTTGGAAATTAATATTAAATATCTAAATAATTAGGTGACCTCATTTCTTAAGAAGACATCCCTAAGCCATAAATGCCATAAATATCATGATTCATGCCCTCCATGCCTCATCAATGACTTCCACGATGCCCTCCATGCCTCTTAATTTCCCATTATTCCAATGTCATGATGAGGATAATTAAAAAATTAATTCCGAAAATTAAATTAATCCTCAACCACACATCTCAATCTCAGGATGGATGGTTCAAGTTGATTATAGACATTCTCAAAAATCTTTAAATAGAGAGGCCATGCACATCATATCTAAGTCTTGATTATGCAAATTTATAATACACAAATGGTTCCAAAATCTTCAAGAAATTAGTGTTAACATGCCAAATTGATTCCAAGCCAAGTCAAGCCACAAGCCAAAGGTTCCAAGGAGAGTTGAAGGTATCCAAGGTTTCATTGCCAAGGACTTCATGAGCACAAGCTGAGCAAGCCGCTACTACAAAGGAATTTGGAGAATCTAAGGAAGGTGAAAGAATTCTTTTATTTTATTCCTTATTTTTTAGTTGTGTTTGTCATTTGTTTTTTTTAACTAAGCTCTCCCTAGTGTCTAGGCCTAGAGATGTTATGTTATTAGTATGTTTATTTCATTTTGTTTTCATTTTGGAACTAACACTATACTAACCATCCTCTCTTGAGTCACATTCCTTGATCACATTATGGCATGTCCTATGGGACTAGATTCATCTCACACCTAAATAAGATCATTTTTCAACTTTAAAATATTTATTTCAACCCTTAAGACTCATTCAAATTGATTTTCTAACTTTATTTTGACATTTTTGGTTGCCATGGTTTTACATAGTAATCGACATTTGTAAGTAAGACTGACATTGGTTACATAGCTTAAGCAATGCCAGTTAGCAAAAATTATAATAGTTAGCCAAGGTAGACATTGTTGATTATATATATATATATATGTGTGTGTGTGTGTGTGTGTGTGTGTGTGTGTGTGTATGTATATATATATACATATATATATATATATATATATATACATATATATATATATATATACATATATATATATATATATATGTATATATATATGTATATATATATATATGTATATATATATATATATAACATTAGTCACTGTATTTTTTCCAAAAACATAGACCCAAGATCTATTTTTCAAAAGTTCATTGATTCAAACCAAAAAGAGTTTCAAAGCTAAAGGACATGCTAACATTTTTGTTGTAGGACCAAGTTTGATATTTTCTCAAAACATGTTTAAATCATATTTTCATGCTTAAAAATCAATTAGGAACCCTGTTTTATGTGTTTAACAAAGAATTTAGATGTTTTTGGTGAATGTTTTCAAAGTTTGAAACTAAGGCCAAGGGGTCAAATGAACACCACCTCACTTTCATTTTGGCTTAAAATTGAACACACTTGTAAATTCTTGTTTTCAATAGTTATTTAGATTAAATATTTATTTGGAAAGAAGAGGAATGTTGCATGTATGATCTTCCATTTGTCCCCTATAGGGAACCCTTAGAATCAAAAGCACCATTCTTATTGTAAGTAGCCTAGTCCAAGCCTTAGAAATAATGTCGTCTAAAGCACTCCCCAAAAACTTGTCAAAGTTTGGGTGACCTTGAAAATGACCCTAAAGTCTCTCTACTTTCATACTTTATTTTTATGCAAAATTGGCTTGAGAGGGAGACTTCATCACCTCCCACAATTTCTTTAGGGCATTTTTGACCTGATGTTTCATGTCCTGACATTGATTTCATTTGGCTCCTAATTGGAGTTACACACAAGACATAGTGTCACTTTGGACATTGCACTACACTGAGCAAACAATAGGATGTAGTGGTTACAAAAATGACTAGACCTTTTTACAACAAGCCAAGTGATATAGACCCAAAATCCATACTTTTCTTTTGCATTGTTTGGTGTGAAAGTCATTGTGAAATTGATTCCTATAGATTGTTTGAAAACTTGTTAGATCTTAGACAAATCCCCATTTGAAGTGGAATTATTATTGGTGTAAGGTGCACCTCGAGGTCCATGTCATAGTACTATCATTTGAGAGAAGGGGGGTGTAAAAAATTTACTATATAATTTGCATTTACTTTTGGATGAACAATTAAAATCCTCTCAAATGATGTATATTGACAAATTCCAATAATACCAAGTAACCTTGTTAGTTTAGGATCTAAAAGTGATTAATTAGTTGGTATTATCTTAGATTAAGGTATTGTTTGAAGTCAAAACTTGGTGTAAACAAACAATCCAAACCAAACACATAGTCCAAATTTTCCTTTGAACAAAGAGGTGTTATGTTGCTCGTGTGAGATGATAAATTGTTCAAAAGTTCATCAAAATCTTGAGAGTCATATCATCCACTTTCACACAGTTATGTTTCCCAATTGAGTCTAGACATTTACCAAAGTTATTTAAGTCCTTCACTTATAATCTAAATTATAAATTTCACCTTTATAAGTTCATAGGGTTGATGTGTTAAGGGGGTTCACCATTTGTATTAAACTTGAGGGAAATTAGGTTTAATTTCTAATTGGGGTTGAAGGCCGTTTAAGACTCATAATCATTGTCATCACTTGATAGACTTAAACCATTTTTTTCTAAAAAATTACACTTTGAGTCTATATACCATAACATTTTATGTCAAGAAAGGTAGTGTTATACTGTCAAAATTGTGGGAAAACATCTTTGCCTTAGAGATTTTTTAAAACAAACCTTTTTTTGTCATACCTTTTAGGTAGTATAACATCATTACACTACCAAATTTTTTTTGAATATTGTTTCATAGACCTTGCATATATTTCCAAATTTTCTCCTACATTTTTAGACCAATTCAAGTGTACTTTTATGATCTTTTGTCTAAAATAGTTATACTGTTCACTTTTGTCTAGCTTGTTTGTCAAAAGAACCAAGTTTTATACCATTTTTTGTGAGAAGATAAACTATTTATAAAGTGTCTTTTGTTTCATACCTTATACTTAGTTGATTAAGTTCATGTCCAAGAATAAAATGCCTAGTGTTTATTAGAAGTGTTTCAAATTCATTAGATTAAAATTTTCATCTATTTCAAAGTCTAGCTTTTGACATTTTTTGGCCAAGAGTCCTAGCACATGCCTTTTTTGAGCCTAGATTTTGATGCTGCATTTGGCCAAAAGATCTAACAACTTTTAAATTCCTAGATTAGACTGATTTGAAACACTTTGACCTTATAGTTTGGCATTTTTATTTTCAATCCATTTACTTTCTTATCTTTGTGTAAATAGTGAAATGTTAGATACTTCATGCTAGTTTGTTTCCTCACAAATCTTTGCATAAACATTTTTGATCCTTTTGACGGATCTAGACCAAGTTGGAACATTATCTATTTTAGACATTATCCTTTTTAGATATTGTAGAACTCTTTGACCTTTTATTGCAAATCATTGACTATGGATCCCAACATGTATTCCTAAACTCGTAGTGGACTCATGTATAATCCAGGGATTAGTAATGTGGTGTGATAAGAAGAAAAAGTGCAAAACCCCTATTTGGATAATATTGCTTATGAGATGGATTCTTATCCCTCTTTAATACTCAATCAGGGGCAAAAAATGAAGATCCATTAGCTAACTATCTAGTTATCACACCACCTTATTTAAAATAAGAAAAAGAGCAAACCATGCAATACTTAGCTATAATACCTATAGTGGATGAGCCAGTTCTTCAACAATCCAATTCTACTAATACAAATTCCATGTATGATCCATTTTTGTTTGAGAGACATTTGATAGAGAATAAAGATGAGATTTTGGTTAGAGTCATAGAGGTAGGGGCCAAGTTTCCACCAGACTTATCCCATGAAAATTTACCAAGTCTAGTAAGAGTGATGTATAATATCATTTATGATCAACAAGCTTCTTTTAGTAGTCTTATGGCTCTAGTCTGAACAACATACCAAGATTCTAATATATATGATCTAGACAAAGACATCATGGAAGATCACTTCAACCAAATGTAAACATCATATGAAAAATACCTAAATCTATCACATGATTTTAATCAAATGAAAATGGTAAGTAAGCCTTCTATTGACCTAGTTCCTTGAATAGAAGTGTTGATAGAGTTAACTGGACAAGATAATTCAAATTCTAACCCATTCATACAAACCACTTTGATAGATAACTTGATACATATGCCCATTATTGAAGAAGTGTCTTCAACATATACATAGAATAGTGAGATCAACATAGTTTATAATGTGCAAACAATGTCGAATCTCAATCAAAATTGTATTAACACACAAACATAGAGCCAACCATGTGTGCTTATAGTTAATCACATATGTGGATCATTATACCAAGGAATAGGAGTTTCTACACCCCAACCTCATCTGGCTACTTCCTCAAGTGTACAACCTATAGGATTAGGTAATCAAATAATGACCAATGCCATGCCTTAATGATAGAATATGATAAAAACTACTCCTCTTCAATAAGAAATGAGTAGTATTCCACAACAACATGCACAATCTAGTGTATCAACACAACATAAGACAAATACATTGCCACCTTAATTAGGGCTAATAGATTTTATACCTTGCCAAGTAATGACAAACATACATCTTTAGTCACAGACTATTATGCCAATCCAAAATCAAGTAATGACTAGTCAACAATGTGAAAATATTGGTCAGTGACAGACACTAAAACTACAACCTACTTTCACTTCCTCATAGGGATTCATGCAATAAGGAGGTACCCATGTTTCTCAAGTACCTATTAGACAACTATTGGTTCAAAATGTACCACAAATTTAGAGACAGGGTCTTGGTCCATAAGTTACCACTCAATAGCAAGGTTTGATTAATTGGTAGCATGTCCCTTTTCAACCACAACAGGCATAGTACAGTTATATCCCTCCATCCCAACCACATAATCCTCTAAGTCAAACCTTTATCACCAACCCAAACCAAAATATTGCACAACCAATTGTATAATTCTAAGTACATCCTAATCCATGTATGCATATTCCTAGTCCATTCCCCAGCCAAACCAATATACCCCAATAGGTATCTCTATCGTACCATGGTCAAAGTGTCCCACTTGTAACCTCCCAAACATTTTACCAAACCAATACTCTCACTCAATCTAATATTCCTTCCAGTTTCCTATCCCAATAATTACAATAGATGAAGGATATAATTACTACCATTCAAGCAGGTAAATAGAATAAAAAGTTCAAATTAGATGAGGTATGTTCCTATCCATTCAATATGGTGTATTTGTAAATAATATTTCCTCTAGGATACAAATCACTAAAATTTGATAAATACAAAGTGAAAGGTGACCCTAAGGCTCATTTGACCTAATTCTTTATCGCATGTCAACTAGTGGTATATAGTGACATATAACTTTTGCTATTGTTCCCAAGGAGCTCAGGTAGACAAGCCTTGGAGTGGTTTTTGAAGTTGCCTAAAAATTTTGTAACAAATTTTGATGATCTTTTTAATAATTTTGTACAACACTTTTCCTATAATCTCAAGCATGAGATTTCATTAGTGGACTTAATGTAAGCAAATAAAAAAGTTGGTGAGAATTTTTAAAGCTATTTACAGTGATAGAGAGCCCTTGTAAGCTATTTCACCCATAGTTTATTAGATAAACAATTATCCATTGTGTTTACCAAAAATTTGCATAGTGAGATAGCTTATCATTTGGAATTACAATGTGCACATACTTTCAGGGAAACCATCAATGAAGATTTATTGATTGAATGAGAACTCATCAATATAGGAATTATCAAGCTTAATTCAACTAATCAAAATCGATGTACCAATTAGGGAAATGACCAACATCCCATTCAAGTGCAAGCATCAAAACTAGCATAGGCCAATAACCAAGAAAGACCAAAAAAATTCAACCATAATAGGAATGTTGTGGTAAATGAAGTAACTAAATCCCATCACGTAAAAATGGTGAAGACATCATCTGTACCACCTTTTTAGTTTACTCTTACCCAATAACCTCTCCAACCAATGCTATAAGCACAGCAACCAAGACCTACAAAATAAATACAATAGTTGTTACCATTGCAAACCCCTCCTCTTAAGAGAACCATGTTTGCATGTAGTGTCTTTAGTGACCTAGGAAAACCTATTAATTATATATTTTACAAGCTTGCTTTTTATAATCTAATTAGTCAACCTATACCACAACATTATCTGTAAGGCATTCCTTATCTTGATTAGTATCGTGAAAATGAATTATGTGACTATCATTGGGTCAATGGGCATAATCTACGAAGATGTGTCCAAATCAAGCATTTAATTGAGAATATTTTGAGAATAGGGAGATAACATTAGATAATGGTGCTTCTTCTTCCAATCAAACTCTTGGGATTTATCAAAACCACTTTCCCCAACATAACAATCAATAGTAGTAGAATAACCAACAATAACAATAGCCAATGCAACAGTAAAATCAACATCAAAAGCCAAACTAGTAGAATCAACAAAATCAATAATAGAACCAACAATGATAGAACAATGGACAAAACCAAGGTCAGAATGGTAATAACAAAAAAACCTACCATGTAGTTTCACATGACTATAATAGGGTTGTAGGTCACATTGTAGGGGGTAACATTAATACCATCTCCATTAATCCTAGAACAAGCACTAATTATCCTAGACCATTGCTAAACAACAAAATTCAACCAAATTACATAGATAATCATTATTTGAACTAGGAATGCATATAGGCAAACCAACAAACTAGGACTTCCCTCTTTGGACCTTATATCGACAACTCATGCTTGCCACATGACCACATGCGAGTACACTAGTAATCAAGACTTTTCCTATTTGGTCCCACACCATTCCCAAAATTGATTAGAAATAATGGTCTAGTATTTAATCCTAAATTTGAAATCATAACTCAAAGGTCAAATATTACTATCCTAGGCCCACAACCATCCACCATTATGCCTGTCATCCAACCAAGTATTCAGCCTTGGAATAAACCATTCACTACTGACCAAGATAAAAAGTTTGATATTATAGAATAATTATAGAAGACAATAGCAAAAATTTATATTTTAGATTTTATATGAATGTCAATAATCCATAAGAACATATTGAATGAGTTTTTGACCCAATCCACTATTGCTAGTGACATATCCTCTGGTAAATTCCACAAGATCAAAATAACACTAAAAGACCAACATAAAATAACATTCACCACTCCATGGAGAACATTTTGTTATCATGTAATGCCATTTGGACTTAAGAATATGGGAGCTACATATCAAAGCACCATAACTATCATATTCCATGATATGATGCATGATATTACTAAAGACTATGTTGATGACATATTAGGAAAATCTAAAACTAGGGCTGACCATCTAGCAGTGCTACATAAGATATTTGAAAGATTATAGGAGTACAAGGTTAAAATCAATCCAAAGAAATGTGTCATAGAGGTATTGAAATCAATCCTGCTAAAGTCAATGCTATAATCGAGATGCCACCACCAACTAATTTAAAGCAACTCCATAGTTTGCAAGGTAAGATCCAGTCAATCCGATGCTTCCTCTCTCAGTTAGAGAACAAGTGCCATACATTTACACACCTTTTTAATAAATGAGTTTCATTTCACTATGATGATCATTACCAAAAATCATTTCAAAAACTCAAAGACTATCTTGTTAATCCACCTATTTTATTACCTCCTATGTCATAAAAGCCATTCTTGTTATACCTATTAGCTACTAATCATGCTCTAGGGGCACTCTTGGCTCAACACAATGATAATAGAAAGGAGTATGTTTTATACTACCTAATCCATACTTTGGTTATGTATGAACATAACTATGCACCTATTGAAAAAGCTTGTATGGCCATGGTCTTCATAGCTTAGAAACTATGCCATTATATGTTGAATAATAGGACCATGGTCATTTCAAAGGTAGATCCACTCAAGTATCTACTATCTAAAATATATTTAAATGGTAGAATGTCTAAATAGATCATGCTTATTAGTGATTTTGACATAGAGTACATCAATCATAAGGTAATCAAGGGACAAGTTCTTGTAGATCAACTTGTCGAAGCACCTCTCACAAACACACAACCACTCATGTTTCAATTCCCTAATGAATCCAAAATGACCATTATTAACACAACCCTTGAGGATCAGCCCTAGAAATTGTATTTTGATGGTTCATTTACTGCACATGGATCAGGGGCAGGCCTATTGTTTATTACACCATAGGGGAACTAATCCCTAAATCATTCAAAATCAGATTTCCTTATACAAACAACATGGCTAAGTATGAAGCAGTTATTTCTAGACTTTGACAAGCAATACATTAGAATATATCTCATATTCATGTTTATGGTGATTCTCAGTTAATCATCAATTAGGTAATAGATCATTTTTAGACTAAAGATGACAAGTTGGTTCCATATAAAGCCATGGTTGACACTCTTAAGTGATAAATTGCCAATATTGAATTTTAGCACATACCAAGGGCTATCAATAAAATTATAGATTCCATGGCTACTATTGTCTCTCTAATTCAAAAAAATTATAGAGCTAGAGCATATCAGTTCCTCATTGAGAATTTGCCAACACTAGCTCATGAACCTTCAACCATTGCCATGATTTATGATATTGTTGGTCTTAATTATATCTACTACTCAAACCTTTAAAACTACCTTCATGACCAAGTTATACCACCTAACATATCACAAAAATAAACCAAGGCCTTTATTCATCATTCTACTCTACTTAGATCCACCCTTTACCATTATAGTTTTGATGGAACTCTGCTTTATTGTTTAACTTTGACAAAGTCTACACTAACATTAAGAGAAGTTCATGAAGGAGTATCTAGTGCTCATTCTATTGGGGCAATCCTATCCAAAAATATCTTTCATACTATTTATTATTAGCCCATAATAGATGTATATTCCATTACATATGTAAATAAGTATGGCAAATGTCAGCAGTATGCTAATCTGATTCATGCCCAAGCAAAAACTTCATCTTTATACAAATACCATCTTTATCTATCCTCTTCATCATATCCACTTTTTGCTTTCGTTATATGAACCTAGTGTGTTCTAAATCTAGCCCATTTGACCTTGGTTTTTTCTATTCATTACAAAATTTTATTATCGAAGTATCTAGTCAATTTTATCATTTGGTTCAAGTACTTTGGATAGAGATTATATTTTGGGATAGTGTGACAAAAGTTTTAATAGTTGCATCCTTTATTTGTTATGCCTTTCTTACCACTAGTCTTGCTACTCATTATAACCACCTTTGGGAAAATTAGTACCATTGATATATATCTTTGTTTCTTGTTTATAATTATATATGGGAAAACTAGGGGCAACATTAAGCCTTGATGTATCAACTTACCACTTCATGTGCCACACTATACCTTTTTACCAACTATTCTTATTTTGTTTGAATTGACTGCTATACTAGTCAAATTCCTCCATTGTAAGGGAGGAACTACAGCATCTCCCTACTAGTAGGTTGTTCCAATTCATCATTACCCTCTATTTCAAGTTATCATCATCCTCAACCAAGTTTATCCTATTTTCCATAATCAGGGTCCAATGCTTATAACCACTTTTAGGCAAATCATTGCACAACATCCCACTTGCATTTCTCAATGATTATAACCACCTTTGGGAAAATCATTATGTTGTCACAACTCTAATTTTTTTCCCTATACAGGGGCATGTTATTCTCTTGTTTTTCTATCCTAACTAGGGCAACTCCACCTTCTCAATGATTATAACCAACTTTGGGGAAATCATTGTGTTATCATACCACATTGCCACTATTGGGGTATAATGCTTATAACCACCTTTGGCCAAACCATTTTACACCATCCCACTTTCATTATTAGTGATTTTGACTACTTTTTCAATATCATTATAGTTTTAACCCTATAATCTTTCCTTTCTTTGGTCCCTCATTTCACATCTTATCGAGGGACCATTTGTCGACCTGCTTGTGCCAATCATTCCCTTGAGGGGGCATCGTATAGTTAGTTTATCATCATTATAGTTGTAGGCACACATGAACTTTTCATTATTTGAGAATACATTACTATGCTTATAGCTTGCAATGCCTTCCCAAATAGGGACAAACTACAGACACCTAAATCTAGCCACCAATAACCTCCAACCAACCTTTTGGCTAATTTCCACTTAAAATACACAATTTGGACTAAAAACACTAAAACATACTAAATTATATGAAACTAATGTATTCAAGTGCTGATTTTGGCTAGGGCATTCCTAAATGGGGTAATGCAATTTATGGGCTAGCTAACTTTAATCAGTTTATTTTAAGTCAAAATGCTAAATTTATACTTGGGTGCTTTGGATTGCTCTTTCCTATCAAATATTTTTCATAGGACATGCACCTTTATTATTTTTTATTGGTAACATCCTAAATGGGAATATGGATCTAATGCATCTAACATTGTCTTCCAATTCTAATATAGTCAAATTTTGGACCAATAACAAGGCATTTTGATCAATTTGAGTAATTTATGCACAAAGTGTTTAATCATGCTTAAGAGATAATTAACCCAAATCAAGGCCTAATAAAAAATTCCATGGAAACTTGTTAAGTACTTATTTTTAGAAATGAATATTGAATATTTGCATCATCAAGTGACCTCATTTTTTGGGAAGACATCCCTAGGCTGTAAATGCCACAAATATCAGGATTCATGCTCTCCATGCCTCATCAATGCCTTCCATGATGCCCTCCACACCTGTTAATTTCTCCTTGTAATTTCATGACGAGGATAATTACAAACTTAATTCCAAAAATTTAATTAATCCTCAAACTCACATATCAATCTCATGATGGACATTTCATGTTGATTTTAGACATTCTCAAAAATTTATAAATAGAGAGGCCATGCACATCATTTCTAAGTCTTGATTATGAAAAGTTATAATGAAAAAATGGTTCCAAAAACTTTAAAAAATTAGTGTTACCATGCCAAATTAATTTCAATCCATGTCAAGACACAAGCCAAAGGTGCCAAGGATAGATGGAGGTAGCCAAGCTTCCATTTCCAAGGAATTCATGAGCACAAGCCAAACAAGCCACTATCACAAAGGCATTTGGAACATCTAAGGAAGGTGAAGGAATTCTTGTGTTTTATTCCTTACTTTTTAGTTATGTTTATCATATATTTTTGTTAACTAAGCTCTTCCTAGTGTCTAGGCCTAGAGATGTTATGATATTAGTGTGTTTCTTTAATTTTTTTTCATTTTGGAACTAACACTATACTAACCATCCTCTCTTACGTAAAATTCATAGATCACAGCTACAACCCCTTAGGTAACCAAGCACCAACTTATCCACCTCTTGACCAAGCACCCACTCAGCCAAGAACTCTATTTCCACCTTGATCTTATTGTATTCTAAAACTAATGATGGACACCTTGCAATATTTCTTCTTCAACCACTATTAAACAACCTCTTTCTCAAGAAAATCTATCTTTTAAATAACAATCATATCAACAACTCTGAATTCTAACCTTACTTAGCTCTAATATTCAAACTCATGTTATCAAAACATACATTCCATAATAATTCTCTTTACCTCAACATATGAATATCTACAATCACATGAAACTCTGCTCTTTTACTAAACTCATGAATAAAACATGAAGGTATTTTTCTCTCTCTTTCATTTGCAAATAAACTCACTATTTTATTTATTCCATCAAGCAACATAGATAGTCATCACAAGGATATGTGGCATGGCTTGATATCCATCCTTGAATCTCTAAGTTTCCCTCCAAACAAATTATATATTCAATTAATTCTCTCCACTCTATCTTCTACTCACACAATTATATAAATTAGGCCTTGTATAAATACATATTACTTGTTCACATTCTCTCTTGGTTAGCTAAAGCACTAATCCATTAGGTTTAGACATAAAACATGTCTTATAACATGTTACACATAATAAAAAAACATAATTTGATCAAATTTAGGTCATCCATACTCCTTTAGTTATCAATATCCATTTAGGCCTAAACAAACCTAATGTAATTAGGCCTACACACTTAACAATAAACAAAGACCCAAAATAGCTCATAAGGCCCTCAAGAATAAACCAAACCTTTTCAAACACTTTTAGTCTAACCTCTATGAGTCTCCATAATGCATAAGTATTCTCAAACCATTTACTTAATCTTAGAATGCATGATTAGGCCTCATCTCTTCATTAGGTCTTATGGATACCTAATTACAAAAAGGACTACCCTCTCTCGCTCAACAAGTACCTTTTGTTTTAATATGAACATCATAAAAAAGAATAAAAAATCACTAAACATGGTGAAGTAACACTAATACAAACCTTTATTCATCAATCAACTTGTCTTCAAATTCCTCAAGCTACCATAACTAAAATCAAAATAGGACATCAACTGAGTAAGCTTACTATTTAAAACCCTCACTCTATTTTATAAACATAGAGCACTGCTATGTGCTTATCAGACCTCTTGTGAACTAATTTGAGATAAATTCAACAAGTTTCTTTCCCCTCTATGACCTCAAGGTCATCTTGATGCTCAAACAACACTCAACTCTTCATGTTACTCTTCAAATTCACTTAATGACTCAACTTTGCATACACAGTCAATACCTTGTTAAGAACAACATATAACTTATATTATCCTTAGGCATATAAAAATATTTATTTCATTCAAAACATGACAAAAAATCCCTTTATTAACTTATGAGGTCATCTTGACATCAACATAATATTTCAACTCATGACATAATCTCTAGAGAAACACCACTTTAACATTCTTCAATATTACTATTAACTTGTCTTGATACAAGAATTATCACCTTCAAGGAATAAACAACTTGTAATCTCAATCTTAAATCAAAATTCATATCATGTATCACATATTCAACACTTTATACTTTCAAAGTTATTGGTCTTATAATCCAATCTTCAACTCTCACACCACATGTTCTACCTTTGTTACTTAGACATCACCTTGGACTCAAAAAATCATTATAAACATGATAACTATTGTAGGAAACATTAAAACAAATCCATATAACACTTAAATGATATATATATATATATATATATATATATACAGACATATATATATACATATATAGATATATATATATATACATATATATATATATGTATATATATATATATATATGTATATATATATATATGTATGTATATATATATATATATATATATGTATATATATATATATATATATAGATATATGTATATATATATATATATATATACATACATACATACATACACACACACACACACACACACACACACACACACACACACACACACACACACACACACACACACACACACACACACACACACACACACACACACACACACACACACACACACACACACACACACACACACATATATGTCAAATAAGATCCATTTGCATCATGAACATTCACATTAGGGTTTATAGACACAAGAATCCTAGAAATCCTCATACCCCTGATCATCATGTCTTTGAGCTAGTTATTCACAAATAGGATTAGTATGACAATTTACAAGTAATATTAGGAGCTTTAATACCTTAATAACATAACCAATCATCTTTTATCATTCATCCAAAGTGACCAAAATCTCCACACCACTCATCAAGTCACTCATGTCTACCATAAACACAAACTTTAAGCATAGTCCTCTTTCATTGAGATTTTATTACATAAAGGCTTAATTTTAGATCTTCCTCAATGCATGGAATAAAGCTTAAATGAGGTAAAAACACCTTTCAATACTTATAACACTAATTCAAGACCAATAGAGAGGTTTTAAATCCACTTTAGTTAACCCAAGTTCTTTAAGCAAAAACACAGTCAAAAAAATCTGACTTTGACCCATAATAAATTAACTTGTACATATATATAAGTATCCAAATCACTTTGGCAATAATTTATAGGAGTCTACTTCATCTTTTATTTTTACACCAACATGATTTGACCTCTTCCATGGCTTCTATAGGTAAAAGGATGCTCTTGGGTCCCAAAAACTCATGCATAATCATTTAAATTTAAATCCCAATGATTATATTTTTTAATTCCCAATGACTATTCCACAAAGCATAAATTTGATAGCCTCTAGCACATCATTACACACTAAACCAACCTTAAAAGCTCATATCTTGAGCTAGATAAAATATCAAGATATCAAACTTATAGGGAAAGATCTTGACACTATATAAAACACCTCCATAAAACCCTTTGACAAGAGTTAACTTTATAGGTACATATAATAAATTCATAGATAAACTGGTCTATTCATACTTGCAAGATGTTCAATGATATTCTAGTTTCTTTTAAGCTCAAATAGCACTTTTTATCTCTCCAAAAGATCATGAGAAACACTAGAACCTAAAAAATGCATCTAGGTAACCCTCATAACATCCTCTATCACCTAAATGACTTTCATACATATCATACACTTAAAATCTATCATGAAGACCACTTTATCCTTAATGCACCATGTACCTCATACTACTTTGACAATAATTATAACTAAGACCATTCTCAACATGTCTCTTTCTCACATTGATCTTTCTCCTTCATTCTGATCTTTCTCCCCCTTTGACATTAATGATAAAGGGTCTCTTCTTCAACCTACCTATTTGATCCTTAGACCTAAAAACACTCATTTTCACTTAAACACAACAAAAAAAGCTTCTTTAAACTTTGAATTATTTCACACATTCTCCCCCTATCCCCATGCACATATTAGTCTACTTGAATTTGACACATATGACCAATCTCTTGAACCATCATCTATGTTGAAATAAACCTTCTCAATGCCCTTCATCTTACAAGCTGACCTCTCACTCACTCTTGTTTATCCCTAGAAAATTTATAAGATTGATATTAATTTATTATATTTCTATAATGACCTAAAATAATCGCACATTGAGCTAATATTTACCCCTTATTGCATGACCATTTAATCAACCAATAACAACTCCTTGACTCATATCTCACAAGATTCATGCCCATACTTCACATTCTTCTTAAGATACCTGAGTTAGGTCCTCCTATCTCCATGCTTCACCTGAACCATATAAAACTAATACATTAATATCTCTCATAATAATAACATACCTTGATTTAATAAATTTTCATCCACATATGATTTGTCACTAATGATCAACACACTAGCTCCAAACTAATACCTCTTCCAATGGTTAATAATCCTTCTCATATGAAGATAACAACCATTACTAAATTATGATTCAAACACTTAAATTTGTCACATAATATAATAAAAAAACACATGGATAAAACATCCATGACCTCATAGTCATCATCATGTCCATTAGACTACACCATATAGGGAAAAAGACCTCAAACTGATCACTTTCATATGCTTACTTAGAACTGTAAATAGGCTTCAAAACCCAATAAAAAACTTCGAATTTTCTCACCTTCATAAGAGTTTATCATACATATAAATACAATAAAATGAAATTATGAGACCTATATAACAAATTCATGTGTACTACATTATTTAACTCTATGAATAATGACTCAAGAACATCATTCTCACTAAAACATAGAAAATTCCCTAAATGCTTCAAAACACAGTCATGGAAACCAAGACATAGAAAAATTGTGTGAAGAATTTTATGAAATAAAAATATATTTATGTTATAATTAATAATAGTTAAAAAATATTTAAATATATATATATTATAATGTTCATTATCAATATTGGTCTTAAAGACCAATCTCATGTCTTCACCCTACACAAACCTCCCTTTGTTAGACATGTCACTTTTAGAACAACTTTTTTATTATCTATGAGCATCAACAAATATTATATTCAAGGGGGGAAGGATATATATTTATTTAAAAATTACCCCATTAATTTGTATTCATCCCTAATCCATTGCAACCCATCCCTATCTCACTATCACTTTTGCCTAGTTTTCTCACTGTCTTCCTCATTAGTCATATCTAGTGATAGCTAAACTTCCATGAATAGTTTAAAAATTTTAAGGTTGTAAATTTTTTTATAAAACACCATGGTAATAATATATATTTCTCAATCTTCAACCTATAGTAACTTTCATGCTTTGACCTAGTCAACTGTACCTGTAGCATAAAAAATGTGAGAAAAAGGGTTTTCCTATAGCTTCCACTCAATCTTCTGATAGAAAAATTACACATAGAGAAACTTGGGAGAGTCATATACATTATAAAATAATAAAACTAGTTCATCCCATCCATTATTACCCATTTCTAACAAGATCTTTCCTATCAGGTCATTATGAGGGTTTTAGGAGGGTTTAGATTGCGTTCTATTCTTAACAATCATTCATAAAGGATTTCCCCTCAAATCCAAAACCAATGCAAATAAATTTAAGATATGAAAATTAAAAAAATATCATGATATATTCTTATCCTCATGTAATGGTTTCACATTCCAATGATCATAATAAAATCCTTCACATGTCTACAATACCTCATTCTATACACATATAAAACCTTAAAACCAAATTTCATGCTTTCTCCTTCAAACATTGACCTCATACTTTGTAAACATACTTGAAAAAAATATAAAACCTATTATAATTATTTCATGAGCTTTGTCACCTTTTAAACTGATCTTGACCCCTCATTAGGCCACACTAGGTCTCTTTACATACTAGGCCTAAAATCTATAAGCCATACTTAGACCTTGAAAACACCTAGAAACCTCTTTTACTACACTGAATACCTCATAATCATGTAATATGACCTCATAAAATTATTAAAAACTTTAAAATACCTTCTTACAAGCCTTGAACTTCTCTATTTATCATGATACTAAACATGTGCCTTCTCACTAGGTTTCTTCAAGTAAAGACTAAGCCAAGAACTGACCTAAAAACCTCCTCTAAAAGATTATATACCCTATAAACATGTATACACAAATTTATACAATTTATCATTCTTGTACTAGTACAAATCACCAATCTTCACTATACTTCATGCATACATATTCTCATAGGGATAGACTAGGCTTTTCAAGCCATCTAGTACTTCTAAGATCACCTTCAAACTATCAAGCCTTCTCCAAAGGACATGATATGATACCAATTACTAGAAGAAAAACCATTGAAATAGGGGGGGTGAATTAGTTCCCTTAAAAAATAATCCCTTTTACTTCAATATCTCAATTTTTAATCCATCAAATGTATATGTATAAGAGATATTCAGTCAACATCACATAATCTATCAATATCACAAAGAAAGCATACTTAGAGAAAGCATGAAACATGATAACACATCAAAACACATCATATATGTGGGAAATACTCATGGGTAATAAAAACCACTAAGACATAGCTTGGACAACTTATCCTATAAAACCATGAATCAATTTAGTTGAACACCAAACCAACAAGGAAGCACCAACTCCCTGAATTTATCTAACACCAACTAGACTTTAGAAAACACCGACTTACAAGGAGATGATAACCCCCTAGGTAACCAAGCACCAAATCAACCACCTTTTTAATAAGTACCCACTCATCTAATAATTCTATTTCCACCTTGATATTATTATCTTCTACAACTGATGATGGACACCCTATAATCTTTCTTATTCAACCACTTTTAAATAGCCTCTTTCTCAAGTAAATCTATCTTCTATATAATAGTCATATCAACAACTTTGAGTTCTACCCTTACTCAGATTTGGTATTAAAACTCATGTTCTCAACACATAAATTCCATAATCATTCTCTCTAACTCAACATATGAATATGTACATTAACATGAAACTTTATTCTTATACTAAACTCATGGACAACACATGGTCTTTCTTTCTCTCTTTCATTTACAAACAATCTCACTATTTACTTTCTTCCATCAAGCATCATAAATAATAATCGCAATAATATATGGCATGGATTGATAGTCATCCTTAACTCTATACACTTCCATTCAAATAAATTATATATTCAATTCATTCACTCCACTTTATCTTCTAGTCACATAATTAGCCTCATTAGGCCTTGTATAAATACACATTAATTTCTCACATCCTTTCTTGGTCAACCAAATCATTTAAACATTAGTTTAAACCCCAAAACATGTCTTATAATGTGTTACACACAAGAAAAAAACATAATTCTATCAAATTCAGATCATCCATACTCCTTTAGATTTCAATCTCCCTTTAGGCCTAGATAGACCTAATGCAATTAGGCTTGTCCACTCAACGGATAAAAAAAGACCCAAAATGGCCCATAAGGTCCTAAAAAGTAAACCGAACCTATTAAAACACTTTGAGGCCAACCTATATGAGTATCCATCATGTATAAGGATTCTCAAACCATTTATTTACACTTAGAATGCACCATTAAACCTCATATCTTCATTAGGTCTCATAGAGACCTAATTCCAAAAAGGACTACCCTCTCTCACTCAACAAAGACCTCTTATTTCAATATGAACATCATAAAAAAGCATAAAAAATCTTTGAACATTGAGAATCAACTCCAATATAAAACTTCATGCATCAATCCTATTGCCTTCAAATTCCTCAAACCACCAGGACTCAAATCAAAATAGGGCGTCATCTTAGCCAGCTTACTATTTAATACCTTCGCATTGTTTACATATATACAAAAATAATATGTGATTATCATACCTCATTTGAACTAGTTTTATACAAATTCAATAAGTTTATTTCCCCTCCATGACCTTATGGTCATATTTATGCTCAAACATCACTCAACTCTTCATGGTACTCTTCAAATTCACTTAGTGACTCAACTTTGCATACACAATTAATACCTTTTTAAGAAAAAAACATGAATTATATTATCCTCAGGCCTTTAAACATATTAATATAATTCAAAACATGAAAAAAAATCCATTTATGTACTTATGAGGTCATCTTGACATCAAAATAATATTTCAACTCATGACACAACCTCTAGAGAAACACCACTTCAATATTCCTCAAGATAACTAGAAACTTGTCATGTTACAAGAGTGATCACCTATATAAATTTATTTCTCTATTTTAGGGCACAATAAAATTATAATACCACTATTATAACCAACTTCATACCATGGATCACATGATAGACACTTTATACCTTCAAAGGCATTGGTCTTATAGACCAATATTACACTGTCACACCACTTGCTCTATCTTTACTACTTAGACATCACCTTACACTCAAAAAATCATTTTAAACATGATAAATTATATAATAAACATTGAAACAAATCCATATAACACTTCATTGATCTATATAGGTCAAATAATATCCATTTTCATCATGAACCTTCACATTAGGTTTTATAGAAACAAGAATCCTTAAAACCCTCATACCCTTGATCATCATGTATTTGAGTTAGTTATTCACATTTGAAATAAATAAGAGCTTTAATACCTTAAAAACACAACCAAGAATTTTGATCATCCATCCAAAGTGACCAAAATCTCCACACCACTCATCAAGTCACTCATGTCTGCCAAAAACACAAACCTTAACTGTAGTCCTCTTTCATTTAGATTTTATTACATAAAGTCACACTTTCAAAACTTCCTCAATGCATGTAATAATAGTAAAATGAGGTAATGATAACATCCAAAACTCAAAACACTAATTCAAGACCAATATAGAGGTTATAAATCCACTTTGGTTAACTTGGGTTATCTAAGGAAAAACATAGTAAAAAAATCTAAAATTGACCCACAATAAACAAACATGTATAGATGTCCAAGTCTCTAAATCACTTTTAAAATAATCTAGAGGAAGTCTACTTCATATTCTATTTTTACACCAACATGATTTGACCTCTTCTGTGAATTCTATAGGCAAAAGAATTCTCTCAAATCCCAAAATCTCATGCATAGTCATTTGAATTCAAACCCTAATGATTAAATTTTTGAATTCCCAATGAATATTTATCAAAGCATAAATTTGATGTCCTCTAGCATGTCACTACACACACGACCAACTTTGGAAGCTCATAACTTGATCTAGATAAAATATCAAGATACCAAACTTACAAGGAAGGATCTTGGCACTATAGAAAACACCTCCATGAAACCCTTTGACTAGAGTTGAATCTATAGGTATATATAATAAATTCACAAAAAAATTGGTCTATTCATACCTGTAAGATGTTCAATTATGGTCTAATTTCTCTTAAGTTAGAATGGTATTTTTCTCTTTCCAAAAGATTATGAGAAACACTATAACCTTAAAAATATATATAAGGAGCCATCATAACATCCTATATCACCTACATGACCTACATACATGGAATAAACTCTCAAAATACATCATGAATACCATTTGTCATTAACACACTATGTACCTCATATTACTTTGACAATAATGACAACTAAGACCATGCTTAATTGTAACTAAACTAGTTCTAGAACCTTCCTGATCTAATGAGGTGTTATCGAGGCCTACGAATGATATATATCAATGTTTTAGCATGATATAGGTTGATTTAGTTTTATAATTAGGTAGATAGTGCATGAAAAGAGGCAAGAAGGTCAATTTTAATTCTTAATGTGATTTGTAGGTCAAGGTCTAGAGAGCAAAGAGAGAGATGGTGGAAAAATGATTTATGAGATCCAGATTTCAAGATAACAATCAGCATGTGATAATTTTTAGTGGTGTGATATATTTTAATTTGTGTGTTGACCAAGTTTGAGGTCAGGTTTTGAAGGTTTAAGATTGAAAACATGTTTTAAAGTCTCTCGAGTGTACAGGAAGAAGAGTTGTCTACCCAATAAGGTTTATAAATTGTTTATTGGCACATGAAAAAACTAAATGAGGACCTAATATATTAATGGTATATGGGGGAGGATCCTATATCAAATTTCAAATCATTAGTTTTTGGAATGAGGGGCTAAGTTTTACAAATGATCGTTAAGACTAGAAGATGGTTTAAACACTCAAAGAACCTTAAAAATCACCTAATGTGAAATATTTTGATCAAAATTACTCGTAGTGGTTATATATGGATATTTAACTTATTGGATTTTATATTCAACCCTCACAAGAACCTCTAGGTGTGATTGGTTTGTCAAGTATGTGAGCAAACCCTACAAGAAAGTGCTAGTTTTTCAGAAAATTATTGTAGCAGTCAGAGTTGAAAAAGTTAAAGTATGAAAATCATTGGATCAAGAATTTGTATACTTTTATTTTTTATCCATAGTGGTTTTTTTATATGTTATATCCCTTATTGGTGTTATAACGGTCATCTAAGTTGACCTATCGCTAACAAGCCTAATGGTGCAAATAGTGAGAAACCCAAGTAAAAGTGAAAAGGTGTTTAAGGATGTGTTATCATGGATTAGGGATGAATAAAATTTCATGGAGAAATTTTTAATACCTTTAATACATGTTAATTTTGGATAATTTTTTTGAGATCATTTTATATAGTAAAAATTTGCTCTCAAAGTTGACTTGTCTAGCTCAGTGAGGTTTGTGTATAGTGAAGTCATGAGATTGGTATGTATGACCAATATTGTCATTTTTCCATGGTATATTTATATATAATATTTTATTAATTATATAATAATATCATACACATTAATAAATATTATGTGTAAATTCTCATATATGTGTTGAAGGTCATTGTCACCATGACTTTGTTTCAAGGCAAACTAGCAGTTCTGGGTAAGAAAGTTTAAATGATGAGTTTGAGGTTATATTCCATATGTTGATGTATATAATTAAAATTATGTTGTTTTTTTAAGAATTAATAAACCTATCCATGATTTTATTTATCTTGTAATTTAGTGTAATATTTTGAAACATTGAAGCCAAAATGGCTTCTATGGCTGAGTGAGGTCTAAGAGAGAGAAGGTAAATAAATTGGTCTGTAAGACCAATAGTTGCCATTACGGCTTATGATATTTTTATTTTAGGTTATTATAAGGATATTTTAAGATAATATTAATTAATTATTATTCATTTATTATTCTCTTTTATGTGTCATAAGTTCAAGTTTCCATGACAATGTTTTGAGGCTAGTTGGCAGTTCTGAGTGGGTTATTTGCAGAGAAAGATTTGAGTCCTTTTGTCTAGATTTTTCATGTATAAATAATATGGTGATCAACATAAGGTCATATATATTATTTATATGTTATTTTTGGCCATTATGTTTTGTAAAAATTGTGTTTATGCTTTAGTTATTCAAGACAGACCCTTTGGGTATGCACATGCCTATTGTGAACAGTGTTTTAAGATGGGGTTCAAGTTGTGGTTGGACCTATAAAGTGTTTTAAACATAAATTGAAGTTTTATAAGGTATATTTTAGTAATATATGAATTTATTACACTGTTATTTGATTTTTTAATGATTTCAATAAAAATAAAGTGTAACGTGTTTTAATGAAGACCTAATTGAATTAGGTCCCCTTAAGGCCTAAAAGAGAATTTGATATGTTAAGTTGTGGATGACCTAATGTATTGGTTTATTAATATTTTTAACGTGTTATGATAAATAATTTAATGTTAATTCAAGTGTTAAATTGTGTATGTATTACCAATGTGTGTGAGAGAAAGCGACTTGTATAAGAGCAAGACTAATTGGGCCTATTTGAGAATGTGAGTCAAGAGAGTGTGAAAGTGAATAAAAAATCACAAAGAGGAGTTGAATGAGGTCATATATATAATTATAGTATTGTATAGATACATTAATTAGTACATAATATAAGGTTTTAGTATGGAGATCAAGGTCATATGACCTAATAAGTCTTGAAGATACCTAGTAGAGTGAATATACCTTGATGCAACTTTGAGAGGAATAGAAGTGTGTGAGCAGATGAAGAAGATGACCAAATATATTGATTATTAAAAAGGAAAAATATGGAAGGTATATGCCTACTTCACTAAGTGGGTGTTTGGTTTAGGGGTGGCTAAGTTGGTGCTGAGTAACTAAGGGAGTTTTTGCTTCTTTGCAAGTGGGTGCTTGTTAAAGACTCTATCAAGTTGGTGATTAATAAACTAGGCTTGGTGATCCAAGATGAGTGGGTGATAAACTAAATTCTATTAATTTATTTATAGGACTATTTTTCAAATCTATGTTCATTAGGTTTTATTTGTCATGAAGGTTTTCAACATATATGATGTGTTCATACTTGCTATGTGTATATTCTCATTACTATGTTGCTACACTAGTTGATATTTCTCATATGATGGTGTTTCTTGATGAATAATTAGAAGATATATTTAATTGAAATTAAAGCATAGTAAGGACACCAATTCAACCTCCTCTTAGTGATTTTATCTCTAACATTGTCAACATTTTTTATGATTCACAAGGGTATCATGCCTACAATGATAATAGGACCAATAGCCTTACATGTCCATTGGGAAATGGAGTCTCTAGTAATCCATTTGAGACATAAAAAATATTTGAACATGACATAACAAAACTATTAACCTTCACAACACAAAAAATAAATAAAAATAAATGCAAACAAGATAAGAAACACATGTGCTATCAAGAACTTAGGGAGCACAACAAGAACATAAACAAACTAGACTATATAAAAACTAATCCGAAGAAAAATTTCTCCTCATAGATCAAAAGGGAATCTTGTACCATATTTTGATATATGAGATGAAGGATTTCATGAAGAAATTTACCTTTTGAGATTTGGTTTTTATGTCTTCAACTCCTTCCTGCTTGCCCATATTCTTAACATGATCTCAAATGCAACAAAAAAAATAAAAAGATATCACCTATGAAGGTGAATTACTCTTGCGAATCAACCATATTCTCATGGTAATCTTTAACTACAACTTCACCCAATGATGCTTCATCAAAGCATGGGTCTTTATCATTCATGGCATCTTGAATAACATCAAATTTCTTACAATCTTTAGTCTTGTCAAGATCTTTAAAGAGATTTGCATACTCAACCCTATCTTCATCATTGGCTTAAAATAATACATCTTGTTTAATCTCATTATGAACATGGTATTCAAACTTGTAAAGACCTTCAATTTTTGAATAAGCTCAACATGCTACTACCAATCACCTTTGTCTTCCTTTTCTTCAAGAACCACAACCTCTTCAACTTCATCTTCTTGATTATTGTGTACTTGATCAACTTTAACTTGTTTAGTTAAAGATTTTTCAATGTCAAGGTTGGTTTAAACTTCAAAAATCTTGGTCTTTTGGAAGCTATCATATTTTCCTCAAATAGGCAATGCATCAAACAAAATGTCTTCAACTTAACCAACAAGAAGTGTAGAATTTTGAATAACCTAAAAATCTTTACATGTCTCATTAAATATTTACCATAATTCATATTCTTTCATGGAATGGACAAAAAATTCATCTTCTATTATTTTTTCAAAACCAACTTCTTGATCATGCTCACAAAACTCAATAAACTAAACTTATGTGATATTATTTTCAATCACCATATCTTTCATGCCTTGATCAATTCTTCATTAGAAACTATAACTTAATCTTTATCATATTTTTATCCATTCAAGAAGATGGATATATGCTTTTATTCACCAAGGGGATTCCATATAGTGAACTCTTCATCATAGACATTTAAGTCATATTATTTATTAGCTAAAAATTTATCTTGATCTTCTTTGCTTATCTCCCGTAGGATTAGTTCTCTTTCAAGAAGGGATGAGGTGTGAGGTTGGCGAACAAGTTCAAGGGTTGGACAGGAGTATGAGGTGTGATTAATGGTTCATGGATAGGCTTATGAATGGAGGTTTCTTGAAATAACTCATGGGGAGATGACAAATTAGATTGATTACTAGAAGAGACATGTTATTCAAAAAGAGCTTTAATTTCTTCATAGCCTTTTTTAGGTTCTTCAATAGCTACAAGCTCTTAGTTTTCCCACCTCTCTAATTTATCTACCCACCATTGAATATAGCATCTCATTTAATGAAAATCATCATTGATGAAATAGTTGGATTCCTCTTCAAATAACCTCCACTTATCTACAAAGAATTAAACCAACTTCCTCAACTTCTCTATGGGATGAATAGGGATCACACCACCTTCCTTATCCCATTTTGTCATTAATTTTTTTGAGTTTGAAACATTTGGCATAAGTTCAAATAAGGATTTAGCTTAAGGTGGAATTGAAGTAGGAGGAGGAGAGGAGTACAGGTTTTGGTGAGATCCCAATTGTTGAGTTAGTTGCCTAGCTTGATCTTATAATGCCTAATATATTACTTCCCTATATTTTGGTTCCCAATAAATGGTATCATCTAATTCCTCATGACAAGGCTAATAAGAATCATGTTGAGATTGATATGGATCATATTGAGGCTACTAAGGAGATACTTCTTCGTACTATTCTTGATATTCTTACTCATAGGCTTATTCATAAGGTTGATAATAAACATCATGGTCATATGAAGGGGAAGTAGGGTGACCATAGGAATAACATGGCACACAGTGTTGATAATAATCTTGATAATTCTATTGAGACACATAATGGGGGTCATGCCAAGGTTGGTAAGGAGGTGTATAGTATAAAATCTCACCATATCTAGCCATACCAACTTTATTAGTCAAATTAAACACAAGGTGCTATCAAAATACTTTTCACAATAATTACTTGGGCAGATTAAAACTTGTTGATTGAATTCACAGTCACCATTGGTGTTTGTTAAATGAATCTAAACTTTTATTAGAAGAACAATACACTAAAATTTCTTCCACTCGTTTTGACCTTAAGTCCCATCAGATCTACTAGAAGTATTATAGATCAAAATTGCACCATATAAGAGGTTGATTCAATCCCTATCAAATTTATCTATCCAATGAGATTACCTCTAGGCCTATGGGTTACTTATATCAGAGGTAAACCTCTAGATTAAAGGGCTATCTCCCTTAGATTTTCTATTGAAGCTCATCACCTAAACTACTAGCTCATTTGGATGAAAAAGGAGAGATAAAATATAAAGTAAATCTATATTAACAAGGTGATGCACTAAATATAACTTAACCACTACCAACTAATTGAAATGACACTATAAACAAAAGCCTAAGATGCACATGACATTACTCCGAAATTGCCTATTATATTAGTATTTCTCAAGGAGGTTTTTTAAGCTAACATAAGCTATGGAATAAACATAAGGTCATGACTTGACAATATTGTAGAGAAAACTCATTAAAATCATGAAACACTTCATTAGAACACTTTAATAAACATGAAATAGACTTTCAAAGCTGAATATGGATGTAAGGACAACATGCTAAGTAAGAGAAACCATCACTTAGTAAGATCAACTAAATTAGAAAACACATTGAAATAACTCATGGATAAGGTAAAAAATATCATAATTTATTTCTAACATGCTAAAAATGAGCATGGATTATCCATACTTAGGTGGAGTATACAAACTTAGCCAAAAGTTGCACACTTTATAGAGAATATGAGAGAAAAGAGAAGAAGGGTGTAGGAGAGAGAAGGTAGACAAGTGTCATGTGAGTTAAAAAAAAAGAGAGTTATGTAACTAAATCAAAAATTCCTAGATGTCATGTGTACCTTCTCTGAATATGCACTGACCCTCTAAGTGGTGCAGGATTTTAAAATGGTTACTTGACATCTTGACTAGCTTCTTGAAACTCCTCTTCTTCTTGACATGTTGAAGGATAAGTATCCTTCTTGATGGTCATATCAGTTTTTAATACCTATTTTATCTTATCTTGATACCTCTCAACTGACCCAAATTGGTAATTTGTTTGACACATCATATCTTTCTCTTGCAATGTGTCTAGAGGACTCTTCATCTCCTTAAGCCTATTTTACACACAAGTGTCAAAACTCTATTTCAGTTACTTTAGAGTTTCCAAACTTTACGTACGGTCTATTTAATTCATATTGGACCTACAATAATTCATTTTAAGGCCTGAAACTAGCCCCAACCATTCATTCTTTACCAAAATCCTCAAATAGACCTCATTCTTTATAGCCCTAAAATGACATAAACCTCCTTGTTTGGATAAAAGTAAAAATTATCCTAATAATATAAGGGCATATTATAATACCCTCTATATATTTATAACTTCAAGTTCAATTTAATTTTTTAAGAGTTAGTGGAGATGTCCTTTTTTTCCCTTTCTCTCTCCTAACTAGGCCTTAATTAGGCATCCCTACTAAGAGAGTGAAAAATGATTATACAAAACCAACACACATTAAAAACTCAAAAAAATAATGTTATTCACTTATAAAACATCTTCCCTCTCCTCCATGCCAAATTTGAATATCTAGCTCACTAAACAGACCTACAAAATAGAAAAAATCAATTATTTTAACCTTAATCTATATAGTTCCATATAGTGATATAAAAAACAATAGAATGAGACAATGATTATATGAGTTTTAAACATATTATATGTGGATTGGATGATTTTATATTCCATATAGAGGCATGAAAGAGGATATCTCTCTCATTGGGTCTTTATGGCTTTCTTATGTAGCCAGAAAGTGGTTTGAAGTCTTAATAATAGTTCATAAACCTCAGGGCATGAAACCACCAACCAATTCCACAAATTGGAAGTAAACTATGGTTTTTAAAATCCCCTATAATATAAGGGTCCCATGCAATATTTTTTATCCATACCAAGTAAGATAAACTGGCATCTTGAGTTGAAACTAAGCATTATGAGAGGTCTCAGAGAATTGAGTTGATGAGAAGATTCCTAAGGTTGGTATGGGCTCAAATGACCTATATAATGTATATGTCATCTCCAATAATTTTTTTCAATAGTTTTCAGATTTCCTTATTTCATCAAACCCATCAATACTTTATTTAATCTAGGCCTAGCATTCTTGGGCCAAACTACCTAGAGAACCTAATGCACTGTATGTGTCCTGTTTCTCTATTTGATGGGGTTTGTTATCTTAATGAAATATTTTTGTAGTTATTTAAACATATATTGAGGGTATAAATTCCATCTCAACTCTAACTTATCTTATTTTGACTAGGCATCATCTCATTCTATTGACTATAGGCTTGTGTAAACCTGAATATGCACTTGGTTTTGTTTAATGGTTCAGAATAAGGTATACTCATTTTTGAGTTTGATGGATCCTATAAAGTGAATTTGTCCAATTTTAATAATTTTTACTTACCATCATAATTTATTCTCCTCAAATCTATCTTAGACCTTTAAGAGTATGTATGTTGTGTATGTAATGATTGTATATGTAGGGGATTTAAACTTGTTATACCTTCAAGTGAATCAAAGATTTGTGTGAGTCTATATAAACCTTGTGAAACATATTTCACATTTTTCAATATTACATGTGTTCATCGTATATTCTCTCTCAAACCTTCTAAATCAAACAACCTAAAAACGTATGCATGACTATATGATGACAATTGTCTTATGACCGCTATGTGGTCTATTTTCTCCTCTCCTCCCATATTTAAAATCTTCTTGATCTTTATAATCATATAAAAAGATAAATTGGAAGAATTAGGTATGACTAATATCACCCAAACCATAGGTCCTCTTTCTTTCTCACTCAACCCTTCTCAACTAGACTCTCACTGATTCCCAATCACCTGTAGCTTCTCAAACTTAGCTTTTTGAGACTTAGGGAGACCTCTTAGACCCAGATCCATCTCCATAGATCTCATCATCATAGGATAATAGTGCATAATTTTTATATGAGCACCAAAAATTAGGGGTGTCTTATTTTAAGTGTTGTTTTCCAAGTTCACGTTAGCCTCAAACAATCAGATTTTCTCGATTCCTTATCTTTTACCTTGTCAACCTAATAAAAGATCATCTAATGCATGATCATAAAATTCCATACAAAATGAAATTAAATGTATATTTACAAGGGTTAGAATTAATTAATAGGAATTAATTAATAATACAATCAAGTACACTCAAGCACTCTTCCCTATTCTCTACATACAACCTTCCAAAACCAATTCAAGCCTATTAAAGCACTCATACCAATCCCTAGTCATCTAAAATACATTATAGTTTTGAATTATAGTTTTATACATCATAAAATTTCACCAAGAACTTAAAATTATATAACTACATTATCTTGATTCCTCTTTGGAGTATTGGTATGTAAGCAACATGCGCACAGATGAGGCGTGAAGTACATCTAACGTATCCTTTACACACTAACCCATTATCTCTTTCCCAAATTTGATACTCAAGTTCAATTACTAAGAGTTCCTAAAGGTTTTTAATATTTAATTAGACACACAACAAGATCTTCAAAAAATTAGGATTTAATGTTTCACTACAAGAGTGTCATAGGCTTGTCAAACAAAACCTAGAAAAGCTAGGCCACCAGGAGAATAACACCAAAAGTGGACAACAGTGCCAAAAGTGGACAATAATGGTAAAAAGTGGACTAAAATGCTAAGTAGAATGGTGAATTTATTTTTCCACTCCTGTCTAATCTATAAATAGAGTTTTCAGTCCTTGTTATGATAGTTTTCCATCCCTGCACAACAATTTCTAGATCCTACCTCATCCATTTCAGCCCAGAATAAACTATGTTTGATTTCTTTACACTTCTTACTATTTTTGGAAAATTTAAAATACTTATCTATTTACACTAATTGTTAGGTGAATTAAGACACATTAATTATTGATTTACACTTACCTTTATTTGTCTAGGAATTGAACACCTAATTCCCAAAAGAATAAACATTTGGTGAACCCAACTCACTTAAAAATTTTGCATAAAACCCCTAAGGATAATTATTTTTGTTTTTTTGAAATATTTTCTTAATTTTTCCTAAATTTAAAAATTATAAAACTACAAATTAATTGGAATATTTTAAATAAATTCACCCAAACCCTAGTTTTCACACACTAAGTCCTATTTTCATACAAACACTTTCAAACCACTAGGAAAAATATATTTCTAATTTTAGAAATATTTTTAGATTTTTCCTAAATTTTTCAAGATAAATTATATAAATTCATAACAAAATTTTAAAATTATTATACTAATTTTTAACATTTTTTTACAAACCCTAGTTGCATCAAATACATTCTCGGTTATTTTTTAGTACTTTTCACATCATTTTTTAAAAATTTAGGTGCATATCAAACTCATAAAATTAATTTCAAATTCAATAATTCATAGTATTTTTCAAATAATATTTTAAAAAATTCCCTACTTGCATATACTATCACCTACTTTCTTTTTAAGGTATCATGTTACATGTTTGACAACTCAGTATCCTTTTTGCACAAATCCCAAGTCACTATTTTTTGGACTTTGCATTTCTTATATTTAGTACTTTTCACTTATAGCATATTTAAACACATTTCAAATTATTTTTCTACTTTACCAATGGCCCAATATACTGGTTTTAATGAAACTGATAAAAGAGAATTTCAAGAACTCTTAACCAAACATTTAGATATGCAAGATGACATGCTTAGAATTTTACAAGAAGAATAACAAAAATTAACCAATGGGAAATCTTCTCAAACCATAGAGCTACCAGTTGTAAATGATACTATGGGGGCAGCTATGTCTCAACCACCCCCTATAGCAACCTTACCTTCTTCTATGCCACTACTTATAGCTAGTACATCCCTATCTCCTGATGTAGCATCCCTTGTACAAGATATGAGATCTCTTCAATCCAAGGTGTAACATCTTGAGCAAGGTACCACTAGACCTACATAGTTATTATATTCTTTTGCACTTCTATATATACCATTGGCACATCACATTGATTCTAGATCCTTGCCACAAGGATTTTTTCAACCCAAGCTTATTCTTTATGATGGAAATGGTCATCTAGAGACACATTTGATAGGCTTTCATGTAGCATGTTCATATTATGTACCTAATGACTAGCTACTTACCAAACTCTTTCCATGGATCCTAAAGGATTATGCTCTACAATGGTTTGATAGTTTACCAAATCAGTCAACCATAACATTTAATCCTTTAACATACATGTTCCTAGTAAATTTTAGTATCATCATTGGTGATAAGGTCTCATATGAATACATTGTGTAATAGAAACAAAGGAAAAATAAGCCTCTTGTGGATTATGTTCTTAGATATAAGACTATTCTAGATAAGTTAACTAGCCCCATGGCTAATCAAAAGCTATAGGACATATTCAAACAGAGTCTTCCACAAGATAGACATGAATTTATTATGTTCAAAAGATTCTCTTCCTTTATTGAATTGTGTCATACACTTAAGGAAAGAGAATTTAAGTTAATCTCAATGGGCAGACTTAAATATTCAAGTAATCTAGACAAAACAAATAAGAGTAATAGAAAAGCCCCATACAAGGTCAAAATTAGTGACAACAAGAATCAAAATCAACCAATAGTCAATGTGACTTCAGATCCCCCTCAACGTGTGGTTTTATCAGCACCTCCTTGATGTGTATTTACTAATTTTCCAATTTCTCTAGCCAGAGTTTTGTAGTAGTTATTGGAATGAAAAATCATAACTCTCCCACCTATTTAGGAAGTAAATCCAAAAAAGACTCTTCTATGGGGTTATGATTAGAATGTATTTTATGATTTCACAAGGCATTTGGCCACACAAGAAATAGATGCAATAATTTGTGACATAAGATACAAGATTTGATTGATGATACTCTACTTGATTTAGGCACTTCATTTGAGCCTTCAAAGATGAAGCCAACACAAGATAAATATTTGAAAATATTTTTATACCTATTTATATATCATTAAAAACAAGATAAATAGGACACATCATGTGCTCATCATACATTCCATACACATCCTCCACTAGTTACATACCAGGCACCTTTAGTTGAGGCACATCCTTTGAGAGGTATGATAGGTGTGTATGAGTCTAGTGTTCCAATGAAGCCTTTGATATATTTTTTAGATCAAGAGATTATGGGGTATGATATAGGTTATAATTCACTTTTTATCAAATGACATATCCATAATCAACCTATTCGTAGTGTACTCATTGACAATGATTCTAGTCTTAATATGTGCACCTTCACACTATTACAGCATTTGGGTTATTCAGATTATGATATCACTATGAATAATATAGTTATAATTGGTTTTAGTGGGCATATCCAGTGTTAATTAGGTGAGATATTACTTCCATTATAGGTTGGTCTTACACATATGGCCACACCATTAACTATAGTTCCTAGTGCAGGAGTTTTTGACATACTTCTTGGTCTACCATGGATTCAAAAACCTAAAGGAATACCTTCTATAGTTCACAAATGTGTGAATTTAATTCATGACAATAAGGTTATTATAGTTTATAGAGCTCCTTATGAGTCACCATTCCCCACTTTAGAGCCATCTACCAACTACTAGTCACTAGATCTAGTTCTTCCACTAGTTTTAGCTTCTCTTCCAGCTTCTATTCCAGTTCCACTTTAGGTTTAACCATAGTTAAAACATCCATCACTAGTATAGAGGGGTTCATAAACCCCCATAGCTTTATTATTATAGATGGATTCCATCTATAGTGTTCAAACCTAGAGAAGTAACATTAAGGTCTCATGAAACTACATAGAGAACACATGTTTAGAGAGTTTCTTCTACTTCCAGATGGGTTCCTAAGAGCCCAATATTTTCATCAACTTACTAGAGTCATAGGGGGACCCCACATTTAATTTCCACTTTATATATTTTATATTAGGTACAATGTACACACATTTTAGCTTCACAATCTCAGCCATACACTCATTCTTTATGATCATGCATGATTTAGTTGTTCGACATAGGATACCACAATAGGGAGTATCATCTGAGACTCATTGATTAGTATCATTTCTTCCCAGTTTTACCTATACATAGCTTATATCTAAATACAAAAACAATACAAAAAATTAAAAATACAAAAACATTTAAATATGTTAAAAATACTAGAAATATTTCAATTATATGTGTCATCTATGCTTTTCATTACTAGTATCATTCTAAGACATAAATTTGCTATTTCATGCTATTATATGTCAATTTTTATATATTACCATGCTTCACTTGATCTTATTTAAGTGTGTGCAATGATATCCAACTACTTGATTGCTTCATTCTACCCATATAGGGGGCATTCTTACTTCTACATTCATGATATACATTGTTATACATATCCACTAGGGGCATCTTCTACATGACTACACCATCTAGGTTATGTCATTATTACACTACACACTCTGAGTTATCATTCTGATGTAAATTACTTTATATCTTACACAAAATATCATATCAACATTTAACTAGTATTTAACACTTGTGTATCTCTTAGCATATATCTAGTCTTGTACTACACATATTTTTCATATTTTCACATTTGCTTTGATTAGTTATATGTGTTTATATCCTTCTAGATATTACATGTTTTCTCTACTTGCTTAGCATGGTTATGTGATTGTATTTTCTAGTTCCTATTTGACTCTTGATTGTACCTTAGGACATTTTCCAATGTCTTTTGCTTCTTTTTCATGTGTGTGCCTTAGGACATTTACAAATGTCCTTTATTTTTACTCCTTTATGTTCTTATGTTCTATGTGAATTTTTCTTATTTCACTTGTACGTGTATGAGGCATTTTAACATGCCTTCCATGCTTGTTTCTAGTTTGAGTGAAATATTCCCATGTCCCTTATTTGCATGGCCCCCTATCCACCCTTCTATGCTTATAGATTCTTGCTTTATATGCTTGTTTTTTTATTAATTTTTGATTGTTGAAACTCCATAATCCATATCATGCATTTTCATGTTCTCTTAGATGCCATGATGGCCATCATGCTCCATCCCTCTAGCTAATAACTAATAATTAACATTTCCATTTCTAGTTCATTACATTGTACATGTTTTTACATTGTTATTTATATCTAGGCATACCTCTATTAATTTAACAATATCTTGATACAAACATTGCTATATCTTGAAACATATTACAAAACATCAAATTCTATATCATATATCTTTTTAGAATTAACACACTTGTAGGAATATTTTCTTCTAAGAGCACCCATTATAGGTTCATCATTCTTATGCTCAAAAGAGGGGGAATAAAATAGGGGATTTTTCATTGAGATAAAACCTCCTAGAAATCAAAATAGTAGCATTCAAAATAGTCAGCATAATTTTCTTAGATACAGGGGGTTATCATGCATGACATGATGGTTCTCACTTTTAGTTTAGATTGGGTAATTAGCATAACTTATAAATCAAAATCCATGTTCTAGACATTAGTGATTGGGGGCAATGTGCATGAAACATTGATCTTCTTTTGTTTTTTATTTTAGTTTATTCAAGACATTCTCAGTAGTTGCATGCCTTACTCCATCTACAAGTGGTTAGAATCACATTTGAGTTAAAATTTCATAAAATTTTAGCTTTATAAGTACCTGAGGTCTTGAGTTATATTTCATATTAGCCTAGTACATTAGTTTTGGAGTGGATTTCATACAATCCTAATCTTCATCTTTTTAAATGGCCAAGAATGGCTTGGTTTCTAGCACACATTTGGCTATCCACACCATAGTGTTAGATTTTTAGCACATTCATGAGCTCCATGAGCCATCTCATATGACACCTATTCTATAATAGTATAACTTCATATTATCACTTCATGAGGTAATGATGGAGCCAAAGGGCCAACCTTTGTATTCTTGAGCCACCTATTTAAAAGGATTGGATGCATAGTCCATACATCAATTAGCACATGCATGATTCATTAACTTCACTTAGTTGGTGACAATGGAGCCAAAGGGCCAGCCTTTGCATTCTAAGGCTAGCCTTTGCATTCTTGAGCCACATTCTAGGGAATGGATCACTCAACTCTATTCATGATATTATTCTTGATTCAATACATACTCAACATAATCCAACACCATAATATATTTTGTATTAGTTCAAATACATGGTGATGTGTATTCATTCCTTTCTCTTCCTTTAATTTGTTTTTATAAGATCTTATTTTAGATATAGTGTATCTAGTAATAAATGGTTTGTTTCATGTTTTTATTTATATATTCACTCATGAAAACATGCTCTCTATATGCACATCCAAAATCACACAACTTCATGAGTTTTTCCCTTATAGGCAAGGTTAGGTATGCTTTCTATTTTTCTTTTATCTTAGTATTTTGCTTCACTACATCACTATAATAAAGGGGGGAAAATATAATTATATAAAAAGTGATATTGGATGACTTAGGTATGACTAATAGCACCCAACCTGGAGGTCCTCTTTCTTGCTCACTCAACCCTTCTTGGCTAGACTTTCACTGATTCCCAATCACTCACAGCTTCTTAGACTTAGCTTTTTGAGACCAAGACAACCCTTTCAAACCTAGATCCATCCCCCTAGGTCTCATCCTCTTAGGAAAATATCATCTAACTTGGATATGAGTGTAATAATTTAGGGGTGTCATGTTTTTGGTACTATTATCCAAGTTCACTTTAGCCTCAAATGATGTGATGTCCCTTTCTTAGGGGCTCCTTTTTTCTGTCAAAAGCTCTGATACCACTGTGATGTCCCTTTCTTAGGGGCTCCTTTTTTCCATCAAAAGCTTTGATACCACTGTAATATCCCCTTTCAGTAGGGAATATCTAAACACAAATAGCTCTGAACAAAGATACACTTTTTGCCAAAATAATTTCAAATATGAATAAATAACTCACAATATAATCTCTCAATAGCAAATCAAAGATCTTATCACTTGTTATTTTAGACGATTACATAATTGAGTCTCTATCATACAAATAAGATAATGTGAAATATTCTATCTTGAAACCCTGTGCTTTTGCAAATCTCGAGATTGACCCTGAATCTAGAAGTCTCAGCCTGCTGTGTTGAACACACAGTCGCCGGCGTCAGTCGATATTCTATCGACATCAATCACTATAGGTCCTTCTCTACCAACATCAGTCTTCAGTCGACCGATGTCGGTCATTGGGGCTCTCTGTCTGCCGAGGTCGGTGTCTGAGTGGATATGTACGGACCTGTACAGACTTAGTACGGCTGCCAATTAAGCACAACCTATCTATTTTCAACCCCTGATAGCTGAACAACCTGATCTCAAGAATATATGATTCTAATACAGAAGATCTATATCTGTATAACTTATTGGATCAAAAACTAAATAAAGAAATACCTAAAATATTGTGATAACTTATGTGTGAAGCTATCTCTCAAATCTGTATGCCTCTGTGATAACTTTTGTATGAAGCTATCTCTCAATTTGGCAATAAATTAGCTGATATCTCACAGCCTCTAAATCACACACAATGAAGAGTTGATGTTCTCCACTGTAATGGAATCCTGGAACCCTTGGCTCAGTCTTCATAGAAGAATTCTTCAAAATCAATAATCAATAATCAATGGCTAATCCAAAATCTCTCCCATGAGAAACCCTTATACCCTCCAAAGGTGTGCTTGCTAAAATTAGATTTCCTCAAATTAGAACTTGGGTTTCTTAAATTAGAATTAGGGTCTTAAAATTAGACCAACTAATTAATAATTAATAATTAATTATTAATTAGACCAAATAATTAATATTTGATTAAATCAATCAAATATTAATATCTCCCTTAATTCATATCCAAAAAACCCGAACAACAAGGCAAGCCCAGTTCCCTCAAGACCCTCTATCCATCCCATCAGCCTACGAAGGTCGCATAATAGGCTAATCCTCAACTCTGAACATGTCAACTCAAAAGGGGACATGACAAATGATTAGATTTTCTTGATTCCTTATCTTTTCCCCTGTCAACCTAATACAAGCTCATCTAACCCATGATCATTAGTTTCCATATAAAACACCATTCAATGTCCATTTAGAAGGGTTGACATGCATTCACAATAAAGAAACAAGAATACAAGTGAGTACACACAAGCACTTTTCCTTATTCTCTGCATATAGCCTTCCAAAATCAATTCAAGCCTATTCAAGCACTCATACTAGTCCCTAGTCATCTAAAGTACATTCTAATTTTGCATTATAGTTGCGTATATCACATAATTTCTCCAAGAACTTTAAATTAGAGAATTAAATTATCTTGATCCCTTTTTGAAGTATTGGTATGTAGGCAACATGCCCACATATGGGGTGTGAAGTGCATCCAACGTATCCTTTACACACTAACCCCTTCTCTCTTTCCCAAATTTGATACTCAAGTTTAAGTACTAGGATTTATTAAGGTTTTTGAAGATTGAATAAAACACATAATAAGATCCACATAGAACCAAGATTTGATATTTCACTACCAGTGTGTCATAGGCCTATTGTATAAAACCTAAAAAATCCAAGCCACCAAGATAATAATACCAAAAGTGGATGGTAGTCCCAAAAAGTGGACTACAACACCAAGTAGTAGGGTGTCCTAAGTTTGACACTCATGTCTAATCTAGAAATAGAGTTATGGGTCGTATTTACAATAGTCTACCATCCTTGCACAATACTTTATAGATCTTACTTCATCTGGTTCAGCCCTGAATAAGCTAAGTTTGATTTCTTTACACTTCTTACTATTTTTGGAAAAGGTAGAATACATATTTATTTACATAAATTAGTAGGATTACTTAAGACACATTAATTACTAATTTACATTTACTCAAACCTTTATTTGATTAGGAATTAAACACATAATTCTTAAAAATATAAACAATCCTTAGGGACTTGAGTTCTCTTTCTTGAATTCAAATACTTAACACAAACCACTTTCTCAAGTTCTAAGTCATCAACTAGATAGACTATAGGTGATGCTTGAATGGACTATGTCTTGTTACATTAGAAATTTCTAGGACATTTTTTGAAACATGAAACCCTCAAATTATTGAGATAGTTGAGACTCTCATTAAACACCCCTTAAAACCTCATTACTTCATCAACCTACTATCTAAAGTAACCTAATTTACATTTGTAGGTGATTGTATGCTTGTCCTATTAGAAATGTGAATGCAACATTGATGCTTTAAGGGATTCCTTCAACATTGAAAATTATTCAAACTCTTAACATGTCATTGAGATAGTTTAATACCTTAGTCAAATAACTTTAACTCTATGTTTCTATCACCACTAATTATTCAAGGCAAGTCTCAATAGCTGACTATAAGTAGCTGTTTAGAAGGTGACTGTGTATAGAGTTTCATTCCCTCACCATCTCTCTAGGGTTACCAATAACTCTATCATGTTTTTATTAAATTAATTAAACATTTCCAATGCCTTGAAGTTTCCAATCCCATTAGCATCTCTATTCAAATCTCATTCTCTTAGTTGGCTATATGTGACCATCTAGGAGGTCTAAGTTTGATTGTGTATAATCTTAAATAATGATTCTTTAACATAGTGCTCAAATGTATTTAGATGTACCTTCTAATTTAAGTACACACTTCATATAGAATTTCAAGGCACATTAACATACCTTTGATTTCATTATTCATACACATACAATCTTATAGGTGACTGTCACTAGATGTGTTAGTTTATTTGAAATTTTCATTAACCTTAAGTGATTTGGAAACATAATTGATCCACTGACCTTATATTTAAATGTTCACAACATTTCATGCTTAAACAAACTTCAGGACACATGAAAACATTGGATTTCTTTGAATTTCTAGACCTACAGGTTTACATGAGGTGAGAGAATAGGCAACCTTGTGTTTGGAGCACTTGATAAGTATAAAACATGAATATTTGGTATCAAAGACCATTTTTTTATCAACATATTATATCAAAGAGACACAACTCTCAAACTCTTAAAAATGCATTTTCAAATAATCAAAACACCCTACCATGCAAGAACATAAAATAGTGATCACTCTTCAGACTTATATAGAATAATTGAGTGATTAGGAATACATTTATGGGTTGAAGAGAGACTAGAAGAAAATTAATAATCATTAAAATGTACCAAAACACCTAGAGAACTCATAAACTAAAAAAAATATTATAGTTACTTGCAAATTTCTCACAAAAAACAATATTGCTTGCCAAAAGGACATGCACACATGCCAAGGAGAAGAGTGAATGTGTGTGAGGCATATAAAGGAATATTAGGACTCAATACAATTGGTTTCATGTAGTCATGATATCATACTTTGCACTAAAATTTATCCAAAATCAGCCTATGGGGTTTTGAGCTCTCAAAAAGTAGTTTGGGCTCTTATAAATTGTTCATAACAATTTAAAAAATTAATTCAAAAACAATTTATATAAAATAGAATCCCATAGGGGTACCAAAATTTGTCCAAAATATCAGCCCCCAACTCTATCTATATGGCCTTGCCATATACTTGAAATTAGCCTTCATTACCTTGTGAAGGGGATGACGAGAGGGAGAAAGAAAGTTTTGAAACTATGGAGATTTAAAATTACTATAATTATTTTTCCTATCTTTTAAAAGTACAAATCAAATTTTAGAGTTGTTTTTCCTTACAAGTGACTTCAAGAGTCCATACAACCTCCTCTAACCCCTTAAACGAGCATTGAAAATCAAGAATCTGAATTTCTTATGATTCTTCTGATAGGTGTGATAGTTAATTAAGTGATCTACTTTTATTTTAATGTTTATGGTATATGTTTTATCTTTGGAGTAACTTTCACATATAAATTTAGCCAAAAATCACATTTATATGCATTTTTTACACCTTCAAGCTAGAAAATAAACTTCATACATTCCAAAAATTTATGAGATGTTGTGAAAATATTTTTTATGCATGAAATTAATTTATTAAACCCCTAATAACCTAAGTCACATCTTGACCATGACTTATTTCCTTATGGCATCCCTAAAGCACTATATGACCACAACATGATTTTACCTTAACTTCTCCAAACTAGACTTAAACCATGATAACAAGGTTAAATGAAGACTCTAAGAACCATATAGGGAATGACATGACCACGTCACAAGACCATGACAAGTTTTAATTTATATGAGGTTGATCAATTTGACTTGGGTGCAAATTTGATCATTGTTATCAATTAGATTTTATACCCATGTGTGTTGTAGTACATGAGAAATATAATAACACATTGGGATAACCTCCAAGCTATGGGGACCTATAAAATTTAGGTGAACCTCAAAATAATGCCAACATAATTTCACTAAGATTACTACAACTAATATGTGACCAGTTCACTTTAAACTACAACTTCTTAGTGATCTTGCTCCTATTTAGGGTTTCAACTTTTGAGGAAAATAATTTTAAAATTTGGAAAATGGTGATGGACCAAAGGATTCTAGTGGAAATTAATTCTAGGTTTCATTTAATATAATTAAAAATTTAGTATTCTAAATTTTTTTGAAGCACAATCTTATACGAATATAAAACTAAAGGTAATATTGGGCATTTATTAGATAAGCAACAAATTTCTTTATTTTTCATCAACAAGTTTTCAAAAAGGTAGAATCAATACCATAGATGGATCTATATAACTAAAACAAGAATTTTATTATTCAAAAATTTAATAAAGAGTAGTACATACACAAAGATTAAAAAAGACAAGGCAAAACTTCAGTATATTAATATTCTATAGGTTATAGCATGTAGATAAATTCCTCAAAGACAAAAAAAATTGTTTAATAGAGAAAGGGTACATGGGCTGCATAGGAAAACCATATTTATACAAAAAAACACTTCCTCAAGAGAGAGAGAGTCGAAAAAATCTTACGCTCAATTATGGAGTAAGAAATCAAGGAATATACATATAAATATCTGTTAAGCATGGGATATACTGAGAGGGGGGGTGAATCAGTATATCATATATCTTATAAAAATTTCCCTTAATCAAATTCCACTTAATCAAACATTCAAGATATGCAATAAAACTCAAACAATAAACACCACACAAGATATAGAGAGACACCCGATATAATGTGGAAACCTAATGTGGGAAAAACCACAAAGAACAATTACAAGTATATGAATGAGCACCAACCCAAACAATATTCACAAGCACCAACTTATAGGAGCACCAATCCCTTTGCTGAGCACCAACACATTGGAGTACTGGCCCCTTTTCCAAGTACCAATCCAACAACAATTCATGAGCACCAACCCTTTTACTAAGCCCCAACCCAGGAACATTTTGTGAGCATCAACCCACATGATCACCAACACTTTTGTTGAGCACCAACCCAACAATAATTCATGAGCACCAACCCACAATAGCACCAACCCATTTATCGAGCAATAACCCAACAACTATTCGTGAGCACCAACCCACAGGAGCACCAACCTCTTTGTATATACCACACAACTATCTCTCAATGTTGCTATCTCAACAAATGATATCTCATTACAATATCTCTTTCCTCTCTCTCACCTTTGCTCTTCTAAGCTAGATATAACAAATGCAAATCATATTATTCTCTCTCAAATGCTCTTCTAAGATAGATATTACAATATCAAATTAACCTCTCTCACACTTATTGCAAATGGCTTCTCAAGCTTCTATTTATATATTTCCAAATTACCTTTGGCCTTCCCCCTTTGTGACCCTTCAATCCTCATGGAAAATGGCACCAAACTTGTATGACCCTTCATATCCTTGCCTTTGAAAAGTCATGTGGTGACCCTTCATGAGCAAAAACATCCTTCCCTCTTTTGTCCTTGTCTTGGTGACTTTTCATATTCCTCAAAGTGTCCCTTCATGAGAAATTATGCCATTCCTCTTTTGTCTTCACTTGGTGACTCTTGGAATTCCCCAAGATGACTCTTCATGGGAAAATGTGTCCCATCCTTCTTTTGTCTTTACCCCATAGCCCTTTGACTTCTCCATGGGACCTTCTTTTGTCTCATATGCAACCAAAAATATATTCATTAATATTAAATAAATAATAACTCACATTAGCCAAGATATATATATATATATATATTATATATATATATATATATATATATATATATATATATATATATATATATATATATATATATATATATATATATATATATATATATGTTACAAACAACATTAAATGCAATGTGGCCTTTATCACCAATAATGCTAGACCTTTGACATTAATGACAATATTTCCAATAATCTCCCCCTTTGTCATTGATGGCAACCTCAATCCTAAAACTGCCACATCCTGTCACCTACACATACTGTCATTTGAAAACATACAATAACTCCCCTTTACTATAGCAACCTATACCTATTTTTGCACATATACCTATACTTGTTATTATCCCCCTTTGACATCAATGGCAAAGGGCCTACCTAGAGATAACACTTAGCTCCCCCTCAATTGATGCTGAACATCAATGATGGAAGTAATAGAAATTACTCCCAACTCCTTTTGTAGATCTTTGAATGTATCCTTTGATCATGCCTTTGAGAAGATATCTAACAATACATACACATTGTTCCCTCTCCTTTGAGCATCTGCAATCAACTCATTTGAATCTTTTCTTCTAATCTCACAACCTTCAGCATGAAAATTTAATGTGTATCCTTGATCAAAAATTTGACTAACACTCAATAGATTATGCTTAAGACCTTTTACATACAAAACATTTTTAGTCTTAGTTCTACCATAATCCAAACTCAAAGTACCTTTTTTGGTTATCCTGGTAGTGGTTTTATCTTCAAATCTCACTATGCCACCATTGATCTTCTTTAGAGATATGAACTTACTTTTATCTCCTATCATATGCCTTGAACATCCGCTATCAATTAACCATGGCTGATATTTATTTCTTACATGCAAAGTTGTTTACACGAGCATAAAATCTTCAGGTTCTTTCTTCTACCATGAACATGTCTGAACCTTCTTCCTAATGAATGGAGCTTTGAAACTCTAATCCTTCTTCTTGATGAATGGAGCTTTGAAACTCTAATCCTTCTTGACTGACTCGAACACACTTTTACAATAATGAGCTATGTGTCTGAAGTTGTTGCACTTGTAGCATACTATGGTCTTTTCATCAAAGCTTGATAGAGGAGCAAAATAGTTGTGGCTTCTACTTGACTCCACTTGAATTTCCTTCTTCTTATTTCTAAAATTGTTAGCTCTTTTTCTACATTATAATTCCATGTGACCATATCCATTATAATAGAAATAATAGCCATAAAAGTAAGACCTATCTGTATATCTCTTACCTGATTGCCTTTTGTAGCTTTGTTCCTTCTAGCCTTCTCTATTTGAAATGTCCTCTGTATTCTTTACTTCTCCCATTTTTTTTCCTCTTTTGTAAGAGCCTTAGCATAGCTCTTTTTCTTTTCAAATCCAATCCCTGTCTTATCTGAATTTGATTTTTGACTTTCTAATATCTTATTCAATATGTTAGTGTTATCCTCAAATTTTGAGTCACTAACTACTTTATCATTGACTACTTTCTTAATATCTTCTTTTAAAGAGGAAATTTCAATAACATACCTTTCACACTCTTCTCTTTCTATTACCAACTGTGCTTATAGATCTTAAATCATTTAAAAGTGTACTTGTAGATCTTCAATCATTTCCTTTGACTCCTATTCATTTTTCTTGATCTGGCACTTTAATCTTTGATTCTTCTTCTCAACAACTTTTAACTCTTCTAGGGCACAAATGAGTTCTCCTTCCATATTAACTTCAATTTCCTTCTCTTCTTCTTCTTGATCACCTTCATGTATGGCCATGAATAGAATCTCTTCTTCTTCTGAATCACTGACTCCACTATCTTCAACTAAGCCAGGATCCTTAGAATACACGCTCTTGTTCTCGAATCCCTTCTTAGATTTGCCTTTGAAATTCTTCTTGTATGTAGGCTTTTATTCTTCATCATCATTACCCTTATTTGGGCATCTAGCTAAAAAATGTCCAATCTTTCCACAATTAAAACATTTAAAAGGTAATTTTCCTTGATATTTACTTGTTCCCCTTTTCAGCTTACGAATGAAAAGTGCTCCATTATCATCTTCATCATCACTGGAACTATCACTTGATTCTTTAATCTTAGATTTCTCTTTCTTTGATGTCTTGAAAGATTCTTCTCTCTTTGAGGGTTTATCTTGTTCTATTCACATCTCATCTGCCGTGAGAATACCGTGAAGCTCATCCATCTTTAACTTGGCTAAATTCTTCATCTCCTTGATTTCCAAAACCTTTGCATCATATCTCATTGGTAGAGATCTCAAAACCTTTTACACCACTGTTTACTCATCTAATGTTTCTCCAAGACCTTGAATCTAATTTATGATTTGATCAACTTGCAAAAGATAACTTGTTATATCTTCTTGTTATTCCATCTTCAAACTTTCAAACTATCTTCTAAAAGTCTGAAGCTTATCTTGTTGAACCTTTCCATCACGTTTGTAAATATTCTCAAGTTTTACCCAAGTTTCATGAGCAGATATACATTGCATAACTTTAACAAATTTAGATTCACATTAACCAAATAAAATAACATTTAAAGCTTTAACATTACATTCACTTGCCTTCTTTTCTACTAGAGTAATTGTAGATGTCTGTGGCTCTTCATATTCCTCCACCACTGCTTTCCATATGTCAAATCGAAGGGCCATCGAATAAGTCCTCATTATTATGCTCCAAAAAGCATAATTCATCCCATCAAACAAAGGTGCCTTATTTGTAGAAAATCCTTCATGTGACCTAGCCATTGTGCTTTCTCGATCTACCTTCAAGCTGTAAAACTTTTCAAAAAAGAACTTGCTCTGATACCAATTATTAAGCATGAGATATACTGAGAGGGGGATGAATCAATATATCATATATCTTATAAAACTTTTCCTTAATCAAATTCCACTTAATCAAACATTCAAGATATGTAATAAAACTCAAACAATAAACACCACACAAGATAGAGAGAGACACCAAATATAATGTGAAAACCCAATGTGGGAAAAACCACAGAGAACAATCTCAAGTATATGAATGAGCACCAACCCAAAAAATATTTTCAAGCAAAAAATTTTAGGAGCACCAATCCCTTTTCTAAGCACCAACCCATAGGAGCACTAACCCTTTTCCAAGCACCAACCCAACAATAATTTCTGAGCACCAACCCACAAGAACACCAACCCCTTTGCTGAGCACTAACCTAAAAAAAATTTGTGAGCACCAACCCCTTTTCCGAGCACCAACCCAAAAAAAATTCATGAGCACCAACCTATAGGAACACCAACCCCTTTGCCGATCACCAACCTAACAACTATTCATGAGCACCAACCCACAGGAGCACCAACCCGTTTGTGTATACCACACAACTATCTCTTAATGTTTCTATCTCAAGAAATGATAGTTCATTACAACATCTCTTTCCTCTCTCTCACCTTTGCTCTTCTGAGCTAGATATAACAAATACAAATCATATTCTTCTCTCTCAAATGATCTTCTAAGCTAGATATTACAATATCAAATTAACCTCTCTCACACTTATTACAAATGGCTTCTCAAGCCTTTATTTATAGATTTCCAAATGACCTTTGGCCTTCCCCCTTTGTGACCCTTCAATCCTCATGGAAAATGGCACCAAACTTGTATGACCCCTTGGTGACTTTGCATATTCCTCAAAGTGTCCCTTCATGAGAAATTTTGCCCTTCCTCTTTTGTTTTCACTTGGTTACTCTTAGAATTCCCCAAGATGACTCTTCATGGGAAAATGCATCCCATCATTCTTTTGTCTTTACCCCATGGCTCCTTGACTTCTCCATTGGCCCTTCTTTTGTCTCATATGCAACCAAAAATATATTCATTCATATTAAATAAATATTAACTCACATTAGCCAAGATATATCTATTACAAACAACATTAAATGCAATGGGGCCTTTATCACCAATAATGCTAGACCTTTGACATCAATGCCAATATTTCCAACAATATCATCCTTCCTAGCTTAAAATGGCATCATTGATGGAGTAGAAGGAGGAAAATAACTTTGTAATGACTAGGCACTTCAACAATTGTTGAAAGAGGAGAAAAAATTATTCTAGTATTTCAATTAAAATATTTCTCCTTGAGTTGTGTAGAAGAAATCTCTCTCAAGAAATGGGGCACCAAAATGAACCATGACTTAGTCAAAATTGAATGCTTTTTAATATTTTGATATATTTTTAACTAAACTTGGAAAACTAGCTTGTAATTTGTAGTTGAGACTTTTAAAACTTTTAAGTCATTCAACACAAAAAAAAGGTGAAAATTGCAATGTGAGTTTATACAACTAAAGTCATTCAACTTGTCAAAATAAAAAAAGAGTGAAATACAAGTTGGACTTTTTCATCTAAAGATGGATAGAATGATAATTGAAAAATACAAGTAGCTCTTTTCAACTTAACATTAAGAGCTATCAAAATGATAGTTGAAATTTGTAACTTGCAACTTTACAATGTATTTTACAATAATTTTAGTTTACAGAATGTGCTTTTCAAATAATCAAACTATAACAGTGATTTGTAAGGATTCATTTTAAAGTTTTACTTGTATCTTCTTGATATAAGATTCAAAGTTGTTAAATATCTCTTGAAGGAAATATTTTTTAGGATCAACTATATAAATATTTTTGATTTAACATTTTGATGTTACCTTAGATAGTTATCTAGAAGCAACTCTTTAGACTTGTATATCATTTCCCATTTGATCAAGTGTATTATGATACTTGATGAAATGATGAATGAAATTCAAGTTGAAAGTTGTATCATGTTTTTATTCTTTTTTAATTACCCATTTGAACTTATCTTAGACCTCTTGAACATGAAGAGGTTTATCTTAGTAATTTGTTACATCACATGATAATTTACAAATGGAATCCTCATTATCTTATATTGCATATGTGGCCTTGTCACATGTGCTCTTATCCTTTTCAATACTTTCACTAAGTATTTTGATTCTAAATTTATCTGCCCTATCTAACTCATTATGCTATGAAAGATTTTTTATTATCTTTTCTTACATGAGGGTGTCACTTTCTGTCAGATCAATGGCCTCCAATTTGGGAAAGTAAAGGTTCATCCTATCAACCTCCTCTTCATATTTACTTATCTATGCCTTTATAGATCCACTATCATCCTTCAAAATCTTGTTGTATTCCATGGCTAGTTCTATCATTTTATTCACTTTTGTGATTAGTTCCTCAACCTAGTCTTTTGTAGATATTTCCATGGTACCAATCTCTATCATTATATCAAATGTTTCTTTTCTAGGGAATTGAGAGAGATTGAGTTCTCTAGATAGAATCAAGTGGATTTTTTGGGTCTATGAACTTTATTAAGGTAGCTATCAACTACTCATCTTTGTTCTTTAACTCATCTTTAGTGACCTTGTCACTATCCATTTTTTGAAATAGAGAACTTATGCTCATATAGAAATCATGTTTTATTCATTCTCTTGTTGGACGACCCAGGCTCACCTTAAATATATGATAATCCCCCACCACCAAGTCTTCCTTTTATTTTTTAGGTAGGGGAAATGATATCTCCATATATTTTTCCCCTATTGCATCATATGAAATTTTGAATATGGTTTTGGGGCCTTTATATGGTCATTTAGATGCTTCCACTAAACCAAAATCTAGAGTACTAAAAGATATCATTTGTTTCCTTTTCTTTGGCACTAATTATGCTAGCTAAATTAGAGTGGTACTAGTGAATCCGATGTTGTTCCAATGACGACTATAACCTATGATTCTAAAACTAAATATTATACACTAGTAGTTCCCATGATAAGTGCCATATCTACCACTGATATTTCTACTAAGTCTTTAGCTGATGATTTGGATATCTCTTCTCTTTGGTGGGTTGAGTAGCCATAGTTGTATTAGTGGGTATTTCTATTTCCACCTCCTTAGTGGGGGTTTAGGTTGATGTGAGAGTGTAATAAGGCAAGGATACTTGGATGGGCAATGTGAATGTGTTTAGAAGGGGTGTGGAAGTTGGAAGTGATAAAGGTAGAGAGATAGGGATGTGTGGTTGGAATAAGGGAACCTATGTAAGGGTTGAGTCCAAGGCAATAAAAGAATTAATCAACATAGTGGGAAAGGATAGAGTGGATGAAATGGGTAGTGTGATAGAATATGAATATGGGGGTGTATCTAACCCATTAATTATTATAGATAGTGGGTTTGGAGTCAAAATGATTGAGTCAGTAGCCATGTATTACTAGATGGCATTGGTGATTAATGCAATGGATGTGATTTTGGAAGAGAGAGGTGGAGGTGGAGTTGGGATAGCCAAATGCATTGATTGAATCATTACCAAAGGAATCACTATTACTATGGAATTAGATGGAGTGATTACTTGCACTAGTGGGCTAGAGGAAATAGAAGGGGTAATTACTTACATCGATGAGATGGTAGAAATAGGAGAAATGATTTCTTGTGTTGGCTAGATAATAAAGATAAGATGAGGGGTTATACTAGTTATGTTCCCTATGGAAATTGATAGTGGTGATCCATTAGATGGGATATTGGGTCTTGGTTGCTTGAATAATCCCTTCTTTACTTCTACTTTTCCTTTCGCTTGTGTGAGACAACTAGCCCCACTACTTGATTTGCTTGAGTTTTGATGCTGGAAACCTCTATTACTATTGCCACTACACCCTTATCATTTACTTATCTTAAATTTTCTATGATATTCAAGGTTTGTTTGGTTATTTAAACCCCCTTAATAAATTTTGTGGTCCTTTCTAATAAGGAGAATGATTCAGGTATATACCACTTGACTAGAGGAAGATGTTGGAGATAAATTTGATTATCATAATATACCCTCTCCATGGGTTGTTACTCATCTTTCAAATATTTTGGAAATGGTGATATACTATAAGTCTTAATTTTTTCTAAGGTCACTCTAAAATAATCTCTCAACCTAACCTCGTCTTCATTTTACATAACCTACCAATAAACTTCATAAAAGGGAATGTGAGAATATGAGGAACCCATTATACTAGTAACATAATCAGTCACATCACAGATGGGCCTAACATCAAGAGTTATGAAGGTCATCTAAGTAAACTTTGCATGTACACATTTGGCCTTAGATAGAGAAGGCAAGGTGTATCTCCCAATATTTATAGGAAAGTGTATCCCTATCTTGTGGCTACTTGATAAGAACTTATTTGTTTCCACTAGTTGTCTCACAAGCTCCTTTAAGGCCAATTTTTCACTTTAATATCTATGAAGGGTATAAGGACACCCATTGAAATAACCAAATTTAATGTATGATTATTTAAGAAACTAAGTAAAGTATGACCCCCAAAATTTCAGTTTCTCTTTTTACATCCTCAAAAAACTATCCTCCCTAGATTCTATTCAAACATGGTTATGATTTAGTGATGAAGGAATCATTAACTCTTCTGAATTATTGTGTTCTCCCATCAAAATTGATTTTAGGATAGTAGTTAAAAAATTTATTAGTTTTATCAATCATTGTGTTTAATCCTAGGATTGCCCTCCCTCTTGCTAAAACATATAGTAGGTAAGAGGTCATTTAGAATTTACCATTGGTTTAGACCTCTAGGAACTATCTATGAATATAATAATTGATAAATTAGGCTAGTGAATGTATTATTTATTTTGATGAATTACCCAGATATACTAGTATATCAAATCTTCAGAATTTTTTGCATTTGGGCTCCCTGTAACTTTATGTAAGAGTATGATGATATCTCCTACCTCATCATTGAAATCTATCCTAGCTAGGGTATTAAGAATTCTTGTGGATGTAGATCTAGTGATTTTTAACCACTGTTTGTTTAAAACCCATAAATAAGTTGAGTTATTATCTTGATAGAACTTTTTGGAAGAATCAAGGGTAATGTCTATGTAGTTTTAAAATTCTAAGATCAATAACATGGTATCAACAAAATGTGGATCAATATTAATAATCTTCTCCCTTTTATCATTCACTACATTCCTTTTCTCAACATCAGTGTTTAGCCATGGTGAACACAACCTAGGGGATTTGTATTGAGAGTGGGAAGGCTGCAACTTGAGGTAAACTAATGTCGTAGATGATTTTAATCTAATCATTCTTGAATTCTACATTAACACTATTCTAGAAGTCTCTTAGGTCTATATGACCTAGTTATATGTCAATTATCTTGTTTGTGTTTGAATCTAGGTTGGATGGGACACCATGTACCTTTGAATTGAGCTTCACCTCTTTTCCAAAAATATACATAGGGAAAATGGGTAAGGAAAACCAACTATAGAGTTGGTCAAGATTTGGACTTGTAATTACAAGTTATTTTTCCTCTTCGAAGTAGGTGGAGAGATATTATATCTGTGTAAGTGTTTAGTTTTGGTAGGAATATAATGTGCAACAACAACTGTAAAGTTTGATCAAATGGTTTGATGGGGTTTTAACTTGTAATTACACTTTTGAAGTCGAATAAAATGTCTGGTAGGAAAATGGTTTACAAAGGCAAGTTAGACTTTTGATGGGAACTCAGAGTGTTAAAGTAAAGGAAATCTCTACCTAACTTTAAATGGTGTTTTTATGTGTTTTTACAAGGTCTAATCTATGTAGGGTTTTAGTTTAGAATATTAGGAGGGATTTTTTGCCTTATAAGTATGGAGGGTATATTTTGGGAATATTTTAGATTTTTAACAACATTGAAAAAAACTTAATTTTCTTTGAAAAATATCTAAATAAACACAAAAATATAAACTGGTAGTAGTAATATTTTAGCAAATGAATGATAAAAATAAGAAAAATGTAAACAAGGTCAATGATGATATTCTTAAACATTCTAGTGATAAAACCCTAATTTTTGAAAGAATTCTTAAGCTTTTCAGGAAATAACAATGGTGTGGACTAAAAAATGAGCAAGTGACCTAGATAAATACCATGAATTCATGTAGGATTATGTAATGGATAGATATGTTTTGTGGCATTTATTTTGCTTGAAAATTATAGTGAATGAACTCTATTAGTAACATTATTCATCTTAGAGGTATGGTTCATGTTTTTACTTGGTAGTAGATATTTAGATTTGGTTTACAATGTTGATAATGATGTAAAACCTAAATTTTATATTAAAAAACCACATAATTAATTCCAATCATGTTGATTTATGATTGTATATGTATAAATGGTGATAAAGTGAGTCCATAGAGTCACTTTAAAACATTGTAAGTTTACAATTTTACAATTTGTTTTTTATTCTCTACTTTCTACTAAGGGGTTGTTTGAGGTGATAAATTTTTTGGAGGTGGGTAGTGGGATCCCAGTTACACTTTATAACTTTGAAAATTTTCAAAGTGTATTGAGAGTTTTTATTCCTACTAGGTCATGGTGAAATGTGAGAAGCAGAGTCTGCATTGCATTTTTTATCTTTACAAAGTTTAAAATTATAATGCAAGTTTTGATTCCTACTAGTATTGATCAATAGCATAAAGTGGAGTCCCAATTATAGTTTGAAACTTTTCAAAGTTTCAAGTTTGAATGCGAATTTCAATTCCTTCTAGATCATGGGTAAGTAAGAAAGTGAAGGTTTGGGTGCACTTTACAACTTTACAAAGTTAAACATGCACAAAAAACATGGTTTCCACTTGGGTCTTGAAAAAGGTATTTATGCCATTTTGAAAGCTTTTTATCAAAAAATTTATGGGTCTCTCTTAAGGTATGAGGTCTTATAAGGTTTTCAGTACAAAAATATCAAAATTTAACAAATACCATGTGGCACAATATTGAGAAATAACAATGATACAATTAAATAAAATGATACAAGGTGTGAGAACCAATCATTTATAGGATGGGGTTAATTTTCCATCACATTTGTGCATACGATATGTAAACATGAAGAGTGAAAAGAAATGGAAAGGAATGTGAAAAGGTGTGAAATGCAATATCATGGGCCTTAAAGTTCACAAATAAATCCATGAAACTATTATTGAAATCAATATTTATAGACATATTTTTAAATCATGTGAAATTTAATTAGATGTGATGTAATCCAAATGGTGTATTTATGAAAATCAAGACAATATATGTTTTCATAGTTTTAAAGAGGGGTTGAGTTCATTAGATGTGACTAAAGGAATAAAATAATTAATTAATGGTATAATTCATTTTGTAAATTGAACAACCATAATATATAATTAAAGTCAAGGGAAGTTCAAAAATATTTCATGTACTAAAGAGGAACAAAAAAATAGGTAATTCATAATTATTATAGAGATAACCACTCAAAAGGATGTATTAGGACTCATTCATTGTAGGAATTTGATAATGGAATAAAAATAGAATTAGGAAATTAAAATTTATGCCCCACTAAAGGAATACAATGACACTATGTTCATGAGGGATATAATGAAGAAACATAATTATAAATAAGTATATTATGTAATGGAAAATTAATAAGTTTGTGCTATAAGTGAAAAGTCTAACCAATATCAAAAATAACATGTGTACAACATGAAAATGATCAATAATTCAAGTATTCATGATATGATACAATTTTGTTTGTAGTTATTTACACTGCTCATATGGAATTTGAGTTTTTCACATGTGATATATTGAAATACTTATATAATAGTGTGGTAACTTTTAAAGTTTCTAAAACACCTTGCTCTTTGTTGTGTAATAGTCTATAACCATTCATACACATATGAAATCCACACATTACACATCAACATGTCGCATGTGCACATAAATTAACTCACTTTTGATTACATTTATCAATATCTACAAAATAATTCCTTACTATGTATATCATTATGGTTCCTCATAGGAACATCTATACTTAACATCTAGATGTCATATCCATTTTAGAATGTGCCATGGAATATAACACATTATAATTATATGACACATCAAATAACATATTGGAAATGACAAGAAAATATGAGTAAGATTTCTAAACATTCAATAAGATTAACCATCATTTTTCTATAATATGAACTACCACCCTTATGTAATCATCATCTATTTCAGCTAACTCTTGTAATGATATATATATTATAATATATTACCCAATATGGATTAAAAAAATATATCACACACAAAATAAATATGATATTATCATCATAATCTATGTATGTAATGCTCACACATCTATAGATTTACATTATTTTTAGTCTATAAAATCAACAAGGAAGATGCCTTCCCCTTTTACTCACAAAAACATGCATTCCTTGTCTTAATAAATCTTATACAAACCTATAATTATACTCATTATAAATATTTAATTTAATTTAACCTTAATTAAATCAATATAATAAATATCAAATCTGAAATTAAATATTGTATTGGGAACAATTTATGTATGTGATATGCCCTTTCTACACTAACTACTGAACCTAGATTCTGTCAATTTTTGAGAAAAACCACAGTAACTCAAATTTAGAACATATTAAACATTTAATTGAATTGAAAAAGTATTAATAAATAAAAAATTACTAAAATATAATCTCCTCATTATTTCCAAAGTAACATATGGAGTTTGGGCAAAAACATTTTCTAATTTCTAACACCTGCACCACAAAGACTGCTCAAAACACAACATAAATTCACAGTAGGCTGATTGCATATCATAAGAAAATATTTAAATAATCTGATATAAAAATATAAATAAACCTGATATATGTTGTAATAAACCCACAAATCTGAAATCAAAACCTTCAACTATTCTCACACTGATAATGTACATACAATATTGAACACTAGCTGAAATATGTACTCCTTGAAGCTATATAACAACTCACGTATGTAATTATATCTCTATATCATAAGGGTTTCATAATAAAATAATTTTTATATATGTATTTTCATTTAAATACCACATTCATCCAAGAAATATTTCTCATTCCAAGATGATATGAGGAACATTGCATACACATTGTTCTACAAGAGAAATCATTAGTTTGTCAAAAAGATCCTTCAAAAAGAACTTATGTAATAAAAATAACCAAGATATCCCAAATGGGGCATAAAAATAAATATTATCTCTTTATAAATACAACAATATAATTACAAAAATCTATTAGTTGTCATTTTTCTCCACTTGCCATAATTTGCTTTAATTCTAATTTTACAGCTTTTATCCTATTCTTGAATTTTTCAAATCTTTGTATCTTTTATGGAGGATAAGAATGAAAAATTAATTTATTAATTTGATTTAAAACCAACATAATTATCCTTATCCTTAAAATACCATGCCCACTTTGGCTAATAAATCATTTAATAATAATATTTTATTAATTACTTGGCCCTTATTATCAAAATTAAGAAAACAATATTTTGGGTACAACTAATCAATATTAAATAAAATTATTTCCTTTCTCCTTCTCTAAACCCAAATATAATAATATAATGAGATTTTTTATATAATAATAAATTATTTGATTAATGAACATGACAATTTTCCCTTCCTAAAATTATTTGTCCTCAAGTAATTGCAAATCAAGATGCTCAAGAAACACCATGCCAATGTAATGAGTCATGGTATACTTTATATAAATTTTGGATATAGTACCTAAGAGATGTTTTATCTCTTTCCAAGGACACTATGAAAAATAAAGTAACAGGGTGGCTAAAAATGATGATGACATCAATGATGACAATATGTTTCATAGCTTCCCTAAGTGTATTTCCTCTATCCCTCGATGAAAGTATCACTTCGCCACATATCACCTTCATATCTTGTTGACAATTATTTGTTAAAATATAAAATTTTGGAGTTACACCACTATACTTATGATTTGATGCTCTAGTATTCATGTGAAATTCCATTTTAAAACACCTTTTGGAGCTCATAACTTCCTCAATAGAAAGGTTATATACAAACAAATCCTTAATTATTTTTAGTTCTCTTTATCCAAAGGCCATATTAAAATATAAAATCAAATACCATGAAAATTTGATCCAAAGTATACCAAATATCATAATTTGAATAAATCATATGTAGACCATGATATAAGAATCATCACATACCTTGTGTATACTATTATTAATAAAAAGTTATTGTGTCATCACAATGCAATTAATTGTGAAACCATTTTGTAGTATCTCCCTATTTTTTAAATTCTATTCCACATGTCCAAATATGGAAGAATCACATGTAGATTAATTATAAAAACACCCTATAATAATTATTCAATAAATTTGGAATATCAAAATGATATCTATTTTGTATACTGACTTCCAAAATCAAACCCTGTATCCTAAACATGAAATCTACTTCCATATATTCCATAAATATCAAGGGATATATTGAGTGTTAACCCCCATGACTTTTTTATACCCATTTATTATTTTTATATGATTAAGGATTCCAAACACTTGATTTATTGTTATAGTCTTGAGCTTTGATGGGTTTCATAATGCTACTTTGCAATGGTCTATCCAAATTATAGCACCAAATAATTTACATGTAAGCTGAAAACAAATCATAATTATCACATACCTCCCTATATCTCATCCAAGTTAATGTTATGATGGATGGAGTAATTTTCACTAATAGTGGATACCTTCCACTAACATCATCATGCAAGTAAATATCTTTAAAGTTCACCAATCTATAGTTGTTCATAATTTAAATAATCAAAATCAATAATATACAAATAATGTAATAGCTAAAAAAATGAAAAACATGTCCAAAATTCATCAATGTGATCAATGTAAAATTCGTGGGAAGCCATGTAAGGACTAAAAATTTATCCAAAAACTTCTACATATTTCTAAAACCCTTCAAAATTAGTAACCTTATAAATAGTTATATAACTACAAGTAGTGGGTTATAGTGACTATAAATGAAGATAACAATCATCTTACTATTGGGAATCAAGGAAAGCTCACTACTTTTTCTCATTGTGACTTATTTTATACCTTTGGAAATCATTACACAAATATTATGTAACATTAATATCATGTTATAGTGGTTATCTTATTGAATTTTTCTTGCAGTTCCAAATAATTTCTCAATACAACAAATATTTCCAACATATCTCTTTCCTAAAGAATCAAATTATATATAAATTTCTTATGAGAAACCCAAAATTATAAGTACATGACATGATTTTTTTACCTTTTCAATCCATTCTAATGATTCTCATGTTGTATCCTCCTATATGCCCTGAGCACTAGTGACTTGGCCCAATTATGTGACATCATCTCCCATATAGATTCCTGACAGAAATTAGTTTTCAAATATATGGTATGTTTGAATCCTCTATCTAGTATATATCATGGGAACATATTATTGAAAAATATGTTATGCTAATATGGAGGTATTTGTATACCAAAATAAAGACTATGTTACTTATTAAAAGATAAAATTATTCCCATACTCTTCTTCATTAAGCAACTTACTACCCAAATAACTTGTCCTTTATGAGAAGTCCTCTTAGCTATGACATCATTTCATTTAGTGGTCAAATTAATATCCTTATATTTTTTTATCCTTTATAATCTTACCAATGGAATGTAGCCATCCTCCATTCATAACCATGTTAGTTCTCACATCATAGAATGCATTGTATACCTTTTTCTTACCCATAAATATATTAAGCCATCTAGTTATTTGGTTGTATGGGTTGTTGAATCTAGTTTCAACTATAATATTACACCCATTAAAAAAATTAGCCTTCATGTGTCTTAGCTTACTACCTAGATCCAATAATATTATGTACAAATATCCTTGAGTTTTATAAAAATAATCTCTGTGCCCTTTTCTTTGAGTTATGGCCTTCTTTTGATAATTATCATCATGACAAAAATTTTGATCTATATGGAGTGGATGAAATAAATTTGTGATTAATTTTTCATGCCTTGAACTATTATTGAAAAAAATATTCAAGGTGTTTACCTTCATTAGCTAATTTGAAAATATTCACAAACTCACATCCAATATTAGTCTTTGCTAAGACATTTTCATTATGTGCATGTTTATTCCTTCCAAAAAAGGTCATATTGATACTTAAATTGATATTTTTCTTGAATTTTAAGATTCATTTCAAAATAAAAACTCATACCTTCCATCTTCTTGGTGAATTCCTCCAAGGGTTTCCTCCTTTCTATTTCTAACAACTCCAATTTTATTTTTTGCTCATAAACATGCCTATTTGGTAGACCATTCTCACATAACATTGGATCCATATTTTAAATGATTAGAATATGTGTTTCATGGATGCCATTATCTTTTTCAATTTTGCATTTCATACATATCATCTATTCCTCGATGACTTCTTTACGATAAAAGTTTTGTTGAAATTCAATCTTAGAAGTCAATGATTTTTTTTATAAATAAAAATCCTTAATTTAAATCTATGTGGTATATAATTATATGATTGGATTTGTTTCACTTTCTTGTAAATATTAGTTTTCTTTATGATCCATTGATAGAATAAATTCCTTGACCTTTTGTGTTTCTGATGTATCCAACACCTTTTTTAGTTTTATGGTTTTATTTTGTGGGTATTTTGATTATTTTTATAGCTTCACCTCTTATTTTCTCCAAAATATATGAATTTTCTTCCAAGGTTCTTTGTAATAAAATTAAAATTTCTTTCACCTAAATTCATTTGTAGTATCATCCTCTTTTTGAGATGTCTTTGTAGGAACTAAATTTACATGTTATTCAAAAACCTTTGAAGTGAATTGGTCATTTTATATTTGTTCCTATGTATTTTATTCATTTTATATTGAATATGATCTAATTTTTTTCCATATTTTAAAATTATCAAGAGTCCCCCCATGATAAAATAAGTCAATGTACTTGATTAAAATATCTAATTTCTCTCTCACTCAGAAGCATCTATACTTAAAACCATATAGGATATCAATATTATGTATTTGATACCATTTTCATGTCCCATTAACAAAATAATTATAAAAAAAAAAAAAAAAATTGAAACTAACATTGTATTTGGAATCATTTTTGTATGAGATATGCCCTTTCTACACTAGCTAGTGAATCTGGATTTTGTCAAATTTTGAGAAATACCACAATAACTCAAATCCAAAACATATGGAACATTTTATTGAATTAAAATAAGTATAAAAACATTAAAAATTAATTAAATATAATCTAACTAGTAGTTATTATTCATCATATATGGTCTGAGCAAAACACTCACTAGTTCTAAACACATGCACCACAAAGACTACTCAAAATGAACATAAATTCATGATACTAATAGGATGATTAAATATCATAATAAAATAGTGAAATAACATAATATGAAACTATAAATACACCTGATATATACTATAATAAACCCACATATATAAAATCAACACCTTCAACTCTACTCATGCTGATAACCTACATATAATAATGAAGACTAGCTAGAATCTATACTCTTTGAAGCTTTGTAACAACTCATGTACATAATTGTATTTATGGATCATGGGGATTTAAACATAATTAAATTGGGATCCATGGGTTTTTTACAAATAATTCCTTCATCAAAAAGTTTTTGTCCTAAAATGATCTAAACAACATTACATGCACACTGTGCCCCCAGAGAAAATCATTAATTTGGTAAAAAGATCCTTCAAAAAGAAATTATGAAATATAAATAACCAAGAAGGACCAAATTGGGATAAAAAATACATATCCTTTATTTATAAAGATAAAATTATAATTATAAAAATCAATTAGTTTTCATATTTCTCCACTTTCCATAATTTTATTTAATACTACTTTTCCTGCTTTTATCCTATTCCTAAATTTTGCCAAATCTACCAACTTTTCCAGATGATAATAATGGAAAATTAATTTATTAATTTGATTTTAAACCCACATAATTACCATTATATTTAAAATACCATGGCCCAATTTGTCTAATAAAGCATTTAATAATAATATTTTATTAGTTACTTGGCTCTTACTAATAAAATTAAGAAATAATGAATATTTTAGGTCCAAATAATCAATACTAAATAAAAATATTTTCCTTTCTCCTTATATAAACCTAAATATTATATTATAATGATCATTTTTTACATAAGAATAAATTAATTAAAAAAAGGACATGATATTGAATATAATTTTCACCATCCTAAAAATGAGACTTCTTGTTTTAACCTTTTAAGACTTAAACAAATGTAAGTCCTATGTTTGTTGAAGAGCTGAGTAGACTAAATTAGGGAAATAATATGTAATAAATACAACCATTGATTTTCTAAAAATTGACTAGATTTAACTTTTCTAAAAATAGTAATAAAAAGTGTAAGTAATAACTTAAATGGAAATAAACTGAGATGGGTGATATGGGTGTTGGAAACTAAGGTGGAAGCTATTTTGGGTATCATAAACTAGATCTTTATGTTAGAATCTCTCCTGAATAGTAGCATCATAATTGTATAGTAGTGCCATTATTGTATATGTGGTAGCAGAGTCTTAATATTGGTGGTAGTGTCCTATGTGCAAAACTATATTGAGCTTTTGGGGGTACTTGTGTCTATATTTTTTCCTACATGTGTGAGTCTTTAGACCCTACATTTTACCTATAATGACTAATCTAATGAGAAACCCCTGATCCTCCTTGTATCTAGGTCATTCTATTGACATTTTCTAAAAAGTGTGTTTGTTATTAGGGTAGGTTGGACATCCTCAACACCCCATTATTAAGATAGTTGCTTACATACCAATACTCTAATCAAGGATCAAGCCTGATGTAGATCTCCCCACCTAAATGTTAGTGCAAGTGTAGCTAGTATGATAATGGCCTTGAATGCCTTAAATTTGCTTGAGACTATAAATCTAGGTAATCTGAGCTTAGGGTTATTGTAGATGGTAGTATGTAGAAGTAAGACATATTAAGGATTGATAACCTTAATTATGCATGACTTATTCTAATTTTGAATGTGTATTTTTCATTTGATTTCCATCTAGTGGTTAGAGGGATAAAATTCATGTATTTATACTAACTTTATGCTTGTGTGGGTGATAAAAGATGTCTAGGTTAACCCTATGAGGTTTTAGTTTTGAAAAGATATCTATTTGGGTAAAAGAGAGGGAAAGGAAATTAGCTCCATGTTTTGGACACTAAAACCTTGTGGTTATAGTGTATTTATTTTGGCACTAGTTTCCAAGTTGCAGATTGGATAATTGTGATACTAGGCACGAAGGGCTAGGATCAATAACTGAGGGTCTAAGAGTGATTTAAGGCTGAATAGGGATGTGTGTGTCCTACATGAAGGCTGGATAAGTGTGATAATAGGTTCTATGATAGGTATATGGATAACCTAGGGATAGGTGGTCTCAAGTAGCACTCTTAGCACTCAAATAATAATTTTAGGTGATTACATTTGGCCCCCCTTTATTCAATAAATACAATAAAGTGAAATGACTATGATAAAGGAAAAAAAAGTGTACCTAGACTTACCTAAGAAGTGGAGTCCATGAAATTAGTTCTAAGTATGTGAAACATGCTCCATGTGTGTCCTACAAGTGAAACATGAATAGATCAATCCTTACTTAAGAGATATCAAAATCAAAAGACTAAAATGGGTAAAGAAATAAAATTGGGTAAAGGGCTAGGAGAGAGGAAAGTAATGAATACACCTCATTAGGTACATGAACCAATGCATATATTTGGTGACAACCTATGTGTGTGCATGTATATAGTGATCAATCAGTGAATAAATTATAATAATTTAATGGATTTCTCAATCCTCATGTGTGGGTGGATCAAGAAACCAATCCAATTATGACTCCATAAGTGCTCACCCCTACTTAGTGGATCATGACTTATGAATAACTTGGATTGGATTGATGCTATGTCTAACCCTCTCATGTAGGTTTATAAATAACTTCATTTGGATATGAATCCATAATTTCCCACCCACGTGTAGTATATTCATCTAAAATTGAACAACATTAACTATAAATGTTTAACTACGTATTGTTGACCAAATTTGACCCTATAGGTCAAATTGGGGCCCCTATAGGTAAAAAATTGATTTTTGATGTTTTATGGGTCTAATATATATGTATTAAGGTTTATTATAGGTAATTTAGTGTGATATCATGTTATATTAGCCTTGGTCATCAACCATTTTAGTCTTTATATCATTTTGAGGCATTCAAGGTCAAAATAGAGCATTAAATGAGTTATATGGCCTCTTATAGAAGTGTGAAGGTATAATAAGGGTAATTTAACATTACATGTGTCTTATAATTCCTTAATAAACTATTCATAACTAAAAGTGATAGGCTATTTAGAAGAAAGGGAAGTTTTATTTAGAAAAGAGAAGAGTTTGGCACTTGTACATCCCATGGGGGAAGGTAACACGTGGGATATAGTAATGTAAAATATATTAATCTTCATAAAACTAATATTAGTGATTAAAATGATTTATAAATGATAAAAACAGCCCAAAACCATTTAGCTCCTTTTTTGTCCTTCTAGACATACAAAAGTGATCAATAGGTTCATGCTTGGTATGGCCAGTAAAAGAGGTTCTAGGTAAAAAAAATTTATGAGGTGGTATTAAAATTAGAGAGATTAATTTCCATAAAAATATTTTGAATATTGGTCAACCATACTTTATGAGCCATCTTTTACAAGCTAACTATGTTTTTTTGTCATTGTTTCCTATACCCTATAGGTTTTGATCTATTTTGGACAACTCCATACCAAAAAATTAGTGATGTTGAATCCATAGGATTTTTTTATCTCTTATAAGATTCTATCCATGTGTATTTTCATTTTTCATGGTTTATCGATGAGCAAGTTATCTCATGTTGTAGGAAGGTATCACCATGTGAAGTCTCAGTCAAAGATCCTTATTTGTAGAATGTTTGCTTCTCATAATAGGTATCATGGTAATGTTATGTGATATTTATAATGTATAAATAACATATTTATCATCTTACCTTCATGTTTAGTCTCATAACATCATGCTTGGATCATGTTTTCAGTCTTGTTATGCTCACAGTCAGCTCTTTGTTCAATTTCACATATAGCCATGTTAAAGCACGTGCATAGAACTTGTTTATAATTTTCATGTAAGTTTATTATAATTATAATGATGTTTAAAAAACTCTCATATTATGTACATCAATTATAAACATTCACTTGTTATTAAGAAGAGACTATGGTAGTCATACTTAGTCACTCACACAGTCTGCCACTATTGTGCACCTACAAGTGCGTGGAAGAGTATCACATTGGATTAAAAGTTTTAAAATTATTTAAATATTACCATAGTGATAAATATGAATTTAAATATAATATAAGGGACTAATAGTGATTAAATTATCATACATCATATATTTTTTGAGGGATATTCATATTGTCTACTTGTACATGATAATAACCACCTACATGTGGTGTTGAAAGAGGACTGAGGTATTCAACGGAGTGTTGAGGCATGTTTTTAAGCATTCCTTGGGGTTATAATGGTCTTAAATATCATATTAGACATATTATAATGTTATATTGACAAAATGATAAGTGAGAACCTCCCTAAGGTTTAATGATTATATTCAGGGCTTTAGTCCCCAAAAGTGTAAAACAAAGCACTTGGGCCTTTTGCCAAGATCATATAATAGGGATATAAAGACATTTTATGTATCATAATGGTTTTGTATTGAAAAATTTTTCAATTACAAGGAATCCAAAAGTTTTTAGGGGCATATGATCAATGGAGGTTGGCTATTAAGAAGCCTAAAATTTCATATTTATGCACTAATTGCAGTTAATGTCATCCACAGGTTTGAGTCCAAAAGATACCTATTCAACCCAAGGTTAAAAATTAAAAAAACCTTCACATTTTAATTATAAAAAATGGTTTATATGAATATCTAAGATCTAATGACCACATTTTCACCTAAAAGTATCTTTTTCATTACAAATGTGACTCTACAAGCTGGCTATAGAGTTAGCATGTAGGTTGAGTGAAATATCCTAGATGAGGTATCTCACTCTAATAATTTAATGAATTATTATAGTAATTTAATGGTTTGGATAAATTTAAATAGGATCATTCAAGGTTTTTAATGTCTAATCCATGTAGGTAACCTATAGGTGCAATCCAAACAAAAACACAGTCAGCTTTTGTACATATAGTCTTGAGAATTCAAGGATGAGAAGTGGTATTTAGAGAGTTCAAGTGATGAATATAGTTGAGTCATATTAACCATGAAAATTAGTATCTATTAAGGATTTTTAAAATTCAAATTAGTCAAAAATAAGGTGTCTAATCAAGGAAACATAGTCCACATGCTATAAGCCTGCACATAATTTGCCTCCCACAAAATCTATCTTGGTTTTTTGCAAATTTGGGAGGTAAAATCATAAGACCAAGAGCCAAAAAATGGTTATATATATATATTAGTTGGATAAGATTATAAAATGAGTATTTTGTCTAGGAGAATAGGGGAAGTACCCTCTATTTTGTGTCAGATAGAGGGTACTCCCCTAAGTTACAAACCCTATAGTATTCAGGTTTGGAGACAAAAGGGTGGAAAATGAGTTTATTGGAAACTAAAGGGAGGTTTTTAAATTTTAATTACATATAAGGAAACATGAGAAACATCTCACAAATAGATGAAACTAAGTAGAGTATTCCAAATCTACAAGGGTTACAGTCAGGCCAATTAGGCATGTTCAGGCCTAAAGACCAAATGTGAGACCAATTTCACTTCTATATCTAAGTGATATTTTAAAAAAATTGGAACATGTCTATGGGATAAAAATAGAGGTATATGAGATATTGGGATACATTTAAATCCATCAAAAAGTCATTTTGGGCTTTAAGGTATGGACAAACGATTAGCCATGGTGAGGCTTAGAAGCCAAAGAGGAGGCCATTTTCAATTTTAGCCTTAAAAAATAATTTGAATGGATTTTAACATGTTTTTAGGGTATTTATAGATATTTTAAAGCTTTCACATTATAGAGGAATCACAAATAATACTTTTTTTTAGCTCAAAACCAACTCAGACCTATAGGGAATAGAGAAACAAACTTGATAAGAGAAGTTTAAGTGCTCACATCTCCCTTGAGGATATGCATGGGAATATAAGAGGCTTAAAGGTGTTATCAAGGGTGATTAATATTATTATTGTGTAATTTTTTTGCACTTTTAACATCCTATTCTTATGAACAAAGCTTAAGAGTGGAAATAGGCTTAAAACCCTCCTAAACCCTTGCTAGTGACCAATTTGAGGAAATGGATATGGAAAGATACTATAATGTAATAGTTTTTCCTATATGGTTATTTGAGGTTATATAATAATCTCTTAGGATACTCCCCATAGGGTGAGTTTTATGGATGGGGTACAAAATAGGATATTTCTAACTTCTTTTTGCATTATGTAAGTTTTAGGAGATTTCAAGGAATGAAACCAACTTTGGGAGGAATATTAGGACTTAATATAACTCCCCATGTCTATTAAATAACTTGTAAAAACTCTTAAGTATGTTTACTATCTACTTCATCTCAGCCAGTTAAAACTAGCATAGTGAGCATGATGATGAGAAGTGTGAAAACTTCAAGTGGATGGATTTTTAAGGTGTGACTAAGAATTATAAGGACATGGAGAGTATTTAAAAGTTTCATAAAATACCTCCCATGTATTTTAATGTAAAAATAAATCCAATTTTGAGTCCAAGTGTGAGGGGTGGCTGAAAGAGGAGTTTATTTGAGTACATGTAGTGATATCTCATTTCTAGATTATTCTAAATGACTAGGACTACAACCAATGGATGTAGAGTCATGTATGAAATCCTTCCCTCTAATTCCAATCACCAAACCTATCCATAGTTATATTTGGGATTTTTAAATAGTTGTGGATGATGAAGGCAGTTTTTTGAGCCAACATAACGAGTTTCATGCCACTTTTCATGATTTTCATGCCTTGGATTGACACTTGTGCTTCCTAACATTTCATGTTTCATTTACAATATTTTTATCATGCATAATTAAATTATTTTCTTATCTTTACAAGTGTCCTTATGACATTTGGACTTATCTCTTCTCCTCTCTCTATCTCTCTCAAGTTGTATAAGAACATAGCCATTTTGGCCTTTGTAACTTATGTTCCACCTGAGTATGGAGAAGCCTTACTCATTCACATACCATTTGATCAATAATAATACTAATTTTTACCTCTTATATGACTTTTCATAGTGTGTTTTACTTGTATGATTGATTTTGCTTAGTGATGACTTGTTGTTTCCTTATCATTATTATTTTATTCTCTCACCTATTTTTAGTTAGAAAGCCTCTTCTTATAGGGAATGTGAAGTGTTTTATTGTGTGTCAAGGTTGAGTTAGTTATTATATTCAAATATTTCCATTATATGCCTCTTGCCTAGTCCTCCTAGCCTAAACATTCATCATAACCTCATAATGTAACATTGATGTGAGAAGATGGAGACTGGAGAAGTGTATGTTTGGTTAGTCCTTTGTTCCCATGTGCAACATGCACCTGGTTGGAATTCATTAAAAAATTGTGTGTATCACATCCTTTAGGATAGTTTTCTTTTAATTTTCTCTCTCCCTTCCCCCCAAGCATAGTTATAGTAGTGTTCTACAAGTGGTAGATCAAGGGAGCTAGCCCTATCTAGAGATTCACCTCACTCTTAGGCTCACTCATAGCCTAGAGGTGTTTCAATTGTGCCACTTATATGAGGAGAGTTTATACATCTCCTCAAAGGGTGTAAATATACATGACAATAGGTATGCCATCTCTACAACCACTTGGGTACTTTAAGTGACTCTAAGCCACTCAAGAATGCCAACCATTATACATGAATTAAGGCATGAAACTAGTGTGTATCTTGGAATATGATTTTGGATTTATAAAACATAGATAATGACATGGAATTGTCCATTCAATCTAATAAATCAATGTTTAAGTGAGCATACAAAAATACTATGCCATGCACATACCCTTAAATTTAATATTTGAGCATATAGATTCTGAACTTAGTTGTAGTAATCTATATCTAGGTATTTGAATTTAATATGGCAATGGTCATGCAATTAATAATTCTCCAATCTAAGTAAAATGATATGAATATTACCAAAACTAAGTAAAACTAATAAATATATAACTAAATTTATGAAAACATATATTGTACCTATTGTACTTTTCTAGCTAATCTTGGTTTTTCTAAAATTGAGACTACTAGACAATAATTCCATGTCTTGTATAGTAGCACCATTATTATAAATGTGGTTTTTGTGTCCCAATTTGGGTATTAGTGTTTTCCTGGTCTTGTTTCTATGCAATTATACTGATCTTTATGTTACCATTTTCCCACTATGTTTACTTGAGTCTAATTTTTGTAATATGAGATTGTGCACTAAAAATGTATTGCAAATGAATTATAAGAGCATAATATCTATGAAAAGCCCCTATAAATTCCCCCTTTTTATGAGATTTGTTGAACCCATGCAATAATTATCCTCAAAATAAAGATCTCTAAAAAATGTGTGTTAGCTGGAGCATATATGATAACTACATAATAATTGAATATAATATGCATGCATAACATCATAATGTAAGATAATATGAGAATATGTGTGTAATGTAAGATGTATGCCATATATATTATTCACAAGGGCATTAATATAAATATAAAAAATGTGTGTAATAATAAATTTGACTAAAAACTAGGTATCTACCTAGGGAGATGGAGCATGATATCCATCATGACAACCAAGTAGGAAGGAGAGATACATGAGGTCATTCATGGCATCTCAAACTAGTGTGTGTAATAAATAAGAGATGTTTTCATGTCCATGACATATAAAATAAAGCATACATACAAAACACATGAGGCACACAAAGTAGGCCAAGGGGCCACAATATAAGGGACATGGGAAAATGTCACTAAATCTAAGAAAATAAGACATACAAGGACATGTTCAAATGTCTGCATATGTAAGTAAAAACCAAGTTGGTTTAGATACACATAAAAGGACATGTTTAAATTAAGTCACACATAAGGACATAGGCACATGTATAAATCATATATTCTATGAATAAAAGTGTCATAAATCTAAAAATAAATGGCATATTCAAATGCCCTTAAATAGATGAAGCATAGAGATACAATCAAGTTTAAACTAGGTAAGATATAAATGAAAGTATGCATGAATATGTAATATAAATCTATGTAAGAGATAAGATGTACATGTACTGAGTCTAATGTAGTAATAGCCTATAAAACATTTGAGTAAGTGTAACATGATAAATATCAAGATATCATAATGTTAAAGCTATGATGTAGAATATAGAAAGATACAACCTGGTAATTAAAATTATGTATAGGGTGCCCCAAAGTGGGTGAATATGTCAAATGAAGAACCCATGTATTAGTGTATATTCTCCTAGTGGGTAGATAAAATCAAATCTAGGTTGGTGTAGATGCCCCTAGTGGATAGATAATAACAAATATGGATTAGTGTAGTGGACTTTAGTCTTATAAAATCTACAAGCACTCGACAAGAATACGTGAAGCATGCATGTATGATAAAATGAAATATACTAAGATAGATTCAATATGTAGTGTCTATAAAATATAATAAGTGTGAATATAACAATGCATAAAATATATAATTTTATGTTTTCTCAATAAATATTAGATTTCTTTTTGTGTTTTTGACATGTTATATTGTTTATGCGTTTTATGGATATAAGATATGTACAAGAAACATTAAAATGAAACTATATATGAGGAGAAAGAGAGAAGGAAAGTATTTATAAGAATATAATAACAATAATAAATAGTGAGTCTCATGAGAGATTCACTATCAATATGGTTTGTGTCAAAAATAGGAATGGTAATCTCTTGTGCAGTGTGATTGCTATGATGTAGTTGAATGTTATTGCAGTAAGAATATGAGTATTATTCATCACCAAAATCATAATAACCTAGATTTATAGAGGGAATTTCCTCATACTATAGAGTTTACCCTTTTGAATTATGATTTGGAATATTGATTGTGATTTTTCCCTTTGAAACTATGCTTATTGTAGACATATGGTGTTATGGAGGCTCTTTTTACATAAATCCTTTTTTGAGAAAGCTTGTTGGCTTAACATGATTTTGACATTGCAACTTAGGTTCTTTCTCTCTTTTTAAAATTTCTTATGTATTTTCACGTTTTACCTTGATGAACTATATTTGTGAATGATTTTATATAGGATGTTTAATAAATCACAAACCTTGTTGACCAACATCATCAAATACTATAATAGGAGAAGTGATTCCTTAGACCTGATTGCCCAAACCTTGACCATGATAATCAAACTATTGTATATATTTTTGACCAAACCCATATTTATTTGAAAGTTGAGCCTCATTTTGGAGAGGTAAATTTTCATATCTTAATTTCTTTACCTATTATTTTTATACCATTTCTTGCTTTGATTCTTCTTTGTGAACCTTTTGTTGTTGTGAGTTATGCTTTGATAACCACTTTTTGTATCATTTCTAAATTTGTTCCTATTTGAATTTTTAGATGTGCCATTATATGTTGTTTGGAAGATGTATCAATATTTAATTCATTTGTATCCATTATCTATTATATTTTCCTTTTCAATGATAAACATGAATTGAAGTGGTATCCATGCACTCTATGATATGCAAAATAATATCTATATCTCCTCATTCAGTGTAGAGGGAGTAGGTTGACTAAATTATATTTAATCATTTCCTTTAGAACCTCACTTGAAATATTATTTTATATTTGGATGATTTTTTAATCACTAGTTGTAGATGTACTTTATTGTGATTTATGATTTGGATATGAAAGAGTGCTAGGCACAACTTTGCTTGGTGTAGATGCATATATAGGGTTTATGCTAGCATACTTTTAAGATTGTATACATGTAATGTGATTTTATAATAATGTTATTTTTTAAATTAATAAATAATTTTTATTCTATAAATATGATATTATATTTCTCATACTGATAATTTGATCCATTAGAGTCTCATAAGTAAAAACCCTAGTTGCTTCTGATTAAACATGTAGGCACACACTTTTTAGGGAAGAGGCGTGAATAAATAGAATATGGGGATTAGTGATAATGGTATAGGATGATTCATATCATATAATAGTGATAACATGGACTTGGTTATAGATAAATTATATATCACCCTCATGGAGATGAAGAGGAGAAAGAGATTCTTTCTTGTATTTAAGATATGACATTAAAACTTGAAACCTGGTTGTTAGCTTATTTAGTAGATCCTCTATGTATGTACATATTTTTTTTAATTCCACATAATATAATAATAAAATGATAGAGATAGAATGAAATATGGAATACATTGAAATTGATATAAAGCAATACATGTGTTTATGTCTTTTTTGATTTCATTTCGAATTAGAGGAAATAAACATGTAAATGAAAGTATTAAACTTTGAAACAAAAAGTGATAAACTTATTCTATCATTATTATCATGATTTTATTAAAAAAAATTTAGAAAATGTATGGATATAAAATCTAAATGTTGGAAATATAAACCCTATAGTTAAGGTTTATGCAATATTCAAATTAAGTTAGGCTCGCCAAATGTTTAATTCTTTTAGGACTTAGTGAATGCAATTCCTATGTTTTGTAAAGAGATAAGTAGACTAAATCAAGAAAATATTATGTAATAAATATAGACACTAATTTTTTTATAGAATTAACTAGCTTTTAATATTCTAAAAATAATAATAAATCGTGCAAGTATGAACTTAGCTAGAAAATAATTGAGACAAGTGATTTAGGTGATAGAAACTAAGGTGAAAGCTAGACTAAGTGTCATAAACTAGATCCTAGTGTTATATCCCATCTTCTATAGTATCACCACAATTTCACAATAGTGCCATTATTGGAAATGTGGTGGTAGTGTCATGATATTAGTAATAATGCCCTGTATGTAGGACTATCTAGAGCTTCTAGGTGAATCTATGTTTAGATCTTTGAGATCTATTCCTATCTGAACGAGTCCTAAAAACTTTTATTTTTACTTTAATTATTTATTTAGTGAGCAAAACCTAATCCTTCTTATATCTAGGGCATCTAGTTGACATGAGATAAAAAGTGTGTTTATTATTAGGGTAGGTTTGACATCCTCAACATGCCACTATGAAGAGAGTTACCTACATACTAATACTTTAAGGAGGGATCAAGCCTGATGTAGTTCTCCCCACCCAAGTTCTAGTGAGAATTCAAGTGTAACTAGTATGACAATGTCCTTGAGTGCCTTAAATGTGCTTGAGACTGGAAATCTAAGTAATCTAAGCTTAGGGATGATGTAGATGGTAGTATGAATAAGTAGGGTATAATAGGGATTGATAACCTAAATTGTGCACAACTTATTCTGAGTTTGAATGTGTATTTTGCATAATTTCCATCTAATGGTTAGAGGGATAAAATTAATGTATGTTTACTATTATGATGCTTATGTTAGTGATAAAAGAGGTTTAGGCCAACACTAGGAGGTTCTAGTTTTGAAAATCTATTTGTTTAGGGAAAAGAGATGTAAGGGACATTAGTGCCATTTTTTGGACACTAGCACTATGTGATATTAATGTTCTTATTATGGTGCTAGTGTCAAAGTGGAAAAACACTATAAAAAAAGGTCTATGATTAGGAAATGAGGGTCTGAGATTACTTTAGCATTGACAATGGATGTTTGTGGCCCAAACAAAGGTTAGATAAGTGTGATAATAAGTATAGGGATAAACAAGGGATATGTAGTCTCAAGTAACATTCTTAGCATGAAAATACCACTTTTAGGTGATTAGACTTCTACATTAAAATGTGTGTTTGGTTATATTTTTTTAACATTACATTTTGTGGATTATATAATTTTTAGCTTACTACCTAGTGCAATATTATCCTCTGAACTGACATCCTATACCCCATGATACGGATAATTGGTATAAAAAAAATCTCTCATATACTTTCAAACATATGACCAAAGTATAGTAAATATTGAACATAAGTCAATTATTTTTAAAATAAATTAGAATTTTTTTTATAGAAACAATAAGATAGATGATTCATAGAAGACAATCCTTGAGACTAAAAGAGTTATCAAAACTCTGTAGCTCAAATCTCTCTAAAAGCTCATTACTATAGCCATAAATGATTTGACATACATAAGAGAATAAAATGATTGAATAAAAATAAATTCTATTCACATAAGATATGTAAAAATATTATTTATTATAATGAATATCCCTTACTTAAATAGGCAAGGCAAATTAAGATGAAAACTAAACTAGCCAATGTAGGTCAAATCCACACGTAGAACAAAACTAGGTTAAGAATAATAACCTAGATAAAACTTAGAAAACATGAATAATAAGATACTCTAATACCCCCCATCAAATTAGTCAAGGATAACAATAGATGATTCAATGTGAATCCATGTGTTCCTATGTATGCTAATCTATCATGCTGGAATACATGGATATTGAGTCACTGTAACTGCCAAGTGAAAGTAGGAATGGTGTTGAATACAAGGATCACTAAAAACAAACACTTTTATCTAAATTATTAGGTATAATGATGAACTTGAGGAACTATTGCTTGAATAACCTCCAAAAAAATGGTGAGAAGTGAGCACAAAGACTGGTGGGGCTACCACACTGGTGTCACTAGTGGGGATACCACACTGGTGTCACTATAAGAATCACCAAAAAGGCCATGGAGTCAAGTAAAAAATACTCATATGTGTTCTAAAAAACAAATTGATTGAATAAGATACCCATGTACAAAAGAGAAATATAGAAAACACTCAAAATATTGAAACATATACATATAACTATCATAAAGTGGAGAAAAGAGATAATATCCATAGGAAAAACTCCCTCCCCCCTCAAAAAAAAGGATGATGCTAAATTATTCCACATTTTAAGTACTTGAGTGTCACAAAATAACTCAATTTGTATGAGCAATCCCAATCCACTACTTGATCAAAAAACCACTAACACTAGGATTCACTAGAATAGCTTTAATCAAGAAGACTGTCAGTGGTAATGAAAGTGTAAAAGAGTAATACATGTGCAAGGAATGCTCAACACCTAAGAATCAAAATGTACATCACACCCCCCATATTTCTAATTGGGTGAAGTAGAGGAAAATGGTCTACATGAGTGGTCCAAATGCACTACTTAAACATTGAATAAGATGACACTATATACACCAAAATAGATCCATATAACATTGAAAGAGACTGTCAAATTGTCAAAAAAAGATAAGATAAACTTAGATTCACTAGAATAGCTATATTTTTAAGCTATGGGAGACTATCAAGTGTCTAAAAATTGGTGTAAAAAATATATAAAATGTCCCTCAAAGATGATGGTCCATGGTGTTGATGCAAGAGACAAGTAACTGATGAAGTGAAAAAGGTGCCAAGAATAGAGAACATAAATGCATGAAGGTAGACAAGGTTGAATCAAGAAACCCTCCATGGTACTTTATAAATATGTGTAAGTACAATATAACCCATACAGAAAAAATACTAAATGTAAGTAAATAAGACATTGGGATTTACTAAAATAGCTCTAAATAAGGAGACTATCAACTTGTCAAATAAGTCATCAAGAAACATGAGAGATGATCTAAAAATAAGGGATAAAAAAGATGTATCTATATAAGAAGTCAAGGCACTCAAAAAGGGGCCTTGAGGAGACATGCCATTAACTACCAATGTGTCAAAGTACCAATGCATATCATGGGATGATGGAAGAGTGTGGAAAATGGTGAAAAGATCCATAATATATAAAAACACAAAATAAAATTATCAACAACTAGAAATAATAAACTATAAAACACATGCAAAAGGATATCAGGATCAATCAAAAATGCATCTGAGATGTGTGTGTGTGTGTGTGTGTGTGTGTGTGTGTGTGTGTGTGTGTGTGTGTGTGTGTGTGTGTGTGTGTGTGTGTGTGTGTGTGTGTGTGTGTGTGTGTGTGTGAAGTAAAGTACATGGCCCATAACATAGGAAACCACCTAATATTGATAATGCAAACTCAAGAATAAGAATTTAAACTTAGCCAAAAATGCATTCATGAGTGAAATAAATTATGACAATGTAATCTAGAAGAAGCAAGAAGGAAGTTTATGTTACACGTGAGGGGGTCTAAACTCCTACCAAATCGGACCTCACCTTTCAGTCTTTGATAAATGAAATAGATAAGGTACATGAAAAAAACATAAATATTCCCTCATCAAATGCTCAAAACATAGAAAATGTGTCACCACTAAAATTTCACCACATGAAAATAAATCATAAGCACAAGGCAACACAACCAATGTGAAGAGACCCCCCAAAATTCAACACTTTATATTTTAGTGAATTTTATAATTTAAAGATAACCAATGCGTGGGAAATAAAAATATATGGACTTTTGAAAAAGATGGCACTCAATTTTGAGTTACTGATCAAAAGTTATTAAAAAATCAATTTCTCATAAATGAGGCCTATTTAATAAAAAATTTCTCTAAAATTTAAAAAAGCACAATGACTAAGGTGGATCTAGCCTTCCAACCACTCTTTTAGAACCAACATAAAACCAATAAGCTCTTCAAATCAATATAAGTTAAAAAACATTCCCCTATATGCCCCTGTAAGAATTAAAACAATAAATAGGCTAGATAAGGCATAAATACAAGGAATTTTAATTAAATAATGAAAAAGATATTACAAATGAAATTAAAAAATAATTTAATTTTAATAATTTTAGGTAAAAATTAGGTTTCAAATTTTGATTTTACAATGATGTACTGCCATCCTAAATGATTGGACTTGGGCCACTCTACCTACCCACTCACCATACAAAATTACCAAAAATGTTGAAAACCCAAGAATGTAGAGATTTTGTTAAGAAGATTAGTGGTATGTACAATCATAACTATGTATTTATTTCTAGTAATATTTGAAATATGATTATAAATAGGAAATTTTTTCACATAAGATCCAACTTTGCAAACTGCAAGAGATACAACTATTATGGCATTTGTGTTGTGCTCTTTTTCATACCAACCCCACTAATTTTGAGTTCCATCAAGATTTTGTACCATGAAGTTATCAATTCTAGTCTAGTTTACTAGATCCCTACCCAAAAGATAAGGTTCAATAATTATATTGACATTTCCCATAGCCTTTGAGACACCCTTTCCAAGATAGTCCTTTCCTCCATCATGAAGCTCTAATGTTCGATAAACACTTTTACAAATTCCACTAGGAACAATTACTCTAGCAAAGAAACCATCAGAATATACAATATCTACCTCAACTTTGGGATTACCATGGTTGTCAAAAATCTACATAGCTTTCACACTCTTAATGGTCACCATACCTCCTCCATTGTTGTTGCCTTCCATGCCATGTCCTTTATAGACCTGTTATTTGCCTGAGCTAAATGCTAGCTAGATAGAATTAGATAGAGATGACCCAAAACACTTAGCCTCCCAACCACCCCACTTATGCTTACTCCCATCATATTGTAAGGTATTCATATGCCTCAAAACATTCTCCCTCCTCCATACCACTACAATATTATTACTAATCATACATACTACATGTTTTACCTTGGAAAGGTCTCCAGTGGGACACCAATCAACAAATTAAACATATTGCTTAGTCTTAATGGTGACCACAATTGTATTCACATCCTTGAATACAACATCCCCTTGGTACATTGTATAACATACCAACTCATGAAAAAATAGAAGTAAATAATGATTGGTTATTATCTTAGATAACATTGGATATAAATATAACTTGCTCAATGCAACCTAGAAAAAATAATCTAGGTAAATGTGTGATGTATTCTTAAACAAAAATATAATCAAAATCCAATTTCCTTGATGTAGGTTGATTTTGTTTTATCAAAAAAAAATTATTATTAGGGAGTTGAGTAAAATACATCTCACACACAAATCATTTGATGAAAAAAAATGGTGTTCATTGTAATGAACACAAAGGCTGAGTTGAATACCATAGTAAAACTGGGGTTGGCTACAAGCACTGGTCATGGTTGTCTTTCTAACCATTCTAAATATATAAAAGTCATTGGTCCTCACCAAAACAATAGGATAATGATATATTTAATGGACACTAAGTATCAAAGACTACTATCATGATGATTCCTAGCTCAGATGATAGGCATAGGATCCAATTGATTCAATTGATCCAATAGATCCAACCAAAAAACAAAGAGAAAAGAATGAAGGTCATAAGGGTGAAGGGATTGGTTGACAAGTTGATAGACCATAATTTTGAGGTGATAGATTTAGATGGTTGAATCAAGATTAAAGATTTGATCCCATGGGATAGTCTCCAAGTGCATCAGTGAACATTGATGATGAGATCTAATTCAAACAAATACAAATCAACCACAAAAAATGTCGGTCTAATTAATCTTAAACTTGATTGTTAGCCAAAAACATAGTCTAGAATAAAAAACAAATGGTAAATATGCAATGGTATGCCAAAATAAATAGAATTTCCCAAATATCTTCCCTTGGCTATCAACACCCTTAGATCTAAAGAGTATGGATAAGGAACCAAATAATTACCAATTCAGAAAAAACTAGAATTTGGCAATAAGAGATACTTAATGAATAATTATTAACAGATTCATAATGGAAATAAAAATACAAGTTGAGTAATGGTTGTTGGAGGGTGGTTTTTATACCATGAAAGAGTTATCAAAACTCTTCACCCAATATCTCTCCAAGAGCTCATTACTACAGTCGTAGATGCTTCAGCATACATAAGATAATAAACAAATTAAAAACAAAACAATTGTTATTCACACAAGAGATATGAAAAGGATATGAAAAAAGATAATATATTAAAATGAAGATCCCTTGTTTAAATAGGAAAGGCAAAATAATATTCAAGCTAAACTAGCCAACATGGGATAAATCCACACATAGGAAAAACTAGGTAAAGACTAATAACCTAGTTAGAACCTAAAAAGCATGAGTAATAAAATAATCTAATAGAGACATCTCTAGTTATTAAAAGATCATGTGATATTCCCTATAGTATTACTAAAAAATAGACAATTATTTTAACTAATGATGTAACGTAGATCAAAATCCAATCTTTATTCCATTTTATATACACATTCATCATTTCTTTAGTAAGCCCCTTTAAAGTGCAAATAAGTCTTGGCATCTTAAGGATGTAAGGAAAAATAAAAATAAATACAATGTATTAATTGATTATAAATTTTTAGTCATACTTATTATTTAACTATTTTACTAACATGGATAATATCACCTTCTTAGTGTTGAAGATCTTATTTTAAGTGTGTTAATAGTGGGAAATCTTCAATGCATAACATGAGATATAATTTTTCCTATTGAGACTTAGAATTTGTTTGTTGATGCACTAAAGGTTGAATATTACCAATTAAATTAATATTAATATGTATATATAAAATTGCAAAAATTATGATTATATAAGGAAAAGTTAGTTGAATATTATATTAATGAGTTCCATGACTAAATTACATGTCGAAATGAGGATTTGACAAAGTAACATAAGTTGCTAAAGTACATTAGCTATCACATTATATTAAATAAAAATGAGTTATTGACTTAAAAACATTGGGTAAAGTATATTATGAAATAAACAAGATCAAATTCAAGGAAAAGACAAATCATATGTTTTACTCTTCATCTAGTATCATCCACAAGACCCAACTTATGAAAAAATAACATCTTAAACCTACTATACACAAGAATAACATAACACATAATGGAGTATACAATAAAGGTCATGCAATAATAGAATTATTTATCTTATTTCTATAAAATAAGAAAGTAATAACTAGGGTGACAAGTGGTGGCATCGACACTACATAAGTTCACACAAAGATTATTAATACTACTTACACCAATACCAAATCTTGAATCCTACATAAGGTCCTACAAAAACATATGGTATGGATTAAGATTCCACTTATTTGGTCATTAAAACCACCATCATAGATGCCTTATAGGACCAATAACATCTATTTTAAGCTAATTATTGGGTGAAGGATCAAAATTTGCATAAATTTAATGATAGTCGGAGCTAGACGAACATTATTACACAATTAAAATACCCAACTCCTAGGTATCATTAGTAAAACACATCATAAACCAATTTCATTATGTTGGATATGATAGAAGAGGGATATATAGGTCTCATGAAAATTCACTTTTCAATATACATTGAATCATATGGAGGACAAAACCACTTGTGATGTTATGCCAATCGAGGACTATGTGACATATATCTTAGAAGGCGGTATGTGTATGATTATGATGTTACAAATAAAATCAACCCACAATAGTTCATGTTAAATATTGGTTATTAAAACTCTTAAAATAACATCTAATGAATAAAATCAATTTTGTCTCTCCCAGGTAGAGTTGTAAGCTTATATCACATATCTATAATTTTGTGTTGCTCTTTGTCCACATTGATTCACCTATATAAGATATAGTTTCCAATTAAAAGTGTGAAAATATACATAAATTAAACTATAAAAGAGATAATTACTAATTAAAAGTGTGACAAGATACATAAAAACCACCACACCAAAAAAAATTATAAATATATTGTAGTAATTTGTAGATGTATTTAAAGTGTCAAAGGGTTTGCTAAAACATTGCATAATAATGCATCTTATAAATTTGGTTCATTTGGGAGAATGACAAGTCTAATTTTAAATTCAATAGTTTTATTGATAAAATAAATATTAAATGAATATATTCTCATTTTATAATCCCAAAAAATTTCCCACCAAAGAAAGATGGAACTTAGCATTTGTACATTTATTATCATATGCTAAAAAATATAATGGTGAAAAGTTGGTCCCAAACACCATGCATTGGATATTTATTGGAATAAATATAAGTTTCAAAATATTTAACTAAGATAGACATGAATTCATGGTAGATATAGGTACCATTACATCATAATAATGTTTGGAAGATAACACTCAAAATTCAATAAAGATTGTAAAAAGGGTTGGTAATGCCTTTTTTCTTTAGCAATGCACTATAAAACTCATGTTCTTCATGGATGATATAATCAATCCATTCCTTAATTTTATTTCCATAATATACTCATATTTAATAATAATATTCAAAAATAATTGAGAAGAACATTTGAAGCATATCTCACTCACCTTAGATACTTTATGCATGTACATTTTGCACTACATAGATTCATTACTTGGTCAATACATTATTAACTAGATAATAATCCATGTATATCTAAAGAAGATAAAGGTAATCCAAGACTATAAAACTCCACATAATATAACTAAATTAAGGATATTTATTTTACTTTCTAACTTATACTATAGTTTATTCTTAGTTTCTCAAATAAATAATTTTCTTTAAGTTAGATCATGTACACCAAATAAGGATTCCAATGGACTTCAAATAAAAGTGCATTTTTATGATCTTAAGCAATGCCTCTATGCAACACATATTATTGAAATGTCTAAAATTTTCTCATCCTTTTAATTTCACATAGATGAATATGAATACACATTTGACATAATACTCACACAACATATAAATCTAGTTTATTCTCACTTAGAGACATTCAGTGATATGGTACGATGTTGCTCCAATAATAATTAAAAAATATATGTTATGATGTAAGTATTAAATCAATGAAATTATCATATATTAGAGAAAGAGATAGTCTTTCATTTTTATTGTAAGCCACATAGGTTCCTACATACATAGATAAATTTTAATAATGTTTATCACATAAAGTGGTTGATTTACTCATAGTAGTAATATCTAGTGATAAAGCACAAGAATGGAAATAATAATAAGTCCATATATTTTCATAGTCAACTAATAGTACACATTCTCATCAATGTTTTAGACATGTGTAACAATTTTTTTTTGAATAGGTAACTCTTTATGAAGTAGACAAGGAATTGTTTTAAGCATACATGACCTTTGGGCAAGGTGAATGGGTGAAAGAGTTACATGTCTTAAAAAAACTCTAAAAATTTGGAAACATATCTATTTTTAATGCTTCACCTCACCAAATACTCATTAGGGAGGCACACCATGACAAGATAATAGGACACTTCAACATTGCCAAAATACTGACAACATTACCAAATGATTCTATTTGGTAGACATGAACATATATGTTGAGGTCCACATGAAGTCATGCATTATTTGTTACATTTCCAAGCCCATGAACATAAAGATATGACTTTACAAACATTTTTATGTTACATCAAAACCATGTTAATATATCATCATGGATTTTGTGATTATAGTGAAATTTAAAAAAAAAAAAAAAAAACATTATGTTTGTTGTACTTTATAGGTTCTCTTAGATGGCCATCATGGTTTCTTGTAAGAAAAGCATCAATGCATAAAAAATATGTGATATTTTTTAGGCATGTTTAGGTTAAATTTTTGTATCCTTATCCATTGTGTCTGATTAGGACCTATGATTTGTTTAAATTTTTTGTAAATATGTATGGAATATATTGGATTCACAATTAGATTTGTCTACAAGTTTTCATCCCTAAATAGATATATAAATATAAAATTTAAACCACATAATTGATGTTATACTATGAATGTATAATATTATGGATATACACGATTAGGATGATAATATTATATAAATTCACTAGGCATATTATATAAATTACACACACACACACACACACACACACACACACACACACACATGACATAGTCCATTATAGACATGTTTTGGGTTGTAACAAGTGGCACCTTATATGCAACCTACCACACACAATTATTTATAGAGTCAAATGTACATGAAATGGATTTGGATAAATATCATTAGTTTATTGCAAAACATCTGGAAAACTCATTGAAAAATTTATAAGATAGTATTGTGCTAAAAATTGAATTAAAAAGAGTGCCATGATGTAGATACAGACCTCATGAGTTCAAGGTGGGTGATGAGAAATGGTTTCATATTTATAAGGAACACATCAAGAGTGCATACCATTAGATAAATCATATGAACTATGATCCATACACCATTATGTGCATACTTGAAGAGAGTTATTTTTATCTTTACATACCACAATATTTGGGTTCACATATAGTATTCAAATCAAAACTCCTTAATCCTTATTTTTAATATTTTATTGAGCCAAAATAATGAAACATCCTTTAAAATTAGATCTTAAACACTTGCATACAACACCAAAGGATAGAAAATTGAAAGTGAAAATAACATGTACACCTACCAAAGAACACAATTATTTTTTAGAGTGTCTAAGGTAGGGAAACACACTAATTAGGATAATTGGTATAATCTTCAAAAAAATTAGTTTGAGGTTTTAAAACTAACTGATGATATAATATGGTTGATCTATTATTAATAAAGGGAGAATTATTTATGCATGGCTATGCATTCTTGACATGAAATTTATGTTTCCCATGTGCCTAATATACAATTGCATATGCACAACCTTATGATACTTTTTAAATTTAACATAAGTTATTTTCTCCTTACCTTGCAATTGTTTGAAAATGTGTATGTGCATATAGAATCCACATGTGGCACTAAGTTGAATCACCTCTTAGTACCTTTATGAGTTTGATTATTGCCTTCATTCTTATTAAATAGGTATTTATAAAGTATTTTAGGAACAACTGCACTAAACATCGACATGTTAGATCCATTTCTACACCATGACATGCCACATTTAATTTCCAAGTATGTGTTATATCATATTACTTGTCACAAATGTTTCAAAACTAATATTTCCAACCATAAAACCTATAGAAAGACTAATTTTCACTCAACCAAAAGATTAATTTCCACCCTTCTATAATTATATTCTATTTTAACCACTTATTATAATGATCTATACACTATGATTATATAACACATAAGAGATCAAAGATGACATATCTCACATGTAGACTAGTTGGATATTATTAGATGATTTTTATTATATCATTCACACATTTATAATTTTAAATCATTTTTTAGTCTAGAAAAATCATTAAATAAACATTCATATTTTGATCACAAGAACTTGCATTCCTAGTTTTACTAAAATTATATACACGTGTAATTATCTCTATTTTACATATTTAATAGAATTTAAAACTTTTCATAAATAACAATATCGAATTCAAATGTTTTTTTAATATTTATCTTACCTTCTACATATTATAAAATTCATAACTTACTATTAAGTACACCATTTTCCAATGCATTGACATCTTGGGTACCTTGGTGTGGATCATAGAATTATGGTAAAACCAAAGGTATTTCCTTATAGTTACTTGATTTTAGATATGTTTAGGTAGTTTGTCCTCAAATATGGGGTAATTTATTACCTTATTTGGAATGTGAAATAAATAATCACTAGATTTAATTTTAAATAAATTTAAAAATTATAAAGCCATAACTTAATTATGACAGTACTAGAAAAAAATCTTAGTTTAGGATGAATTACGTGAAGTAGTTTTTGGAATATTGGTATAAATACTATGCCAATTATGCCATAAAAAGACATCGCTCGCTCAAAATTCTATTATCTATTTTAATGCTTCGATAATGATGGCCATGATTCTTTTGATTTTTTTGTACAATGAAATAGATCTAGAACACTTCAATGTATTGTGGATTCCTCTCGTAATCCTCACATAGCCTACCATCAAATTTTTGGGGGATATTACATAATTCAATTTGGAGAAGACATTCAAGGATATTGTATGATGTGAAATTTTCTATGTGGCATCATATATCATCAATGTTTATTTTTATGTGTTCAAATTTGATGGAGAAATTTTCCACAATTTGGAAACCCCTAATACTACCCATATACATGTGATATTTAATAAATCATATGACCATATATAAAATGACCATTATATAAATTATTAATCCATTTTATTTTATCCCATTTTTATAAAGTAGTATGTAAGGTAACCATGATTCAAATTTTTGGAAACCATTAAGAGATTTTTCAAATAAAATTGGTGCATGGTGGTTTTATCAGAGCACCAAAATAATTAAAATACTAGGTATACTATAATATCCCCATTTTCTCCTTTATTATGTTCTTGACTAAATCATATTCATGGGGGTGTGCCACCAATTTATCAATGGGATAGTAAGGTATGTAAAGGAATGAAATATGGGGTTTCTCAATCCTTTTCCCTTCACCACAGGATAATATAAAATGATTACCTTACTTGAAATACAACATACATCTCAACCTATCAAGGGGTTTGGGTTTGAGATAACCAATGCATGAAATAAGATCCCATGGAATTTGTGGACATATTTCCAAATAATAAGACAATAAGATAATAATGCAGTATCCTCATATAATTGAGGAAAATGAATATTACTATTTAGGTATATTTAATGATGAGGAAATGATTATCATAATCAAAGCTACCAATAAATTGAGGGAAAATGTGATTTTTTTATAGATCAAGTAACCAATTTGGACAAGGAGGAGGATGAGGACAAGGAGGAAGAAGAAGAATATGAAAACATCAATATTTTACCAAATTCATCTAGAATGATTATATCATGAGTGATAGTCAAGGGAAAACCTATGCTTGATGGAGTATATACAAAGGTAAATGAAACTAATCTATTAATCAATTATAGCTTAGATAAGATAAATACTACTTACACTTTCAATTGTTGATACATTATATGCTCAGGGTCATGAATAATATGGGTCCACTAGACCTAACCAAGGGATATCTTACTATAATAACATCACTAGAGATGGTTCCAAAGACTCTAGTCAAGAAACACCATGCATTAACCCTAACTAGGTGCCATGTTTTCATATTCACTAAGTAAATGAAAAGTAAATCAAAATCTAATATAGTGTTCATCAAAGATTATGGCCCAAAAAGGGGGTAATAAATATAAAATGTAAACATGCATGGAATAGTTATACTCACATCAATTCATAGTAAATCCTAATGAATGGGAAAGAAGTACAAATACAAATCTATCTACTCTTACAAAGGAGGAATAAATCTAGGAACACTTAAATTTAAAGACAAACCCACTGAACCTCAATCACTCCCTTGGCTAAGGTGATTCATAAGAGTTTGTTGTGTTATGTAAGGATAATAAGGATAAGACAACTCTATCCTACACAACTTATCTATTCATCAAAAATACTTATACACAAGATAAGATATGCATCTCTAAATAAATTATTTAAACCCTAATCTATTCTCCTCAAGTAGAATGGTGGATAATTAGATACACAATATATTCTTCTTCTTCTTCTCTTCCTTTTAGAAATAAAAAAATGAATGTGCATATATAATTGAATCAAACCCTAAACCTTTCTAAAAGTTTAATCAATATTGTCAGCCCAATCAACTCTGTATAATTATTTTCTAAAATTAAGTTAGGTCTCAATCTAGGTTGGCCAGAGCCAACCTAAACCCATAATGTGATTTTATGAATTTGAATACAGGGTCGATGGGGCTAATAGTGTAATGTAAGCCATCAAAAAGGGTTTTAGGCTTAGAAATATGATAAGTAAGGAATTGAAAAGCTTGGAGGAGTATGTAAGAGAGGATTTAAGACTTAGATAAATACATGGGATAAGGTTATGAAGATAGAAGGTGGTGGTATAGGGTATAAAAATATTGTAAAGCACTAATGGTTTGCCTACAACTTCCCCTAGTTCACCCTTTAAGGCATTCAATTAGAGAGATTGAGACTCAATAGGTTCTTAAAAGAGAGAAAGTGATTTATTATTTTTGGGGAAATTCGTGTTTAATTCCTAAATAATAAAAGGGTTTGAGGAGGAGAAAATTAGTAATAATATTTCAAATTAAAGCTACCAATTTGTGGAATTTAATTACAATTTGACCTTTTCCAAAAATAGTAGCGAGAGAGAGAAAATTAAACTTATCTTATTCTATATTGATTTGATTGAGATAGGGTCTATAAATTTATGTGCAACCTAGGACACTATCATAAATATGATCTTGAACTTCATTTCTTGATTGGATAGGAACATTGAAAGTGGACACCTTGGGTTATGTTTCTATAGTCCTTCCTCAACACTATTATCTTAAGGATATAAGCTTTATAGGTTTTGTTAATCTGATTAGTTTGAGCCTATGTACCAAATTTTGGAGCCTCACTGTTAATAGAGCTCCTTGTAGAACTAATTTTATATGTCTATGTCTTTTATGCACTTGTATAGAAGCTTTGTAAAATAGGGAAAAGGGGTTAGTGTGTGTAATATGCACTAGATGTGTTTCACACCCCATGTGTGGGCACACTACCTACATACCAATACTTTGAGGAGGGATAAATCCATATGAAGTTCTCCCTTTAAGAGTTCTTAATGCAATAGTGAATGATAATGTAAGAAATGCAAAAATTGGGTGTGCTTGAGATGATTAGGGGCTGGTGTAAGGACTTCAATTGGCTTAGAAGTGTAAAGGTTGGATGTATGCAAAGAATAAGGAAGATTTATTGAGTGGTTTTAGTTATATTCTTGATTTCTTGAGTGATATTTGCCAACCCTTACCAAATTATCTTTGAATGGGATTTTATATAGATCTATTGGTCATGGGTTAGATGATACCAGACTAAGTTGACATAATGAACAAGAGGGATTATGGGAAAATGGTAATTGATTCTCAAATTGTGATTATATAGGAGCAATGGAAAAGGGACACCCTAAGGTCTAGTGTTATAGTCCAACTTTAGTGTTTTTGTCTTGAGTAGACGAGACCTAGGGGGTTGGATTAGTCATGAAAAGAGGGTCCTAGCTCAATTGGGATCAAATATGGAAGGATATGGATGACTGGGAATTAGTGAAAATAAGTTTGAGAGGGTTATGAGAGCAAGCAAGAGGGACCTAAGGATTAAGTGTCATTAGCCATACTCAAGTTACTAATTTTTGCATTTTATATGACTATATTTGCCCCCCACCGTTATTTTAGTACTACACTAAAGTGAGATAAAGGAAAATAAAAAGTAGACATAAACTTACCTACAAAGGTAAATACCACAAATTTGTGTAATGCTAAGTAATGATGGATAGTGTATAAAGAGCATGTTGTGCAAGTGTGAATATGTGAAAGGAAAACAAAGAGTAGATTAGTTTTTATTATATGCAATATAAAACAAGAAAGTACAAATTTGGGTAAGAAAGAAAGAGGAAGAGAAAGGAATGAATACACCTCATCAAATATGTGAACTAATACAAAACTTGTTGTGATGCTAAGTAAGTTTGAGTAATGCTCTATGTGCTAGATGATGTTGTACTAAAATTTATATCATGAATGGCGCTAAGTGCTCAATTACCTAAAAAATGGCTCAATAATACAAAGGTTGGCCCTTTGAATCCATTGTCACATACCAAGTGAAGATAAATTATCCTACGTGTGCTAATATATGTTTGGACTATGTGTTTAATCCCTCTGAATAGGTGGTTGAAGAACACAAAGGCTACCCCTTTGGCTCTATCATTGCCCCTTAAAGTGAAGCTATGAACTGATATCGGTATGAAAAAGTATGTCATATGAGATGGATTCTAAAGCTCATGAATGATCTATAAATATAATAATGTGGTATGGATAGTTGAATGTGTATTAGAAACTAGGCCAATGTTGGCCAACTCAAAAAAGATGGAGGCTAGGCTTCTATGAAAGCCACTCCAAAACTAAAAATTTGGCTTATGTGGAAGCCACTTAGGAACTATGAAACTTAGGAATGTGGACATTAGGATTGTATGAAATCCACTCTAAAATTATTCCAACCACCTACTTATGGAGTAAGGAACACTACTACTAAGAATGCCTAGGTAATGTTGAACTTGGAAAGAAAAGAAGCAAAAGTGTTGGGTAATATACCCCCAATCACTTGTGTTTAAAACATGGATTTTGATCTAGAATTTATACCAATTATTGTATATGAAAATATAAGTTAGAATTGGTAATGACATGCATGATTCCCCTTATGTCCAGATTTTTTAGGAAAACCATACTAAAAACTATTGATTCTAAACTGGTCTAAATGTATAAAATTGTAGTTGAACCTACTTTTCTACTATTTATATAGGAGTGCCACAATAGGACACCCTATTTTATAGTGCTATAGTCTAGCCTCAACACTATTTTCATAGGTTGAAATTGATCACTGTTCTAGATTCTTGACAATCTACCTAGTCTATTTTGAGTGGTTAAATGACTAGTTACTATTTTGGTTGTTCTAAAACTAGATTTTTTTATCAAAAAAATATTTGATCTATATATTAAAACCCCTATTTGTTTCCCCCTCTTATGATGGTAGGAATAGGTGCCCTATAATGACTACCCTCAGAAGAAGAAGCCTTACAAGTGTGTTAAGATACAAAATATACAGGATATATCAATGATAATCAATAAGATATCTCAAGAAATAACATGATTTTAATTGAGATATTTTTAGATCAATAGGGGTATGCCTAGATAGATACAAAAATTTAATATCATGTGTAATGTACTAGAATTGAATTAAAACTAGAAATGTTAGTTATTAGTTTGTTAGTTATTAGCTGGAGGGATGGAACATGATGTTCATCATGGCATCGAAGAGAAAAGGAAAGTGCATGATATGGATCATGGCATTACAAAAATCAAGAAGTAATAAAACAACAAGCATAAAAATCAAGAATAAAGAAGTGTACAAGGGTGGCCAAGGGTCACACAAATAAGGGACATGAGCAAATGTCACTCAAATTGAAAAGAAATCATATAAGGCATATTTAAATTCCACATACACATTCAGTTGAAATAAGAAAAATGGGTGTGGAAGCCAAAATCACATAAAGGAGTATAAGCAAAGGACATTTCTAAATATCCTAAGGCACACACATGAATAGAAGTAAAGAACATTGGTAAATGTCCTAAGGCACATATAGGAGACAAAAAGGAAATGAGAAAATGCAATTACATCAAGCTAATTCTAATCAAGAAAAGAAAGCATGTAAGAAACTAGAATTAAAAATGCATCTAACTAATCAAATCTAGAATTTAATGTATGCAAGAATGTTAGTACAAGACTAGGTATATACTAAGAAATACCCAAGTGTTATACACTAGTGAGTGTTAATAGAGATATCTATGTAAGCTAGTAAATAATGTACATCAACATTATAACTAGAATGTGTGGTGTAGAAATCAAATAACGTAGATGGTGTAGTCATGTAAAAGATGCCCCCAAGGGAAAGATATATTAATGTGTGTCTCGATCTAGAATTAGTATGCCCCTTTAATGGGTAGAGTGAATCAATCAAAGAGCTATATGTCACTACACACTCAAAACAGATCAAATGAAGCATGGTAATATAGATAAATTGACAAACAATAGCATAAAACAATAGATGTATGTATAGCATGATAGTAGAAATGTAAATCATGGATGATGCATATAATCTAAATATTTTTGGTGTTTTTGAATTACTTTCATGTTTTTGGATTTTGAAATTTTGTACTATTTTTCATATTTTTAGATTATTTTCATGTTTTTGGATTTTGAGAATATTTGATCTATGTATAATCAATCATATGAAGATTATATACAATTAAGTAAAGGAAACTATGTACAAATAATGATTGGGAGATTATGCACAAGAAATTGAAAAGGTGTTATGTATATGTAAGAAAAAATAAACTATGTATAAGTAATACTAAGGATAAATAATACTAACTAATGATTCTCATGGGAGACTCCCTATCATGGTTTCCTATATCAAACAAAGAAATTGTTCATGAGGAAATGACTGTGAATATGATGCTGAATATCTAGATTCATTATCAATATCTTGGAAATCATAATAACCTATGTTGTTCCACTCATCATTCTCATCTTGATTTTTAACCAATGGAATGTTGGTGTTGACTTTTACTGTATCTGGATCTTTTCCTTTTATAAATTATGTCTATGAATGATTTACCTTAAGATGTTCAATAAATCCCAAACCTTGGTAACAAACATTATCAACTGCTAGAATAGGAGTAGTGATGCCTTGAGCTTGCTTGCCCAACCCTTAACCTTGATAATCAAACTATTATAGATATTTCTAGCCAAACCCATATTGCTTTGAATGTTGAGCCTTATTTTGGATAGGTGGTATTAAATCTTTTTCATGTTTTACCTATGCTTGTGGTATTGTCTATTGTTCTAATTTTGCTTTTTGATCCTTTTGTTAATTTGAGTTATGCTTTGGTAACCACTTTTATACTATTTTTGAATTTGACCCTTTGTGAGTGTGTTCCTATGTCACTATGGATTTCTTGACTGATTTACCTTATATAGGATCCTTATTAGAAATTGTCTATTGTATATATTTTTTTAATCCCAAACATGAATTTGTGTGATGTCCATGCATTCTATGATATACATAATAATATATAGATCTTCTCACTAGATGTAGAGGAGGTAGTTTGATCATCTTAGATTAACCATTTATCTTAGTACCTCACTTGGAATCTTATCTGATCTTTGAATGATTTTTGAATCACTAGTTATAGAGTTAATTTTTTGTGATTTATTGTTTTGATATGTAACATTTATTGCAACCAATTGACTAGGTGAAGGTGCATATACATGATTGAGACTAGGGTGCTGTTGAGGCTTTTGCATTATGATCTAATTTTTCAATGTTGTGATATTTTCATGTAATATCTAATTCTACATGTGCAAATATGAAATTAACTTGCTCATATTGGTGATTTGATCCCTTAGAGTCTCACAAGTGCAAACCCTAATTGATTTTGATTGAACATTTAAGCACATATGTTGAAGATGGTTTGAATAAGATATAGGCTAAATGTATGCATTAAGAACAACAATATATGTTACCTCACCTTTGGGAGGGGTGATAGCATGGAACTAGTTAGAGGGAAATTAGCTATCACCCTCTTGAGGGAGAGGAGGATAAGGGAGATCTTTCCTCTGCATGAAATATGACATTGAAATAAGAGTAGCCAAGAAGTTATATACATCTAGGTATAAACCATGTGTATGGGCTAAAATTCATGTAAGTAGAGTTATAAATTGTATAGCAATATTATTATAGAGAAAATTCCACATGAGAGATAGAAAATAAGGGATGGAGAGTATAAAATTGTGCATTGATGCATAAATAACTTTGACATGTGCTATGATATGTCTAATATGTTTAGCAAGATGAAATTGAATTTTTTTCCATATGCATGATATAATGTAAAAGGTAGAGATTGTGAAATTGTGCATGAAGGCATATAAGCTTTTGACATGTAACATAACATTTCAAATGCATTTAACCAAATGGACTTGGTAATTATTTGGTATGAGCAAAAGAGAATATGTAATTTTTTTTTAAAATTTTGTTCATTTTAGGCAATGAATTTTGTAATATCATCCCATATAATCAAACATAAGCATGAAATGCAAAGGTCGAAACTTTGTACTAATATATGATAGACTTCATCATTCATGTACATGATAGGGTCCATTATGGTTTCCTTGTTATTTGTAATAAATATAAAAAAAAATTGTACATACATGAATAATTTTTACAATTTGATTATATATGTAATGTGATACCTCAAGAACCACATAGGTGCTAGCACATGTAACTAGGGATTTAATAGTGATAGTTTTGCAAAAAATAATAAATTTTTGAAATTGGAATTAAATCCATGATTCAAGTAAGCATGTAAAAATTCAAAAATTTATGGGAGAATGTTTGATTTAATGAGACCTAGTATGTGCAACTAGGGTTTTGCAAAAAAATGTTTTTTTTTGAAATTACTATGAATTTTTGGAATTTGAGGTAATTTTTCTATTTTAATATGCAACTAAAGTTTCAAAAAATGATTGGAAAATTACTGAGAGGTATTTGATGTAACTAGGTTTTGAAATAAAATTATTTTTGAAATTACTATTGAATTTGAGAATTTGAAACAAATTTTTGATTTAGATATGTAAGAAAAAAAATTAGGAAATTATTGGATCAATATTAGAAAATTAATGGGAGCTAGTTGATGAAACTAGGGTTTGAAATAAAATTATTTTAAAATTTACTACTAGATTTTAAAATTTTTGATGAATATTTAATTGAAAAATTCAAGAAAAAATTCAAAAATTTATGGTAAAAACAAGCAAGGAATTTACCCTAGGGTTTCTAGGGTTTTTATGTGTAAGTCAAAGTAAGTCAGGTTCACCAAATGATTTACTATTTTTAGGGAAATTAGTGTTTAAATCATAAATAATAAAAGGGTTTGAGGATGATAAAATCAGTAAATAATAGTCCAAATTAAAGCTACCAATTTGTGAAATTTAATTACAATTTGACCTTTTCTAAAAATATTAGTCAGAGAGACAAAATTAAACTTATCTTATTCTATATTGATTCAACTAAGACATGGTCTAGAAATTTGTGTACAGGCTTGGGACACTATCAAAAATAGGATCTTAAACTTCATTTCTTGATTGGATGGGAGTGCTAAAAATATAAAAATTGGTCTTTGGCATTGGAGTCCTTCCTTGGTACTATTATCTTGAAGATCTAATCTTTCTAGATTTTGTTGACATGATCAATATGAGCATGTTTACCAAATTTTAGAATTTTGATGTCAATAGAGATCCCTATAGAGATAATTTTATATTTCTATGTCTTCTATGCACTTGAATAGAAACTTTGGAAAATAGGTAAAAGGGGTTTATGTGTGAGAGATGTAATGTACATGCCTCACATCCCATGTGTGGGTATGCTACCTACATACCAATACTCTGAGGAGGGATCAAGCCATATGTAGTTCTCCCTTTAAGAGTGTTTGGTGAAATATTGAATAAAAATACATGAAATTCAAAAAATAGGTCTGCTTGAGATGAGTAGCGGCTGGTGTAAGGATTTGAATTGGCTTGAAAGTGTATAGGCTAGCTGTATGCAAAGAATAGGGAATATTTATTGAGTGGTATTTCTTGTATTCTTGCTTGCTTGAGTGATATTTTCCAACCCTTTCCAAATGATATTTGAATGGGGTTTTATATGGATCTATTGGTCATGGTTTAGATGAAACTAAACTAGGTCAACATAATGAACAAGAGGAATCAAGGAAAATGATAATCAAGGCTCAAATAATGATTAGACAAGAGTGATAGAAAGGGGACACCCTAGGTTTCAGTGTTATAGCCTAACTTTAGTGCTATTGTCCTGAGTAGATGGGACTTGGGGGGATGGATTAGTCATGAAAAGAGGGTCTTCACTCAGATGGGATCAATTCTAGAAGGCTACAAATGACTAGGAATTAGTGAAAACAAGTCTAAGAGGGTTATGAGAGCAAGCAAGAGGGACCTAAGGATTTGGTGTCATTATCTATGCTCAAATTGATAATTTTTACATTTTATATGAATAAAAAAATCATCAATAATTGATCAAGTTTGAAAATATTATGTTTATACATGTGTCCCTCTCGAAACTCATCATGTGTCACATAGGTGTAATAGGGGATGGTGCTTTAGGAAAAGAACATAGAAACACACAACATTAAAGTTGAATGATTTGCAGTAAGAAATAAGATAAATGGAAGGATATAATTTAAAAACACATACCTTTACTTACCTTAGTGTTGTAGATAATAAATGAAGTGAAATAAATGTGAAAGTTTCCAATGTAGGAAATGTTAGGTGAACTTTTTGAAATTAGCAGAGAGCAAAAAATTGATTTTTTTGTAAAACATACATTTAATATGTGAAAATATTATCTATGATGTCAGGATTCCAAAACATCTTATGCTTCAGAAAAAGAGATAGTATAAGCAAAGTTATGGCTGAAAAATAGAATCTAATGGTAAATATTTGATAGATAGATAATTATGAATAGTAAATATAAATAGCATGTAAAAACAATTCTTTTGTTATTTTACTATTTTGAGAAAATAGAGCTCTAAGAGACCCAGTGCAAGACTAGAGAGAAATCATGGTGAGGAGATGACAACTGAGATAGGGAAGACACTTGGTAGCTGAAAGGAGTGTAGCACAAAGAAGCAACATGAATTACAATTTTTTTTGACTAATTTTATTTGAAATTGAGTTAGATATATAAAATTGACTGGTAAGAAAAATTTAGACACTAAAAATGACCATAGTAAATTTTTAGGTAGACTAGGGTTTGAATGGGGTATTAGGTAGGAAGAAGTTAGAGCAATAAATGCCTAAGTAGTATACATTAAATAGTTGAAAATTAACCATAGGGAGAGAATAGAGTCAACTTGGTCAAATAAATTCATAAGGTGAACAAAAAATAGGGGTTAATTGCATAGTAGTGGGATGACATAGTATTGCTAAAGGTAGTCAACTATGTAGCCGTAGGACAATGTAGTTTGAAATGAAAAGATGGTTGATTGTGTACATTTTAGCCAATGTAATTAGTATTAAGTGGCCAATACAATTTTTTAAAGAGGGTTGACTGTGACCAGAGGGATCATGTAGTATGATAGAGATGAGAAATGGTTGATTTAATATCAAACAAGCCAATTTAATTTGCAAGATTAAGGGCCAATTTAGTTTTAAATGGGTTGATTGTGTGGAAAAATATTGGTATAGGGATGATTTAGTATCAAATGGGATGATTGTGTAGAAAAATTACAAAACAAAAGAAACTAAATCAAACCAATTGAATTAGAACATATTCAAGTAGGTTTCTATTATTCTACATAAGTAAAATCTAAAAGAAAATAGTCAAACAAGTTGATTATGTCTTCAAGATAGAAGCCAAAATACAAAATTCTGTTGAGCTAGTCGACCCAATTGGGTGTAGGGCTAAAATTATATAGACTAAAAACTTCAAAAAAATAGTAATGAAAAGGAAGAATTGAAATGCTAGAGAGAGTAAGAATGATCCTTGGTGGGTTTTAATATGTTTAGATTACAAAATTTTATGTTGTGATGCTCAAATGTTGATTCAAAAATTATGATAAAAAAGTTGATTAGCTCAATGGAGTTTTCAAAACATGTGTGATAAAAATAAGTTTCAAATAGAATCAAATAGCTCAACTAAGTCTATAGACCTATATGTTGAAAGAAGATAATTATGAATAGAGTCAACTGGTTTAACTATGTATGAAAATCTATAATCAAAAAATAAGATTGTCTTAGACTGATTGATCTAATCACCTATATTTGGAGAAGACCTACATTGATAATAGAGTCAATTTGGAGTGATTGTGTGTTAAAACTATGCATGTAATGTTAGAAATATATTGATAGGTTTGATGCAATACTACAAAAAAATATAATAATTAAATGAAAGCATGAAATAAAACCTATAAGTGTTTGATTCACTTTGGGTTGACTATAATGTACACAAAGGTAAATGCAACTTATCTATTAATAAGTCATATCTTGGAGAAGATAAATCCTACTTACAATTCTAATTTAGTATACATTATCTATTCAGGGTCATGACCAAGATGGATCCATTTGACCTAACCAAGGGATCCCTTAAGATAATAACATCACTAGAAAGGGTTCCAAATCCTCTAGTCAATCAACACCATTAAATAACCCTAGTTAGGTCTTATATTTTCATATTCACTAAGTAAATTACAAGTAAAGCAAAATATAATCTAGTTCTCACCAAATCTTGTGTCACAAAGAGGGGGTAATAAACATAAAAGGTAAACATGCATAGAATATCTATACTCACATCAATGTATTGTAAATCCTTATTCATGGGATAAAATTAAATTAATAATATATTTACTCATACAAATGAGTATCAAATTTAGGAATACCTATCAAGCCTCAATCTCTCCCTTGGCTAAGGTGCTTCGAAAGAGGTTGATGTGGTATGTAAGTATAACAAGGATAATTTATCTCTAGGATACACAACTTAAGTATGCATATAGAATACCTCTCCATAAGACAATATTTGTATCTCCAAATAAGTATTGAAACCTTAAGAAATGTTCCTCAATTAGAATAGTGGATAAGCAGATGTAAAAAATATTATTCTCGTTATTTTATTCCTCTTAGAAATGGTAAAATTAATGTGTATATATAGTTAAATCTAACCCTAAACCTTTATGAAAATTTAGCTGATAGGGCCAGCCCAATTGACTCTATATTGTTATTTTATAAAAACAAGTTAGGTCTCAATCTAGGTTGGCCAGAGTTGACCTATACCTGTAACATGATTTTATCAATTTGAATACGAGGTCGATGGGGATGATAGCGTAATGAAAAAAATAAAAAAGGGTTTTAGTCTTATAAATGGGCTAAGTACAGTGGTGAAAATCTTGGAGGATTGTGCAAGAGAGGAGTCAAGTCTTAGAGAAATATATGGGAGAAGGTTTTGTAGATAGCAAGTGGTGGTATAAGGGACAAAATCATATAAATTACCAATGTTATACCCACCCATTTTCCATTGCACCCTTTAAGGAATGTACTTAGATATATTTAGAATCGATAGGTTCCTAAAAGAGATAAAACATCAGTAAGTGATAAATTTTGAAAATATTATGTTTATACATAGTAGGTTCTCATTGTGTAAGTGCCACTTTTTTGCCAATTTATATTATATTGAGATTAATTATTTTTAATAGCCCATAAACTATGTCTAATACTAGTATCATGTCACATGATGTTGTAATTAACTTTGTTATCCTAGATCCTAATATGTCTAACCATTAGATAATTTATCCATTATTTTACTACATGAATAATATCCATCATATCCTTCTCATAGATAAGATTTATAAAATTCTTACCGTTGAGATTTCATATCTCAAATACAAGGGTTCATCCTTCAGGTATGGGTATTTTACCCATATATTATCTTTACACATCACATTAAACAATGAATGTCTCTACAAAATACTTAGGAAATGAAAATTACAGTGGAGCACATGGTCTCCTTTATTTTCTCAAATACCTTGGTGTTAGATTCATTCCAATGGAGGAGTCCTTCAATCTGAGTGGTGTTGTTATGCTTCCATAATTTTTTATAAAAAAAATAGTAACCTATAAAACCTAAAAAAACTTGTGAGATTATTGAGTATTTATGGATCTTGTCATTCTATAATGGCCTTGATCACATGAGGGTCTAGCTTTATGCCTTCATACAACACAATATGACATGAATTATCCACCTCTTTTATTCAAAAATTACAATTGGAAATATTGGTGTAAAGCCAATGTTATTACAAAATTATCAATAACTTATTCACATGTTGAAATTTTTCTCCCCATGTTTTACTATATATTAATATGTCATCACAAAATATTTAGATAAATTTCTACATTAAAAGGCCTAAATATTGTGTTTATCAAAATCTAGAATTAGATGGTACATTTGTGAGACCAAAAGGCCTTACAAAATAATCATAGTGGCCTTCATGAATTTTTAAATTTGTCTTATTTATATCCTCATATCTAATCCAAATTTGTTTGTAACACAAATAAAGATCCAATTTTATAAAGTAGACAGAACCATGCAATTCATCTGGAAAATCATTGATTAATAGAATGGAAAACTTATCTTTGATGGCACAATTATTGAGTTATCTATAATTTGAGCACTTAATGTAGATATCATGATTAATATGTACCATTACCTAAAATGATGAATATTAACTTTTGATATGCCTAATAATACCAATCTTCAACATTTGTTGTACTATTTTTTCAATATCACTCTTCTAGATAAATGGGTACTTATATGGTCTAATGTTTGGATTTGAATCCTTTCTAAAAATAAAGTGCCATAATCATGTTCCATTTGAAGTGGTATTCATTTTATAATTGGTCCTAAAAGTCAAAAAAATATCATATTTGTTGGTAGATTAGGGTGTATGAACATTTTTATTAGTTATAATTCTAAGGAAAATAACTATGCTACAAACCCATCTACCTTCTAAAGTATCCCTTTTAGGGGATATTTACTAAAACACATAAAAATATAAAACCCAAATAGTCAAACTATACTTAATATAAACTACATAGATGTGTTCTGATGCTACTGGAATATCCCAAAGTGAGATATTTACTAAAAACATAATTTACTTAACAAATTACTTCCTAAATCACTTGTGACATAATAATTTTTAGATTTATATAATTATTATCAATAACCTATTACAAAATACCCACATACAATATTATTGCTAAAACATATTGAAATACACTCATAGATAAAGTTATATATACATAAGTTCCCAAATATATTATTTATTTATAAAAAATATTACACATATAACAATGGTGGATGCAAACACATACTACTCTCAATACTCTCTTCTTACAACAAAAGATTTATTAACTCTTACAAATATAAAGCATAAACTATGACAAACATACAACCATTACAACATCAAATGAGGCATGATCTAATGAATTCCAAGTTTGGATTCTATATGAAACCAACATCAACTAGCCAGGGAGGAATAATTCACCACCAAATACTATCACTCTTGTGAAGATATCTCCTCCAAGATAAGAAGTTGAACCAATGTTCAAGATCACAAAATAAGGGGGGTTTAGGTTTAAAAAATATGTATTTATAATGGATAAGTGTCATACTTATTAAAATTCAAAGAGAAGGAGAAAGAGGGAAGAAGATGAGAGAGAAATATTTGCACCACACTTTGAAATGGAGCACTATTCATGAATATTGCATGTTGTCTATCACATGGCAAAGGGTCCCTCTCTCCATGTGCAATGTATCTTCTTTTTAACTTCCCATGTGCTCCCATGTGATTATCAATCAATTTATTTTTCATATGTGTAATGGTTCTCTCTCTCACATGTGCAAGGGATCTTCATGATCTTTGTTTGACTTTTCCCATGTTCACCCATGTGATTCTCAATAAATTTGTCTCTTCACATGATTTACTATTAATTCACATGGCTAATTAAATAATTTCACCCAACTTATCTCTAATCTATATTCAACATTAAAAATTTCTATGTGGGCTAGGCACATAACCCCAAGACACCTCATCATTATCACACCTCAAAACTATTATACATCACCACAAATAGTGATCCATGAATAGTAGACTTGGAAGTAGGGGGTATTACAGTCCTTCCTTCCCAAGATTACTTGTCCCTAATTAATTGTAGAGTTGGGGGTTGAAAGATATTTTCACCTTCCCACATGCAATCCTCTAATGGCAAATCCTTCCACTACACTAAAAACTCAGTGATGACTCAATTCTTGAGCTTCTTCTCTTGCACCTCAATAATTGATTCTAGAACTAGAATAAACTTTCCCTCCTCTTCCATTGGTGGTAACATAGAAGAAAACTCAATATGTTATCCAAGTAACTTTTTGAGGTAAGACACATGAAAAACATTGTGGATCCTATTATGCTCAAGTAACTCTAACTCATATACAACCTTGTCAATCCATCTTAGAATCCTATAAGGCCCATATAATCATGGCTTCAATTTCTTATCACCACTCTTCTTCAAGGAGGATTTCATATAATTCTAAAAGTTAAGTAACACCATGTATAACACATCAACTGATCTCTCCATCATGTGCCTATCTTCATACTTCTTCTATTGGTTTTGTTCATACTGCATATTCTCCTTGAGAGCTTTCATGATGTCCTAATTTTATTAAATTTTTTCATGAGATTTGGGATCTTAACTATCTAATATCACCAAATCAACAAATGATGAGGCATCATACCCATAAAGTGATATGAATGGTTTCATGCCAATGCTCATATGATGGATCATATTTTATCAATGCTTACCTAAGTATAACCACTTAACCCATGCTTTTTGATGGCCTAACACAAAATTCTAAAAATAGATTTTTATCCATTTGTTCATGATCTTGGTCTAACCATCAGTCTATAGATGATAACTAGTGTTTAGTATCATCTCTATACTTATTAACTTAAATAAATCTTGCAAAAATATACTCATGAATCTACTATCCTGATCTCTAACTATGTTCTTAGGTAATCCATGTAGCCTAAAAATCTCCTCAAAGAATAATATTATTACCTATTGTGCACTTTAATCCATTAATATTTCAAATAAATGAGCATACTTTGTCAATCTATTAACCACCACATAAATTCAATTCTTACCCTAAGACTTGGGAAAGCTTGTAGTGAAATCCATTTAAATACTCTCCCATTTCTAATTCAAAATGGGCAATGGCTGAAGTAACCTATAGGGAATGAGTACTCATATTTTCTATGTTAAAAACCGCACACTCTCTAATATGATAGAGGAAATTATCCTTCAATCCCTTCTATGATAATCTCTCATGTATATATCTATAAGTCTTGAAGTACCCTAGATGTCCTTCCAATAATGTGTCATATACAACACTCAAGATCTTATTTTTCATCTATGACTCAGGCACAATGTATACCCTACCCTTATAAAATATCACATCACCCAAAAACTTATACCTATAATCTTATATCGATGCATCCATGATATCACAAGAAAACTAGTTCTTGGAATACTCAACCAAGATATGAGACTTATAATCCACTAAAATCTCTGTCATAGAGCAAAGGGATGGTTTCCTAGATAATGCATTATCTACTATATTATTCTTTCCCTTCACATAATCTAATCAAAATTATAAGCTTGTATATTACTTACCCACTTTTACTAATGATCATTGAGGTCCTTTTGATCCATGAAATACCTTGATCTATTATGATCTGTTCAAATCAAAAAAGTGTTCCCCATCAAATATTATCTTAATTTGACCAAGGCATGTAAAATTTCTACTATCTCTTTGTCATAAGTAGAGTACCCATGCTCTACCATACTTATATTCCAACTCTCGTAAGAAATGGGATGCCTATTATGCATCAATACAACATCTATACCCACACCTAAAAAATCACATTCAAGAATGAATGTCTTTGAGAAATATGTTAATACTAACACTAGACATGTAGTCATCACCTTCTTAAGGTGATCAAATACTTGCTATGAATATTTTTACCAAGACAATTCCCCCTTATTATTCAAATATATCAATGGTGGTGTGAACTAAGAGTACCCCTTCATGAAACTCATGTAATATAAATAAATACCTTAGAAACCTCTCAAATGAGTGAGAGTCTTTGGTAGTGGCCAATCAATGATCACCTATATCTTTGTCTAATTTACTTTGACTCCTTATCCAATCACATAACCTAGATATATGACCTGTCTCATCCTAAATTCACACTTAGAAGGATTCACATAAAGTGACTATGCTCACATAATAGACAAGACCTCATCAATATGTCTAAGATGTTCTTCCAATGTGTGAATGTATATCAAGATGTCATCAAACAATGATAGAATGAATTTCTATAGGTGGCAGTTGAACACATGGTTTGTACAAGATTGGAATGCATTTGGAGCAATAGTTAACACAAATGGCATCACCAATAATTCATAGTGATCATAATCACACCTAAAGGCTATCTTGTATACATCCTACTCACACACTCTAATATGATGATAATGTGAACATAGATCAATCTTGTAAAATTACTCTACTCTATGTAGTTCATCGACAAACTCATCAATCCTATGGATGGGATATCAGTTCTTGATATTATTCTTGTTGAGATAATGGTAATCAATACACATCCTCAAAGTCCTATTTTTCTTATTCACTAGTACCACTAAAGAAGAAAATAGACTATAACTAGGCTATATATGTCCCATGTTGATTATCTCTTTGATAGCCTTCTTGATCTCTTCCTTAAAATATTGAGGATGAAGATAAGGAATAGTGATAATTAGTCTAGCCCCTTTTTCTAACTTGATCACATGTTCAAACCCTTAGTTAAGAGGTCTCCCTAGAGGCATCTCACTAAAAAATCCACTATGCTTATCTGACAAGGACTATATGTTGGTGTGGTAATCCTACTTACCACCTCCTATATTCTTCAATGACATAAAGCAGTGAACTACCTAGTTTATATTATTATTCCTTGAATGTCTTCTCCATAATTTTAGCCATCACCATTCTTATAGATCCATTAGATAATCCCTATAATACCACATGCTTCACATTTATTTAAACTTTAGCTCCATAGTTTGGAAATTCTAAGTGAATTCCTTGAGTGAATATAACCATTCAACACCCAACACAATGTTGGTATTACCAATAAAAACCACATATAAATCATTGGTCACCATATTATTTCTCAATGCAATATTGAGTTAAAGGACATGTTTGGTATATGTCATAGTAAATCTATCTTAAGAAACAATGTTGAATATCTCAAAGTCTTCAACCTATAGTCCTAATTTAATGACTAATGCCTCAATAATGAAGTTGTGGGTTGCCCCATTATCAATTAACATTGACATCTACTACCCTTGAAACACACCATGAACCTTTAATAAACTATTTCTGATAATACTAGATAGTTTAATAATAATACCTCTTGATGTGGGCTTATGTGTTTGTGTAGGCTCCAACTTCTCATTCCCATAATTCTCACTATGATCATAAGGCACATCACTATCTAAAGTCTCGCTATCCTCTTTTGGGATCACCTCAATGTAGTGTATTTTTTATTTTATTTCTCTATTGTGTCCTAGTTCCCATGGATCCTTATATGTAAATTATAGTTTCTTCCTTCATAACTCATCCCTAGCCTCATTTGGTATGTAAAGTTTCTTTGATAATTTAGGTGCCTTATCTTTCTTCTATGGAAATGGCTTAGTGGGAAACTCTAATGGAACCTTTGACTTGAGAATAGAGAACTCCAAGTCTCAAACTCTCTTGATAACATCTTGTAGTGAAGTAGACTAAATGCCTTCACCCAACCTCACAAGGGCTCCATGAATCCCTCGATAAATAAAGAGGTCAATCATATTTCAAAAACATTTTCAATCATGATTGATAACCTACAAAACTCTACAATGTAATCTATGAGCATGCCAAATTATCTCAAATATGTTATCTCCCTAAAAACACCTTATGATCCTTTATATCGAACCTATCTATCAGCCTTCATGTGAACTCTTTATAAGTATCAATGAATATGTCCTTATGGTACCAACCCAAAGTGCCACCAATCATGTACCTCCCATTCCAAGTAAAGGGTACTGAACTTAACTACCTCTTTCTTAGGTGTGGTATTTAGCTCCAAATATGTCCCCAACTTCTAGATCCATGACCTCATTGTGAATTTCCATTAACCATCAAAGTTTGGGAGGGTAATATTTTCAAGACATTGTTGTAAAACCTTATTAGAACCACATTTATCTTGACATATCTTGGTGCTAGAATTTCATTTATACTAATCTAGAAAATTCATGGCTATCTAAAAATCATCTCCCAACTATTGGTAAACTTTGAATAACCCAACCTCCTCTAGCTCCTCTAGATATTATAGTTGATCTAATTTATTGATTACTTCCTCCTGTGAAAAGGTAGGCATAAATAGCCTTGACAACTCATTAGGTAAACTAGTGGTGTGGGGGGTAGTATGGCTTGTCTCCCCATTTATGTCTCCACCACCATATTATTGCATGTCACTGGATGATTTGTAAGTTAAATCAGGGATGAGTTTATTTTCTCTTGCTCCTTGACGATACTCATAAATAATATTTTTATGAATTTTAAAGTATAATCATCTCTAACTACTTCTTGATCATGTTCCTCAGCCATTTTAGTAATAGTATTAGTCTCTCCTAATTGATCACCATGTCTTCTTCTTATGTTATATCTAAAATTACCTTATCTAGGCTATTTCACTCAACTTTATCCATAGTAGATCTATAAAAATCTTAGTTTTCCCACATAGGATGGTAAGATCACCAACTTCGATAACACTAAAGTATCCATTTTAGGGTATATTTAATAAAACACATAAAAATATAAAACCCAAACATTAAAACTATACTCAATCCAAACTACACATATATTCTCTAATACTACTGGAATATCCCAAAGTGGGATATTTACTAAAAATAGATTTTACTTAAAAAACTACTTCCTAAATCATTTGTGACAAAATAATTTTCAGATTTATATAACTATGATCAAAAACCTATTACATAATACCCACATACAATATTATTGTTAAAAACATATTGAAATACACTCATAGAGAAAGTTGTATATCACTAAGTTCCTAAAGATATATTCCTCATTTATAGAAAAAATTACACATAAAAAAATGATGTATATAAACACATACTACTCTCAATACTCTCATCATATAATAATGTCAGGGGATCTCTAGCTCTACCAATTAGAGCACAATTGATTACTTCTCGTATTAGCAATTAAACATGGAATTATACCAGAATGATAAAGTAGCTAGAAACTTGAGACAACAAAGAATTTGAGAGACAATACACACTCTTGTATTAAATACTACTAGAAGAAAATACAATAAGGAAGATGCCACTTCTTCCTCCACCTCAAAGGCTTGCCACACCTCAAGACCTTCTTCCCTCTCTCTCTTGCTCAACACAACAACTCTAAAGACTGAGTTGCTATCCCTCCTTGAATGCTTCAGCTGATCTCATTGACCTTACACCTGTAGATCTCCTTGACCTTGCTTGCTTCAATGCTTTTACTTGCCTTAGAAAATAATTACAATACATGCCTTATGGGTCTTTAAATAGGATCCCATGCTTACAAAAATAGAACTCTAACTACTAAAATTAGACACACAGCCCGCGACTTAAATTAGCCCCTTAGCATGCAAACACTCGGTTCAACTAACTAACTGTTTGTGCAATGAACAGTTCTGGACCGCACAGGTGACTGACACTGGTCCCTACTTGTCTGGTTTTGCCGACGTCGGCCGACTCCCTACCATCACTGGTCTCCTTCTCCACTACATTTGACCAACGTCGGTCATACTACCGATGCCAGTGGCTCTGGTTCTTCAGCATCCTTCCTTGTGTCTGCAAACAGTTGAAGCTTTTAGCTCCACACCTTAACAATCTCCCACTTGGAGATAAATAGCTGCAACTTGTACCTATACCTGTACACCATCTATTTTGTTCCTTAGGCTCTATATCCCTCTTCAATGTCACTCTTGAAGACCAACCACCACGTAAACCTGTGATGCAATACCTGTCTCTTATGCCACAAGAATTTTGCTCCTCCCAAATTCTCCATGACATACTTCTGAACCAACTCTACCCTTAGCTCAAAAAACTCCCTGTCTATGAAACCCTGCAACAAGTAACACAATATAGTAACAGGATAATGTAGCTAATATTATCCAACCTGGTAAAGATAAAATACAATGGTCAAACCTCCATTGTTCTGCAGCATAATCAAGACCATATACCATAGCCTTCTATCTCATGTGTCCATCCACTCTCTTCTCTAAAATGGGAATCCATCCCTCTATCCAGTACTTCCTTCCAACTGACAACACTACCAACAAATACCTGTTTGGTTCTCTAAGGACTCACACTCCTCATCCATGCCAAGCTCCCACTATTTCTAGATTCTACCTGCATTGCTTCTTCAATCTTCCTAGTTCATGACTATCAGTAAGCAATATAAAGAAGGTGAACAATGAATATGAGGTTCACATACCTTTCTTGACCTCCACATGGGTGTTTGAGACCTATTAATTCACCCAACATCTGTTCTAGTGACCAATCTAGGCTATCTCCTAGTCTGCTCCCGACCGATGTCAGTTCCCTGCACTGATCCTAACTACTGACGTCATTTCCCTGGCTGATGCTGGTGTCCCTCCTACCGATGTCAGTCCTTATGACCAACATCAGACTTCTCCTATCTGACCTACCGACCCTGCTGGTTTGCACATGACGATGTCAGTACTTGGATGACTGACGTCGGTGCCAAGCTACCGACATCGGTGTTTGTGTGTTCCTGTAAGTGATGAAATTTTCATTCGTGAGCTCTTCTTGGATCATACCTCTATCCATGCTACCCTGCTCAAATTTATTCAGCCCCTGTGACTGATCTCTGTCCTTCATCTCCTCCATAAACACCAAGGCTTCTTTGTTCTTGTCAAAAGCATCAAATTTCCTCTTTCTGTAATGAACTGTATCTGTGCTTTTCAAATTTGAACACATACCTTTTGAATCAAGAACTTCCATTCCCTTCCTATTCTTGTGACCAAGTCTATTAGGCCACATCTTCAAATCTACACCAGAAGTAGAATTAGTAATACAAGTAAACAGATAAAGAGTATCTACTTTCTTACCTCTTGCTAGAATAAGTGCTCCCTTGGTAACCTTCCAAGAATCCACTATGAGGGTTATTGTGCATCCCTCATCTCCCAACCTTCCTACAGAAATCAGACTTTGCTTCAAAATTAGAACATGCATAACCTCTTTCAACACCCACGTGTTGTCAATCTGCAATCTCAGCTGCACTTTCCCTTTGCCAACTATCTGACAAGGCATACCATCCCCTAAATAAAGCACTCCAAAGTCTCCCTGTTCATACTTGTAGAACAAATCTCTATTTGGGGATGCATGAAAAGATGAAATATAATCTAAAATCCATGATCCTACCTAACTATCTGAAGAAAGTATGAGAGCATCCTGCATCACAATATTTGCATCCTTTGCTTCTTCCATACCTGCATGTTGATTCTATTTATCTCTCAACCAACACTCCTTTGTATGTCCTTTCTTTCCACAAAACCAGTAGGTAATACCTTTGGACTCGGATCTCCTTCCCAACCTTGATTTCCCTTGCTCAACCTTCTCCCTTTGCCTTTCCCTACTTTCTACACTTAGAGCATTTCCTGATGATTCACCTGTGCTTCTCCTGCGTATTTCTTCATTCAAGATCACACTCACAACATCATCAACTTTTAAGATTTAAGAAGCAGATGCAGAATTACTTACTACCATAACCAAACCGTCCCAACTTTCAGGCAAAGAACATAAAATCAGGAGAGCCTTTACCTCATCATCAAAAACAATATTGACTAAAGCTAGTTGGTTTACCAAACCATGGAAATCACTAAGATGAGTATGTACCAATCCATCTTCTTGCATTTGCAAAGTAAATAGCTGCTTCATAAGATATACCTTATTAGAAGCCGAGGGCTTTTCGTATAAATTTGCCAAGGACTTTATCAACTCTTCTGTTGTCTTGCACTATGATAAGCTAGAAATCACAAATGATGCAAGGCTCAACCTTATGGAACTGAGAGCCTTCTGATCAAGAACGTTCCATTCTTCATCCTTCATATCTATGGGCTTGCATGCAACCCCACATAACGATAAGTACAAATCCTTCTAATACAAATAGTCCTCAATCTGCATCTTCCAATGTTGATAATTCTTGCTGTTAAACTTCTCCATTCGTAGCCTACTTTCTTCTACCATTGCTGAACTCCCACTCAATCAAAAAACCCTGTGAATGACCTATAATCAAAAACAATACCCTGCTTCTTGCAAACCATAGCTCTGATACCACTTGTCAGGGGATCTCTAGCTCTACCAATTAGAGCACAATTGATTACTTCTCATATTAGCAATTAAACACAGAATTATACCAGAATGATAAAGTAGATAGAAACTTGAGACAACAAAGAATTTGAGAGACAATACACACTCTTGTATTAAATACTACTAGAAGAAAATACAATAAGGAAGATGCCACTTCTTCCTCCACCTCAAAGGCTTACCACACCTCAAGACCTTCTTCCCTCTCTCTCTTGCTCAACACAACAACTATAAAGCCTGAGTTGTTATCCCTCCTTGAATGCTTCAGCTGATCTCCTTGACCTTACACCTATAGATCTCCTTGACCTTGCTTGCTTCAATGCTTTTACTTGCCTTAGAAAATAATTACAATACATGCCTTATGGGTCTTTAAATAGGATCCCATGCTTACAAAAATAGAACTCTAACTACTAAAATTAGACACACAGCCCGCGACTTAAATTAGCCCCTTAGCATGCAAACACTCGGTTCAACTAACTAACTGTTCGTGCAACGAATAGTTCTGGACCGCACAGGTGACCGACGCTGGTCCCTGCTTGTCTGGTTCTGCCGACATTGGCTGACTCCCTACCATCGTTGGTCTCCTTCTCCACTGCATCTGACCGACATCGGTCATACTGTCGATGTCGGTGGCTCTGGTTCTTCAGCATCCTTCCTTGTGTCTGCAAACAGTTGAAGCTTTTAGCTCCACACCTTAACAAATAACATATTTATCAAATCTTACAAATAGAAATCATAAACTATGACAAACTTACAACCATTACAACTTCAAATGAGGCATGCTCTAATGAAGTCCAAGTTTGGATCCTTTATGAAACCAACATCAACTAGTTATGGAAGAATCTTTCACCACTGAAGACTAGCACTCTTGTGAAGATATCTCCTTCAATATAAGAATTTGAACTAATTTTCAAAATGACAAAATAATGAATGGGTTTAGTTTTGAAAAATATGTATTTAAAATGGAAATGTGTCATACTTATAGAAATTCAAAGATAAGGATAAAGAGAGGGAGTAAGATGAGAGAGAAATATTTGTGCCACACTTTGAAATGGAAGCATTATTCATGAATAGTGCATGTTTTCTATCAATTATGTAAAGGGTCCCTCTCTCCCATGTGAAAGAGATCTTCTTTTGACTTTTCCATGTTCCCCCATGTGATTATCAATCAATTTGTCTCTCACATGTGAAAGTGGTCTCTCTTTCACATGTGCAATGGATCTTCATGATCTTATTTTGAGTTTTCCCATATGGACCCATGTGATTCTCAATAAATGTCTCTTCACATGATTTACTATTCCTTCACATGGCCAAGTGGAGAATTTCTCCCCACTTCTCTCTTTGCTATTTATTACATAAAAACTTTCTATGTGCACCAAGCCACATCACCCCAAGACACCTCATCACTATGCCACACCACCATGAATAGTGACATGTGAATATTGACTCATGAATATTACTTTGTGAATAGTGAACCCCATACTACAATTTCATTGCATTACATGACAGCCTATGGAAATAAAATAGACTCTCGGTCGTCTACCAAAAGACCCACTAGGAAGTAGAGGACATTACACCTTTATAATAATCTTTTGCATCTTATAATAACAAAATAGTTGTGGATAATTTTCATGTAACCCATGTGATTGAAATGTCTTAATTGAAAAATCAAAACACATGAAGAAATCCTATAAATGCATATTTATCATGCCCAAAGTTGTGAGCCATTGTACTCCCAATACTATGTTAACCCCACCCTTGGAATATAAAACATTGTAGATTATAACATGTAATATTCCATGGAAATTATGATACTATGTCATTTCCATAAATATTTGACTATGACACCATTTGTAATGATGACATGAAATTATAGAGTTGGATAAATAAAATAATTCAATCTTTCCACCAACTTATTATTGATGGAGTTATGTGTACTCTTTGACTCAATCAACACTATCACATTATATTTCTTTGAAAAAACCACAACATTGAGGTTTTTAAGAGTGTTTATATGCAAAAATGTATGGCATGTTAGGAATATTTAGATTCATCCTCTATCTCCTCCTAATCCTCACCTTATACTTCATCATCTTATTTATCTTCATTGGCCCCTTCAATATAGAATACTTGTTTTCCTCAATCATTCCATTTTTATTTATATCAAAATTGAAAAATAAATATCTTTATCATTTATCTTTAATTTTTTAATAATTCAATATGGTAGGATGAGAGAATAATTATGATAGAATAATGCACTCTTTAAAAATAATGAAAGCCTAATGTTTGAAAAATTGACTTCCTCTACCTTGCATGTGAAGATCATGTAATCTAACACAAAAAATGGATTAAATATAAAAATATAAAGTTAGATTTTATGATTTAAACCAACAAATAATAATTCATTTATTATGTAATTTTTATCTCATCCACATGCAAAGATAATTTCAATAAATTTTGGTATTTTATCTAAATTTTAATTAATGTGTGAATTAACCTTAATTCTGATAAATTGAACATAATAAAGTATAATTATGGAATTAATATTTAAAAAATTTAGAATACTTAATTTCAAAAAGTTAAAATTATTTGAAAGAGGATAACTATGTAATGAAATAACAAAAATCATATGTTTGTATATAATATTAGACTATGTTGACTAACTAATGAATAAAATAGGAAATTAGGAACTATGACTAAAAGTGCACAAAATATGCAAATGATGGTGAATAATATTAGGAACAACATGTTGGGTTCATTGTGAACTACCACATCTAATTTGAACTGGTTAATATTAAACTTTTTAAAAAATAGGAACTTAAGTCATGATCACTTAAAATAGACTGAATTAGGTCTTTATGCACAAATTTGACCTTCAAAAGTGTGTGGAAGACTTAAAAATAAATTTAGTAAGGTTGAAACCTTAATAGGTACTATAATTATAAAATATAACCTAATAATTAAGAAATTTGGAGTCTAATTTAGATAATCTTACCCCAATCACCCCCATGATGACTGATCCCAACCTATGTATTCAATGCTCTAAGGAGCGAGATCAAGCCCATGTATTTTTTCTACTTAGATTACTTTTTGAAAATTTCTCCTTTTTTTTATGAATACATATAGGGATGGATTGAATAATTGACCATGATTTACTTTGGTCCTAATAAAATAGGGTTTAGAATTTGGCAAAAAATGCTTTAACTAATTAGAATTAGAATCGAGAATAATAGGTAAGCTTTGTTCAATGTGTACTAGTGTAAGTTTGACTCTATATTGATATTTCCAAGTTGGTAAGATGAGTGAGTTGAGTGTGAATTTATATCATTTCAACATTAGAAACCAAATTCTAGGAAGCCTAAAAATATGGATGATAAGGTAAGAGAGGGTTCAATTTAAAAATCTAACTATTAGAAGACCAAGAACAAAAAAATCACATAGGGGTCCAAAATGTCTAACACTTTTTACTCCTACTAGACATTTTGTCGATTTTGGGTTTGGATCTAGTTGAAAAAATGCTTAGGAGTGTCTTTAGATATTATAAAATTTATGTAGGTGTAAAATATTAATTTAAATAATAAACAGGTCTATGAAAATGCTTAGGAAAACATGAAATGGAAAATAGGTCTTTATTAAGTTTACAAGATAATTAAACTATAATAAGACCATAATTGAAATAATCAACTATTCTTGACTATATTTTTTTGTCTACCCCAACCACACCCTCCTGCCCCCTAAGCTTAGAAATAAACTTGAATGAGTGAAGGAAATAAATACCTTAGTGTGGAAGACACTTTATATTTGAGATAGTATTCCAATCATGTAAGGCACCATATTATTTTACAAACCCTATAAAATACATGAAGTAGTTAATTTGTTCTTTCAAAAATTGAAAATTTAAAAAGATTGAATTTGAAAATCACTTAAACTTGAAATTTTAAAATGCTTGAAATTGAAAAAGCAAAAGGGAGGAATATACTTGTAAGTGTGAAACTAATGTTGATTTTGTAACTTTTATTGGAGAAAATTCTTCCTTGAATCATTCAAAACTTAGTTCCTTAGATGAACCAATGGGAAATTTGAGGGTGATCGAACCCAAAGTTGAATTCTCACTTTGTAAAATAAATAATACCTCTAAAGGATGCATAAACCTTAATTTAACTGAGCTAGTAATTATAACAACAAAACATGAAATCAGCTGAAATAAAAAATGGATTCATAGACATAATGTTATATGGCATTGAACCTCTAAGATATGCATTATGCACTTAAAATGAATCAACCCCTATACATGGATTTTATAATAAATTGAAAATTTATTCTTGAATATATGATCAAAATATAATGGAGTATACCATGATCCTACCACATCTGCAAATAGAAAGTAGTATTTAAAATCATGGAATGAATATGTCTCATTAACCCATTGATAACTATAGAATATAAAATTCTATGTAGATGCCAATTTTACATTTTTCTTTAAACCTATGCATGAACCTATATGATGTAGTCAAAACTATGTGAATTTATACTTTGTTCCTATAATGTGAGTGCATATGCATGTAATATACCCTAATAATTTATTCCAATGATTGAATTTTAAACCCCACTTCACGATAGAAATTAACTTTCTAGAGTTAAGGAAAGATGTACCTTAGTTTTAAAGACACACGTTATCTTTGAGATAGTACTTCAATCATGCAAGGCACCATAGTATTTTAAAAACCTTGTAAAACACATGAAGTATTTACCTTGTTCTTTTGAAATTGAAATTTCAGAAAGCTTGAATTTGAAAATTTCTTGAACTTGAAATTTGAAAATTCTTAGATTTAAAATTTGAAAAAGGGAGAAATACACTTGTATGTGGAAACCAATGTTGCTTTTGTAACTTTTCTTAGAGAAAATTATTCCTTTAAGCAATGGATTATTAGTTCCTTATAAAAACTATTGGTAAAATTGAGGGTGATCAAACCCAAAATTAAATTTGCACTTTATAAAATAAATAAGACCCATTTAGGAATGAATAAAACTTAATTTAGCTTAGATGGTAATTGTAACCCCAAGACGTGAAATAGGTTTAAATAAAAAATGGATTCATAAAAATAATGTTAAATGGCATTGAACCTATAAGCTATGCATTATGAACTTAAACCAAATCAACCATTGTAGATGGATTGCAAATTAAATTGAAACTTTGTTCCTAAATGTATGATCAAAATATAATGGAATACACACATGCTTTTACCATGTCTAAAAATATCAATTAGTATTCAAAAGAATGGCATGAATATGCATCATGCCCCCACTAATAAAATTAGAATATGTAATTGTATGTCTATGCCAATTTTAAATAATGTTTGAAACCTGTGCATGAACCTATATCATTTATTCAAAAGTATGTGAAATTTTACTTTGTTCATATAATGTGAATGGATATGCATTGAATATTTCCCCATAATTTATACCAATCATTGAATTTTGAACCATTTTACAATTTTAATTTGTGTCAAAACCATTTTTTAATATTGAAGAGGCTTATCTCATATTTTAAAATCCCATTAAAATTTAACTACAACATGTGTAATGAGATATAATCAAGGATTAATGTATCATATGTTAAAACTATGATAGCATATTAATATTTTCATCATTTTAATTTTAGATATAACACATGAAGAAAGGTCTATAGAATGTATCAATGAATCTCATACTAATAGAATGAAAAATTAATATCCTATGCATTAGTTAGTGCATGTTATAGATCATGGTACTCATCAAACTTAACGAGCGCAACAAGGACACAAACACAAAAATTAAATGACCAACAATAAGCACAAGGGACAAAAAATACATGCTCAACATATCACTGAATGAAATATTTACATAAACAATATACATTAATAATATATCAAGCAAGGGACATGTTTAAATGTCACACACAACAAAGGGCCAAGGACCTATAAGGAATGGACATGATAAAATGTCACACATACCAAATAAGGTGTCATGGGTTTGATAAAACAATTACTCAAAATGGCCAAGAGCCACACATAGTAGAAATGCATGTTTTAATATACTTATTACAAGTAATAACATCAGGTGAGCATATAATTATAAATGTAGTATAACCATGTATATCTAATTTTATCATATATTATAAAATAACATATTCTTATACATAATTTTAGATAGATATATTAATAATACATTTGTATATACTATATATATATATATATATATATATATATATATATATATAGGATTCATGGAATGATAATACCTACATATAATATAAACTATGGATAAGATTCCCCTAGTTTATCAAGGCTAGTAGCTAGAGGCAAGTCTAACACCTTAATCCTTACAAAATTAGTATATCCTACATAAAAATCATGCATACTTTGAAAATTCATGCATGATATAAAAACAAATATGTTATATTCAAATTATGAGATAAATAACATATGATAATGATGTAAACTAGAATTATAATCATGTTCAGGTCGTAATTTTGGACTTTTAAGAATATATTAAATGTTTTTTTTTTAATTTTATATCTTTTAAAATAATGATTCAAGTTAGAACAAGAGAAATAAGAGATAAAAAGGTGTCTGAAGTAGGAAAAAATCATAGATATCTCAACAAATCACAATAAGTTTCGATATGAATTATGTACTAGAAATGATTGTATGTACATATATGAGTAAAATACTCCCACTATATATGAATTATAACTTTGAAAAACATGTAGGAAAAATATAGTATATAGAGTACTAATTGTACAATGTCCATGTATGAGTAAAATACTCCCACTATATATGAATTATAACTTTGAAAAACATGTAGGAAAAATATAGTATATACAGGACTGATTGTACATACTTTTTTTAATCAAATGTAAACTTGTCAAATTATTTAGTTTATATGAGGAATATTTGACATGAATGTAAATAATTTATTATGAATAAATAATGATTTTCATACTGAAACTAAGTGAAATATCTAAAAATTAGAAATATTTAGGCTTTATGTGCTTAGTTACTTTTGAGTAAAAATTTGAATGGATTAGGACTACCCAAAAGATGTCAGTAATGGAATAAATTATTGACCCTTATATTCATTTTTTACCATAATAAAAAATGCAATTGTTTTTAGTGCATACTATGAAAATAGGGAAATAACTTGTAGAATATGACAAAGTTTATCATTATTGAGTTCTTCAAATCTAAAAAGTGAAAAGGAAGATCCAATAGGCTAAAATTTAAATAAGAACCAAGGTATTATAATAATTTATCAAGTTTTAAAACATGTAAAATAAAAACAATAACATGATTCAACATTTAAGAAGCTATGTACAATTAATTTTTTGTTTTTATTAGGAATAATTTGAATGTTTTTAAAAAATTAGAACTTTTGAAAATGAAACATGCTAACCAATGATCCCATAAATATGATAATCATAAAAATATGTGATAATTGGTAAATTAATAAATTTATTTGAATTAAATATGCTAGATGTGAACATATTCAAATAAGAAAATATGTGATGTGCAGTAATAAAACTATCTAGATCACTAGTGCAATATTGCATAAGAGAAATATCTATAGGAGATCAATAACAATGTAATATGAGAGGAATTAATATTAGATTAATCCAAATTTTTTACCTTTTTAGGAATGTGTTGATCTATATAAATCACTAATTTATACTGTGATGGTGCTTGTCAATAAATAGGCAATTTTTTTGATAAACTTACTTTTGCATTGGTTAATTTTGAACTCTTTACACCTTTTTTAAAAAAAAATTGAATATAATTTTTTTGATCTAATAAAATAAATTAAAATTTATCCCATTATTACATATATGTATCAATCAATTATGGTGGTGGATGGGATATAGAGGTACCATAGATTGTAGGGGGTAGTCATATATAATTCCTAAAATAGTACCAATTTGATTAAAAGGAATGTAATTTAGGCATATATATACTATAGAAGGTACAACATATATACATTTCAGCCAAAGGTGTTCCAATATCATATCAAATACCCATTTTTTTGGATAGATAGAAATGGAGTAGATAGAGTGGTAGGGACCACTTGAAGAAGAAACATAATGTGTCCCAAAGTGGTTTATTATTTCCCGTTAATGTTTTTGACACTTTTAGTTGTTACTTGTATATCATATTGTGTGTAACCTAATGAATGAAGGAATGCCATTATGCATGAATTATTTCTTGATCCATTATCAAATATCACACTATGAATAGGTTTTTGAATAATATAAGTTTATATACATAAAGCATGAAAATCAGAATCATCATCCATTATCTCTATTTATTAAAAACTAATCTTATGACATGGTGAATTAAGATGAAAAATTATACCATTAAGTCTATCCAATGGATGATCATATGACTCAGGAGGTGGATAAGAATTGTCACTATGATGCACTACTAGATTGTTCTTATTGGTATCCTGATTAGGAAAAGGTTCATTTTAAATATTTAATTTAGTATTTTCATTTTGGTGATGCTTATTTTACTTTATAGGGGGACCTAACTTAGAAAAATTATTTTCAATAAGATCTTGAATAAGGTGCTTGATCTTTAAACATATGTTATTAAAATGACCATTGCATCTAAATTAATCACAACATGTATTGTTATCAAAATATTTTCATTGAAGTTTACTTATGTCTATTTCAAGTAGTGGTAGAGTAACGAAATTGATTTCATGTAACTTTCAAAAAAAAAATTATGATTTTTTTTTAATTTATAGAATTATCTCCCTTGTTGATCTAATAAAATAATCTTTTTATAAGGTTGAGACATTAAATTAACTATGATCTTTACAATTGATTGTGTATCTATTAGTTTAGCTTTCTAAGATGGTTTGCTTTGAAGCTATGTTGTGGAAGTTGAAGTATATGTATGGTATAATAAAACTTGTTAAAAGAAAGAATTTTGAATTATCTTTATCTTATTATGTGATAAGGATATGAAAAGATGAAAATTTCTTAAAAATAATTGACTCATTCAAAGGTGATCTTATTGTGTGATAAGAATCTGAAAATGATCAAAATTTATTAAAAATAATTGACTCATTCAAAGGTTCAAGAAGGTTTTGTTTGAAAATATCTTATAATTCATTATCTACCAAGGTGTTATCCATTTTAGAAAACATGGTATTTTTAAAACCTACATAATCATAGATATAGTCATTATTTCCTTAAGCTTATCAATTTGCAAGTAAGAAAGATTTTCATCAATGTTAATAGTAAAATGCCTAATGAATTGGTATGTTAATGGATTAAATTTTTTGACTGAGTGAACAAGTACATCATGAAAATAACACAAGTAATAATACTTTAATCTTGTTTGAAATAAAATGGTTATATATTTATAATTAAAACCATAATCCAAACATACTACATGAAAATATATGAGATGTTTTTTATATCCTTTACCTTCATATAGTGGAAACATAGGAGATACAAAGCTTATAGGTAAAGGGTATGATGTAATATTAGGTGCTACTAGATTATGATGTTTAATAATCCATTTATTGTATATTTTTATAACTTACTCTGATTGTATCACCTTAGCATGCAAAAAAGTAATAGTTTGATTGAGGGAGTTCATATCAAGAAAAATAGGTGATGTAAGAAGTATAGATATAAAAGGTCTTGTATGAGTCAGTTGTTTAGGTAAAGACATAAAATATATTTTAGACCTTGTTTTTCACATAAATTAAAGTTTTGGATGTAGTTTTAGTATAAAAGACATAGTATCAACACTTATGGTAGAGTTAACTATGTGAAATAGTGGTTCTTATTGTACATTGAAAATATAACCTTTTGCTTTTTATGCTCTTTTATAATATAGAATAACTTCAATAAATTTGGGTATATATTATATAATTTATTAGAGTCCTAAAAATATGGATAAACATTAGACTTGTGTTTGATGTACTCCATTGAGCTCATCAAGATGGATCTTATTGATCCTTCATGGAGATCTATTGCATTGTTATCATCTTGATTAGATATAACATCTTGATTAGATTGTTCATTATGATTATCTTGTGGAAAATATTCTTGACTAATTTATTCATCAAAATAAATGGAAAAATTATTTTTATTATATGAATCCATTCTTTGTGTGGTCAAATGGATTTGAATGTGATTGCTATAGGGCCCTCTTAACCCAACACTTCACCTTAAAGGAATAAGAGAAAAAAGTTTTATAGGTGGCATAGAAAAATAACATGGAAAAGATATTGGAAGTAATAGTAGAAAATAAAATGCCTAAATTATAAGGATTTTTTTTTTTTTTTTTGTGTGTGTGTGTGTATTAGTAAATTATTATGAAATCCAAGGCTAAAAAAAATACTTTTAGTGTAAAGTATTTGATCTAAGGTCAAAATAAATTGATTTTAGTGTTAGAAATCATATCCAAGATTAAAATAAAGATATTTTAGTGTAAAATTTAGATCCAAGGTCGAAAGGAAATTATTTTACTATTAAATATTCAAGAATTTCCAAACCCTAGGAAATGTTTCTTGAAATAATGAAAGTGCATGACTAACTCAGGTTCACTAATATGTTTTATTAGAATTTGAAAAAATGTGTGAATTAATCATAATTACAATAAATTGAATTAAATAAATAAAATTATATAAATATATTTTCAAGAAGTATAATTTAATTAAAATATTGTATTTAATAATGTGAAAATTATTGAAAAGAATCTAACTATGCATTCAAATAACAAAACTTATCTATTTTTTTTTTGATATTTGACTATGTCAACTAAATGATGTATAAAATTAAAAATAAAGAACTATTATTGTAGGTTACCAAAAACAAATAATGATGGTGAAGAAGGTTAGGAACATCACATCAGGGTTAAGACCAATTACCACTTTTGACATGAACAAGTCAATCTTGAATTTTATTTATAAAAATAATAACTTAGGTCATGATCACTTACGATAGTTTGAATTAGGTTTATATGTATATATTTTACCTTCAGAAGTGTGTGGATGACTTGAAAATATCTTTTGAAAGTTATTTGGATTTTGGGTTTGGATATATCTAAACACCCTTAGAAACACCCCTAGGCATAAATTTCTATTAACTAAAAAGACCACAAAGCATAAATATTTAGGCTTAGGGGTGTTTTCAGTTGTTATAACATTTGTGTAGGTGTCAGATAGAAATTTAGAGAAAAAATAGGTATATTAATTTGCTTAGATTCATGAAGTGAAAAAAATAGGTTTTGATTAAGTGCACAAGTTAATGTAAAATATGGATAAAACTGACATAATCAAGTATATATAGGTTTTTAAAATAACCCTTAACACTTTTCATTTATCTTAGTCTTGCTAACTACTTGAAATATTTTTAAATGACACTATTTTTTTAGTGTATCTACATTTCAGTAATAAACATTAACCAATTAAGAATAAGTAGCTTATTTGTATTTTGACTATACAATAATATATATCAAATGAATGGATATGGTTCCAAATATAGATATTCCATTGCCACCTTTTGTGCACATGTTTTTTTATGTAGATAAAAAAATGAATGATTGAGTTGACTAGTTCCATTCCATAAAATGTTCACACTTCCACTTTTGATATCATTTTCCTCAAACCTATATTTGAGCTTTGATTCTTCTACTTGGGAAAACCCTAATGGTCTGGTGGAGAATTTTTGGATGGTGGTGTTTTAGAAATATGAGATAAGAGAGTTTATAATGTCACATTTATGTTTCTAAAATATAAATTCATTTCATCAATGTTACCTTTGATGACATATATATTTTATTTTTCACCTTATTTTTCACATCTTCTTGCATTTTAGGAACCAACCCAAAAAATCTTAAAGTAGAAGCTTCATTCTCAATGTCCTCCTTGCTAGGCAATTTTCTTTTAATGGATTTAAAATTTTCATGACCTCAAGTGTTTGGACCAGTCATGCATGAAATCTAGGATTAAGGTTCAATAATTTAAGGTGGAAGATTTGAGGTTAAAAAAAAGGGTACCTAAGGCTTTTACAATTGGGATCATCTTGTTGAGAAAAAATAGTGGCTAGTAATTTAAGCAAGAGTGAAAAAATATTTATAGAGTGTTTTTTTCTAAAATTTATCAATTAATACTTCATTGATGGAAAAAATAAATTATTCATAGATCATAATTAATTTTTTAGTGATCCTTCAGTTCACATAATAAATAATATGTTAGATCTAGTATATAATAACTACATCGCAGAACCTTTCCCAAACCAATGTATCTTAACTCTTATAATTAAATTAATTAAATAAATTAAATTCACAAAAATGGATATAAGTAAATATAATTATTAAATTAACTAAAATATAACACAATAATGAGAAAATAATAATCAAATCCACATCAATAATTAATAGTATAATATAATACTTAATACATAATACTATGCCACTTCAAGGGGGAAACTTCCACAACCACACAATAATTATATAATTCATAATATGATCCTCAATGAACAACCAATAACTCTTATATATAATCTACGTCTATAGGCTGACCCTACTAATAATATGATAACATTAAAAAATGTGACAAGATTAGATAAAAGTTGATGTAGGCCAAAAATTAGCCACACATACCCATAGACACACTATATTTTAATGGTATGACACACTTATGTTTTGGATCCATATACCTTTAGGTCCATACCAATTATATACAACATTGTAGTTTTTTTTGTGATCATAACCTTGTTCTTCTATCATTAAGTAATCTTGTTGTACAATGTTACATTATTTACATAGAAACTTTAAAAATGATGTTTATGCATTTTTTTCAATTCTAATCAAGATAATACTCCTAAAATACAAATGGTTATACTTATAGTAATTTGTCACAAAAATCATTGGTCCTTTTCCTTGTCTTGAGATAATGTGGTAAGAATTTAATTTTAATAACATTTTCATAATATAAGGTCTTGACATGTAAGTTAAACTGGTAATTTATCAACATAGGTAAAATTAAAATCATATTAAATGTAAAATTATAAAATGTAACATATGAAGAAATATATCAAATGTCTATAAAAAATAATATATAAATAATCAAAAACCCATGTAATTGGATAAATAATCTATCACTTTGTAATTATATGAAATTAATGGGTTGAAATTTTATCCCTTATATATATAAGGATTACAACCATAAACCGCTTAAATTTAATATTAACATGTAGGTACACAAGGTTCATCTCTAACCTTTCATGTTTTGGTTCATGTGTCCTAAATTGAGAAATAATTTTGTTCATCCACCTATTAGCTATAATAATCTATCAAATAATAAAATCATAATAAAACATCATAATAATAAACATAATATATAATATGAACAACATGTATCATCATGAGTCAAATAATTATTTTAGGGTACACATGAATCTATTAAATATAAAGCATTGTCATCAACATTTTATTCATCTTCATTATCTAATAGGACTTCTTCCATAATAGTTTTATCATCTTCATGGATGTTACCTTGAATAATCAAATCTTATTAGGCTCATATATTTATTTATTATAAATAGGTTGTGATAAAAAAAAACCTTGTAAATATAGTCTTAACCATAATTTCATTAAAATTAGACATATTATAGTCCAATGCACATTCTAAACTAAGGGATATTATCTTTTCATAATGTCAATATTGAATTATAATATTAATATTTTTGGATTCTAATTTAGACATTATTCTCTCTCTCTCTCTCTCTCTCTCTCTCTCTCTCTCTCACACACACACACACACACACACACACACACACACACACACACACACACACACACACACACACACACACACTCACACACACACACACTCACACACACTTACACTTACACTTTCAAGCATTGGATTATAATATTAAAAGAATTGGATTACAATTTGAGAATTTTATGTTTAATATCAATGCAAAGAGTATGTACAACAATTGTACATCATTTTCTTTAAACATTTCATTGTTTAATTTATCCAATCATTTTAATTACAATATTAGATTTAAATATTTATAGTATTACATTCCATTGAAATATAATTTAAACATTTTAAGTATTAAAAATTAATATTGCATGTATTTTATTCCAATTCAGAGAAATCTTAAGTTTTTTGTATTTTCTCAAAGAATATATATAGTAATTTTATACACCATAACAACTAAACATTAGATCATTTTTTTTATCCAACCATTTGAATTGAACATTACATCATTAAGTATATCTAACCACACTTTTGTATTTATTTTTTATTTACTATAGGATGCACATCATCCAAACCATGAAAAAAATTATTAAAAACATAGACTCAATGATTATTTCAAAGAAAAAATTGATTTTTAGTATAATTAAATTGAAATGAAAGAAAACATAATATTATATATTCTTTAATAAATATAAAATTGCAAATAAAATAATTATAAATTATATACATTGTATAAATTTTATAACTTCTAATATAATCCAATTATTATACATTATTTAATAAATGTAAAACTGGAAAAAAGAAACATTATACATTATATAAATTGTGATTATAAATAAAATAATCATACATGGTAAAGAACACACAAACACATCATATTGTGGTTAATTTTATATTTTAGATAAAAATATGTTATTTTTAAATAACACAACTCAAAACTAGATCCCAATTTGAGATTAATTGTCTTGAACTATGCACATGTTATGAAACAAAAGGTCATAAATAGATTTAAGGTATAAAATTACATAAAAAAATTAAAGGATACAAATAAATATGATTTGCAAACTTGCATAAAAATATAGTATGTGAACTTTGTTGAAAATAAAAAATGTAATTATAACTCTTTCTTAGAAATATAAGATGTAAACATACCTCTTTTTAATTGAACTTCTATATTTTATGTTGTGAAGAAATCTATTCATAATCTAAAATTCCTTTTCTTGTTTTTCTATGAACCATTTTAGTGTGTGCAACTAAAACCACTACACCTAAAAACAAATATATAATAATATATGAATGTATATAGCCTTTATTTAATGACACTTTTAATAAATAAATAACATACCTTTATACATATAAAAACAATGTTACATGC